>CM049811.1:16380776-17609943 GCA_027422405.1 Ptychobarbus kaznakovi | reverse complement strand
TGTTTTTGATCCAATATGGTCAACAACCATAAAAAGGATTTAGGGACAAAAGTAGTCTACAAAGACAGCCCGATCTCACGGCAATTCGTACGTATTTTACGAGATGGCTAATTTGTACGAATTCGTACGACCTCACTCGTACAAAATCATACGATTTTTGCTAAATCGTACATATTTCACGAGTTGCCAATTCGTATGAATTTGTACAAATTACCTACACCTAACCCCGCCCCTAAACCTACCCATCACTGGGGTTTAGACAAATTGTACTAAATCGCACGAGCGAGGTCATACGAATTCGTAAGAATTAGCCACCTCGTAAAATATGTACGAATTGCCGTGAGATAGCGTTGATAAAGACATCAATCTGTGTCACACAGGTGCACATTACACTGTGAACATTTGTTACGACAACAGGTCAGTAATCACTGACTGTCACAAACGTACATTTGTATTTGACTAATTTGCTTTCTGTTGACTTATCTTTCTAGATCTACGCTCAATATCCACTCATCAACCACACTCTTTCCTGTAGCCTTGGGGCAGAATTATTTCTCAACAGCATAATGTGATTAAAATCTATAAATCTTCTGTTACACCTGCTGCCTGTTGTGCGGCACACACCTGTCCTTCAAACGGAATCTACCAAAACAATGTGTTCGATGCTGATGTATTCCAGGAACAGATTTTATGACATACTACCAGCCAATAACAGTCAGTACCCTTTACTGACTTCCAAGAAAACTACAAGTCATAGTCCTAACTTGTCTTTTTACTTATCTTAGATAAACAATAATTAAAAAAAAGAAAAAGAAAGAAAGAAAGAAAGAAAGAAAGAAAGAAAGAAAGAAAGAAAGAAAGAAAGAAAGAGAAAGAAAGAAAGAAACGCACAAACAGTCCTGTTCATGTTCAGCATCACATTTTTTAGGTCTGCAAATAGTCCAAAGTGTTAGTGCACGGGGTCCAACATTTATTAAAATGTAAAATTTTAACACATTTTTTAAGGCAAAAAGCCAAAATTCAGATTGTCCCTCCCACATTTAAATGTATAAAATATTTAAATTTTACAGTACATAATACAAGTATCACTCATCATATTTGTGCATCAGTATCGGTTCTTATTTAAATAATTCAAAAGTTTGGGTTCAGTAAGAAATTCATACTTTTATTCACCAAGGACGCATTAAATGGACGCATTAAAATGATTAAAAGTGAGTGACAGTAGAGACACTGAAACTTTACAAAAGATTTCTATTTCAAATAAATGAGGCTATTTTGAACAAAATATATCACAGTTTCTACAACAACATTAAGCAGAACAACTGTTTGATAATATTAAGAAATGTTTCTTGAGCAGCAAATCAGCATATTAGAATGATTTCTGAAGGATCATGCGACTGAAGATTTTAAAATTGAATTTCAAATTGTAATAATCTACAATATTGCTGTTTTACTGTATGCTTTAACTGTATTTTTGATTTTGAAATGCATTTTATTTAAAAAGAAAAAAGAAAGAAAACGGGGGCCCTTGCTTTATCTCTCTTTCCATCAAGGGCCTGAAAATGTTGAAGACCCCTGCGGTGTGCATTCAGTTTTATGGTATAAACTAAAATAACACTTTTTTTTCCATCTGTCACCATCAATTTATCATGATATCACTCTTAGCCGTAGGATTTAGATTAATCCTGATACCAAATATGCTTATTCATTCTTAAAAGCCATCCTTAGAACAACCAGAAATAGGCTAAAATTCATAGTATTACTTCAATGTTAGTGTGGGAGAGGTTGACAAGGATGAGATTAAGTCGGGTGCATTCCAGCTGGTTCTGTTCAGTGTTGATAGAGTAAACTCTAAACAGACATGAACAAATCCATCAGTGACGTGTTTCGGGGGAAGGGGCGGATGAACTGAAATTGAACTTTTAAAGGATTACCCCCCCCCCAAAAAAAAATGAAAATGTTGTAATTTTTCACTTACCTGCATGTCGTTCTAACTCTATAAAAGCTTAATTCGTCTTCGGAACACAATTTAAGATCTTTTAGATAAAAACCGGGAGGCTTGTGACTGTCCCTTTGACTGCCAAGTAAGTAACACTGTCGAGGTTCAGAAAAGTATGAAAAGCATCGCCAGGGTAGTCCATCTGCCATCAGTGGTTCAATCTGAATTTTATGAAGTGACGAGAATAGTTTTTGTATGCAAAGAAAATAAAAATAACGACAACAAATCGTCTCCTCTCTGTCTCTCCTCGTCAGCGTAGCGGCATTTTGGATTTTCCCCATCGAACGCAAGCAGCATACGCTCTTCTGTATGCGCATCAATCTAAGGATGTGTATTCTACGTGTATTTACGCTTTGATTTGAATGAAAATAGTGCATCCTTGCGTTGAGGCGGATACAGAAGAGCGTACACTGCTTAGCTCCTTATTTTTATTTTCTTTGCGTACAAAAAGTATTCTCGTCACTTCATAAAATTCAGATTGAACCACTGATGGCAGATGGACTACCCTGGCGATGCTTTTCATACTTTTCTGGGCCTTGACATTGTTACTTACTTGGCAGTCAAAGGGACAGTCACAAGCCTCCCGGTTTTTATCTAAAATATCTTAAATTGTGTTCCGAAGACGAACAATGCTTTTATGGAGTTGGAACAACATGCAGGTAAGTGAATAATGACAAAAAATTCATTTTGGGGTGGAGTAACCCTTTAAAAGGTGATGACAGAACTGATAAGCTTAAATATTTAAGGCTGTTGATTTTTCTGTGTTAATACACTATATTTTAAACAGGGAACACTGGATGAGACTACCCCCCATCCCCCCCTCCGAAAGGGCAATGCACCCTGCTGCCAATTTCTACAACA
Source organism: Ptychobarbus kaznakovi (assembly GCA_027422405.1). Taxonomy (NCBI): domain Eukaryota; kingdom Metazoa; phylum Chordata; class Actinopteri; order Cypriniformes; family Cyprinidae; genus Ptychobarbus; species Ptychobarbus kaznakovi. Next base: position 17,607,083 of record CM049811.1, on the reverse strand, counting down.
CCAAAACCAAAACAGCAACCACGCGCTGCACTGTTATTAGCTAAACAGTATTGACTGATTAGCAATGTTTAGTAAACTCAACGCCAAGATGTCAGGCAGAGAGATGAAACTCTGATTCACTGAATTGGGTAGAAGAAAGATCATCCAGTTCTAGGTTGTTGTTGTGTGTAAATAGTCTCACACACTTCAGAGACGCATGCTATGAGGAGACAAAGGATAATGAGTCCGTCCTTGAATTATTGGCACACATAAGCACAGCTAACCTTCTCCTACAAAGTCACATTAACGTACTTTTGACCTGCTTAAATTTGAATGCCACTTAAATACTAATTTCTACTTGCTCTCTCTCTCTCTCTCTCTCTCACACACACACACACACACACACACACACACATTCACACAACTTTATATAAAATAGTACAGCATCTAAAGATTGGAACATGCTAACACATAAGACAAGTATTTTAATAATGCATTTAATAAAAATATAAGAGACTAAATTTGGAAACATTTACCATTATAGACAGTAGACATTAATATAAGTATATAACAATTCAGTTTAGATTGTATATATCCAATACAATTCAACTACTTTGATTCAAACTAAATAGTTATTCCATGAAATTACCCAGACAATCATTCTAAGAAAGACAAGCAATCCATATTATCAGAACACTGACTAAATCAGGAAGAAACAATAGCCTGTTAAAACACACATGCCAAAAAAGGTACCATTTTTATCTTCTTGGTTCTTAAGGGAAGTCCGTATTATGACAGGAAAAACAAGCCATGATCCATTCAACAAGATGTTCATCGAGAAGAGGAAAAATATAAACAGAAGACAACAATTATTCCATGTCCATCTATGGTCCAAAGTCAAATTCCATCCCAACATGACAGCATTCATTTTTTTAGGATTGTTCCAGATGATACTAGCCTCTGTATATCTGGGGAGCACTGCGCACTAAATGAACTGACATGTGCCAGGGCTTATATAGAATATTTAGTGAAAATAGTGTTGAGAGACAACAAACACTTTAGTGTAATGGACTGTTCTGTGTTATTGCCCCCTAAAATATTTGACATGTCAACATGACAAAAACAAAACATCTTGAGTGTTAAGAGGTATTTGGCCCTAACTCTGCTGGCTGCTGGTTTCAAACATCATGGCTGTTTATTAGTTTCAACAGCTAACAGCTGAGATGTTTCGTAAGCAAATACAATGTCCCACAGATGCCTCGCCACATCCTTGAGTATCAGGCTTATGGTTGATGTTGGGACTTCAAACCCTGATATTCATCTAATCATCTGATCTGATCTGATCACTGCAGCTGGTTTGAAGCGAGACATACAGCAGTCAGTGTGATATCCTGGTTATATGTCTACCACTCCCCCTAGTGGTTAAAAGAGTGCAGTGTAATTCACTAACTGCTCAGAAGAGGATGGGGTCAAATAAAATAATGTTTAGCAAAGTAGGAAACAAACTTAGTATTTCCTGACTAAATTATTACTATTATTATGTCTCTGTGAATAAATGGTGCATAAACAATGTGTGTCAGCTAAATTCTCATTTGCATAATCATGCTGTTGGATGCCTCAGAGAAATGTTCCTGTTTAAAACAATCAGCAAAACAATTAACATGGTATATAGTAGGCTTAGGGTGGCCATTTCCATAACACCAAAAAAGGAGGACACTTTGCGGCATTTAGTGAGGCAAGAATAATTGCATAGGACTCTGGTGTACTCGCAACTACAATACAATTTTGTCCATCATATCGATGGTATCATAGTACAATTATTCTGAAATAGCCTACTCTATTCATTGCCAGACAATTTGATCTGCCATATATCTTGATGTAGACCCATGTGTAACAGAAGAGGCAAAAAAGTTTCAAAAAACTGACCACTGAGATGAACTTGTCTTGCAAAGTGCACAGTGCCTGAAAACATAACATTTCTGGACTTCTGGAAATAAAATAAATAAATACATAAATAAACAAATAATCTGGCACAGTGCCTGAAAACATAACATTTCTGGACTTCTGAAAATAATAGAAATACATAAATACACTTCACAGCGACAATGTGCAAAATCCATGAAAAGCGTCTCTACTGCTTTTTGATATAAATTTGTGCTCTTTTGTCCATTCCGGATTAAATGAGGTCTGACGTTTCGGCATGTTAACGTTATGATATGACGTAGCCAGCATGTGGAGGCTTGTTTACATTTTTAACCAATAATATATCAGATATTTATTTGACACCGCTTTCAGCCAATCATTTGTTTGACCAGAGGTCTTACGGCATTAGACGCTATGCTGCTGTGTCCCAATAAAGATTCTAGAGTGGTTTTTTTTTTAGGCCAATTCAGCACAACTCCAAAAAGGAAGACAAATGAGTGTCTGGCTTGAGGCTGCGCCGATGACGGGACAGGGGTCTTAAAATCCAGACTGTCCAGCCAAAATCTGGACGCATGGCCGCCCTAAGTATGCTACATGAAGAAAGCTAAATGTTAGCATTCCTGTTAGCATAGCTAACGTGTGACTCCCAGAAGTAAGTATTTTTGCTGTCTTTGTTCATTGGCACTGAGTTCCAGATAGTAGATACTCTTAAATGTCTGTCAAAGAAGAAAAGCTTTCGTTATGTTAACTACCAGGAGTGTGTATCCCAAGTTTCATTGTTAGCAACCAGTTCAGTGGAACTTCTGGCCAACGTTGGCAAACGATGCTTTTGGGAAACCCACCTCAGAATAGGTTAACAGAACCACCCTTGGCTGTATCCAAAATCATACCCCATATCGTAATCCATTCTTCATTGCTTTAGTCCACAAATATAGTCCACTCGAAGGAGTAAATAAAAACGTGTGAGCATTCATGCTGCGCTGCATTATGGGATTGAATAAGTGCACGTGATAATGTCCTCCATGGTTTCAGACACCAAAACAAATGGCTGTTCCCAAAAATAGTAGGTATGGGGGCATTTTCGGACACAGTGCTTGAATCTTGTCTCTGACAAGCACAAAGAAAATCAAAATGCTAAAGAAATCACAGAATGATTTTTGTGGAATCAGTAGGCCTATTCTCTGGAAAAAAAACTCAATGATATTAGGATTCACTGGACCATAATGTGTTATATACAAATATGGTGTAAATATGGGATTTAAACCCCTTTGCATGAACTTAAATTAAATTAACCCATCAAGCCAGCAGGAGAAAGTCTAACGTATTGATTAAGAGGGATAAACTTTGTTCAAATTTTAGAAACAGAAATAATATCCATTTTAATTTGCTATTTAATGAATTATTGTGTGTGAAAACCATCTGAATGGGAAAATACTAACCATTTATTGCTTTTGCTACATAAAATAATAAAATAAAATGTAGAACATATTGATGTAAATATAATTTTACACTTATTAAAGACACATTCGTACATGTTACATCTTCACCCATGCTTGTTTAAATTACATTTATGCATTTAGCAGACGCTTTTTTCCAAAGCGACTTACAGTGCATTCAGGCTATACATTTTTTGTCAGTATGTGTGTTCCCTGGGAATTGAACCCACAACCTTTGCGCTGCTAACGCAATGCTCTACCACTGAGCCACAGAAACACTAAAAATTGACCTTTAAACGATCTAACAATGTTATGAGTCCAGAAGCATGTATGCACTGATGCATGCTGATCAGGCTGGTATACTCACTCTAGTGCACTTATTTAGCCTAAGGTAGATGTGGCCCCCACATACAGCATTCATCAACATATACCAACATGCCTGTGGGGCTGAAAAGGACTTTCCTATGGAAATAAATGGTGTGCTTTTCCTACTGGAGATGTCAAACAGATTCATACTGTTGGGCTGTCTTTGAGCCCTCTTCCCTCATTATACACTCATGATGGTGATTTACATTAGATATGCAACGCGACTGACAATAAAATAAATTAACTTCCTGGAAAAAAAAGGTGATTTTCATACACAGCAACTAATATCACTTGAAAAATTATTGTTTATTATTTGTATTTTTACTTTATATAAGCACTAATCTGTAATTTCTCATAAAGTAGCTGAGTATACAGATAAAACATGAGTAAAAAATGCTTAAAAATGTTATATATATATATAAAGGTTTAGTTATTTATGACAACAAACGTACACATCTAATAAAAATGTCAGTGTTATTGATTTTTAACTAGAGCAAGGTCGCAAATTCCAGGTGTTAAATACAATGTATATTTGAAGCCAAAAATAGGGGGCCTTAACAAGCCCAAGACCACATTACAAGTGCTAGGAAAGCGGTACACTGCCTCATTATACTGCTATTGACTTTTGCAGCATTAGTCATTAATCATGGGTAATGCAACATAAACCATTACAAATGGAAAGGATTTGCAGGGAACTGAAACAGCGCAAGAGAGAGACCCGGAGAATTACAGTATTCCACCAGGGAAAAAATAATAGGTTAACCTGCCATCAAAATGGACGAGATGTTCTTTTAACCTTGACTCGTGGTTGCCAGGCTACTGTCTATTACTCCAGTGACCTGGCCGGTAGCGTACAGCCTGAGAGATAGAAAACAGCTAGTATGTGGAGAATACAGATGTGTAAAGGGCAGAAAAACAATTAAATGAAGCTGTGTGCTTGATAGCGAGGGAGGGGGTGCGCATTTGTATGAAGGTGGTTGCACTGCATTAAAAAAAGCAGATTATAAACACATTGAGCTGATGAGTAATTAATTAATAAGTAATTTAGAAAGTTTTGTTGTTATTTTGTGGTATATGTTTTTTATGTAATATATTTATTTATAATGGGCTTCCTATGCATGTGCATATTTATCTCTCTCTATATATATTAAAATCATATAATTGAAATTCACTTGCATGTTCTTAAATTTAAAGGGTTAGTTCACCCAAAAATGAAAATTAGCCCATGTTTTACTCACCCCCAAAGCATAGGTATATATGACTTTTTGTCCAACAGTCCAACTAATTTTCATTTTTGGGTGAACTAACCCTTTAAGCTTTTCTCTGTGTCGGTCAATTAAATTGTTCACTAGAGAGAGAAATAAATGAGACATACCGTGCATGCATCTCCAATGCAGCACTAATGAATGTGTCAACAGTGTGCACAAGATAGAGCTCTGCTGCACTCGTCCTATTCCAGATGCTTAACATACACACACACTTCCAACGCACTGGCACTGAAATCCCACAGCCCTCATTTACTCACCTCTTTATTTGCCAATATTTTATTCATTTCTATATCTCCATAAGCAAATTCCTTTTCCTTTGGCATTACTTGCTGTCAAAGGAACTATGACATTGACCGTCTTTTGAAATCTTCTGCATACTATGCTTAAATTGATTTGGTTTAAATTGTATCATTTTAGGTTATATATTAAGGCACATGACAGAAAAAAAAGAAATTATATGAGTACAGACAAGGAAAGGATAACGGAGAAAAACCTATCTGGAGAAATGAGTAAAATAGACATGTCCAGAGATGAATATAAAAAAGGGAAGCGGTTGTTTGTTTACGCTGAAGCAAAATCCCACTAGCCTCTGGGGTCCGTTCTTCGTACCTCGCTTAATAGATCTGAGATTATTTGAAAGACTCCAGATCTTATAATCTTGATAACTGATCTCTGGCTAATTTGATTCTTCAAAAGAATTTGCGAATGAGATTAAAATATCTGGATTAAAAAGATTACTGCGCGTTCTTGTTCCCCAAAAAGAGCCGATGTATCGATATAGGCCCTGTCCCAAATTGAACACTTCATGTGCATTTGCGGCCACGCCGCCGCCGCGTGTCCGCCGAGACCGTAGGGTGTCCCATTCCTCATTTTAGTGTTCAGGAGGGTGCCGCTGATTCCGGTTTATTGTTTATATATTCAGGATGTGTGTCGCCTGTTATAAAAGGAAAGAAAAGAGTCAGGGGCAAAATTGAAATTGACATCTAATTATAAAATATTTATTAAATAGCTCACCCATCTCTCAGCAGTCTGTTTTTACAAAAATCCCAGTGGATGTAAACAGATTACTAATCTCTAGATTATCATATTTTATTTATTTTCTCATTTGAAACACTGAAGATCATAAGATAAAATGGGCAAAAATGTCACACGGCTGATGATCTGACTGTTTTTAGTATGAGAAATATCCTATAAACCATTTTTGGTTCTGTGCCCACAAGGTCGAGTGTGGCATAGACCAAGCCGTGCTAATGCCATGTGGTAATCCACATCATCCCTACGGTTGGCATACAGACAAGAAATGCTCTTTCCTCGCTGAAAACAGAACACTGGAGTACATCCTGCCTGCAAGAGAGTAAATGAGAGCGACAGAGTAATAAAAAAGAGAGAGAGGGAGAGAGAGAGAGACAGAGAGACAGGCACAGACAGAATCTGCTCATCCTCACAACTAGCACAACTTTACCGTTCACAACCGGACTCGAGACTGAACTGAGAAACTAAAAAAGGTGAGTACAGCAAATTTGAAAGAGAATTTAAATGAGTGAGAATTTAAAGTCTATTAATTGGATGAGGACAGAAAGATAATGGTTCTTGGGATTTTTAATAAGAACCATTTTGCATGGTACATGTGCTGTAAGGTTTTTTTTAAATAATTTATGTTTTTATCATAGGTTAAGATCAGAATATTGGTTTCTGGGTTCTTTAAAAAGCATCAGTACATATTGTAGACGATTTTCTAAAGAACTAGAGAATGAAAATGTATTTGTGTCATCATTCTCTCACCACGTTGTTCCAAACCTATGACTTTCTTACCTCTGTGGAAAATAAAATGTCTCAGTATGTTTTCTCTCTCAAAATGTAAGATAATAATCATTAGAGCTGTTTGGTTTCCACCATTCTTCAAAATATCTTATTTTGTGTTTTGAAGAAGAAAATAAGTCAAGAGAGATTTGGAATGAAATGATGACAGATTTGTGAGTGAACTGTCCCTTTAAACAAATCTTCTATGGCATCAGGCTGTAACTTTTTGGGGTCTAAGATCAGTGTAGGGCAGTATAAAGAAAGAACTGTGCAAGTACTCAGACTAGCTGAGCTGATATATAACAGTAACCTGCATGTAATTGGCGAGCTGGTGCATTTATCTGAATTAATGTAAGTCATGTGATGACAAATGAGGTCATGAGGCACATATGAAGTCATTTCAATGTATGAGCTGCACTGCCACACAGATCTTTAACTATAAAACTGTCTGAGTGATCTACTAAAGCGGATAGAGAGGAGACAATTACAATACCGGGCAGCATGTGAAGGTCTTCGCAAAAATGGAAAGAGGATAGATGAAGGTAGCATGAATTAAAGACAACCTGAAAGGAGTGGCAGAGGAGGGAAAAATGGAAGCAGGAGTGTTGATAATCTATCAAGTGAATTGTGATGGGAACGAGGAATGGAGGAAATAGATATTCACATGCTGAGATGATTGGTGGAGGTCGTCTTATTTTCTACCATAAACCTCTCTTGCTCTCGGTTCGATTCAGGCATAAGTCACTGTCTCAGACAACAAGCTGGTCTAAGCTGGTCTGCTGGCACTCAGTAGATCACCAGTCAGAGCCTGATGTCTACAGGTCTAAAGGCGAGGATGACAGGCCATTCCTTCATCTAGGGCGCATCTGGTGCCCCTTGGAGCCGAGCGCTATTATCATTGCAAATAAGCTAGAAGAGGCTGGGAGCTTTGTAAATAGGCCTCGCAAAAATAATGGCATAGGTTTCGAAGCTGTGGAGGCATCATTTGAAAAAAGTTTTCCTTCTGATTTGCACCAGAAGATGAAGATTAATCCAAGAAGGATACAAGGCTTTCCTGGAGCCAGAGGTTATATAATTGAGCTTACTGAGGCGTCACCTGTGTGTCTCTGTGCTGTCAAACATTCATTTAGCTGTCGGTTTGAATCCAGCGCCTCTGTGTACAATGTTGTGTGGGCTTAAAGCCTGAGGACGCTGAGAGGAGTCCACTTCAATTATGGAGAGCCGGTCAATCCGCAGGGGTATGATTAAAGCAGGTCCACGGTCCCTCTCTGGCAGCTTTCCATCTGACAAAAATATAAATGGAAGACTGCAGAAAAAAAGCCAAGTGAAGAGATGAATGGACAGAAAATGTTTTACTTGAATTGTAAAGAAATGTAGCCTAAGAAGTAACCCAAGGTTTGTTTTTTACAAAGGTCATAGTGCTAAATAATGAAGCCATAAGCAAGCCCAGACAGAATCTGTTGATTTCATTGTTCTCTTTTTTCTTCCTGTATTCATTTGCAGCAAAAATGGCAACCTTCTAAGAAACAGCTTTAAAGGTATAAAGCTGCTGTCTCCGAATTCATTGTTTTCATAAAACAGTAGGCAAAACTATCTGATTATTTACTTCTGTGGAGATTCTGAACTGTGCACCCAATGGCCACATTACTATTTCATCAGGCCACAGAAGAGGATTTGTAAATTATATTGAAGTAACTCAACTCACAGCTCTCTTAGTAGTGACAACATGACGAACGCAATATGTCCAGATTAGACTACATTCATACTATATAGAACATAATATTTTTCTATATACAAAACAAATACTCATTCAAAGTCAACATGTTGCACTGGCCAATATAAAAACAGTTTTGGACTGATACAGACACCTAGTTTTGTGGATGTAGCATTACGCAAAAGCTCAAGTTTTTAGTTAATGATTCTACTGAATAACAATCAGCTTTGATTCATTTATGGCAGCAGCTTACACTGGGTGTAAATAGTGGCATAGTAGATACAGCCTACAGTTTGTACCAAGTATTAATATGAATAAATAACATTGTTTTCACTAAATGCAAACAGTGGTAGTTGCTATTCACTCCAGAGTTTAAATTAAAATTATATGCTATTTATGCTAAAGGGAAAACATCTGAACAGAAGTGGGTGGAGTTAGTGAAAATAACCTTGTCAACTTGGTTGGCTATCTGTAAATATACACTGCCATAATCAATATATTTTCCCTTTTTTAAATATACTGTCATAATATATATATATATATATATATTATATTGTCCAAAATATATTGCATTTACCCAAAATGTATTTTATGATTGTAAATGTACAGGTGCATCTCAATAAATTAGAATGTCGTGAAAAAGGTCATTTTTTCTTGTAACTTATTTCAAAAAGTGAAACTTTCATATATTTTAGATTCATTACATGTAAAGTAAAACATAAAAAAAAAATGTTTTAATTTTGAGGATTAGAGCTTACAGCTCATGAAAGTCAAAAATCAGTATCTCAAAATATTAGAATATTTACATTTGAGTTTCAATTAATGACCATCCATACAGTATAAATTCCGGGTATCTCTTGTTCTTTGAAACCACAATAATGGGGAAGACTGCTGACTTGGCAATGGTCCAGAAGACAAACATTGACACCCTCCACAAAGAGGGTAAGTCACAGAGGGTCATTACTGAAAGGGGTGGCTGTTCAAGGAGTGCTGTATCAAAGCATATTACATGCAAAGTTGACTGGAAGGAAGAAATTGAATAGGAAAAGGTGCACAAGCAACAGGGATGACCGCAAGCTTGAGAATACGGTCAAGCAAAGCTGATTCAAACACTTGGGAGAGCTTCACAAGGAGTGAACTGAAGCTGGAGTCAGTGCATCAAGAGTCACCACGCTCAGACATCTTCAGGAAAAGGGCTACCAAGCCACTTCTGAACCAGAGACAACGTCAGAAGCATCTTACCTGGGCTAAGGAGAAAAAGAACTGGACTGTTGCTCAGTGGTCCAAAGTCATCTTTTCAGATGAAAGTTAATTTTGCATTTCATTTGGAAATCAAGGTCCCAGAGTCTGGAGGAAGAGTGGAGAGGCTCAGAATCCATTTGCTTGAAGTCCAGTGTGAAGTTTCCACAGTCAGTGATGATTTGGGCTGCCATGTCATCTGCTGGTGTTGGTCCACTGTGTTTTCTGAAGTCCACAGTCAACGCAGCCATCTACCAGGAAATTTTAGAGCACTTCATGCTTCCTTCTACTGACAAGCTTTATGGAGATGCTGATTTCATTTTCCAGCAGGACTTGGCACCTGCCCACACTGCCAAAAGCACCAAAAGTTGGTTAAATGACCATGGTGTTGGTGTGCTTGACTGGCCAGCAAACTCACCAGACCTGAACCCCATAGAGAATCTATGTGGTATTGTCAAGAGGAAGATGAGAGACACCAGACCCAACAATGCAGATGACTTGAAGGCCACTGTCAAAGAAACCTGGGCTTCCATTACACCTCAGCAGTGCCACAAACTGATCACCTCCATGCCACGCCGAATTGAGGCAGTAATTAGAGCAAAATGAGCCCCTACCAAGTATTGAGTACATATACAGTAAATTAACATACTTTCCAGAAGGCCAACAATTCACCAAAAACATTTTTTTATTGGTTTTATGAAGTATTCTAATTTGTTGAGATAGTGAATTGGTGGGTTTTTGTTAAATGTGAGCCAAAATCATCACAATTAAAAGAACCAAAGACTTAAACTACTTCAGTCTGTGTGCATTGAATTTATTTAATACACAAGTTTCACAATTTGAGTTGAATTACTGAAATAAATGAACTTTTCCACGACATTCTAATTTATTGAGATGCACCTGTACATTCTTGCCCCCTGAAATACATTTTGTAATTTATTTTGGCATCTAAAATTTAAACAATTTGAAATTTGAAAGTCAGATTATTGTCCGTTTTAAAAATATATTTCATTAAGCAAACACTGTTTACAAAATAAATTTAGCATGCATTTAAATATATATTCTGGAGAGATAAAATATATATTTTGTTGTGTGGGCAATGAAAATCTAATTAGCCAATGCACAGCCAAGGTGCACGGGAAGTGTCATTGTAATCATTGTAAATTACTTGCGTTACAAATCTGTGGAACTTTTTTCTATTGCACAAATTCCATGTGGTCCAGGCTGTGACCTTTAGTAATGTGTTAGCCAAAGGAAGAGTTGGCAATCAAAAAAGCAGTGAAAATCCCTGTGGGGGAATGACAAACTCTCCATCGAGGAATCCTAAAAGAACACACGGATAAGCAAGATGAAAAGATGGGGAGAAAATAGCGAGACAAGAAACAGACACAGAAAGAAAAATGGGGAAATAAAATGACATAGATCTTCTCACAGAAACTTGGTGTGACAAAAATGATAGGGATACATGAAACAATAGAGATGAAAGACTGATGCAAAATGTGATGTGAATTAACAACAAGGAACAAAGCAGCATTGAGATTGAAATGGGAAGGGGAGCAGTTGAGTGAAAGGAAGAGAGATTGGAAGAATGCAGCATGTCACAAGCCACATGAGATTGTTAATGACATTGATTTATAGGGAGCCGAGCAATGAGAGAGATTCATCTATAAAACTACAGGTGCCATGAGAGGCATCTGACACAGCTGTGCACATATACACGAGAGAGAGAGAGAGAGAGAGAGAGAGAGAGAGAGAGAGAGAGAGAGAGAGAGAGAGAGAGAGAGAGAGAGAGACTGGGGGTATGGGGACACAGAGAGGGTTATTCTCTGAGCCAGTCAAGTGATGAGTGTGAGGGAAGCCATGCTTGGATGGAGGAAACACACTGCGTGCTGAGAGAGCAAGAAACAATAAGATATTTAAATAAGACATAGAAGAACCAAGAAAAACAGGAAACAGAGAAAAGTATCGAGAACACCTGGATACATTTAGCTGGAATACTAAGAGAGAGACCAAGAAGAAGAGTGAAGGGTAAAGCCACACTGATCTGCTTCTCAGATCTCCACAGGTAAAGTACGTCATTGAGATGTTCATGCGGCATGACAGAGATGAGGACAGCTGATGGATGGAGGAGGTGGAGAGGAATAATGAAAGAATGGGAAGATTGAAAATAAGAATGAAAATGTTGTAGGAATGATGAAATGAGTGGCATGCCTACAAGAAGATGGAAAACTGTTTACATTCTGGAGAATATATGTGATAGATTTTGTATTGATAGTTCAATATGTGATTTTTTTAGTGTTCCTGTGGCTCAGTGGTAGAGCATTGCGTTAGCAGCGCAAAAGGTTGTGGGTTCAATTCCCAGGGAACACACATACTGACAAAAAATGTATAGCCTGAATGCACTGTAAGTCGCTTTGGATAAAAGCGTCTGCTAAACGCATACATGTAAATGTAGATTACTGCAATAGTGATAGTTTGTGGAAAAACTAGAATATATATAAAAAATATATATATATATTTAAAAATATGTATGTGAAATTGCTGACACATGATAACCTCAAGGTTTTACTCTGTAACACCTCAGGGTAACAAAAGGTCTGTTTTATGCGACTAATTTAGAAATAGAAGTGCCCTGACATTTTGAAAGATTGCTCTAATCTACAATAATCCATTGAGAAAGGGATTACAATCTACAATAAAGGGAAACAGAGAGAAAGAGCGAGAGAAATGGTTGGTGGGGGCTGATCTGTGGTAAAATGGTCCAGCGCCTTTCATTACAGACTGCTTCTTGTTCAGGTCCCATGACAATAACCGCAGTGGTAATTGCTGGTGTGTCTTGAGGCAAGGCAATCAGCTTCATAAGCTTAAAGTAAAGAGAAAGAGTGACCGAGAAGTTGTGCATTAAATAAAATGGTACATTAATGAAAAGCTGTTGGTGGTGCAGTTGTGTGTGGGCAGAGAGGACTGCTGCCATCTAGTGGTAAAGTTCTGGGACATTAAAGTGTGCATGGTTAATGGGTACTTAGGAAAGTCAAGAAGGACCACTGCCCTAGGACCTTGAGCTGAGAGACACCTGGGAACAATACAATTAATATTAGACATACTCAAATGTGCTCAATTAACTAATTATAATGGCATTCAGCAGTGTATTAATATAATTAACAATGATATATTGTATTGATACTGCAAACATATATTGCACAGTGACAGGGTTTACACGATCTCTGAAAATCTGGTAATATCAAGGAATTTTAAAATTGTGTTTATCAGGCCTAGAAAAGTCATGAAAATTCTATAATCTCATTTTTTTCATGGAAATATTTGTTTAATAACAAATTGTTCTGTGGAGTTATTTTAAAAATGCTTTAACAATTTCATTAACTATTGTTGAATAATTTATTACCAATTTTCTAATTACTAAAAATGTTATATAGTATCAAAAATATAGTTATATAGTATCATAATCAAAAATGACAAAAAAACAAGAGATTTAAAAAGGTCATAGAAAAGAGATTTAATCATCAAAAACAGCAGGAACCAAGTATAGAAGCCTGCTTCAATTTGTGCATCACTCAGTTTTATCATCAGTCACTTAAAGGGATAGTTTACCCAAAAATTATTCTGCACATTATTTACTCACCCTCAAATTGTTCCAAACCTGTTTCCTTTCCTTTCTTCTGCTGAACAAAAAATAAGATATTTTGAAGAATGTGGGACAACCAAAACAACCAAAAATGTTCTGGTCCCCATTGACATCTATAGTATTTTTGTATTATTATTATTTTTGAGTACTATGTACATTGGTTGGGACCAGCACCTGCAACCAACCAACCAACAATCTTCTTTTATGTTCAATGGAAGAAAAAAAAATGTATACAGGTTTGAGTAACATGACAGAATATTCTTTTTTTGGGTGAACTATCCCTTAAACTAGATGAGAATTAAAGCTACAGTTCTTAGTTTTACAAACATAATTTTGATTACAAATAAATAAATTAAAGAAATAAGTCCATAAGTCTACGACATTTCAACAGGCAAATGTAGAATACAAAGGTGAAATTACAAAAACGTATTCTCTAATAGTATAATCCCTCTGAAAAAACTGTGTGGGGGTGCCAAGATAGGACCATCAGAGCAGCTGGTGCCCGCGGTGTCGTAGGACCGTAATCTGTCCTTGATGGGACGATTTTAACAATGTTTTTCTTAAATCCTCTTCACAGCCACTGCTCATCTGTATATCACAGAATGCTGCTCTATCTTCTGTTCTGGATGAGTCTATTTCTGTTGATTACAAACGGGTGAGTAAAGAGATAAACATCTGACGCGCCGAGACTAGAATCACCGGACATCCACATTGTTAACATTTCTCCCTGTCTCCCAGTGAAAGAGGGTTTAATGGGAATCATTACGCCGAGTGGAATGATTCTCAACTGCAGCCCACCATACAGAGGCTGATGAAAGGCTACGATCGATACCTAAGGCCAAACTTTAACCGTGAGGCTAATTAAATATAGATGGAGAATTAAAACACATAGTTATTTAAATAATTAAAACCTAATCATAAAAACACATTTCTTTGTTTCCACAGATGGGCCTGTTGAAATTGGAATGAGTTTGGATATTGCCAGCATTGATGCCATCTCTGAGATTAACATGGTACTATTTACATTTATAAACTTACATTGATAAGAGGCTTCAGGCAACAGATTAATACGATTCTGATCAATTTTGTTCATGCACATTCAGGACTACACAGCCACTATCTTTCTAAGACAACGATGGCGAGATTCCCGCCTGGTATTCCCTGGAAATGAAAGTCTGAGTCTGGATGGGCGGCTGGTTTCTTTGCTGTGGATCCCCGATACGTTCATCCCTGATTCTAAGCGTTCTTTCCTCCATGATGTAACTGTGGAGAACCGTTTGATCCGCATCTTCAGCAACGGCACTGTGCTCTACGCTCTTCGGTAAACACTGACACTGAATTTACAACTTCTTACCAGAGGCTGAACAGCTGCTCCAGACAGATGTATGTGCATCTGGGGAACCTTCCCACTGAAAATGGTTCAATCAATATTCCTCCTTTTCTCCACAGAATAACAGCAACCATCGCCTGCAACATGGACCTCACCAAGTATCCTATGGATAGACAAGAATGTACTTTGCAATTAGAAAGCTGTAAGTGTTGTCACTCAAACAAAACAAATGCATATGTTTTTTATTATTTTATTGATTATTGGAGAGCAGGCTGTCCCGACCCTTAAACCTGTATGTGTGTGCATGCATGTTCAGGGGGCTATAATTTACAGGATGTGGTGTTTTACTGGACCCGAGGGAATGACTCAGTGAAGGGGCTAGATACACTGCGTCTGGCCCAGTACAGTGTGGAGAGCTACTACACAACCGTATCTGAAGCTGTGTATGAAACAGGTAAAAACTTTGAATTTTATTGTGAATGTCTTGGTCACTTATACATTTTATTTTCCTAAAACATACCAGAAAGTCTTGGTCTTTCAGCCACATTCTACATTGATATGCATTTGGCAGACGTCTTCCTTCTAAGCGGCTTACAGCGCAATCATGATTTACAAAATCCCAAAAAAGAATTTGGACACTTAAGCCAGGCTTAAAAGAAGTGTGAATGCGATTGCATTAGATCACAAAAGATCATCCAAATGACATTTCAAAGAAAATAGCACAGGCACAACTATTCCACAAAAAGAGATTCAAGGTTTAGAATGATAAAACAAACAATTGCATAGCATATTTTCTATTCTGCAGATGTTTAATCATCTCTGTGTGTGTGTGTTTAACAGACTAAAATTCATACATTCAAATTTTGGTCCCACTGTACATTTACTCATTGCATATTTCCTAGAAATCAAATGTATAACAGGTGTTGCTAGTGCTATTGTCTACAGTGTAAAAATAAATAAATAAAAGAAATTCAGTTAAATTTACAGTAAATAACTAAACAAAACACAAACATATGCTGACAATCTATCAGCTAATACAAGCTTACATGTTGGTGCCTGAATTTAAATGATATAATGTTAATATAATACCGTACCGAAAACAAAAAGAGAAGAAACAAAACTATTTAAAAATATGTGTCATTTAGGGGCTATATATATATTAGTATATATTATATGGTTTTTACTTTAAAAAAATTACAGTATTTTATATATATATAACGCAATTTTAAACCATTTAAAAATGTCATTGTATATAATAAGATATCTTACAGTTAATCAACTAATTATTTTTAATGTAGCATTTTTATAGTACTTTTTTTGTGAAAATTGCAACAACAAAAAAATATTTTGTACAATGAATCACCTGCGATTATTCTGGATCTGTTGCAGGTTTTTACCCGAAGCTAGTTCTTCACTTCTCTTTACGTAGAAATGTACTGTTCTTCATTCTGGAGACGTATGTGCCCTCAACATTGCTGGTGGTTCTGTCATGGGTGTCTTTCTGGATCAGTCAGTCCTCTGTTCCAGCTCGCACCTGCATCGGTCAGTGATTCCAAGAGCGTATTACTCTAAAAAACATATACTACAAAACATTTCTAGATGAACTAAATTAAATATTCTCTGTCAAATCCATTTATTTGACAGGGGTGACCACTGTTCTTACCATGACCACACTGATGATGGGTGCCAGGACCTCACTTCCCAATGCCAACTGCTTCATTAAAGCTATCGACATCTATCTCGGCATCTGTTTCACCTTCATCTTTGGTGCTCTGCTGGAATATGCCTGCGCTCATTTCTGCACCATGCAGCACCAAACCATTGAAGATGTGCAAAGGGTGAGAAACCTCTGGAAAGTGCTTAAAATTACACATTTTTACAACCTGTTATATTTTTTAGCTGACATTTTTACATTACAATTTTCACAGGAACTACTCAAAGAATTTGAAGAGTCAAATGGTACGACTCACTTGGCAAATTCAAAGTCACCCAAAAAGATGCAGACAGAAGAATCCACTCAGCAGGAGACGCCTGAGCAATCCGTGACATGCGAAGGAAATGAAGCCACAGACAAGAAGAAAGAGAAGGGGTGCGGTTTGTCCTCCGTAAAACAAATGTCTCGCCGAGCAGCATCCATGATGAGTGTCGAGAATCCTAACAACATCGACAGACATGCACGAGTATATTTCCCCATGGTATTTCTCATCGTCAATATTTTCTACTGGCTCTACTACCTTTTATTCTAATGGATGAACAACTCTACCTCCAATCTCCATTAATGAACAATGTATTGCACAAATGACTGTAAAAGTGAAAAGACTGTTGACTACCCCATCAATTACAGTTAAATAGTCCCCTATAACAAAAGCTGGACTTGGTTCATTGTTGCACTGAAGCAAATACAACAATGAAACACAGAAATCACCATACAGACTCATTTGCAGCAGGACACAAAGAAGGATGCTGTTTGCAGTTGCCTTCACATTACTGATTTATTTAAGGATTCTGTGCTTTCTTCTTGCTTTGTTTTGCTAGTTAATGTAATGCGCTGTAGGGATGCTGTAAACTCCACAAGCACTGACCATAATAAAAGCATTAATGGTCAGTGTATGCATGTATGTGGGGTCCCCAGTCTGATTACACATTGTCAAAATGAGATTCAATTTTAATTTTAACCTGTAAATAAAGTTATAATATATAAAAAAATGAATGAAAAAAAAACAACAAAGAAACGCATTCGATTATGCATTATTTCTAGGTCACTAATAATCAACTAAGCTAATTTGTAACAGTAGTTATGTTGACATTTTCAATTATGTTGATACAGTAGTTATGAATCATCTGACTACATAATCACCCAACCTATTTTCATCCATGGATCCATCCTCCCATATTAAAACATACATTTGGAGATTTCACCTTCTTCTTCGGGTTTACTATCAGACTGAACGCCATTCGTGCATCACCGCCAACATTTCACCGATAAATCTATGATCCATTGCTTTACTCACTCTGGCCATAAGGTGGCACTGTCGCGCTTACGCAATGAACCAAGAGCATCGCCTGGTCAATGAGGAAACTTCATCAGCCAATCAGGACGCAGGTTGCCTTTTAAAACTCAGCCGGGAAACGCGAAACCAAAACAAACGACATTTTGCTTCAGTAGAGAAGGAAAGATTAATCACAGAGAAACGGTAAGGTTTAACTTACAAAAGACTAAGTTACGTGTAAATTAATTACACCTGACTGTATGTAATGGTAAAACTCACGTAAGTTAATATTCCGCGAGTCACTTTTTTGTTTAATGTAAAACTGAAAACTGAATGAACTAACGTTAACTTAAGCTGGGCGAATTGCTTCGTTACAAATCATGAATAGCATTATTTGAATCAAGAAAGTTACATTTAATTCTATTGCTTTTCAACGCTTCTCAAAGCTAACGTTACAGACATGGACACCATGATTTACCTGGATCAGGAGAATGGCAGACTGACCACTCCAGCCATCAAATCTCGCCAGAACAGACTGCACTCCGCTCCAGGTCAGTGCCAGTGGTCAGAGACCAACACACTCCCGTTTTGGTTATGAAACCTTCTCACGAAGTCCTTAATTTACGTCTGTCACATTTACAGATCAGTGCTTGAGAACACCTCTGACAGGAAAGGCATGTCTTGGCGCTCCTCTGCAGTCCAGCCGAAAAGCTTTGGGTGTCATAAATAAGGTTGTTGCCACTCCAGCAGCATCTCATAAAGCAGAGGAGAAGACTAAACCTGCTGAAGCCAAGGTTCGTTCTTGATCTGTATATAAACTGTATGAAAGTTGTTTGTAGGTTGATTCAATGTTTTGTTCCATCAGTGTAAGGCCCCTGCTCAGCCAGCGAGTGAGGAGTTGCCAGAGATTGAGAAGTGTTTCCCATATAACCCAAGCGGTAAGACCGACCTGCTGTTTTATGGTTTCAAAACTAAACTCTTGACTTCAGCTCTTGATGATTCTGTCCCATGTTAAATCTACAGCGTTTGAGACCTATGGTGTTCCAGATGAAGTCTACCTCAGTCGTTTCTCTCTGGCTGGTCTGGGAAATCAGATGTGGCCAACCGCTTCCCCTGTGGAAGAGCTGCTTATGGACCCATGTTTGCCACTCTCACCTTTAAAGATGCCCAGAGGTAATGGATGCATTTATAAATGTAGCTTAAAGTTGTCAATAAAGTCTTTATACCCAGTGACTCTTTCCTCTCATGCAGCAGTGGAATACGTTGATGAAATGGAGGCATTTCTACAGACGATCAGTGAGCTGACCGTTGACTTGCCCCCTGAGTGTGAACTCTAAACTTTCATGTGGATTGTGAACATTGTACTTTTTTTAAATAGTTTGCTTTTTTACTGTTATTAAACATTTTATGAAACTTCTGTTTGTATGTTAATCTGACACAAGCAGTCTTTGTTTATACTTAACTGGGTCTGTTCCTCATCAGTGTTGAAATATCGTTAACGGAGTTGTATTTCATTAAACATTTAACTGACAATCCTCTTTCTGTAAATCGTGTGTTTTGAAACTTTAAGTGGCATAGGGTTATTAAATACCTGTTTTAGGATATATGAATGTGTTCACGTCACTTGGGTTAGGGTCTGGTTTGTATAAGATCTCAGTAATGCCCTATATGGTTTCTTTCTTATAGTTCCCATGTAAGTCTATAACAGAACAAATACACGTTTTTCCTTTATTAAAATAATATTCCCATGTCTAAAGACATTTTTAAAGTGCAAATGTTACTCGCATTTAAAAAGTGGAAAAGAAAAGGTTACAAACAGAAGGATCAGTTAAACAGTGAGGCTAGTTTAAAAAAGGAATGTTAATTATTTACAATTGTCATATAAACACCGTTATTAGCACCACTTGGTTAAGAGCAGAAGTTACGCCAGAAGTAAGAAGCAATGGAGTAAAAAAAAAAAGACTGTACAAATCAAACACCATGTCTCTCTTAAAATAATATTTTAAAGTGAATTGTCTTAAACATGCATTGCCTCTTTCTTTACAACCTACCCACAACTTTCTTGCACTTTCAGTGGAAAAACTTATTCCTCATACTGCCAAATTCCTTCAATATTTTGCACCAGTAATGTAGAACTTCACAAGATATAGGACGTCATCATTTGACTGCAAAGTATTAATAGAGCTGCTGCTTGTTCATTATAAAGTTACAAAAGTGGCAGCCGTCGTAGTCAAAAGATTTGCATATACAGCAGTCTATCTTGGGGGAAGTTGGTAAAAAAGTCCTCATGTTAACCTTGACATGGCACTGAGTCTAGGTCTTCCTGATGAGCAGTTTAAGTCCCCTTCTTGGATTCCCATTCCTGGGTAAAAACAAAGCATTAAGGATTAAGTGACACAAAAACAAGCCTATTCTGCAACATAAAATCTTAATAGCAGGGACCCAAACTGATCAATGAAACTCATTAGAGACTGACTTAGAATAAGACTTAATGTTTTAATGTGATCTCTATTGATGCAGCAAACTGTTCTGTTTGCATTATCTCTCTTTGATGCGTTGCATAATGTTGTGAACACTGATGTGTTTACCTTAGCTTTCTGCATAACATTTCCCTTAGTGGATGCATAGATGGAGGGGGGGCGCTTACGAAGTTCAGAGGCGCAGTTGGCAGGAAGAAACGACTCAATATACTGAGTCTCCGTCCTTTGAGTCTATCAGGAAAACAAGCAGCATATTTAACAATTTTGATCAAACTAATAATTCTAATATTTGCTTTTAATGTCCAGTCAGTACGTTGTTTGTAGGTTTAGACTCTGTAGGCGCCCCCAGTTCTCCACCAGCCAACGATTTCTTCAGGTTCTCCTTCACCTGCGTGAGCTTGAGCTCTAGGTCCACACGCTCTCCTTCTTTCACCCGACAGCTGTCCTCCAGCTGGGCCACACGCTCCTCTAAAGTCAACTTCTGCTTATCTGCACAACATGTACATCGTTCAGTTTGCATATGAATTTCTGGCAGATCCATTATGACCATAGAAACAAAGAAATGACATCGACATGAGTTTAAGGACAGTAAGCTGTACAATTTAGGGAAGAAATTGATTGTGATTTTTCATATCAAACTTGCGATTTTAAAATGTGGTTTTAAAAAGCTCCAGGTTCGCTGTGCTTGTGTGTAGGGATGCACAATTTGGCATGAAAAGTTGTAAAATTACAATTGTAATGTTCATTGTAATTTACATTGTAGTGTAATTGTAATGTTTAGTGTAAAAACATTAGAAAAAATAAACACCAGAAACATGACCATTGTGATAATCCTATTTCACTACTAAATAATAATAATTCTTATTATTAAAACGTAGAAAACATGAAATATTAAAATTAGTACAATAATATTACAATATACTACTAGTAGTATTACAATAATACTATTTCACAGTAAAATAATAATAATTTTTACAATCAAAATATTAAATAAAATAAGAAACATTACTATTGTAATAGTAGACTCTTTCAATGTAAAATAAAAAAATCATAATTTTACAGTACTATAAAACACTGTTCTAATATTTATAGTGGTCTTAATTTTTCAAGCCATATTGCAATTTAAAAGTGTTCTGTGATATGATAATATGGCTGGTACCCTCTCAAGAGAATAATTTATGAACACTATGTATCATAAACATGGATATAAAAGAAACAAGGACAAACGTTTACGTGACTGAATTAAAATGTGCAATATGCTAAAAGAAAGAAAGCAATAAAAAGCAATTTTGCTAGTAAAAGTGGGGGAAAGTCACTTGTTTAACTATTTTGAAAGAGTCCCTGTGTATCTCATTAAATAGGCAGGAAAGCTTGCTTTCTCACCCGTTGCACCCTTCATCTTCTCTTTTGCCTCTCGTTTCTTTTTCCGCAGTGAGACTAGTGTGCTTCTGATACTGTCTATTTCTTTCTCCAGGTCTTCTTTTTCTTTCAAGTATTGGCGTGCGTCCTCTTGTGCCCGCGTTTTCCCATACCTCCCGTATTGATTTGCGTCTGCAATGTCAAGTAAAGGTCAAAGATCAGACCCTAGAAGTCCGTGGGAATGTGGCAAAGCTCTTAGCACTTATCTGGTGGGAGAATGAGTGTGAAAATGCAGAAGGCTGTAGATCAAACCAAAATGTCTTGTTAAGCTCAGGTTGCATTATTCTGACGGCTTTTGATGTGCCAGTGCAAGAACTCTGCAGCCATTTTCAAAATGGCCAAAATAAGGCAGAGCAGTAAGCAGGATGCTAATAAAAACTTAAAACCATCATTCTCCATGTTAAAGACAATGCTGAATCCAACAGCTGTGTTTGTTATAAGCACAACCAGCACAGTGCAGAGTGTGATGGGACTCACTGGAGCCGTGGCGCTTTAGGCTGATTTGTGGACTGGGCTTTCCTGTGTCACTGCTGGAGAAAGATGAACGGCGTTTCGTTTGTGCTCCTCCCCTCAACCTCTCATTTTCCTGCTGAAAGGAAAAAGTGTACCAGGTCAGATACTGCATATATATATATATATATGTGTGTGTGTGTGTGTGTGTACTGTAAGCTTCATAAGTTTCATATGATTCTAATTCCATTTATGTCCTTCATATTCCATATTCATGCCAATTGTGTTTTTTATAAATATATCAACAAAAATACACTGATTTGTTTATTTATTTATTAAAATAAATAACATTTATTTACCAAAGTAGAATTTTGGCTTTATTTACTACAGTGGTTCTCAAAAAGAGAGCCAGGGCCCACTGGGGGGCTCAGCAAACTTCCAAGAATGCTGAGGATGACCAAACATTATTTAACATAATTATTAATACAATTAATATTATTTAATAATAATTTAATTAAAAACTCAATCAATGACTATTGTTTCTGTTTTTTCACCAAAAAAGACTGAAAACAAGCAGTTCTGTCATAAGAAATATATTTAACATTGTGTGTGTGTGTGTGGGGGGGGGGGGTTCTGTCTAAAATATTATATTTATTATTATTATTTAAAACATTTAAATGTTCAAATTTTAGATAACATATTTTGTTATTTAAAAAAATACTTTATATTGTTAAAAAGACTAGTTTTGACCCGATTTACTGTTTTGGCTGGAGAATAAAAAGAATGACCAATGTTACATAAACAACTGAGAAAAAAAAAACATTTTAATAATCAAACAATTTCTACACTACTAAAATTTGAGAAAAAAAAAATCCTTTTTGTGTAACCTGATCACATGATTTGAGCGAGGCACGCACAGATGGAGAACTGAAGCTTCTGTGCGGGTATCTGAAGGTTCAGCATGGGTTTAACAAGCCACGTTAATGACGACTGAACCTGCTCTAACCCTTGATTACTGCACACACAGAGTCATCACACGCTTCTCATCTTTCATTAAAGTCCAGTCACGGCACATGCACACATCTGATCTCTTCTTAAAGGTTAACAGAATTACCATGTTGTCTATGATGCATTTAAGTCTGTGCACATAAAATCAAGTGCTT
The DNA here is from genome assembly GCA_027422405.1 of Ptychobarbus kaznakovi. Classification (NCBI taxonomy): domain Eukaryota; kingdom Metazoa; phylum Chordata; class Actinopteri; order Cypriniformes; family Cyprinidae; genus Ptychobarbus; species Ptychobarbus kaznakovi. The sequence continues at coordinate 17,583,883 of CM049811.1, read as the reverse complement.
TTTTGTGATGAGATTTCTTTTGGAGGGAAGCATATGGCTTGTAAAAAGTGTCCTCTGAGAAAAGGCTGCAAACCACTGTTAGAGTGTAAGCAGATGACCAAATGTTTGTTCATCTGCGACCACAAACCTCTATGGCTTCGAAAGGAACCTCATCATACGTTCTCGAATCTGTGGAGGTTGCCCATCTAAATAAACAGGAAAAGAAACGTGGTCAAAATCAACAAGATGACCCAATGTAGGCCCTCATCTCCTTCACCCTGAACTCACAGGAAAGAGTGACGGGCAGCTGTACGGATGTTGGCAATAGTTTCCACATCTGCATAGTCATAATGAAGGGACTCGGGGTCAGCAGAGGAACCGGTTTCTGCCAAAAGGACTCCCAGCCAGCGGCCCATGTCCTCCGAGCAACTCGCCTAACACAACAAACACACACAGGAACAAACATGAGCTACAAGCACAAACAGAGCCAGAGACTAAATATATATCACACACAGACATAAACTAAGATTTGGACAGAATTTATTGTTTTAATGTCATCAAATGATAAATGAGTATTAAAGAATGACAAAACATGTTTTAATAATTTTTTTGAGCTATTGCCATTTTATTGATAGTATAATAGGAATTCACAATACATTCCAGTTTTATTGTTTACAAACTATAAGTGCCACTTAAAAATGTAAAATGTAAACTAAAATGTAATATAAATAAAAATAGTTTTAAAAAGTTATACAAATTGACAATTACTAAATGACTAAAATGTAATCAAAAATAAAACTGAAAACATAAATGATAAAATTAAAAGCCAATTAAAATGTCAATGACTATTATAATAGTATATATAATAGTATATAAATAATTCTAAAATAACACTCAGTTATCAGCCAAAATTATGGTTTTGGCATTTATCAGTATCAGTCAAAATAGGATATTCCAATGTGCATATTTATTTCCATATAACAATGTGTGCATATGACAATTTATTTATTGTTTTTACATTTAGGTAACATTTGCAGTCATGTAACATTCACTTAAAGTTCATATTTAAAAACACTAATAACTAACAATGTTAACACGGTCCAATGTAATCTTTTAACAAATTAGAGAATGAATATCCATTTTTCATAATGTATATTATAAGGATGTGATGTAAATATTTTTAAATGCTGCCGGTGAATACATAGTGTTTTATTTGTATTTATTTAGACAAAATATTAAATAATTTCAATATCTATTATAAAAATAGCTGTTTTCTCTTTATTATCCAGAATTGTAATATTGCTAACTGCTAGAATACATCTCTATGAAGCATTGCTGTGAAAATGTCACAGAAAATACCTCTAAAGCTGCCAGCTCTGCACCTCCTTTCAGTATCCTCAGAGCGAAGGGGTGTTTGGGCCCAAGGCCTGGGACGACCTCGCATCCCTTCAGAGCCACAGCAGTGTGGGGGACCCGCTGTTCTCCTTTCTCATAGTAAAGGTAAAGAGATCCGGCCCGCACACGACACCAGTGTTCCTTCCAGCACTGATTCAACAGCACTCCTACATAACCTGACACACACACACACACACACACACACACACACACACACACACACACACACACACACACACACACACACACACACGACATTACAGCAATTATTACAGTACTCCCACCTCTGTTTCATGGTGTAGATTTATTCTGCTTCACTGTCTGACATCAAAGGCTAAGAAAGAGAAGTTGAAATAACAGGTGGAGAGAGTCATGGGTATTGTAATCTGAGAAAGAGAGAGAGAAAGATGTGTGTCCTACCACACCGAGGATCCTGATTGAGTGACGTGCGGGCGTCTCCTGGCAGTGGAGGCTTTCTTTTGGAGAAACTGATCATTCTTGTGATCTTTCTTCCTGCGGCTCGGCTTACGGTGCCCGTTAGCTCTGACAGTGCACCTCGCTTGGGTTTACCTGTAAACACGCATTTGATGGTTCAGTGAAACAATGTAAAGAGATGCGTGGTCTACAGACACACAATCTGTAGGAATTAGGTTAAAGCTAATAAAGATTTCACTGGTCCAAACAATGATAATCACAAACAATCCACATCCTGCATTAAGACTTCCTGCTTGTTAATAGAGTACCTGTGACAATATGCTCAGGGGGAAAAAGGATGAATAAAGTGAGTGTGTGTGAGAGAGAGTGAGGGAGGGAAAGAGAAAAACAAGATTTTTACACTTGTTTTTTTTAATTGTGAGAGTTTCTTGCCACGATAAACTTTCCAAAGCAATGATATTGATGTTTTGAGTGGTTGCCAGGGTATTTCTATGCAGTTTCTAAGGAGTTATGGGTGTTTGTTTTCTCACAGTGAGGGAATTGCTGTGGTTTCTAAGTTGTTGTGTTGTTGATGAGGTGTTCTGACTGGTTTTTAATATGTTTCCAGAGCTGGATAGTAACTGATTACATGTAATCTGGAATTAAGTACTTGTAATTAGATTAAAATACTTGTAATCAGACTAGTTATTTTTTATTGATTACTTAAATACATATTCACACAATAGCAACAAATTATTCATAATTTATTGATTCATTTAAAAATCTAAAATGTCAACACAATATTTCATTTTTAGTAAGCATTTATTTTAATTGAAGTTATTTTTAAATCATTTATTTGAATGTTTATTGCATTTTTATGACTTGATTAATTATTAGCTTTTCATTAAACTCACAAACTCCCAGCAGTTCCTTCACGAACCTCCGTTTGGGAAACCTTGACATAATGTTTACATGTGTTGTTTTATACAACAAAGTGAATTAATAATACATTCTTTGCATTTTTAATATCAGAATGGCACAATATTATCCTATTTAAATCAATCTGATAAACGGAGGTAACATTAAAAGTAATCTAAAAGTAATCAGAAAGTACTCTGATTATATTGCCTAAAATGTGTAGTGTAATGGATTATGTTACCAACTAAAAATGTTGTCATGTAATTTAGAATCATTAACAGACTACAATTTGCAAGTAATATACCCAGCTCTGTATGTTGCTATGTGGTCACTAGGGTTTTTGGGTGGTTTTTCACATTGTTATGTGGTTGCTAGGGTGGTATCCAGGGTCCTGCTAGGCAGTTAATATGCAAAACAAAAATACTGCATCTTGAATTACTTTCACTTTATTTTACATTTTACTTTGGAGTTAAAAAGAAATCCCCTGAATATGAGCAATAATAACGCTTGCCTTAGCAAACATCACAAATAAAGAGAAAGACAGAAGAGTTGCAAGTCAGATAAAAAAAGAGGAAAAGTGAAAGGTGTAATCAGAGAAGAATAAACTGAAGATCTCACCATTTTCCCGTCCATCGCGAGCACTTTCAACACCTGGCATACTGTCAGAATCTGAGGTTTGCTTCTCTGAAGAACAGCACTACAGGGACAACAGCACAGCCAAATTAAACTAAACATGCCAACTTTTTAACAGTACAGATCTATAACTATTATATGGCTAATAATTTATGCAGATTATTAAAAACTAGGTGTAGCAACAGGGTGCTGTTGTGGCCAGACAGAGTTCAGACAGGAAACACACTTTCACTACTGACTGCTGAATTCAGATAAAATGTGTTTCCTGACAACAAACACACACATATCATAACATTCCCCATGATTTTGCCTCTCACAAGCAGATGGAGAGTAATATTTTCAAGCAATATTTTCAAGTATCAAGGTTGCATTTATTTGATCAGAACAGCAGTAAAAACTGTAATATTGTGAAACAGCGCTACAACTTAAAATACTATTTTATATTGTAATATATTTTAAAACGTAATTTATTCATGTGATGGAAAAGCTAAATTACTCTAGTCTTTAGAGTCACATGATCCTTCAGAAATCATTCTATGTTGATTTGGTGTTCAATAAATATTTATTATTATTATCAATGTTGAAAAAAGCTGTGCTGCTTAATTGTTTTGTGGAAACCATGACACATCTTATATTTTTAGTAGTATATTGATTCATAAGAGAAATATTTTTGTAACAATGTATGTTTTTTACTGTCACTTTCAATCAATCAATTTTTAAATTGAAAAAAATATATATTTTTGAACAGCAGCATAAGGAGTAAAATAAGCATAGAATTGGAATGCTTACAAAAAGTGTTTAATATTTTGGACATGTACACTGTACAATTAGTAATATGTTTTTCAAATGCTTTTTCTCAAAGAAAAGGACATGAGGTATTCATCATATGCATCATAGGTGGAATTATTTTCCTAACCAACTCACAGTGAGACTACCATTTACAGAAAGTGAATCCCCCAAAGTTCCTCCATTCCATCACTGGCACGCTTTATATGTCAGTAATGAAGATGAGATGCACAGGAGTCATGGATGAGACAAATGTGTGCTGGAATCCTACCTTATCCAGTTCAATCTTCCTAGGAATCATGGGAGATGATGGGCTGTCCAACCCATTCCCCTGACCAGTAACGTCACGCACCACCTGTAATCACACAAAGATACACACACATCAGTGGTTCCCAACAAGTGTAAACATAGTCCATCACACAGGGGGTCCCTTTTACAAAAGCAATTTTCCTCTTGTGCAATACTGTTTCTGGCAACAGGATACATCTATTGTGTGTATGTATAATAGATTGATATCCAAGCGTGCGAGCGAGTGAGGTACTGTGTTTACTTGGAGCCATTTCTCAGCTTGCTCCTTGCTCTGCACGGCTAACACCAGCGCCTCTCCACCGGGAAGAGAGAATCGGAGCTCGTGCTTCTTCCTCCGGCCATCTTTGGGCAAGTAGATGACGGTGCACAGGCTGAGCGGTATGTCCGTGTTAGGTGACTGGTCTTTAGAGCTTTTATAGCACTATAAAACAAGATTCAGAGGTGTCCATGTATCATAGTAGTTCCAAGAAATATCAAGGCTCATTTTTATCCCTCAGGGCCGTTGGCAGCTCACCTGGAGTCTGTTCTCGCGGATGACAGTGAGCTGTTTGGCCCACTGGCCGAAGCGTTTCTTCCTCAGCAGGAAGGCACAGATATGGCAGTCTCTCACTGGGGCCATAGAGTTCTCCTCTGAGGGCCACTGGTGTGTCAAACGCTGGCCTTTCTCTTCCTCTTCCTCATCATATGACTCATAAGAACTGCTTAAGGCATCCGAGTCATTATCTGCAGGAGAAGTAATGCCATACTAATACTACTAATAAGAAATGACATCGCTATTTATAGCATCAGGGTTCCCCCCTCTTACAGGAGTTTTTGCGTCGTCCGTTCACTTGCGTTGTTGGGTAATTATTCTCAGCATCTTCGTAATATCCGTCTTCAATAGAATTAGGAGGACTGGAGCTGCCTGTAGATATATAAGAGATGCACAATGGCATATATTTTGTGACAAAATCTCAGATGTGTCATATTTCATGAGACCTGCAGTGCAAAGAGAAAAATCTGGCTTTGTGGAAGGACTTTAAGACAAAATAAAAGTCTTGGCAGTTTGCATGAACTAATTGGTAAAGTGAAATTTAGATGTGTGATTTCACTGACATCTCTTATATCATATTCTCACTGAATTGCTTGAATGCACAAGTTTTCTTTTAGCATCATTATTAAACTGCTATTGCTTTATTTGAAGCATAAAAACACTCAACTTTTAGTGAGGGCGTATTCTTTTTTGAAAAGAGCCAAAACTTGGATATTTCCCTTAATTTAAATTAAATAAAGGGGTAACTATTAGTGTTGTAGTACCCGAGACCGAACTCTGTTTAAAGACACACAAAACTAACATTTCATGGACTTGGTCTTAACTCTGAACCAGAATCTTTTTTAAAGACTCCGAAACAAGTGGGCAATCCCCCCTTTGCTGACTGTATCTATACCTGCTAACAAAAAAAACAAATTTGTCAATTTGCAGGTCAAAGTTAACCAAACTTCGTCACATGAGCGTGTGTTTCCAGTCTCTGGCATACAGCTGAATTAAAGTAAATGGAACAAAGTCTTTTACCCAACAAACAATCTTTTACCCGATTTGACCCTATTTACGTTTTTAATGCACATTCTAGGTATTATTTTAAACAATTCATTGTGCAGTTTATTCCAGATAGAAAACAGTTTCTCTATGCAAGTATGAATTAAAATATAGCCATTTGCTCTGAAACAGCCTTTTAAGCTGATGCCACGTTGTAAGCTCTTGGATAATGTTAACCAATAGCTATTTAAACATTGTTTTTGTAACTTCACAATCAATACAGCTCCATTCTGGTATGTAACATTCACATTTTCAAAATCCAGTCAATTCCTAAGGAATAAAATTCATTCGGAATTGACTTCTTGATTAGGATTTTTCCTTCTTGAACATACTATTTCATATGAAAATGGGTTTCATTATGGAAGCAAATGGGTTTAAATTTGCTATCCATTTTGAATTAAAGTGGTTCACAAAGAAAGATCTGTCATCAATGCTCTGACTCTTGCAAGAACACAAAGTTGTAACATCACTCTCCAAGTTATATTATCTGTAGGAATTGATATAGACCATGCCATGTTTTCCAAGCAACGGAAATACAGCAACAAGACTCACTACGGCTGGTGATATATTCTGGCATCTTTCCAGGGCTGAGTGGCACGGCCTCTTCATAGTAATCCTCTGGAGGTGGTGTATTGGGCAGGGGGGGAGGCGAGTCCGTTGTGCTCTGGTCCAAAAAAATGTGGCAAACAATGACTTACTCCATCTGTCTGCTCCATCACATTAATTCACACTTAACATCTGCTTTTCAGTGAGTCCTCACAATATCGTAAAACTATGTGGCTCCATTCCAACACTCGGCAAGTTACCCTAATAACAAATGATATGTGACCGCTGCATCCAATCAAAAGCCAAACCCACATGCCACATGGATGACGGCTGAGAAATACATCAGATACTGGCCATCGAGGACTATTGTGCTAATAATGGCACACAAACACAATGACACACACAATTAAAAATCTGACTGCTGGAAGACTGCAGATAGAATCTATGGGGACCTCGTGAAAGGCTGATGGTGACGTGACTTTAAGATAACAACCTGGCTCTGAACGTGCAATGCAGCTGGAAAGAGAAGTGCAGGTCTCACTACAGCATGATTAATCTTCCTGCCGTATCTCATCGTTGCAGAGTACAGCCCTTATTACACACTGACATCAGGGTTAATGGTGCACTATATATTAGCGTTGGGTCTAAGAAGCAGAGTATTATGGGTAATCCTCTGAGAGAAGATTTCTTACTGGTTTGGGAACAGTGTGGTTTGTGTGTTTTGTCTTGGGCTCTTTCTTCTGATCCTCCATTTCAACTTTCAGCTCCCCGAGGTCACAATCTGTAAAATGTGAAAACAAATTTATGAGTGTAATATTCCAAAATATTGGAGGATGTTGAGAGATGTACGTCTCATAGATATTCTCCACTTACCAAATGTATCAAAAAGGGATTCGACAAAGCTGGTTCCATTTCTGTATACTGAGGTGTTCATGTATGTATAATCTTTTCCAGTGACTGCAAAGAATGAGTAAGAGAAGAGAAATAACATATGTATGTAGGACAACTGCCAAAAGCTTTTTCAATCTCATTTATGAGAAAAACAAGGCGTCATCAAGCTGATGTTTTTCCCTCAGGTCTCGCACTTTCTGATCCAAAGGTTTTTTTTCTTTGTCTAAGTTGTCTCAAGCATATTTTTCTATTAATTATCTGTCAGACTGATGTTTAATTTGCGATTTTTGTGCAGTTCCCTCCTGGAACAGAACAGTTCATAGCTCAATGTGGTCAATCAGATGAGACCACAGAGCCCAATAGGCTTATCCAAGGTGGTCTACCAGATCTAACTAAGCAGACCAAAATGTTTTACAATCTTTCTCTTGGAGGAAGGAAGGGGTGTTTGATTCGGTTTAGAGTTAAACTCTGCAAGAAGGTGACTTTCCAGGAACATGACTGGAAATACATGGTCCAACCACTAAACCCAACTTGGACCAGATAATAACCATCAGACACTGATATTAGGTATTTACCTGAGGGCTGAAGTTGTCTGAGAAGGTTCTTCACGGCTGTTTTCTTCTCTTCTGTAGCACAACTCAGGGTCTCATGGTCCAACAGCTTCAACAGCACATTCAACTCCGTCACCAAGAGCTCCATCGCTGAAGGTCAAAGTTTAGGGTTAGAGGCTGATAGAGACCAGACTGTACAACTGTCAGTGCTTGTCAAAACAACAGATTAATTATACCAACCATCAACCCGTCAGAATGAACAAGCAAATGAAAACAAATGTCAGTTGTAGAGGTTTTTTAGTCAATGACGTGATACTTATTTTTGTCCAATTTATTATGTTTTTAGAAATACATAAAAATGGACACATACAATGACTTGACTACATATTGTTTAATATAACCATGTTTCGAGTTCGAGTTCAAATTCAAGCTATCAAGTTCAAATTAATTGCATATGCAACCATAAGAACTATGAACTTTGTGACCCTAACCCTAGAATTTCCATAGATTTTTCTGTTTCTTGATAGTGGGCACTCATTGACACTTTTGAGGAGAGGGGATAGCGGGCTTGAGATCAACTCGGGTCTTCATCATTAATCATCCATCTCTGACTTTCAAAAGCTTGTAAACCTGGGATGACTGAATCAGAATGGATCTAGATGCATGGTTCTTTGTAACATTATATTCCGCAGAGTGTCTTCAGTATGGACACACATGTCAGCAGACAATATGAGTTATGGGCAGGAGGGATGATGACAGGTCAGCAGAATTATAAATTGGAACAGGTTCAGAGCTAAAAACTTCATGCTGGGACTTTCAAGCTCTCTTCCAGGTCTCTGTGGGATGAAACCCGCCCTGCTGGAGAAACCAAAAACCCCTGTGTAGAGTCAAAGACGTACCCTCTGATCTGTGACGAGTTTCCCACCCCACCTAGCAAGCTCACAGAGAGCATCAGAGGAGGGTCCAAGCCCAATAAATACATTCAAAGTCTGACATCTAAGCTCTCTCAAGACAACTTAAGACCGTGGGTTAACCTCTGGTCTCTTATGTCTAGATTATGTGGAGAAGGACTTCATGACATTGCTGTGCTGGAGTTTTATTCTGAAATCCCTAGGATATCTCAACAGATACTGCCTCCCACACACTGTTACACACCAGTTAAACCACATTTTCTCTCCCAAACCCATTACTAATGACCCGCTACTACTAATGCTGAGTGTTTGAGTTTGAGCTAATGCACTGTCAGCAAATTAGTAAAAACATGTAACCAAAAACCTGGACTGCAAGGATGAAAAGACAGCATGGAACAATAAAAAGCAGATTTGTCAGCGACCCTAGGCAGTGTGTGCCCAGGCAGGAGGTTTGCTGATTTGGAAGGAATCTGACTGTTTTGTTCAAGGAAAGTAATCAAGCCATGTGAACACCACCTGTCCCAGTGGATATGAGCTCATGGTCAACACTGCGACCACATTGATCGAGCAGAAGACTGGAGGGAGAGGGAGTGTGAACAGGGCTGATCATCACACAGCTGGACAATCTGGCTTGAACAGAGGGTCACAGCTGAGCCAAAGCATCCACCTCAGGGCCTCTGGGCTCAATACTGATATTACCAGTCAAGACTCAGATCAACTTCAGCTGTCAGATAATCCACGAGTAATGCATTCAAATATGGAATGAATTCCTTCGAAAGCAGAGAGAGAAAATGCTGAAGTGACAAAAAAGGTATGATTGGGTTGATGGAAATTCAACTAAAATGCTATTTTATAATCAGCTAATGATATTATATATACTCTCTCGTTTAAAAGTTTGAGGTCTAAAGGTTGCATTCATTTGATCAGAAATACAGAAAAAGAGTTAACAAAAGGTTATACCTTTTTCTATCTGAATTTATTTTAAAATGTAATTTATTCTAGTGATGCGAAGCAGCCATTACTTCAGTCTTTAGTGTCACATGATCCTTCAGAAATCATTCTAATATGTTCAATCAGTGCTGAAGAAACATTCCGCACATTGTATCATTCCACAATCATTGCATCCTAGTTTTGAATAATAATACACTAAATTAATGCAATATTACTGTATCGTGAGACAGAAATAGATCTTATATTGTATGGTCTGATTCTCACCCGTTCAAACCATCTGTTTTTCAGTAATGGATATATCTGTTTTTCACACATTTATGCTGATTTACCATGGCTACACTCCAATTTCAACAATAACCAGCTTTACCAGCATATTCCAGTAACAGACCCGCAATGGCCATCTTGGAAGCTGATCCAAGTGAGATGTCGTGACTGACAAACACATTCAGGATTGTTCAAGTATAGAAAAACGTCTCTTCTCTCTGTATTTTCCGTGCTTCACTCAAGTTGTACATAAACGGCCACCACCCTCTTCCACATCCCCATGAGAAACCTAATGAACGATGTGCTTCTAGTCAGATTGTGCTGTGGTCCAGAAAATGTCAAAACGCTTCAGCATCACATCTCTCCATGGGGAAGGTGAGGAGTTTAAAAGCCACAAAGAAACACAAATACTCTAATTCACACAAACACATTCTTACACCCACATGTACAGAAATTACTCATCTGAAATTTGGGTCAGCGTACTGCTGCTTTGACAAGAGTGTTTTTTTCTTCTTCTTTGATTCATCACAGTTGCAGAACCTTTTGTATTGACTAATGTACTGCAAAACATCTCACTTCCTTTCATCGTGTCCCCAGCTGCCTTACAGGCACTCCCACCGGTGTGTAAGTCTGAGTGTTTCTCTATTCGGACTTGTTGACACAAGGACCCTGTGGCTGTGATCACAAAAAGCCTGAGTTTAGCTTTGCGTGTTGCCCTCAACATGACCTTCTCCAGGAGACTCGGGTGGTTAGCAACTAAAGTGGCACAATGTTTGCTAGTGCCAAAAATATGCTACATGTGCCAACCTGGCAAATTATTTGAAGAATTTAGTGTTAAAACCAACCGTGTGGAATAAGACAAGCCATTCAGGGCAGTGCGTAGTGTCAGCATAGTAAATGTGTTAACGTTGCATATAAGCTCTTGTGTAAGCCAAGATGATGATCTAATAGTAAGTAAAGTAATGATTTACAGAATACATTTCATTAAACCAGAGAAAAACTTGTTTATGGGTAAAACTGTATGGTTTAGGCAGTTTGATGCTAGTGCTAGTTTGATGCTGGTTTACCTGAAGATGTTCATCAGCCAATGAAGGCATACTAGCACGATCTTTTGGTACCATTCTCAGAAAAAAAAGGTACAAAAAGTTGTCACTAGGGAGGTACCCTTTCAAAAAGGCACACCTTTGTACCTTACTTACCCCTAAAGGGTGCATTTTAAGTACCTTAAAGGTACATAGTTGTACCTTTTGAAAAGTTACTGTATCATCACAGTAACAGCTTTTGAACCTTTTTTCTAACAGTGACACTATTTTACAATAAGACTCCATTTGTTAATATTAATTCAATAGCTTTGAACTAACAATAAATAATACTTTTACGGCATTTATTAATAATGTGAATTTATACCAACACATTTTCAAAAAATAAACATCACTTCTACAGCATTTAATAATTAATCTTAATTTGTACATCTACTAAAACATATTAGTTATAAAATGAACAAACATGAATTAAAAACGAACAATATTTATAAATTAACATTAACCAAGATGAACAAATGCTGTAGAAAAAAAATGTTTCCTAATGCATTTAGAAATGTTAACAAATATATATATATATATATTTCTGATGAAGCTCGTTGAATCACATGCAGTGGACCAGCTTCCAAAACATAATTTATGCTGCTAGTCAATTTACTAGGAAAAGTGGTAAACCAAGTTCAGTTTTATTCAGATAAAATACAGTTGTTAGAATGCAGCATTTACTTTGTTTTGGTGTATTTCCCATATAGATCACACGAGTCAGGTGAAGTTACAAATAAGATTTGGAAATCATAATGAACAAAAAGTCTTCTGAGGGCAGTTAGGACCAGCTTAAACCAAATTGAGCGCAGCGAAGCATATATGATTCCTACAGAGATACGCTCTTACATGAGATCAAACACATTTGCTCTTCTTTATCTTGAGCTGCACCTGTGGAGGGTGATTTCCAAAGCCAAGCACAACACGGGGCTACATGCCCACTCCCCTCCAGAGAGCCGCCCATGTGGCCCTCTCTGATAATACCACATCAAAACAGCAGAGTGGGAAAACAGAAATCTACACCGGCGCTCAAAGCCAGATCCAATTAACCTGCAGGTTCTCCTGATGGCAGGGGTGTTTGTTGCTTTCTTTTGGATCGACCCCCTTGCGAGAGGTTTTCATCTTTGTCGCAGGCAAATCAGAGACGATAATCTATTTTTCTATCTTGCTCACTTGAAAGCACTTTACTGACAGTCGTATTGTTTCAACATAAGCTACAAGCCATGCTGAGGAATGCAAGGTTGGCGTTGAAAGCTGTGTTTTTAGAGGACAATGAGGCGTTTTCTCAGAACGGCACCAGTGCTTTAGCACTCAGCACCTCACACATTGCTGCAAAGCGAGGAAACATTCCTCACCTCATTAAAAGTGCAGCCAAAGAGCTTTAAGATGCCTACCAGAGATAGTAATGTATACTCTGTTGTGAAAACCACAGCACTCCTCAAGAAAGCTCTAAACACCTTGGGGAGAACTTATTTTACAAGCATATTTTGCTTAGACAACAAAAACCACACCTGTTTAAACTTGTACAGTTAGGATTTTATGAGTGTGATGCTATATAGATTTACTCATAAAGCAATGCACAAATTCAACAACTGGCCAACTATTAATACATTTTTCATGCTTAAATCAAGTTGGAACAACTAGATTTAACTAAAACTAATCAATACGTTTCACTTCAGCCTCTACGGAAACCATTCAGACAAATGCGAGAACTTTTCGATAACACAATTATCTAGTTCCCAAGGAAAAAACACAAACATGTGAGTAACAAAACACCTACCAGAAACAGCTGCTGAGGAGACAGCCAGACCCACCATCTCTTTCCTAGATGTAAGTCATGCAGTTGTTCCTGAACAAGTCACAGCAATCTAGAATGGTGGAATCAGCTGATGAACTGACTCATTCGGTGCATCTCCTTCACATTTATCACTTTCTTTCCTGTGGCCAGATTAAAAGTGACTGAGGAATAGCAGGGGAATTTATCCTCCCTTTATGGTCTGTTGGATTGTGTCTGGGGGTGGGGTGCTCACTGATGACTGTGTGTGTGTGTGTGTGTGTGAGAGAGAGAAGTAAGGGGAGGCACCCAGTCCTGCTCTAATCCGGAGGGGTTCTATAGCACCTGGGACAGGCCCTGAGTAAATACACACATCCCTCCCCCACACAGGAGAGTATGGAGATCAACAGCCCTCACTGGCTCTTATTTGTTTCCATGCCAGTTTATGCATATGAATGTCAGACCTGGAAAATGTCACCCAAACCAAAGATGACTTTTTAGAGGACAGTTTTGCAGAATGAACGTACAGTATAATGGCAAATATGACCAGTTAGAAACATGTGAATTAAGATTCTTACATAGGAGAACAAAACTGAAAAGCATTTGCCATTTAATTTCATAACACTTTCTTTAGTAAACACAAAGTTGAAGTGTTACTTTTTGTAGCACTAATTAACAATAACCATTTTCGAACAGGTTTCAAAACACTTTCCCATCTGAAACTGCTCAAAATTAGACTTGCATAGTGATGCAGAAAACTCACATTATTAGTTGAGCCAAAGTTGCTTTATTAGTTCTTATATATATATATATATATATACACACACACACACTTTTTTAACTCAAGTTTAGACATCATATATGTCCATTTGTATTTTTAATCACATTAAACTGGGATAGAGAAAGTATTTTAACATAAAAAATTAACACGTCACCTTCATTTGTCATTTTTCTTTCCAATGGGCAAACATGCTATGCATAACCCTGAGACAATTTCTGATTTGTATCTGTTGATTTGTGCTGTCTGCCTGCAGTATCTTCTAAGTGTACAGACTGTATCTACTCCCTATGTTACAGTGCCCCTAGAGACTGTAGTTACGCACAAAAGAGCCATTCTGCCGGTGTGCTCAAGTGAAGAGGTGGGGGTCATTCTCTTCATTGTGTTCACCCATGCAGACGGGTGCCGACATGCACAGACTCACATCGACACTATTCTAAGCTACAGGCAAACCCAAGACCAGTCGGCAGGAAATGACACGCTGAATATCTCTATCTATCTCTCACACTCTCACACACACTCACACATGTTTCATCAAACACACACACTTTTGTGCAGATAAGCATCCTCACTTTTCTGTCCATTTCCCAGTTGAAGGTACCTGAGGGCATGTTACATCTTGCGAGACAGATGAGATGCTAAAGGTTTGTGTAGTTAAACTTTGCAGGCTTGTTGACAGCCTGGAACTGGGAGATAAGAGACAGTCGACAAGAAAAGCCGTTCATCTGCACTTTAAGTGATTGGATACATTCAAACCACAATTACTGCATTTAAGTGGGCTCATTAAAATAGATTCAGCTCTCTATATATAATGAGCCCTCTCAGTATTTAAATGTTTTGGTGTTTGCAAAGGCAAGCATCAATACTACTATGACCCTGTTTACACCTGGTATTAACTGGTCAGTGTTAAATAAATATAGGCATTAAAACATTAGTCAAAATGTGGTGAAATCCAAACCCGCTGAAATCAGAGTAGAGCGAGCCAAAAACACATCAATTTGAGTTTAAAGTTCAATCATCCACTGTGCTAAAACAAGGTGTCCGATGTTTGGAAAAGCATGTTTATACACATGCACAATTTATTCAGCATAACTGATATCAATAAGCAGTGGCACAGATCATACACTTCAGCTAAAATATTTACTGCACTAAAATAACTGGACTTTAGATTGAAACAACACATTTGGCTGCTAAAAAAATAGCTTTGCCATCACATGAATAAAGTACACTTTAAAATGGTTCTTTTAAATGGTAATAACATTTCACAATATTGCTGTTTGTACTGTATTTTTGATCAAATAAATGCAGTCTTGGTGAGCAAAAGCGACATCTTTTAAAAACATTAAAATCTTTATGACCTCCTCACACTTGTGTATATTTGGAAAAACACATTTTTCACTTTCTTCATCTTGTGGGTGTTTTATCAACATAACATAGTAACACAATCCCGGATGTTAATACCAGGTATAAATATGACCACATTATTTGAATAAGTATTAATCAAACTTTTATTTTTTGTGCAAAACTTGTTACCAAAATTAATCATAATGAATGATAATTAATAAGCAAAATCCCTAGCAGCCAGTCACCTTGGCAAAAACCTTATCATACAGTAGCACCAGACAGCAACTATTTACATTTTCTTCAGGAAATCTAGTTATGCATTTTATTTAACTGACATGAAGTCTTCAGCAGACATATGTGGGTTTTGTACATCACAAAAACAGTCAACATTTTTCACTTTTAAACTTTTTTTAAAGTGACTTTTCACTTTTGCTAAATCATTGCCAAAGAAGATCAGATCATTGCTCACACCCAGTGACACGGTCTGACTGAACTCCGCAGACACTCGTCTGGCTGAGATACAATCGACAAAAATACAGTGATGGAGCACTCTGACCTCTCCAAAGACACACACATGGAGCCCTTACTGTCACACTGGTTGTAAATACATTAGCCAACATACACAATACATGCAGGAGGAATACAACAACAAAACTCCAAGAGCAACAGTTCTTCCATAATAAATAACACAAGCTGGAGGGAAATACGAGAAGGCCTTACATTCACTCTCAAATATAGCACAACCTCATATCAGTTTTGTGAGAAGACACACAGGCAAAATGCTCCCAAAGTCAATAGCAAGAGAGGCCCTTCCAAAATAAACCACCCAACTGTCATCAGATATGAATATCCCGTGGTGCAACAGATGTTTGCGCCGTTTCCGGATGTTTTATTTACCACACCAATCTTACGTGCCGCCCGGTCTGTCTCAGAGGAGATATGTACTGTGATGTCTCAAATCTAAATCATCAAGTCTATCAATTCTTGTTCATAATGTAAGAATTCATACCAGAAGACAGGATGTGACTGTTATGTGAAGGACATCATGAACATCACTGTGACTCATAAAGGTGAAGGAGTGAACAATCTTATTTTGATACGATTGGACTGATACTAACATGAGGGTGCCTGGATGGAGTGACGACTCAGCGATCCTCTTCTAACTACATTCAGCAATGAAAATCTCCCGCAGAATTCCAGGCATACTCAGATCATCAGCGTTCAAAGCTCCATGGGGGAAAGGAGAGAGTTTGTGCACACAGAGATAACAAACACAAAACCTCATTTGTTTGGACACCTTGGAATATTGATGTTTGCATGAGACGCCTCTGGTCTGATGGGTCACTGTGGTGGGAAGTACATATTTGGGTGCATGCCACAAATTACAGAGCCTGATAACTACAGTTACAGTGCTTGTCAAATGTTACAGTCAAACATCTGTTAACACATCCTAAAATGTTTCTCTCATATTCAGTCAAAAGAAAACAAATCATACGAATTAGAAGAGTGTGGAAGGGGCTATACTGATGATAGGCATTATAGATGGGAGGATTTGAGCAAATTCCAATGAGACTACAGAGTGAGATGTGATATTAAATCAAATGCAGAGACAGCATTTTGCTCATCACTATAAAAATACTTATCAAGGTTGCATAGTAGTAATACTGTACTCAAAGCCTCAACGTTTTCAGAGCTCCAAAAACCATAGAAAATATCATACATAGTATATAACTTTAGCACTATATTCCAACTCCTCTGAAACCACACACGCATGGATGAATCGTTTACAATAACACCAGTAACAACAAGAAAACAGATGGGAATTTTCAACTTTTAATTTAGTGAGAACCTGATCAGTTCAATTAATCAAAAATCATTCTGATTGGTTCATCAATGTTTCATTAAAAAGATCGGACTCCAAAAATTATTTGTGAATGAATCAGTCATCATTTTTTATTTTACGAACAAGCCATTGTTCACAAAATAGGAAGTCCAGCCCTAAAATCGGTTGAGCAAGAACATGTCAGATTGCTCAAACAAACAGATTCACATAGTTTAAACTGAATGACTTCTAGTTGTCTCTTCACATTAAGTTGAGACAGGAAAAAAGGGAGTTAACAAAAAAAAACTGCACACGTTAAATCTCACAGGGATACTTCACCCCGACATAAAAACCCTGTCATCATTTATTCAACCTCATGTCGTTCCAAACCTGTTTGACTTTCTGTCTTCTATGTAACACAGGAAGAGATATTGTGAAGAATGTTGGTAACCAAAGATTTTGTCAACCAAAAAAAAAAAAAAAAGATTTCTCACAATCTTCTTTTATGTTCTACCAAAGAAAGAAAGTCAAATAGGTTTGGAATTTTACAAAAAATGTAATACATCCTGCCAGAATTAACCGTTTATCTGAAACTACTATATCTACAATATAGAACTAAATATGAAAAGCATGCACTACCCCTTATCACTGCATCTTAAACCACAAATACAGAGAGAGAGAGAGAGAGAGAGAGGCTGCAGAGAGGTAGCAGGTGAACATGTGGAACAGCTTAGCTTATAATTCTCTCTGAGATCTGACTCATATACAGTATTAAAGCCGGAGCACATTTGTGTGGAAAAAGGGAAATTACATGTCACTCCTGCTGCTTTATGACAGATGAGAACATGCTTTAGGTTATCATTAAATGAAGCAGCACACACACAGTCATAAAGCTCATTTCCAGTTGAAGGAAAAGCTGCGCTCACTTACTCGCAGTCTGTTGTTTTGGAAGCTTTCAGCAATTCTTTAATGCATTCTTCTATAGAAACCTAAAATATGAACTCTTCGGTTTTGTTCATAGACCAGCTATGTCAAAACGCAATTATTGCTTATCACATACAGAAACATTAACAGCAGACCCCCCTGGCCAGTTCACATTAAAGAACATCCAAACATGGATAAATAGCTTCAAGAAAAACAATCTTGCACACCCCAGAGCCTTCAGAACACTCACCGAGGACACCAAGTAAAACAAATAGAGAGAGGCAAAACACGAGAGCCCATCTTTAATGCTGCAGTGCTGTGTGGGGGGAGCCGCTGTGGTTAATGACCCCTGCTCCAGTGATGGGGTTTGGCTGCTGCTTGAAGGAAGCAGGGGGGAGTTGGCCATTAGGCCGGGGCCTCCTTCAGGTCACAGTGCTCCTTGTGTCTACACACTGCGGCAGAGTTATGGACCCTGAAACTCCCACTCACCTGTTTAAGCATTAACTAGCTTTGAAGGCAAGATTTTGGCTCGGTGGGGAGCAGGAAGCTTTTATGTTAACACTCCTCTTCGCTCCCCTTTATAAACCCCTTTGCCTGGGGGTCCTCAGTGCCAGGCGTCTGTTTGTGTACGTTTTATACTGTGTAAGTATTTACAGGCTGTATATCATGGAAAATAGACAGCATCATTGTTTTATTGTAGCAAAAGTGTTTGATATATTATATAAACCTACTCTAATGTTCACTATGCCAGTTCAATAAACAATATAATGTATAAAAGATTAAACAGCAAAAAGGGTCAGTTAAAGTAGTGTTTTTTATAACCAGAGCCTACTAGGAGCCCTCAGTTAAATGTCCAAATGACGGATGACTTAATTATTATAATAATTTGAATATTAAAATAAACATTAAATCACATAAATTCAAGTCCTTTGAGTATTGTGTTGGACAGCGAGGGGCCTTTAAATCAAAAAGGTTGAGAACCACTGAGTATAACCTTGCACTGTAAGTCACTTTGGATAAAAGCTTCTGCCAAATGCATAAATGTAAATGTAAATCAAAAAGGTTGAGAACCACTGATCTTATATCAACATTAACAAAAAAAAATATATAATAAATATGAATGAATGAAAGAATAAAAAAAACAACACCAATCTGACCTTACGATGTACAATGAAAAATTATAATAGTTTAACAAATATGGTTTTAGCTAGAATTATAAAAATGTACCTATAAATGGTACTTTAATTAATAATTGAATTGAATTTATGGTGAAAAAAATGCATCTGCTTTTTTTTAACTACATAACGCATTGTATTATTTATTGCCGAATTGCATTATTAAAATTATGTATTAAGACTATAAGGTTGTATAATTAAGAAATTTTTTTTATAATTTAAATGGTACTTAAATGAATGCATTATATTTTATTTAAAATGTATTTATATATATATATTATATTTTTTATTTAGTATAACAGCAGTATACTTGGGGGGAAAAAAAGGTCAAGTTAAGATGAATTATGACCATTTATGGTCCAAAAAGCCTTGACTAACATTATTACTAGACTTTGGGAGCAAAATAAAAAAAATCTGTTGAAAACAACCCCTTTAAAACTATGCTCTCTGATTCTGCACTGGAAGAGTGAATCAAGTAGAGACTGATATCAAATCGCTCACCACTTTCTAATATCTGGTTTGAGATCAAGTGAGGGCTGAAACAAGAGCAGATGTAGGGTCCTGATGGAAAAGCGGAGTCAAGATAACAATCCTGAAGCCTCTGCATCTTCCATGTTTCCACATAAAGGCTTAACCGGCTCTGTTACACAACAAGTAGCAGCAACCCTTGAGGTTTAAAATCTGGTCACAATAGTGGTCACAGTGTCTAATTCTCTTTTACTATGGTCTGTGCCTCTGTTTAATATCAGCCAGCGAACAAGAGCAGTGGGAATTCCCCCAACAGCCCATCTGAGGTCATCTGAGCCATGGAGACCTGGCACAAACAGTGAGTGGAAGCAGCAAGTAAATGGGTAAGGCAGGTGCTGAACTCTAGTAAAGCAAACTGTCCCAAGAGCAGTGGGGTGAGCTGCAGGGGTCAAGAGTGGAAATAAAAGATGCTCACTTTAATACAGCCTGGTCGTGAAGGTCAGCACTACAGAAAAAAAACCTGGACACCAAACCCCCGCCATATGGCATGAAGAGGGTGAGTCAGCCCATCCCCAATATAAAGAATGCCTTCAGTCTTGCCAGCTTAATTCATATTGCTTATCACCCGAAAACCCCATGATTTCACTCTGCAGCTATGCCTTCCTTCAGCGCTCTTTTTTTTCCATGGTAAAGAGATGCAGTGTTTCACTGACACTATTAAGACTGTGCAGGCCTCTACACTATTGTGGCTGCTGAATAACTGGATGCTTTGTCTGGAAATCCTCATGGAAGGGATATTCATTGGAGTGTGTGTGTCTGGGTATGCAGAAAAATGGGAAGACTTCCAATAGCTAGGGCAAAACCCTGACCTCTGACCTCAGATGGTCTGCCTATCCGTCAACAGGCAGACACGGAGTTGAGAAGCTTTGGGTGGAGCACTGACACCACTGCTCTGCTTCAAAGTCTGGTAAGCTGCTTATAGATGCAGCAGTTTAATATGCATTTTTTATATTAAATGCATGATGATGGTAAAGGTAATGTAAATGAGAATAGAGTTGGTAATCGAAAATCAATTCCAATTCCAGAATCGGATACTTAAGGTCAGGAATCAGATACTTGTTGTAAAATTAAAATTTCAATTCCACCTATTAATTCCTGTGTGCGCATCTTTTTTTAGGTGGCAAAAAGGGTCTGTTAAAAATGTATTTGTCTTTGAATCATTCATTCAACATATTTATGCAAAAACACTGATTTATTAAGTAATGAAACAAGTACATATTGAGTGAGTTATTGAATCATTCCATTCATAAATTCCATGAGATTTGGTTTAGTTGTCTAATGTTTTTTCTTCAGAATTGTGAGGGAACTACAACCTTCATTTAAAAAAAGAAATCTTCTTTTTATCAGAATCATGCAGCTCAATTTTGCACAAAGATAGCTCTTATTCAAGTCCAGTTTTTATGTAGCCAGCTGATTTTTGTTCATGGTATTCAGTAGCAGTTAAATATTTTGCAAAAAGAGACACAGAATAAATATGTTTGATATCTAAATGTTTGACTTCATTTTTTAACCACGCTGGAATCGAAACTGGGAATCGATGAGAATTGGAATTGATAAAATTCAAACAATACCCATTACACAACCCTAATCAAGAAAGACCAATACATTAATAAAATATGTAATATACACTACCATTCAAAAGTTTGAAAGAAATTATTACTTTTATCCAGTAATTCAAAAAAAATCTGCTCTTGTAAACTTTATATTAATTAAAAACCCTATACAAATATTAATGGTTTCCACAAAAATATTAATAAGCATAACCTTTTTCAACATTGATAATACAAATAAATATTTATTGAGCACCAAATCAGCGTATTATAATTATTTCTGAAGGATCATGTGACACAAAGTCTGTATGAAAATTCATCTTTTCCATCGCAGGAATAAATTCATTCATAAAAACATTTGAATATATATATTTTTAATCAAATCAATGCAGCCTTAGTGAGCATAAGAGATTTATTTAAAAAATCTTACTGACCTCAAACTTTTGAATAGTAGTGTAAGCTGATAACCAATATGGTATCATCTGCATGTCTATTGATTATAGCCTAAAGTTAGATTTAATTTGATTCTTAAAAGTACCAATATACCATTAGCACAGCAACATGCTAAGATTTCTCTATTACATTCAATTATATGCTAAGTCCCCATGTGCTTCAAGTGATGAGCATTATTTCTGTGGCATGCAGAGTTGTCACTTATTTAGAGCATTCATAAATCCCTTTTGAGGTTCTGTGACTTAAAAGGCAGTTGCCTATGTAGGCAGTAGACAGAGCTGCAGCTCACTTGTAGGGTTGGGTATCGTTTTTTTTCTTTTCTCGATACCGGTGCCAAATCGATACTTTTAAAACGGTACCGGTGCCTGAACCCATACTTGCAAAAATAAAAAATGACCAATTAATAATTGGATTGGCCATTAGCACTAAACACATGGGCCCGGTTTCACAGACAGGGCTTAGACCATTGGTCTCAAACTCTATTCCTGGAGGGCCACAGCTCTGCACAGTTTAGCTCCAACCCTAATCAAACACACCTGATCCAGCTAATCAAGCTCCACATGATTACTAGAAACTTCCAAGCAGGTGTGATTTGGAGCTGGTTGGAGCTAAACTCTGCAGAGCTGTGGCCCTCCAGGAATTGAGACTAAACCAGGATTAGATCATAGTTCAATTAAGACATTTAAGTAATTTTTATAAACATGCTTAGAAAAAAAACATTACTGGGGTGCATCTTGAGACAAAACAAAGGCACTGGTATATTTTAGGATCAGTCAGTGCAAGTTTATTTCAGTTAAAACAGCTAATAGTTACATTTTAGTCTAGCACTAGGTCCAAGCTTTCTCTGAGAAACCGGGGATGATGTCTTTTTCACTCATACTGGACGCCAGAGGACGCCCTCGCACAGAAAATCCACATATCCAGTCTCAGAAGTAGCGGAACTCCAGGGATATGGATAAAGGCATTGTTATGGCTGTAACTGAGTAAACAGAAGATATAAACATTTTGAATAATAAAATAAATAGAATAAACACTTGACTATGACAATGTATAGTTTATCGGTGTTATTCAAGCCATCTCTGTTATTTTCATAATAATTAAGTATATTTATAATCCATTGCTAATCGATGTATTAGTAGGCTATGGAGTAGTAGTAGCTTTGCTAGTTAATGGAAGGCTACCTGCTGCCGTCAGAGCAAGTGTAATCACTGCATTCATGCGCTCCTCAGATGCTCTCATTTCCCTGAGTTGTGCTTTTAAGTCTGAATGTGAAAACCGCACACTCGCGT
Source organism: Ptychobarbus kaznakovi (assembly GCA_027422405.1). Classification (NCBI taxonomy): domain Eukaryota; kingdom Metazoa; phylum Chordata; class Actinopteri; order Cypriniformes; family Cyprinidae; genus Ptychobarbus; species Ptychobarbus kaznakovi. The sequence goes on along the minus strand of CM049811.1, from coordinate 17,561,040 downwards.
TACTACAAAGATTTGTTGGACTTTATTATTAGAGCTTTCTGAATTGAGTTCACATGCATTTTCTCAGTCGGGAAATTATTTTTCATGTGCGGTGCCGGTGATGATGCTTCTTACATTCGTTTCGGAGAAACAAAGGACAAATATTTCAACCGATCGCTCAGGCATGGCACCGAAATGAGGCACCGAAATCTGTGTTCCATAGGTACCGGTGCCATATTGGTACCGGGTTTCGGTACCCAACCATACTCACTTGGAACAGAGCTCCTAATGAGTACCAATGTGAATTCCTGAGTAAACAAAAAGCGAATCCATAAAACAGCGATAACTGTACTGTAACAGTCAGCAAGATTTAGCTTCAGATACACAATCTACAAATCAGGTTTTGTAGGTCGCTACCATGTCAACGCTACAAACTCTGCTTTGATTAACAGTCATTCCATCTGAACCATGTAGATAAATCAAGCTTGTCACGCCAACACCATCTGCACCTGTAGGGTTAACATAAAAAACATACAGTCTGGGCTGATAACTTAGAGTGCATTGCCTACTTCCACAGTACACAGTTAGTGCTTAGTCAGGGGTCATTTGGGAGATGCTTGTATACAGAGTGGCCTGCACTACACAAATTACATTGACAGACCATCCCTAAACAACCTGAGGTTAGCTACCTTGCTCAAAGGCACAACTGTGTGCCTCCCAGAGCTCAAACCCGCAACCTTTATAACCACTATGTCACACAAATCATATTTAAAGCTCATATCACTCTACACATCTCTTCATTGCCAGAAGAACTTGTGCATGTGGCACACAGAAGGTTTTCTAATGCTGTCAAATGGTGTCACTGTGGCAACCTCACCATGGAAATCAGTGAGCGCAGCCTGCACCATGATTCACCGGAGACTTGTTAAAGACCTTAAATACCGACACACACCTTGTTAAATGCTTCCATTATCATGCATGCATGAGATTCTGGTGGGTGTGCACTGTCTAGTCCATTTCAGCTGGTTGATTTGTCATTGGCAAGAAGGCAGATGATGCTCAGAGGTTGAATGGGTGGTCCAAGACGTAAAATGGTCAAAGTAAACAAAGATGTTTCTAAGCCAAGTAAACTCTAATCACAAAAGCATGTGTGCCGTGCATTTCCCTTGTCAGGGCTCAAGTTAAAGTCGACAGCTGACAGGCGGTCACATTATTGCACTAAATCCTGCTTATCCATGTATTTATACAAAAGTGGAATTCCTGTAAGCCGGAGGCAACAGGTTGCTTTGTACCAACTTGCAACCGTGACATACAACAATCAAGGCCAGTCCAGGCTTGCAGATTCTGCACCAACAAGAAAACACTGTTGCTATTCATTTTGCTGATCTCAAGAACTCTGGATGAGAGCAGTAGTGCAAATTCATGTTTCATTATAAGATTTACAAGACAAATGATCTTTGTTCCTGACACTCCTAAGCTCTTCCACATGCTCACAGTCTGAAGGAAACAATAATCATGATTCAGTGCAGAGTCTTACATGAAGAGACAATCCCACATACTCAACGAGTCAGTGGGGAGAGGTAGAGTCCCCTTCACGCCTACCTGATTCTCTGGCTTCAAGCATCTTTTCTCTGTCTGCTCTCAAATCCGTCCGAAGTTTAATGATTCACATTAGAGCAAATAGCTTAACCCGTCAAAAATGCCCACAGTCTAATCAGTAAACTAGACAAACCACATCAATACATTTTAAAAACTGGGAGCTTTCGAAAAGTCAACATTTGACCTGCTGATCACAAAAGATGATATACTGAATAATGTTGTGACTGTTTTTGTTCATACATTAAAGCCCAGTGTTATTTTTGTTCACACTGACTTCCATTGTATGGTAGAAGAAGGTTTGGATCAACATGAGGACAGAATTATATATATATATATTTTTGGGATTGAACGGTCCCTTTAAAACAAACCACTATACCCATATGAACCTAATAACTGATTGCAACAACAACAACAAGATAGTCTTCACATTCCCATACACCAAGTAGACATTAAGCAGCATGATAAAAATAGTGACAGAAACAACATGCTTGCTCCGAAGGGGATGTCTGCTGGATGTCTTTTTTTTCTGTCCTCCGTCCCTTGTGTTTGTGTAAACACTCACACTCTGATAGATCAGGAATTTGGCAGGGGCCGTGGAAGAACTTTGCTGTATCTTGTAAACAGTAACCGATGACACGGCCTTCGCCTTCTGCAAACATGAGGCAGGTGGTTCAGAAATACACCTGCGGAAACCTAATAACAGGGTGGCAAACAGAAATACTGCTAGATTTAGTGATGGACTGAGTGTCTTGGGAGAAAGTGGAAGAGAGCATGCTGTTCGAAAGTAAACTGAGGTGCTCTGCTCTGTAATTACTTGCATTTGTCTGGTAGTTGTCTCTATTTTGTGAAGTTTTATGATGCTACCCACAATCCTAGATGGCAAAGGAATGGTGCATGAGTCAAGAGAGCTTTTCATTTATTGGAAGATAAATGTGCATGACAAGAATGGAAACCACAGACAGTGGCATGCAAAAAGAAAGGTACATAAAGTGTGTCATGCTCAGATAAATACATTTGTTCTTAGCTTCCCCTTACAAAAGGTAAAATTAACTCTTCTACTTCTCAAAAAAATAACTAATGATGTCTTATGTTTGACCTTTTTAGGAATCATTAACTTTGGGTTTAGACTAGGCTATGATTTGTGAACAGAACACTTACCAATCTTTCCTTTTATCTTTGATATGTTGTGTAAACTCAGTCTTTTAGAGGTGGATGACTGGGGTTTAACTTTACCGGGAGCAGCATTTGGGGGAGGAACTGTACAAAAACATGTACAGCAATCTGTGTCTCCAGACCAATGCCTGACCAGACGCAGCTGGTTTGTTCTGAGAGAGCCAGCAGGATTCATCTCATTGTCTCAGTGAGGGAAAGAAAAATACAAGGGCCAACGCCACAAGCAAGCAGCAGCGCTCTCATTCCTGCATCATGCCAAAACAGCAACTATCAAAACAGTATGACATTTACGAGATCAAGAAAAGTACTACCGCCTCACCATAGGGGTCCTGTTAGAACTCAGCTCCTTATGAAGAGAGAGACTTCACTTTTTATAAACAAAGACGCACAAGTGAAAGAAAGATCTAAGAGCCCAGGTCCAAGAGAAATTGAAAACTAAACCTTGCTACAAGCCTCTGAATCACTATGCCACCCACACTAGGCTTATGTTCCAGGTGTAGGGTTTCTCCTGAACGTTTGAAGTTGAAGGTCTGTATGAAATAGATCAATATTAAAGGGATAGTTCACCCAAAAATGAAAATTCTGTCATCATTTACTCACCCTCAAGTAGTTCCAAACCTGTATGCATGTCTTTGTTCTGCTGAACACAACGGAATATATTCTGAAGAATGTGGGAAACAGAGCAGTTCTGGGGCACCATTGACTTCCATAGTATTTTTTTTCCTACTTTGGAAGTCCATGGTGCCCCAAAACAGCCTAGTTACAAACGGTCTTCAAAATATCTTCCTTTGTGTTCGACAGAACAAAGAAATCCATACAACTTTGGAACTACTTGAGAGTGAGTAACGCCCCATCAGTCAAATCCTCGGTACATTGGAAATGCTTTTATTGTTAGCCCTCATCACGAATTGTACACATCCGATAAATAAGTTTCTAACAGTCAGTTGTTGACTCAAGACCCGTTCGAACCGATTCAGTTCGATTAATGAATAAATCGTTCAGTATGGTTTAGTGCAGGGCTTCCCAAACCTGTCCTGGATAACCTGCAGGGAGACATACAATTAGGGAGACATGTGCAGGGCAGGGGGTCCTCCAGGACAGGCTTGGGAAGCACTGGCAGTGAATTGGTTTAATTGATTCAACATATCCCACTCAAAAGAACGATTCGTTCATGATTTGAACATCGCTAATATGGAAACAGGGTACGCGTTTGGTGCAGTGCACCTTCAATAACAAATAAAAGGAGGACTTAACGGTTTATCTGCTCTTTCAAATCCTTGTTACTTAGTCTGTGTGCAACAACAAGAGCAGTCGCAGCTATGCATAAGATGACAAGACGAGTAAACAATGTTTCCAAAACTAGGTTTCTGTTATTTCAGATCAGTGATACTCAAATCTGGCTCGCGAGATCCACTTTCCTGCAGAGTTTAGACCCAACCCTGATCAAACTCACCTACCTGTGATTTTCTAATGATCCTGAAGACACTGATTAGCATGCTCAGGTGTGTTTGATTAGGGTTAGAGCTAAACTCTGCAGGAAAGTGGATCTCGCGAGCCGAGTATCCCTGGTTTAGATAAATAAACTTTATGCAATCATTTGTGAATGATTATTTGATGTCATTTTACTCACGTTTGCTGTTTATTTCCATATCAGAAGAATCAAGCGAAACTCCTCGGCTTGTTGGAAACACACATTGCAGCCCGTGCACCCATCGATGTTATGAACTTAGTGACAGACACTATCTGCATTGAAAGATTCTCAATGAAGTTACAGAGACCGACTTCCCTCAATTATCCTGCTGGGTCCTAATGCTTCCTCTGCCCGGGTTTGATGTCAGACTGCCCCACATTTCAACTGATGCCATTCATCACACAAAAACAGTTTTACAGAAGAAAACTTTTATTGCAATATAAGATGTACATAGTCTGTTGAAACTGACAGATAAATAAAGTTAGGAAGGTAGCGATTAAAAAAAGAGAGAATCAAAAATAAGGTTATACTCTAGCTCTCTTCCTTCACTATGAAATTAACAGAACACTTCATACCAATCAATTGGGCAAACAGGTTGTAAACACTACACACAAAGGCAGAAAACATGATGGGTTCACCTGTTTGTCAGTGAGGTACAAAAACTACTGTCAGTATCCCTTGGCATGAAAGACCCACGGTAACCGTTAGGTCCTAATCAAGGTTACAGTTTGTTATTTGTCATTTGCTTCAGTGGTGTGATAATGTTTTTGTTTTTTCATCAAGTAATATGTGAGTGAGAACACGTTATCCCTGTTATTGGGCTTACAATTTATGTTTACTTCCTCTGCATTCAATTTATTACCAAATCAGGTGACATAATCACCCTGGCAATGACCCAAAATTGAATTAACCCACTCAAGGTATCACAGCATTTCCTGATCCATCCTAACAGGAGTGGTGAAAGTAAACTGCGCTATCCTAACCAACAGATCTCTTTTTTAAGAGCATAACATTTCAAAAAAGAAAAGAAAACCTTGCACCTTAATTCTTATCTGTTTTGTCTTCCTCATCTGTATCAGACACAAGCCATATGTATTTCTACCATCACAATATACAATGTGTTTCATCACTATTAGTCTAATAATCCTAAAGTCTTCTTGAGAGAAAAGTGTACATTCAGTATTCGTTACTCCTTGGAAATGACCTGAACAAAGTACGGCACCATAGTGCTCTATTTCATCTGCTAACTTCACAAATAACAGTCAGGCTTTGGTATTCATTGTCAAGCAAATCATCGCTTATTTCAGCCCATCTAAGCGTATGTAGTCCTCGTGAAATAAAAGGACTGACAAATATTATTTGATAACCTTTAAAATGAAATATTACTTAATAATGTACTTGACGGATGACATCAGATGATTCATCCACTCTCATTAAAGTTGTATTAATCGTATTTACATTCTGTTCACTTACTTTGCTGGTGCATAAATTAATATAAAACATAAGGCAAAATTCAAAATCCTTACAATTCCTTAGTTTTGTCATTCAGAAACAAAATAAAATGTGTTCACTTTACACTCAAGTAAAAACTAAAATGTTCCCATCATTCTGTGTATTATGCAATTTATTTATGTCTTTCTTTGTCAGGTATTCTAGCCTGTCTGATCATTTCTATGCCTCTGTCACAACGAACAGTTGCACAATTTCTAGGTACAGTCCAGGCATGACTATGTGTCTGAGACACAGGATGTGTTTGTTTAGTTAGACTGGAACAGGTATTCAGGTCTCTCTCTGTGTGTGTGTGTGTGTGTGTGTGTGTGTGTGTGTGTGTGTGTGTGTGTGCAGAACACTAGAACAGCCGGGCTTGTTTCTTCATCTCGTTCCTCTTCCACAGTGCCAGACGGTCAAACTCTACCATTGTCATCCCAAACACCTCATAGAACTCCTCAGGGGAAAGATGCCGCTAAAATGTCAAGGAAACATACTACTCAGTATCTACTCAGTATATCCATCTATTCATCTGTTTTCATTTTTTTGCAAGCAATGTTTAAATATTGAGAGATAGATAGATAGATAGATAGATAGATAGATAGATAGATAGATAGATAGCCACTAAAGCTATTTAATAAAAATACAGTAAAACAGTAATACTGATAAACATGACCATGTAAAATAATTGGTTTCTGTTTTAATATATATATATATATTGAAATATAAATCGTTTTGTAACATTGTCACTTTTGAACAAGTTAATGCATCCTTGATGAATAGTATTCATTTATTAGGTAGTAAGTATATTAAGTGTTATTTTCTTTCAAACACTAAATTTTATTAAACATATTGTAATAATATCCTAAACAGTTTACCTCCAGTCTAGCCCGGTCTACATCCTTTGGCACCCTGTTACGCCCCCTAGTGGTCACAATAAGTGCTTCATATGGGTAGATCTGTAACAAAAGTTAGCAGTGCATTTCATTGTAACCTTTAAACTACATACACACTGAAACTCATATTTATTTATTTAAAAGTAATTGTCCTGACTGAAACTTTCCTTAGATTGGTAATGGAAAGCTAAGCATTGTTCTCAGAGCAGGCTGTGCACTGGTGGACCTCCTTTTCCTCTCACTTACAGAAGTGAAAGGAAATCACAGAGCCTCTGGCACAGCAGCTTTAACTGAGACAGGAAGCGGCACCAAGCAGAACAATATAGTTCTTGACCAACCAGGAGCAAAGGGGTCAGACAAACCCCTGCCCTCTCCACGGCCCCTGCAGTCTCCAACTCTCTAAGGGCCAGCTGGGGAAGGACAGAGTGGCCTTATGACCTGGAAGCACTAATTTCTCCATCCTCTAGTTTCCATAAGCTTTGACCAGCAGGACGCTGCTTTGACCCATCAGGGTTCATTAGACTGACATACTGTAAATCTGGGCTTAATGTTTCAGAGGTGCCTCTGTATCAGGATGTTTTATAGTCTCTCTGGGCCCCCTTTAATCCTCTGGTAATGCTAAACCATCGTCCTTACCTTGTACTCTGTTGGAAAAAAAAAAAACACTTTTAAAGTCAGAACTAATTTTTGTACAAATAATTCTACTCCTAAATATGCTCCTTAAAAAAACCTCCTTTACGTACCTCTGATTCCCCAGTCAACTTCACTGCCACTGTCATACTGATAGTACTCTGCACTTTGTGGCTGAAAAAAACAAATAAACAGGTAAACAAATAGTGGATAAAGTTTTAATTGACATTTACAATTCATCTGCGTTTACTGCTCTGTCTGTCCAGTTACTGAACATTATACTAATAATATTTATATAAAAAAGCAATAAACAAAATATTTAAGTCATTTGTAGTTACAAAAATGCAGGTGTGCTTTACAAAAATGGAAGCTGTAAATAAAACAGTTATTATTGGAAGTCATTTCATGTTTAATTCAGTGTGTTGCTTGCCATTTCTTTGTAACTATTCATAATTTACTAGCAATTTATGAAATAAAATAGTTTTACTTTTTTTTCTCAGTGAAACTTACCCTGTGCAATCCATTCCTGCCATATCCGGGCAAAGATGCTGACTTGGATATGTAGTCTTCAAGTAATAAAAAACAACAATAAGAATGAATGTTTGAAACAAACTCAGTATATGAGAAAGGTTTGTTCAATTTTGACTGCCTTGTCCATGAGTGCACAGAAGAGGGCGCTAATGACCAGGCTTGAATCTGTGTTGACAACACTGCAAATATGTATCTGTTCTTTTATTTATGCAGAACATTTATCCAAAACAAATTAACTACAGACTACAGACACAGTCTCCCTGGGGTTAAAAGCCTTGCCAAAAGATTATGAGAATAACATATCTTGCCAAAACATGAGCACCCAGCAATTCTCAGGAGTTTATGGTTTTCTCTGGGATCTTCAGGTTCCAAAAAAAGCTTAGAAGCTTCCAAACATATATAAAAAACGTAATACTACAACAGCTTTCAAATTTCAATTTCAAACTTACGTCTATAAAACCTACATTTTATTTATTTTTTGACAAAGAAAGGTCTTAAGAGTCACTCACCATTCTCTGCTGCAAAGTTTGTCCGAGGAGCTGAAGGACAGAGAAAGGAACATTATAATTTCTTCAGTAATCTGAAAATTCATTATATGTAAATAATGAATACATTTGGGTAAAATAAAGCAACAGCAGTACACTATAAGAAACATATCCCCTTAAACTAACTGTCATGCACATAGTGAGAAATGAGCTAAATATGCAGTTACTGGTACACAAATTGCAGTTTAGACCGATACCGAGGCTTCTTATGTATGTCTGCCATCAGGTCCCCTGAGTTTTGAGACCACTGAAAGAACCATTGGAAAAGTCTCAAAACCGTCAACAAATAGAGCAGAGAGCAAGCTGCTAACCAGCCACACTAAAACACAGCACATCAAAGTGCTCAGTGAGCCTGAAGAATGATGATGAATGGAGAAAAGCCAGGGCAGTGTAAAGAAAAAGAGAAAAGGAGAAAGCAAGGGAAACAAAGGAAAGTTATGGATGAAAATAACGAAAGTCTCGCTAAGAAACCTGACATGAAACTATATTTTGAACTATGCATTGAATTTTATGCCAGGACATTATCCGGATCTATTTAGTTAATCTAATTTATCAATTTAATACTTTAATCCTGGTCAATTTAATCCTTGCTTAAAAACATACAAATAAAATTAATAAATAATTTAAAAATTAAACAAAATAAAAATTAACTTTTGATTGGTAGTGTATTTCATTTATATACAAATTAAAAACGAGATTAAATACAAAAACAGAAGTTGCTTCCTTTTCCTCCTGGCTACACAAGATTATAATGAACATTTCTGGCTATGTTTTATTTATCTCTGAAACCCGTCTTATTGTGTGGGAGTGTTTTATCATCAGCAGCATTAGGTGTTTATTACCTGTCTGTCTAAACCTTCCAGGATGTCACCACTGTAATCCAGTGTATTAACTCAGTTGTATACATTGGATCTACAATGTCACTCCCAGACTTCCCCTTGATCTATTTCATGTGCTGTGCAGTAAATACCACCCATTTCTATTCATGAAAAAAAGAAGACATGGGACACCAGCATGGGCGGCACCAAGCATTGTGAAGAGTAGCGATGAATATGGGGAGGGCAAAGCATGTAGCGAAAGGGGAGGAAAACAGGGAACTAAAGAGAGGGAGGGGATGAAGGGAAAATTACAGATGCTTCATGCACTTCCCCATGAGATACACAGAAATAGAATTAAGGAGAGCAGCCGGCTCACATGCACGAGAGGGATGGAGAAAGAGGAAAAGGAAAAATGAGAGAAAAAAAGAGTAGGAGTGTAAGGTGGGTTGTAATGTAGGAAAGTTATTAAGTGAAGACAGATGCAGTTACCAACACATTTATCAAATAAATATAGAAAATATTTCACATTTTGGCCAATACAATTACACAACTAATTATTTTAATGTTATGGACAATAACTGATAAATGGCTGATATTAAAATTCTATTCAATAAAAAAAAAAAAACTGCATCAGTGCATCGGCATTAAAGTTAATAATGCAATGCATCAATTTTAAAAAAGTGTGCATCAGATACAAGTTGACATTTGTATCACAATGCATCTTTCTAATATATTTGCATCACTAAAAAAACTATTTATATATATTTATTAGTAGATGCACTATAATTTAATTATTTAGACAGTGACCAATAATTTATGACCAATATTTTATGTAGATTGTTTACTAAATCGCGTTCTCTCATCACCACTGCTGCTACGTGAATCTGACGTATCCCAACACCACAGAGACTGAGGCGTTAGAAGTCAGAAGGTTAATTTAAGCTAATTTATAATTTGCTGTCTGTCTGAACCAAAGAAATAAAAGCAAACTATTTGTACTATATTGAATTGCATAGCATAATTTTTTTCCATTGCATCATATTGCATTGAATCGCATTGTGTTGAATCGAACCAAAATCAGATCAAACTGCATCATAATGGGGTGAATCGTATCGCATTGCATTGGTAGCTGCTTCATATGTGCCTTTAATGTATCGTAGGCTATGCATCGAGATGCGTATCGCATCGGCTGACATACATTCACACACCATGCATATAATAAAATATTAGGGTGTCAGATATACAAAGGTCACATCGAGTGTTAATATAAGGAAAAAAGCAACAGAGAGAAGTGTGTGTTTGTGAAAAAAGAGCGAGAGAAAGAACAAGAACAGGTGCATGGCACTGCATCGCTGTAGTGTTGTAATAGTTTTTTTTTTTTGCTGTGTCTGCACTATCCCTGAAATTCCCTTTCCCAGCATCACAGTCCTGTATCAGCATATGCTGGCTGTCACCGTTAAATCAAGCCTGCCTTCACTCTAAAGCGTTCCAGAGCTCCACTGCCTTAATTAGATGGCTCAGTGCCACATCTTCATTGACCAGACCGCCCTACGCTGAATAATGACAGTCATACTGAAGGCAGGCAAAGCAACTCCCATACTGCATGCAGTCATAACCACACCGCACCTGTTGCCGTCATGCATTTTCCCCAGAGGAGATTGTGGGAAGGGAAAAGGTGGTCTTAGACAAACACAAACAGTAGGTTTGGCTTTGAAGGATCAAATGCAGTGACCAATGCGATATGCAACGTTCTGTTTTTGATGACCCTACAGCAACCCCCTCTGAACACACATCTCTGTAATCTGCCGTTATACAGCATCTCTAGAGGAGCACTTACAGCCGTTAACTGTGTTGTTGTGGCCCATGCTGTGCAACATCTCCCTGCTCCCACTGCGGGAGTTCCGCGCGCTGCCCCAGGGGTCGTTGTCATAGGAACCGGAGCGGGCTTTCATCTCCTCCTTCAGGATCATCCTACCGATACCACCCTGAATCTGAGAGGCAGAGAAACGGGAAGACAGAAACAAAAGAAATAATGAGTGAGCATCCTGCAATAGTAAGAGCGATCACTTCTTGGCTAGATTTAAAAAATGGTTAAATGTGAATCTCTGAGCAGACAGATGGGCTGTAACTTGATGACTGATCGCTGATAATCAAAACCATGCGAGTTTTATATCATTATCTAATTAACATAAGTGTAATTACTGGTTAGAGGGCATTGTGGATATAAAGAGACATGGTGCTTTATTGGCTTACTCTTTGAAGGCCGTGACTCCAGCCATCCTCTTCTCCACCTGATGAGTACCTTCTTCGAGGAGCACGTAAAGCTGAGAGGGAAAGACATTGAGAGAGAAAGCGAGAGTGAAAAAGAGGAAATAATGAGTCTTGATGAAACAAAAAACAGAATAGTATCTAAAAGGGAGATATGTTGATTGGGAGCAAAAATAGGCTATGAAATACATATAAGCAGTCTCTTATTAAATTTTACACTTCCAATCTGCGAATCATTTTTGGCTCAGATTTAGTCTGGGATTCCAAATAAACAAGAAAACAGAAAAAAGACAAGAAACCTGAAGGAGTTAAGGTGCCTTTTGATCTAAGAAACTGCACCCCCCTGTCATCCTTCGGTCAAACACACTGATGGGATACAACACAGCTAATAAAAATACAGCTCCTGTCCCAATTGGAATATGCAATTGAATATTGATAATGTAATGTGTGCAAAAATAAATATAAAATAACACAAAATCCAAAACTGCCTTCTTCCCTGGTTAATATTCATCACTTTAAGCATATTAGAATATCTCATTCATTTTACGACAGATTCTGTATTATTCTGCTTTTAATAAATGAATGGTGTTTAGCTTGTCTTCAGATTCAGTACAGTAGATGTTCTTGTCAAGTTAAATCAGATTAAAATGGCTATTTCTATAAAACAATTCAGTAAGAAAAGAACATTGGCTTTTGTTGAGTTTTTTTAAATGTTCTTGACAATTATTGCAAATTATGTGTATTTATAAAGCATAATTTAGTGGAAACAGGTTAAAACAAATGAATATATTTTGTATTAAATCACTACAATGCATTAGGGACTGCTCAATAGGAAAATGAACAGCGCTGCAATATAATACTCTTACGGTCCCTGTTTAGTTTCTTCGTCTTTTGGTTTTCCTTGTTCCCGTTTGGCTCTGTTTCTTATTTGTAGGTTGTTAATTAGTTCTCCACACCTGTTCTGTGTGTTGCATTTGCTCCTACGATCTCCAGTGCTTTCTTGTTGGATAAATATATTAAAGACTGTGTGTTGGAATTCTCCTGTGTTGTGTGCTTGATTATCAGCAACATGCAACAAATACTTAATATATTAACTTAATAATATATTCTAGTCACATTGACTGTTTCCACATTCAGAAACTATACGATCTTTACTGGCATCCCTGTATGTGGAAACGTTTGGAATGATTGTGGCTGGTGTGAAGGACAGGAAAGTGCTGTGATGCCAGTGAACTGAACACATAGGACATTATGAATACATTCATCACTTACATTTAGGAGAGCTGGTGTAATTGTAGTAATCAGACTCTGAGTGCTGGTAGTGTTCAGGCGAGTAGGCTGATGGGAACTTGGAAGATTGGAGAATGTTCTCACTGGTCTTGCTCTTAGTTGCTGGATTGCAGTGATTGTCTGTGGGGAAAGAATTTCAGGATCACATCTTTGGAAAAAGCTTGTGATATAACAGCACATAGCGGTACAATCAGGCCCCCTTTACATCTAACATTAGTATGCGTTTTCAGTGATCGCACAATGCACAGTAAAAACCAGCTGTAAGTGCACCCAAGATGCTTTGTGATCATGAACATGAGCTACTTTTATCAGGTCCTGAATGTAGAACTCTTCACCTGATTTGAACAATATTCACAGCATTACTGCATTTGGAATCTCGTTTCTATTTCCAAAATTTCACTGACGTCTCTTCTAGTCTATTTTCACGTGGACACTTTAAAATGTTTCTTGCCTTATTCACTTCCTAATCCATATTAACATCCTTAACTAGCGAAAGTAGATAAGATCAAAAATAACATTACATTATTTCTTTCTGTCAAACACATTGTTTTGCATTTTTTAATTTTCCGTTTTATAAATTCTGAAGCTTTTTGAATTTCTGTGTGAACTCAACCTAGCTAATGCTAATGCTAGGTGTTAAGGGGGCATCAGAAAATGACTTTAACAAACAATCCACAACACTCAATATAAAGCATCTGTATTCATATAAATGAGATATTGAATAAGCACAGAAAACACTTTAAAACTCTTTGTATTATTAGAAACGACAGATATTGATGAATTGCCTTCAATTTCTAAAGCAAAACCAGCCAAAAACAGCACTGAACTCCCATCCATATAAAACACACACACAAGAAGATTCAACACAAATACAGAAGCACAGGCCTCACGGAGTATTAACAGTCCCTAATGGGAAAGACTTCACAGAGATGAAAGACGGAATGCAAGTGAGGAACTAGAGATCTGAACAAACACACAACCCAAAACGCAGCCAGACAGATGTGCACGGGGAGAGAGAATACTTACAGAGTGAATGGAGACCGAGGAGGGAATTTTGTATTTAAGGTGGTGAGGGCGAAAAAACAGGGAAAAAAGAATAAGGGAAGAAATATTTGCATCCCATAGAGTCTTCAGTGAGATTTTAAGTTTGGTACCCATATGGCAGAGAAGCAAATGATCTGCATTACAATAGTACGAGTCTTTTGCACAAACACAGCTAGACATCTACAACAATATAACACTTTTCACTTACACATGCAGATCCACCATATGGGTAGCAAACTATTCATTGTAAAGTGCTCGTTACAGGCTTGTGACACGAGGATAAACACAAACACACACTTGACTACACACAAAATGTATACTGAGCCAACAAGCTCTCAGAGATGGTTCTGACCTTTCTTAGACAGAACTTGATGGACTGTGCAAGTATCTGAACTGGCCAGTAAATAAATCGTCCGCTTTAGTGCAGCTCTGTTCAAAACTCTGAAACTAATTCATCTCCATTATGCACTCTAGAGCTCTGTTGTTGTGTACTGTCCATGCTAATAGGCAAGCCTACACATAATCTCTGCCAAAAGCTTTGAAGAACTCAAACAGCCATCATTCACAAAGTTCTATAATCCCCTGCACCCTGTGTGCTTGTCCTTTAAACATTTTAGCTAATTTAATGCTGTCAGCAACCAAATCTAGTGTGCTCCGTTCCATTTAACACCATTTAGTATACTTAAATTTATTCCACAGATTATATTCCTCAAACAAGGTCAGAGCTGCACAGAAAATGTCTGAAGTATTGATTATTCACACAATTTTGCACATCCATACCATGTTTAAAGCCATTTCACAATTTCTCCTACAGAAAATGTGGACAAAGATTATATCTGGGCCCATAGATATATATTACATGACTCAATAGAAGATAGTTTCAAGCCAGCTGATTGCTGTGAAAATTTGTCTTTTGACAATTGCCAACATAAAACATTTTATTTATTATAATTAGAATTATCAGTGTTGGAGAAAATCACTTTTAAGTAAGTAGTAATGCATTATGTTGCTTTTGCTTTACTTTTTGTCATCTGGGCTAGGCATGCTTTTTTTATAACAACAAAAAGGCCTAAAGTTATATTTTTGGGAATTGTAAGAGCCCTTTCACACCAAAATGTAAATTATTAAGGTGTCAATTAATACATGGGAAAACAAAGTAGCTTGCATTACTTGTTTGAAAAAGTAACTCAAACATTTAATTGTCAATTTAAAAGTAATGTGTTACTTTACTAGTTACATGAAAAAGTAATCTGATTGTATAACTTGTGTTATTTGTAATACCTCCAACACTGATGATTATTATTATCCCTAATTTTTAGTTCCTGGAAAAAAAAGATAAAACAATAGGAAATATATTTCCGTATTACATTAAAATCCACCACTTTTTTGGTGGGGTGAAAACATTGGCATGGCAAAAAAATCTGAACTGTTAAGCCCAGATAAAATCCTTAATGTTGAGCCATTTATTACCCAACAACCCACTTTATTATCGTTATATCAGATATAATTTGTATTATTTATTACTTTGTTGTAATCAAAAACAAGGATCTTAATTAATCCTACAGAAAATGGCACAAGCCTGTAATGCACACACACACACACACACACACACACACACACACACACACACACACACACACACACACACACACACACACACACACACACACACACACACACACACACACACACACACACACACACACACACACACACACACACACACACACACACACACACACACACAGTATATACACATATAGACACACACACAGAGACATGCAGTTAAGGGGAAGATGTACTATTGCTGTTGTTGAGTTAAAGGGGTTAGAGTTCATGGCAGTTTGAAGACATACTAACCAATGTACTTGATTTTATGAATTAACAGACAGAATTATGCACATAAACAACCATCTATCAATGATCCACCACCAATAACTAACAGAAGCAGTCTAGGGACTACCTACATACATAACAGTACATAAAATGCAACATTTAATATGTTATCAGCTGTCAGAGAAACAATATGGCTGTCATTTGAGCTCTGTGAACCGCTGTAGGATGTTTAGACTTTCACGCTTGCTCATTTCATGCTTAAACAGGTTTGCCTTCCTTACAGCAGTTTCTCAACAGGGTTGAGCTTAACTTAGCGTTCAGTGGTGCTTCGCTGTGGCACCGAATGTGGCCACTTCCCAGTCAATTTAAAGCAGAGGGGGGACATGGCAAGCTTTAATCATGCCTCAGCAAGACTCATCCTTTTTCGTCACCCTCCTGTAAGAAGCAAGGATGCACTCGTGCCAGTTCTACATTCTTCTGTCATGCAAGGGACAGAAAGCAGGAGGCGCTCTGTATTTTAATACGAGGCGTTTTTCTTCCTCATTTGCTCACTAATTCTTCTAAAGGCTTTTAGACTAAAGAGTCTGCTGGAGGACAGCTATGGAGGACACTAACACTAATCAGACACATCTTTCCCATGAGCCCACACAGCCTCAGGACTGAGCGTGAGGAAAGACAGGCCAGGGCAGGCCGAGCACACTATACCATGTCTCTTATAGATGGGAGGCTTCCAGTAGATATTGGGCTCCCCTGTGGCTGAGAAGAAAAGGAGAGATTAGAAATAAAACATGGAGGAGATATAAGTGACAGGCAGAAGAAAGTAAAGTAAACAGGGTAGGAAATGCTTTTTTGTTCTTCCTCTTTAGGCTTCCAGGGACCTTTAGGGTAAGGTGGGGGAGAGTGGAATGGTTGAAGAGAACACACAAATGGAGTAGAGCCATACTATAGATGTATAGTATAGACAGAGTCAACAGTTACTGAGACTTTGATTCATTAACAAGACTTTAATTTATAGTGAAATATACTGCTGGATGAATATGAAAGTGATGACAGCAGCCAATGAGGTGAATGACGAGGCCTGGCCTACCTGGCACATGGAAATGCTTGGGAGCTTGGTTTGTGGTGGGCGTGCTGGACCGGGCATCTAGCTGATTGTAATAGGGTGAACTTCTGCCACTCTCAGTGCCTGCAGCAAGCCCCAAGCCAATGACAGTAACAGAACCAGAGCATGAGTGCACATGACCTGTGTGCCCTAACTACACACACTCAATCATCACACCAGCGATCAACAGATCAATAATCCAAGATTAGCCAGGCAGGGACAGTATGCATTTCAAAACAGAAGAAAAGACATACTGTGCCAGACAGATAGGATGTGGGTGGAATGGCAAGACACGCTCCCAAACAACATATCCCACATGAAAAGCCTATATCTTAGTTTGGTTAAAGTCAACATGAAATTTCTTATTATGGTCTTACTGTAAATAATTCATCACATTCTCATCATTTAAAAAAAATATTTCATAAAAATGAATAACCTTTTGGTTGACATAACTTGCAGATCCAATCATTTAGTCTTTCCCAGTGTTGGTACTGTTAACTAAATCTATTAAAAACGGTTTCATAAATTTAAATAAAAACAAAAATAAAGAAACAAATGAAAGCTAAACTAACTGAAATAAAATACATTTTATCTGAAGCAGGAAAAGTACTAAAAAGCTAAAACTTAAATACAAATAAATTAAATGAAGCTAAATAGAAATTCAAAATAACAATAATAATAAAATGGAAAAAATATATAACAAATTTACTAAAACTAAAATTTAAATAAAAACTGAAAATATAAAAATAAAAGCTACTTCAAAAATATGAATTACTACTATAATAGTATGCAAATAATACTAAAATATTACCCTGGGGTCCTTTCTCTTTCTTACTGAATGTCCCATTTTACTTCTAAAAAAGTCACACTTCATGTTGACTTTAAATTCATTATCAGTCACTACACTCTACAAATGGTACAAAAGCTGTCACTGGGGTTGTACCATTTCAAAATGTACTTCTTTTTACATTATATACCCCTAAAGGCTGCATAACAATACCTTAAATGTGCATAATAGTATCTAAAAAGTACAGAGTACTGGCCCCGTGAAAGCTTTTTTGTACCTTGAGTGTTCGCTATGTAACTGCAAACAACACTTTATAAAACATATAAAGAAGGCAAGAAATATATATTATGTTTTCCAATATACTACATATTCAGTATAGTTCTGAAGCCATTTCTGCTGAAAAGACCAGCTTAGACCAGTATGCTGGTTTAAGCTAGTTAGTGCTGGTCCACTATCCATGTTGTTTACCAGCAACAAATGCTGGTCAACTTGCATAGTCTTCTGATGAAGCTGGAAGCTGGTTACACCAGCATCCCATACAGTCAAGGCCAAAAATATCGGCACCCTTGGTAAATATGATCAAAGAAGGCTGTGAAAATGAATCTGTTTTGTAAATCCTTTTAATCTTTTATTTAAAAAATTCACAAAAATCTAACCTTTCATTGGATGCCTGATGAGGTTAGAGAACACCTGACAAGAGATCAGAGACCATTCCTTCA
This sequence comes from Ptychobarbus kaznakovi, assembly GCA_027422405.1. Classification (NCBI taxonomy): domain Eukaryota; kingdom Metazoa; phylum Chordata; class Actinopteri; order Cypriniformes; family Cyprinidae; genus Ptychobarbus; species Ptychobarbus kaznakovi. The sequence goes on along the minus strand of CM049811.1, from coordinate 17,542,864 downwards.
TCCAGAATCACTCCAGATCCTTTAGATTCCCAGCTCCATGTTAGTGCTTCTCTTCAGTTCACCTCACTCATGTTCTACAGGGTTCAGGTCAGAGGACTGGAATGGCCATAGCAGAAGCTTGGTTCTGTGCTCAGTGCCCCGTTTCTTTTTATTGTTTTTGGGGTTTGTGTTTGGATTTTTGTACGGTTGGAAGATCCAAACATGGCCCATTCTAAGATTTCTAACAGATTCAGTCACTTATTTTTTTTTTTATCTGTTGGTATTTGATAGAATCCATGATACCATGTGTCTAAACACGATGCTCAGGAACTCCAGCAGAAATATAGGCACACAACATCAAATATACAGCAGTATATTTAATTGTACACATGGGGTACTTTTTATCCCTGTGTTCACCAAACCCATCTTGAGTGTTTGCTGCTAAAAAAGCTCATTGTTTTTGTTTCATCTGACCATAGATGAAAGTTCCAGTCGTGTCTGATGACTGAATATGTGTTTTTGGATGAGCTAGGATAATTCTTCTTGAAACCCTCCCAAACAACATGTGGTGATGTAGGTGCTGTTTGACCATTTTTTAAAGGTTTTCTGACCCCGAAACTCAACTATTTTCTGCAATTCTCCAGCTGTGGTCCTTGGAGAGTCTTTAGCCACTCAAACGCTCCTTCTCACCATGCATTAGGACGATATAGACACACGTCCTCTTCCAGGCAGTGTCGTTACATTTTATGTTGATTGGAAATTCTTAATTATTGCCCTGGTGGTGGAAATGGGTATTTTCACTGCTCTAGCTCTTTTCTTAAAGCCACTTCACTAATTTGTGAAGCTCAATTATCTTTTGCTGCACATCAGAAATATATTCGTTGGTTTTTCTCATTGTGATGGATGATTAAGGGAATTTAGGCTTTGTTTCCCTCCTATTTATACTTCTGTGAAACAGGAAGACATGGCTGGATAATTTCATGTTTATAATCACCCTGGAGTGCTCAAAATTGTGAATATGAATGGGATTATACTTCAGAGATATTTTTAATTAGAGAATTTCTAGGGGTGCCAATAATTGTGTCCAACGTGTATTTGAGAAAACATTTATTTCATAATGATATTCCCCCCCATTTTAAATTCTTATTATCAAATGAAAGGTTAGAGTTTTGTGATTTTTTTTAAATGAAAGATCAAAAGGATTAACAATGCAGATACATTTTCACAGCCTTTTTGATCATATTTACAAAGGGTGCCGATATTTTTGGCCATGACTGTATATCCGGGATCAGAGTGTATTTTTTATTATTGTACTGCTTAGCAAAAGGGACTCACCATATCTGTAGTAGTGCTGTGGAGAGCGGGGCATGACGGGAGACATGCCCTGTCTGCTGAAGGTGGGGGAGTCTATGTACCCCGGACTGGAGGATCTTCTCATCCTTATGTCCATACTTTCATACATGTCCTAGTCACATTAAATGTCATTATTCATAAATATGACTGTGATAATCTGTCATTTTATTTACTCAGTGACTAAAATTATTCATAGAGCAACAACTGTCAATTTCATCACACACTTATGTGCTACTTAAGACAGATTGATAACTTTAATATTGCTGTTGACTGCTGACTTATCTAGGAGTTGACCGATGTGTGTTTTTCAGGTCCGATGTTGATTTTTACAAGTTCAAGTAGGCCGATAACCGATATTTTGAACCAATATACTGTATATAAAAGGGCTCTGACAAAAACTTTCTTTAAATGCTTTTAAATAATTTTATCGGCAAATCATTTTGAAAATGACCGATACCGATAACCATAAAAATGCTTAATATCGGCGCTGATAATCAGCCAGATGATAATTGGTCGACCCCTAGACTTGAAAGTAAGTTAAAGACAAAACCTTTACCTGAGAATAAGGGGAGAGCGTGCCCAAGGACTGTGGAGAAAAAAAGGAGAAAGAGTCAGTACAATAGTAAATCAGAGATAAACCTTCAGTCTCTTCCTCCATGACATCTGATGTGTAAGGGAAGTGAAAGAGCAAGGGGACGGAGGTGAAAGGGTCACTGTAATCAGACTAACCTACTTTGTGTCTCCTGTAGAATTATAGAACTCAACATTATCTGCTCAGCAAGCATAAATTCAAGAGATAGTTCCCCAAAAATGAAGACCTTGTCATTTACTCACTCTCATGTCTTTCCAAACTTTATGATTTTTATATAAACTAAACATCTCCTTTTGTGTTTAACAAACATCATACGGTTTTGGAACAACATTAGGGTGAGTAAATTATAGAATTGTCATTTTTAGGTGATCTACTCCTTTAAGCAACATCTCATAAATCGCTAAAATCAGAGAGCTTTCCAAAAGCAAACTAAAGCAAGGTGGCTAAACCAAATTCAGTATCAACAGTGGGAGGAAGCCACAAACATAGTGCTTCAGCAAACAAAAGCGTACAGCCAGCTAACGGATGCAACATAAATGAGAAACTCAAAGCTAAGCTCGGCTAGGACCAGGCCAGTAGATCTGGCAACAGGGGAGACATGCTAAAAGTAGACCCAGGGTGGCTCTAGTGGTCCTCTAGGGCAGTATACCTCCCCATAGCTGAGACGCTCTAGCCTGTCATCGGAGCAGTATCTGTGACTGGGCTCATAGGACCAGAAGTCTGGCCTCTGCACTTCATAAATGGCTTTAACCTTAGGCAGCGCTGCCAAGTCTTTGTAATCAAGGATCTCGTTCTCCATTTTTGCCTGAGGAGAGGGACACACGACAGATACACACACTCACACGTCAAACGCAATGAGCAGGCCTGCAAAAAAACAGCAATGATGACAGGCGACGACAACATCAACAACACAATTAAGTGTGGGAATAAGCCTGCGGCACAGTTGGCACACTTTAAAGCAAGTGCTGTTAGAATACAATTGAGCTCATGATTGAAACCGTAATAGAGCATATAAATGCAACAAAAATGTCATATTGGATTTGATAAGACTGCTTATGACTTTTTTTTTGAGTGAGAATAAAGTACTTTCTTATTTTAAGGGATAGCGCAACCAAAAAATAAAAACATTATCATTTACCCACCCTCATGTCATTTCAAACCTGTATGATTTTTTCTGTAAAACTGAAGATGTTTAGAAACATTTTATTTCCCAAAGCTTCATATTTTGTGTTCGGCAGGATAAAGAAAGTCATACTGATTTGTAACGACATGAGGGTGAGTAAATGATGACACTTTTCATATTTAGGTGAACTATCCCTTTAACATTTTTAGGTTAGTGCCTTGCTTTACAAGTAATCCCAGATAGTATTTTAAGGTTTTCGCTTCTATTTGAATCTCATATAGACCTTCAGCAGAGTATGGACCTGCAGGGCTTGACAGCACACATGCTTACGCTGCGTTATGCATACATCAATCACACGCACAGCACAAAGGTTACACACTCAGGGCGGCCTTTACTTCCACATGTGATGTTAATGACTGCACCACTGCAGAACGCACACGAACACATTATGAACAAGCCAATAAACTCAAGCACGAGAGTCATCCATCTTGGAATGACCAATAATACTTACATTAATGCATTTGACAGATGCTTTTATCCAAAGAAACCTTCAGTGCATTCAAGCTACACATTTAATCATTTCATGCATTCTCTGGAAATCAAACCTGTAATTTTTGTGTTTCAAGTGCCATGATGTACTAGTCGAGTAACTACAGAAATCTTCACTTTACACTACCCTTGCAATGTTTGGGTTCCGTAACATTTTTAATGCCTTTAAAAGAGGCCTCTTACGCTCACCAAGGCTGGATTTATTTGATCAAAAATACTGTAATATTGTGAAATATTTGTATAATTTAAAATAACTGTATTCAATTTGAATATATATATTTTTTAAAATTACTCCTGTGAAGACAAAGCTGATTTTTCAGCAGCCATTACTACATTCTTCTGTGTCACATAATCCTTCAGAAATCATTGTAATAAGCTGATTTGCTGCATATTATTATCAACTTTGAAAAGTTGTGCTGATCAGAATTTTTGCGGTTTTTAGGATTATCTGATGAATACAAAGAATAGACATTTTTTTGTAACATTATAAAAGCCTATCACTTCTGTTTAACCTTACTGATCCCAAACTTTTAATGTTAGTGCAAGTCAAACGCTGTAACAATAAAAGAACAGTTCACTCATGAATGGATGTTCTATCACTATTTATATCATCAGTTTTGGTAAATTGGTGTTTTTCTGTTCCATGAAAGAAATCCAGTCATACAGGTTTGGATCAACATGACAGTGAATAAAAGATGACTGAATTTTCATTTTTGGGTGAACTGTCCCTTTAACTTGTACCTAACATTAACACGTTATGTCAAAATAATGACTAAAATTATCATTTCAAAATCAAATGATCTGAGTTTGTATCATTTACAGCTCTGCTGTCTTCATTCAGGCTGGACAGCGATTGGTTACTTACACAGATGACTCTGCTCGGTGAACTAATGCTGGAGCCTGGCGGAGAGATGGAGGTTTCTGATGTGCGCCTGAGCTGTAAAATGAAAAAAGGAAGAAAACAGAAGAGCTTCAGAGTGAGATCTGAAGGCATTTTGAAATTCATATAACTGTTAAAAAATAGATTTACTCTCAGTTTCCTCTCTACTCGAGATGATTGTTTACACACAGGATGCCACACCTCTGAACCTGAGAAACAGAGCCAAACAAAGAAGAGGAGAATGTTAGATACAACGCACAAAACGTCCAATCCAGCCATGTGTTTATTCATGACACCTTACAATGACATTATTTAAGACATGAAAAGAATGGATTACAAGATTAAGCCACATGGATTAAAATAAAAATACTTTTATTTAGCAAGGACACATTAAACTGAGCAAAAGTGGCCGTTACATTGTAATTTCAAATAAATGCTGTTATTTGGAATTCTGAAAAATATCACAGTTTCCACAAATATCTTAAGCAGCACAACGGTTTCAACACATTTCAAAATATTACTGTTTTACTGTATTTTCTGTAAAAAAAAAAAAAGCAGACTTAGTGAGAATAAGAGACTTCGTTGAAAAACATTAAAAGATCTTACTGAACCCAAACTTTTAATGGGTAGGATAAAAAATTGCTACAAAATGTATACATATTTTTATATTCATAATCTGATTTATATTATAAACTGAAATTATTTTTGACTAAGCACTGGCACCATGGCTTTTTTGAAGAAAATGTGGACCTAATGGACTTGCACTGAGATATTTATTGTACATTTTATTCAGTTTGGCATCTTAGACCTGCCTGCCAATCACGTTCCTCCTGACCTCAGTGGTGAGTTTGAGATTTGGAAGCAGATGAATAACTCAAGCTAAGGCAAATACATTTAACACAATCACTCTATGAGAAGAAAGGCCAGAGTGCATTCATTCAACTCTAGTATTTTCAATTTCAGATTGATGGGTTTTTTAATCCGATGCTTTGTCTCTGCCTGGCTCATTCTCTCCCTTTCTCATTCCCAACGTACCTCTCTCTTTTCTGCATGATAGTAATGTGCTGACAGCCGGCTCAGCTGACTTTTAAATGCATTTACCTCGAGGCGTGTTCGCTAGCCTGTAACACACTTACACATCTCAGCACTGAATGTGAAACAGAACAGACACAGAAAAAGACCTGTGGTGCATTCTAATGTCCACCAGCCGCTGGCACTGGAAGTCATATGAGCGATCACACAGTTTCACAGAGGAAATCTACTGAATGGGGCATTAAGATGGATCAAGATGCGCCTCTGTGACTCTTTGGGGAACAACATACGTTTCTTCATTAAAGTCTTCTCACTACAGCCTTTATGTCCCACATGAATCTTGCATATTGTTCATGATGTTCTGGAAATGAAGCTAATGTTGAACGTTTGTCATGTAATATTGTAAAAGAGCTCTTTTATTAGCAAAGTGCTCATCTGCTTTGTCACAAGGATGAACTTTTGAACTTGAATGAACTTGTGAATGAATATCTCAATTATTTTTTACACATATACATGATTCAATTAAGTGTAGATTGATAATTTTGTTAGAGTATCTTACTTTTCAGATTTTTAAAGAACCTTTTAATCACTTACATGTGAAACATTGTTCACAAGGTCAAAAAAAGTCAAAAAATCTCCTGAAGTAAGATTAATGTCTTAGCTGTATACTCTTCCTTCATTGCATGTCAGTGAATGTATAGTATACAATCTCATTTCATTTTGATGTTATCTCATTCCATAAAGTTCATCTGTTAATTTTAGAAATGTTGGCCTCATTTTATTTCATTTTTAAAAATGTTTAATGTTTATTTTAAAAAAATCAATTAAAAGCGTTTTAAACAATAGTTAGACATGTTTCCATATTTTGGTAATTGCAAAGCTCATAGAAAATTAATAGAAAATAAAACTCCTCTATAATATTAAGTAGTTCGACCACCTGAGGTTGACAATCACCATTTTCTGAAAGTTAAGCAACTTTCACAAACCATTTGTTGTAAAAGAAAAAGAAAATCACTTCCTTATTTGGAAGAGTTTCAGGCCCTTTTTTGCACCCGATTCATGGAAAGTGCCGGCTGTTGGCCTCAGTAACCTCTCCTCACCTGTGAGATACATCTCCTCTCCTTCTGTAAACATCATCTGACACCGGGCACAGCGAGCACAAGTGGGGTGGTAGTGCTTCCCTCCAGCCTGGATAGAGACAGACAGGGACAAACAGAACGATAAGAAAATGTTTTAGGTTGCTCTAAAAGATTCTAAAACAACACGTACAGCACATAAATGCTCCACCTGTTAAACTCATTATCATGAGCGCAGTAAACACAGTCAACATATATTTGTTTCAACAGCGTCCTCCATATTATGCAACAGAGCACTCCTTCTTTATTGCTGTTTTAATACTGCTCAAGACTCATTTGAGCTCTGCAGACGTTTAATGGCTCTCTTGCTCACCGTACACACATTTAAAGTTTACGCAGGTCCTTCAGTGCCAAGAACCAGTAATTGAGAGAATTGTTCCCCTGGGCCAGTTAAAAAAAATTAGCTCGTTGATGGAACTGGAAAGAATAAACACTTTGTAAAAACATTTTCACTGTTTGTTTAGAGTTCTAGGAAAGGGGACAAATTAAAATAGAACAGAGATGTCCCCCAAGTGAATGGTGTAAATATTAATTTAAAATGATAAAACAGTTAATACTGGCCCTTCAATCTAGTGTAACAGTCCAACAGAACTGGCACTTTTCACAGTTTGTATTCATGTTGTTATACCAGTAGGTGACACCAAGTGACTCTCTTTATAAGTGAGTCATTGGAATCAATCACTCAGTTGATTCATTCAAAAATACAGATTCATTCTGGAACTAAACAAAATGCATTGATGAATGATGTCTTCAATTATTTAATCATTCAGTCAACTGGTTTAACAAAACAAGTGATTGTCTTTATCAGTGAGTCATTTGAATCATTCACTCAAATGAATTGTTCAAAAACCCTAATCGATCTGAGCTGTACTATTTACATCAGAAGAACAAAAACAAACAAAATAACTGGCAATTATGTATCGAAAATGCAAGTTCTTAGACTAGTATGACAGTTGCTATTTATAGACAAACATCATGACACCAAATGTTGTCTCATTAGGAAGCCCTGAGAAGAAAAGGGCATATTGGAGAGCAGGTGGCGAAAGAAGGCCAGTTTATGAGCTAGAGGCATAGTGTATGCTGTCATTGCTCCAGGAATCAGCGAGCTGTCAGTTTCTAACTGCTCAGAGGCATGTGGTATTACTAGGTGTCTCCCAGGGGGAATGAGTGCAAATCAAACAGGCAGATAAAGATAAATCAGCCTGTGTCCCAATAGCTATAAATAACCTGACTTGAGCTCTTGCTGGAACACGGAGCACTTCACACCAGCCACTAAGACTGATAAGAGCAAACAGAGCATCAGGAATGAGTTTGTGTGTGTGAGTACACAATCTTACTCAAATGTGTTTCAAATGTGTGTGTATTAGCATTAAGCTTCATCAGCTTTGGAACTCTCGCCTGGCAAATTATCTCCTTTCTTATGTGTATATAAACTACCTCATCATGTTTCACTTCCCCTGCGACCGTCACATTGCTCAAAGACTCTCACGTTCTGTTTCTCTCTCCAACTCCATGACTCCACAACCCTACTCAGGAGGTTCAGAAAATAGCAAGTCAACAAAAGAAAGGGTGCCAGCCCAGGGGTACCTGCCAAAATAACCATTCTTGCTTATGAAGCGTCAAAGGCCAGGACATTAGGCCATTCCTCTGAAGGACGAGCCACTGGGGAGGAAAACTAAAGGCAGGGCAACCCACTGGCTCTTCATTAGCTCAATCACTCATTCTCTCAGTAACTTCCCACTGAAACAGGGTAACGTGTCTGAACGTTTAGCCCTCCATTTCAAACCACCTATGATAAACTTCAACTACTTTTTTATACAATAAATATATATTTTTGGAGGAAGACCGAGAAAAATAAATATCAGAAGCAATAGTAACAGTGATAGTCCTCACTTGTTTATTCTCTCAAAGCGTTATCTTCTACTAGTCTCTACAAGGTGTATTTTTTGCTGTCTGTTAACCATAAATGGTAAAAGCATTGTGTGAGAGAAAAGAGTGTATTTCTGAGGGAAGAGTGCTTCTAACGCTGGTTTTATTCCCCCGTCTGTCCGGGCTTCTTCATCCATCTCCTCATTCTTAGCCCTTGATCTTTTTATAACGGAGGCTTCCTGCCTGATGGATCAATTCATGTTCTTTTCAGGTACAACTCAATGTAATCGCTGTCTATTCAGCAGAGTTCTGAGGTAATTCAGAGTCAATAGCAATCAAAGACGAGTCACTCATTACAAAGAACTACTACAGTATGTGTATAGTAATGAGTCAATTGCTAAGTTCAATGTTCTCTACAGGGAGTCCACAAAGGTATTACAGGTGGTCTGTAGACATGAATTAAACTTTCATTACATTTCTAATGAATACCACTAAACTACCATTCAAAAGTTTGGGGTCAGTAACATTTTTTGGTAACACTTTACTTAAAGTCATGCAATCTCATGAATAATTGTAACCACAGTAAATACATAATGACACTTGTCAATTCATTGTTACACTATGTATTTTAAATTAATAAAAAATTATTGATAACAAGATATAATGTATTACAACACACATTATGAATAACTATAATGCGTTATACCCTCTATTAACCCTTTATAATGCATTTTTAAAGCCTTTTTTTAATGTTTTCACAAAAACAACTGTTTTCAATATTCATAATAATAAGAGACTTTCAAAAGCATTTAAAAAAGGCTTTAAGTAAAGTTAATTCCCCAAGTGTCCTCCCCAATTGTAAGTCGCTTTGGATAAAAGCGTCTGCAAAATGACTAAATGTAAATGTAAATGTAACTGATTTTTTTTAAATGCTTTTGAAAGTCTCTTATTATTATTATGAATATCGAAAACAGTTGTTTTTGTGAAAACTCAACTGATAGATTTTTTCAGTACTCTATTGAATAGAAGTTCAAAGGAACAACAAGAATGACATTATAAATTATCATTTTTGATCAATTTAGTGCATCCTTGCTAATTAAAAGTATTTATTTCTTAAATTGCATTGTAAGGTATAATATCTAACTTTTCTGTATTGGGTGTTCCTGGCTGAGAGTCTGGGTTGGGGGGGTTCAGTGGACACTGGTCCTGTGGTGGGATGTAGACTCACCTCCAGCACACGTCCACTGATGTATCTGTCGCATGTATCACACTTTATCCCAAACTGGGCATGGTAGTCTGACTCACAGTAAGGAATGCCGTCTCTGCATGCAAATGAAGACTCACATGAATAAACACATCCTTATACTGTTACTAAAACTAAAATACAGGTGCACAGGTTTCGCAAAACCAGAAAAAAACATGACTTTGTGACTCTATTATTAGTATTAGTATTATTATTGTCACACAATTTCACAACAGGAGCACCTGCTTATCAGTAAATCAAGTTTATATGCATATACATTACAGTTCAAAAACGTTGTGCTCATGAAGCCTGCATTTATTTGATCAAAAATACAATAAAAACAGTTATATTGTGAACTCTTATCACACTTTAAATGAATTACTTTTACTAGTTTAATATTTAAAAAATGTTTAGCACCACTACTCAAAGTCTTAGTGTCACATGACTTTTGAACGGTAGTGTATATACAGTGAGAGAGTGTCCACACACATTTCTGAATTGTTTATTTATCCACATATTTTATATCCATGCATACAAATGATACAAAGGCCTATTACTGGAAGTGAATGTGTAAGATATTAGAGAAATTGTGATTAAATATGTATTAAATGAACAGAGTCAATCTGGTTTCAAAGACAAGAAAGAGGCTGCTTTGTGCAACACAATGTGTGGCTGAAAGAAAGCCAGCAGGTCAACAGAAGGAGTGTTCACTCACTTGCTGATGTACTCTCCCGTCAGGACCAGGCCGCAGGTCTGACACCTGAAGCAGCTGACGTGCCACTGTTTCTCTAACGCCAGAAGAGATTGACCCTGTTTGATCTCCTCCTTACAACCTGCACATTCTAAAAAGAGCCATAAGGAAGATAAGAGAGGTTATATAATGGACTTAAGGTTCAAAAGTCTTTCCTGTGTCCAGTCGGCCTTGACAGGTTAATACAAAAACACATGAAATACAAATTAATAAAATGGTATTAAGGATAAGTTAGTAGAAATACACACACACACACACACACACACACACACACACACACACACACACACACACACACACACACACACACACACACACACACACACACACACACACACACACACACACACACACACACACACACACACACACACACACACACACACACACACACACACACACACACACATTATTGAGCTGTGTAAGCAGGGCAGGCCAGCATATGATATATGGCTGTAACAGGATTTTGAGCATAGAAAGGTCAGTGCATCATTTGTTTTTATTTGGAGGATGTTCAGCTATGTTTAGAGTATGCACCGTGACACAGAGCTCGGCTTTCTTCAGTTCACCTTCACCTTCACGATCAGTCAGGTCAATCTTTACACAGAGACAGATGTTCATTCTTATATTACAACAATTTCTTTCCTCCGTTTCCCTGTAGCAGCTGTGATTACAAGTGTTTAAGAGAAACAGAAGATGGCTCATTCTTGTTATGTAGGAACCCATAAGTAACTTAAAAAATGAATGTGATTTTGTTGTTATGTAAACAGGTATTTCTCTAAAAGGTTTTGCCAGACTTTCAGAAACCTAATCTGGTCAAACTCAGGCACTTAAATTTGATTACAAACACAATGACTATTAAGAGGATTTCAAACAGGATGGAAAAAAGCTAAAGTTAGCCATTGCTCAGAGAAGGCATTTAATATTAAATCAGTTTTTGATGTGAACATGTGGCATGGCAAAATGGTAACCAAAGTAATGAAATTATTTAAGATTCACTAGTCTATTATGTTGACCTAATTGTAATAAATAGAAAACTAACTAATATAATTTCCATCTTTAAAAAAACTTAAAAATAGATATATTTTATTTAGTATATAATGGGAAAGACTGCATAGCGCAAATGACCCAGACATGTTCAGACTCCCTTCATTTGTTCAACCAAAGAGCAAACATAGACACAGAGCTCAGATGCTCTTCACCTCTGGCCTTTATAAAATCATCACAGCATGTTTCCTCTGTTTACCCATACGCTACACACTCTAATCTGTTGAACAGGGGTCTGTCCTCTCCCCTCAGAGACACGCAAGTCAATACAGCCATATGGAGGGTTTTAGCTCCCAAGCCTTTGAAAAAATATATACTGTATATATAAATATACACCGCAGACTACTGAAAACACCCAAAAGATGGAGAAATATGAATGAGAACATCCAAACACACTCACACACACAGAAAAAAAACACTTTTGAGTGGCAGATTTGGCGAAATACTTACATATGATTTATTATCTAGCCTCTACACAAAGACACACACATGTGGACCACATGTTATGCAAACGAATAGTAAAATGTTTAAATGGAAGAATGGGACTTACGACTGGGCCCGTGGATTTTGATTGGCTCGTTGGAATTAACCATCTTGAGGGAACACTGCTGACAGACACATTCTTTACCACTGAACGTCACTCTGTCCCCAATTGGAAAAGGTTTCCTAGAGAGGAAAAGACAGATAGACAACATGTTATTAAACTTAGCACACATGCATAAGTAAACCAAAGCCTAAAATTAGTCCAAATAAAAAACGATCTACTCAAATAAATAATAATGCTTACTGAGAAGACTAAATTACATGGTAGAGAAAACTGTTGGCAGGTCCTCACGATGAAGTCAATCTTGATCTACACACACTATATATCTAACACTATTGAGGTTTTGGTATTTAAAATAGTTTTATTACTGTTTTTACTCTATTTTAATCAAATTAATGCAGCCATGGTGAGCATAAAATATTTTGTTTAAAAACATTTCCTGACCCCAAATGTTTGCACTGTAGCGTAAATGTCTTGTAATGAAAAGTCTGTATATTCACTGACGAGTATGGTAATGCGAGCCAAACGTATAAGGATTTAACTCAAGGCACAACAGCAGGAGTTCTGTGAGAGGAGGCCCGACAGGGTTTAAGTAGCATTTAACCCCAAATAGAGTTGAGGAAGGCCGCATTGCTCACAATCATCAAACACAGACCAGAGCCATCCTGTAATGATGGCCCAGCTCTACCTAAGCAGAGCTTCCCTTCAGACACACTGACAATAAACACACACACACCCCTGAAATAACGCGACAAAGTGACTCACATCACATAATGACTTGACATTTTTGAGTGATGTGGATAATAAGGGCCAAGGTGGACAAAGTGGGATTCTGGACCTGCTTGTAAATTCATTGTAGCTGGTCTTTAAGCTGTTCCTCACCATTATTGTCAAATCCTGTACCAAAGGCCATGTTTTTATGTAGATAAATGTATGTGTCTCTTCAGCACACATGCCTACATGTCTCATGACAGCTTGTGTAATCCATTGTGTCCACAGCACAGCCTAATCTTCTAAGTAATCAGCATGACTAGAAGCTTCTATACCAGGAGACAAATCCTATTACAGTAGTCTATTCCTCTCCTAATGCAGAAATTATGAAACAATCCATTTACATTGAATCATGACATTAGAGGACCACCAGCTCTGCTACTTTACAAGATAACAGAACAGGTCCTTTAAAAACAGATCATGCATTATTTCTGTCACTATTAATATTGATCAGTTTTAACTTAGAAAGGACATTTATAGAGAAATGTCACAGTTTTGAACATAAACACACACACACCAGCACACTATTCACTGGGCTATGTGAAGTATGGCATGACAAACTCCTCCACAAGTGAGACCACACACAAAGATGTTTTTGAAATCGAGAGTGAAGGATGACAGAGTAAGTGGGCAGACAACAGAAGCACTTACAAAGCCTGTGTCAGACACATTGGTGGAATCATTCCTTTAGTTTCTCCAGTGTTTCAGTAAAGCTGGTGCCAATGAGTGCAGGATCTCTGGATCTCATCTTACTTTCTCATATCCTTTATTCTCTCTTTCTCTCTGTGTTTTATTCCTCTTCTTTCACAAAACCTACTTTATTCTATATTTATATGTGCAAACTGTGTGGGCTCCCTCATGAGGCTCTGTGCGTGTCTTTCCATGCAGTCTTTACGTGACATCGGCATTACCGCCACATCACACTCCCTCCAGACACACACAGCATTGTCAGCTTTTCCTGCTCTTTAAAAATTTACAGTTTTCTTGTTTTGCTGTGTTTATTCTGTCCACGAACACAATCTTGCATCTCTTTCAGGACATCAAAATGAACCTGTGCCATCTACACACACACACACACACACACACACACACACACACACACACACACACACACACACACACACACACACACACACACACACACACACACACACACACACACACACACACACACACACACACACACACACACACACACACACACACACACACACACACACACACACACACACACACACACACACACACACACACACACACACACACATTTTTGACTGGTAATATACTACATTTATACATATTTAATACATATAACTTTATTTATAATTCTTTATTTATAATTCTTTGCAGCCTAAATAAATAAAGCTCTTCATCTAAGTAAATTGCAACAGTTCCTCAAAATATAAATTAAAGTTCCAGAATTATGTACAGAAATATGAGTTTTACCATCATCAAAGTATACAATATATTCCTAAGGGCTGTAACGTGACTTATGAATAATCACTGACAGTGCTACTGGGATGATAGCCCACTAAAACTAGAGCATGGTCTCCACACAGATGGTCTAAATATTAAATGTAACATAATCTAGCTCTTCTGTTGACTGTTTTCTTCATGGTCAGGCCGATACATGTTTAGGTTACTCCTGCCAAGAGCATCCCATTGGGCCATTTAGTTACCCAATTGGCAATGCAGTCCAACAAAGCAATCCCAGTCCTCCATGAAAATGCCTTTTTCTACCCACATAAATTCATCAAGCGCTAACTCTCTTTCGGAGTAGTAATGAACTAGAGGAGGAGGGGCAAGTTATTTAGTGGAACTAATTTCCTTTAGATCAGAGCAGAGCAAACACACTGTAATTACAAATGGGATATAACAGAGACACATTAGCAGCTAAACTCACAGCACCACAGTCCAGTAAAGTGTCCACACAAGCTTAAAAAAGAGAGAAAAAGCATAGAAGAGAGAAGAGAGTGCAGAGGTAGTGTAAAAAAACAACAACATAGGTAGCCTGCCAATATGAATACTAAAGTAGTAAATGTAGAAAATATCCGGTTGCATTAAAACCCATTTTTTACTACAAAAAAGAAATGGGATTCAAATAACAGTGTTTCAGTGTTGGGCAGACAGATAATGTGTCCCTGCAGGGATATCTTACAGAACCTCTCATTTTCTTGCTTGTCAGTCTGAGAATAAGTCACATATAAAAGACAAGAGATGGTGTTTTCCACCTCTGTCTTTAACGTCTTCATTTGCTACTTTTAGTCTGAGGCAGATATTCACCTCTAGCCTCAGCAGCTTCTCCATTTACACTTTTCTTCCCCTCTCTGCTTACTTTCTGGGCATTGTTGCATATTTTGAGCTCCAAACCTCCGCTTTCTTCCGCCTTGACTCATGTTACAATATCCTGCTCAGTTCTACATTGATCGCTCTTTCTCCACTTGTGGTATTATACTCTCTAGGGCAATTCAGTCAAGAGAAGAGAAGAGAAGAGAAGAGAAGAGAAGAGAGAGAAGAGAGAGAGAAGAGAAGAGAGAGAGAGAGAGAGAGAGAGAGAGAGAGAGAGAGAGAAGAGAGAGAGAGAAGAGAGAGAGAAGAGAAGAGAAGAGAAGAGAAGAGAAGAGAGAGAGAGAGAGAGAGAGAGAGAGAAGAGGAGAGAAGAGAAGAGATGCATCAATACCTCAATAGAAATGCATCATGTATGGAATGGAACAAAAATATGTAGAACAAAATAATACGTCTTCACATTTTTGGTATCCTTTTTGTATTATGAAAACATATTACTTTTATATATCTATATCTATCTATCTATCTATATCTATCTATCTATCTATCTATCTATCTATCTATCTATCTATCTATCTATCTATCTATCTATCTATCTATCTATCTTTATTCATATGATATAGCCTATACCAGTGTTAAGGCTGGTAAGACTTTATGGTAAGTACATTTTCTCTCAATATTTTCTCCCAATAATTACTTTTATAAGTAATTTGTTAAAAAAAGAAGTAATTTTGGGCATATGGGTGGACATCAACCCTGACAGTGTATGTCTGCAGAAGATGTTATTTATAAAACACTGCCCTACTTGCCCTGCTTTAGGTCAGGACTGATAAGCGAGAATGTGGCACAAGAAGTCAGAGTTTACTTTGCCTTCCCATTTTGTACATGTGATCCATCAAATCCTTTTACTTCAGTTAAACTGAAGATATTCTTTAAGCCAAAACCTTTTCATATATTTGAAAATAATTTATTTCAAAGAAAGTTATATAAATATCAGCGGTCTTGGAACGATCAAATAAGAAGACTGGAACTAACTGCAGTATAATTGCTTAGTATATAGATGAGTGGGGGAGCATATAGCTGTCAGGAAGTGAATTAATGACATTCAGTTATCAGCACATTAGTAAATGAGCATCATTTACCAGCATCCCACCAGCACTCCCTCATGTTTAATCTGTCTGATGGGTCTATTTCCATAATGACACTTTAGTAGTTTGTATAGAGGGCTCACCTGCACAAGCTGCACACGAAACACTGTGGATGATATGTGCGGCCCAGTGCAGAGACCACCTCCCCTGAGATAAAGTCCCCGCAGCTGTCACACTTTGTGCCATACAGGCGCTGGTAGTCTGCTGTGCAGATGTACTCGCCACTCTTCTGGAAGAATCCGGAATGTGCCAAATCACAGCCACACACTGGCAGAAATACAGAGAGAGAGGAAGAGAAATCAACATGAGATTATTTGCCATTTTATTTATAGTACAGGAAATGACAGGGAGGGAAAAAAAGAATGGGATAAATGAATGTTGCAAGCCAGGATTGAACTTGGGATGTCTATATGAGCACCATGGCTCAACGTAGTAATAAGGCTTGCAATCGAGATGAGATTTCAAGATGACTACTTTATTAAAAGCATAATTAAAAACACTTAAAAAATAAAAACAGAACATTTTCAAAAGGAAAATAATTGATGAGTCTACTAATATTAAAGCAAACAACCTCTAAAAATCACACCCCACATAAATTAGATCCAACAAGAAGGTCATGGAATGAGGATATGATGGCTTCCTGCAGTACTTAAAAGTAATCTGAGGATAATTCTATTAGAACAAAAGAAGAAAAGCACTGCATGAGCATTTTATTTCAGCTGGACCTATAAAGCGTCACAGCAACAAACATCAAACACACCAAAAAGCAATATGGCAATGCCTTTAGCTTCCTCAGATTCATGGCCACACTGGAATTTGAAATCTAAGTAAATTTGAAAAAATATTAAAACAACAAAAGAACAAAGAAATCCATGATATAAAACAAACCAGAAAAATACACGATTCTATTTGTAGCTCTCTAATCAAATAAGCACATTTGTGACGCTGATCACATGACCTTTGTACAGATGGTCAGATGTTCTTACTTCCACTGAAGATCAAGACGCTGAGTTGAACATGATCATCAGGTTTTACACTAACTGCTGGAGTTCATGCAGCTCAAGTTGCTGTCATTAAAGCAAATGGAGAACAAAGTACTGCATTCTGAAATGTATGTACATTTTAGATGAAGTTTCAATTAAATTGTTGTTTGATTGCTGAATGATTATATCATTTGTAATGAAAAACTGAATTCAATTAGACCGGAAAAAAACAATTGTCCCTCATTGTCTATCAGGCACAAATGTGGAGATGACACAAAGCACGAAGTGAGAGAGAGGATTGATAGCAAAATCTGAACTAAAGATGGCTTGGGTGCTTGCTGACGTACTCACTTACTTACAGGACGTGCTTCATTAAGAGGAGCAGTGTGAAAATTATGAGACAACAGCCACACAGGTTCTCAAAACTAATTACAAACTACAGACTGCACATGTACTGTAATGTCTTCCAGAGGCTTCCTTTTAGGTTTTCCTAACAATTAGGTGGTAATGGGAAATGGCTTGTACTTTGAAGAACATCTTCCTGAGGAAACATGAGTGAATACACTTAATACATGCAAACTAACAACATAAAAAAATTAAACAATACGTGAAAAGGGACAAAATTATGCTAGGTTGTGAGAAACTTGATTACTGATTTTTAAATTAAGTAAATATTGCTGATACTGTTATATTGGTGCATACAAAATAAAATGTTTAAATGTTCTTGTATTTACTTAAAAATAATGAAAAACTGTGAAATATAAGTGAGAAACTGTTGTTTTTGAGGTTTTTATATGCTATAAGGGCTGTGAGAATGATAGTTTTTCTTACTGAAAATAAAATCCAATATACAGTATAACAGAAATATTATGTGAGAAACTTGTTTAAAATTAAGACCACTTATTAAATTACCACAGTGGTAACATGGTACAGTGATAAGATCAGATGACAATACTGAATGATTACCAATTTTATATATAATGGCATTTACGTGATACTTCCAAAAAAAGTATGAAATTATGGTACAAGTCCAAAACACTATGACAAAACAATTTTGTACTTACTGACACATCTTCGGTGAGATTACCTTTGGTTTTAAGCCTCTTATATCGTGACAGATATATGTAACTCTTTAACAAACTGAACCCCGGGTGAGATGTGACACTGCTGCATGCAGCATGACCGTTTCAGCATGCATGCCGGAGATCTCCTTGATCTCAGCAGGAATCATATGGCATACTGTTACTACATTATACACACACATGTGCGCACACACGCACACACACACACACACACACACACACACACACACACACACACACACACACACACACACACACACACACACACACACACACACACACACACACACACACACACACACACACACACACACACACACACACACACACACACACACACACACACACACACACACACACACACACACACACACACACACACACACACACACACAGTCTTCCCAGCCCTTAGCATCCATCATCCTTGCAGTGACGGCTGTTATTGGCTCGTGGAATTCGCAATGATTGCCTTCTGCAAAATGCGTCACTGTACTGTAAATCATTAATTCAAAGTCAAGCATCCTCCTAAGTCATTCGTATGTCCTGAGTTCTAAGGAGAAAGGAAAGAAATAAGCACTTCTGCTGAGAAACTCAGAAAGGCCATTAGGAGAAATAACTGTAAATTAGGGGAATGAAATCTGATGCTCGCTGATCATGATAACATCTCTGTCATTCTCATTGGTTGGCTTCTGACTGATAGAAACCATAAGAATGCAGGACTAAAAAGACTTTCTCAGAGCGCTCATCTGTCCTGATGCTATCACAATGTCATTTAACTGCTGCTGTGACTATGAATAGCTGCTCTGGGCGATACATCAAAAAGTTACAATATATTTGCAATGATTTTGCTGGTAATATATCATTTTAATGCATTTTCCACATGGACATTAATTTTTTCTAAAAACCGTGTCATTAAACCCTTCATGACCCTTTCTTTGTCGTGTGAGTATGTCAGAATTAAGACATCTTAATGTCTCCAATTGATTTAAACTTAAGTGACAAAAAGAGTTGGTCATTGATTCAGTTCAGATTTTCCAAAGAATCAATTAAATTAATTTGTTTACTTAAAAATATTCACAGAAATCCCTGAAAAACAGCTGGAAATATATTTTTTATAATTTATTTAACCTTTATTTTTTTATTAATATGTTTGGAAATATATATATATAATATTACTAGTAAGCTGTCATTCCAGAAATGGAATGGCAACATTAACTCTATAAAGAAATATGGGAATCAAGGCAGAATGAAAGAATAATAGAGGCCAAGAGACTTATCAGAAAAGTTAGATTGCCAGTAGTCACTAAGACTGCTGTGAAATCTTCATTGTGGGCCAGCAGCTTCAACAGAACTGGGATTTCTACAGAAATCTGGAGTCTTTGGCAGTGTAACCACATGTGCAGGGAAATTATAGCCCTGTTGTGAATGTGTGTGTGTGTGTGTGTGTGTGTGTGTGTGTGTGTGTGTGTGTGTGTGTGTGTGTGTGTGTGTGTGTGTGTGTGTGTGTGTGTGTGTGTGTGTGTGTGTGTGTGTGTGTGTGTGTGTGTGTGTGTGTGTGTGTGTGTGTGTGTGTGTGTGTGTGTGTGTGTGTGTGTGTGTGTGTGTGTGTGTGTGTGTGTGTGTGTGTGTGTGTGTGTGTGTGTGTGCAAGATAGACACTGTTCCAGGCAGCCACATTTCAGACAACCACAAAACAATGGTATGTTGCTTCAAATGGCCCAACTGGATTGAAACCCTTCAATAAAAGAGAAAACTCTAGAGCACATGACATTTGAAGCTTAATGGAAAAAAAAAATAAAAAAAAACTCTTTCAACTCAAATAACTTCCAGAGACAGACAGTATTAACATTTCTGCGTCAAAAAAGCAAGAACTGTAATACCAAATCCATCACACATGAAACAAACACTAGGCCTATAAAGCAGTCAGAAACAAACAAATAAGAGACAGCAGAAACATAAAGTGCTTTCTCGTTTGGGAATTTGCTATGTCAAGCTATAGTTAAATCTTTGAATAGTATAGTTCACTACAAGCAAGAAGCAACTCACAAAAAGTACCTGCACGGAAGCTACTGAGGACGATATGTTTTTAACCCTTGAGCTGTGCTGAAAATCTTAACCTAATTTGGTCAAAAATTACCAGCCTTTTAAAAAAATGCTTGTGAATCACTTTCACAAGATTTTCTTTCAATTAGCACAGGTTTTGAATGAATTTTTTGGGGAACTGATTCCTCACTGATCTGAGCTTATGCACCTCAGTTTTTAGTTTAAAAAAAACATTATTTGTGAATAATTTTGGCAAAAACTGAGGTGCTTAAGCTCAGATCAACAAGGCCTACGATCAATCAATTCCAGGAACACCACAAGAACTGTAACAAGGCCAAACATTTTGGGGGAAGTTGTTATACCCTGTGTGAACAAACAAACACATTTCTAGTCCAATGGGATAACATTAACTAGCAAAAAGAAAATCGTCTCTGTATCAAAATGGCCAGGACACAATTTGATTTATATCACAATTAATTTATAAATGAACCTCCACTAAAACAAAGAGGATTTTTACAAGAATGAACATTGTTCTCACTTAGGATGACAGCCTCAAACTTGAACAGGTATCTTTTCAATATAAAAATATATAGACAGAATAATACAGTTAAGTTAGAAGCGTACCAATGGTACTTTTCTCTAATTGTCTCCATTTCAAGCACAATATGTGCTACTTCTGACCTGAATGTCAGAGAATAGCTGCTGTTTAGTGAAACGAGGACTCATTATCCTATCTATGATGCTGTTGGCTCATGGATTTCCCAAACCGACAGCTCTTCACTGAGATATAGCAAACAGACATGCACATTGGGCCACGAGGGTAAGCCAGCACGAATGGAGACCCAGAGGGCCCGTGCTTTGCTCTGGAGCCGTGCCTACTTCCTGTATCCCTGACCACAAGGCAATAATCCTGATCTCAACTGGAAGGATGAAGACGATGGAGCTCCTCGAGGCTCAGCATGAACAATATAACCAGAGGCCTTTTAGAAAGAGATGAACTGGTCACTGCTGGTCCCTGCAGAGGCACTGAAAGGCCAGATAGAGTAATGACATTTTTGTGAATATTCGTATTGCACTATGAGAGCATATTCACAGAGACCTTATTAAATATATTTATGTTTCAATGGATTGATTCACAATGAAAGAATGAGATAAAAAACACAACAAAACTATAATTAAGCTAATGCATTTATGATTGACTGAAATGGATTGATCAGATCAATCTAAATGCTTTTTAAATAGACTAGCTGAGCAATTAGTGAAGAACATTTCAGTTCTGATAAAAGGCTCTCAGAACAGCAGTTCATTGGCTGAGAGATTGCTGGGAGGGACGTCCTCTTTCACAGTTGCCATAGGAAACCTAAACCTTCCACGGTTGCCCTAGAGACAGCAGGGTCCCATACAAAACGCCTGAGGTGTGAGACTGCTTATTTGTGTGGCTGTCCGAGTCACTTTTAGACAACACGTAAAGAGCATCTTCCTGCATGACTGATGTTGATTTTAATAGTAAAGTCAATCAACTTGGTGACGCGTGGCTTCCTTCAAGTTGTCTTCAGGATCCTGTTGTGAGGTAGGGTGTGTCTGTTCAGACTGGTGAAGATTCACTAGGGGCTTTGATGAACTGCTTTACATATTTATATTAGGAGCACATGCAGAGACAGTTTAGCCCCCCTAAATACCAGCTTTACTTAAAAATGTGTTACTGAATGCTCACTTATTCAGATGATATTTGAGAGTTAAAAATTAATAAAAAGTAGAATAGTTAAATAAAAAAATTAAAATAAGATGGGGTCTGTGAAAAATTAGAGAGTTATGACAAACGCAATACAAAATAGTGTGAGTTTAATTGAAAGTATTTAATTGAATATGTTTCTCTTCCATATTATATCTCTATCAGAACTGATATTTTTCAAAAATAGATTTCAATAATTTTATAAGGCAACATGTTTATCTTCATAATATTACAGTGTCTTAAAATAGCTGATTATAATATTAAAGTGTACTTCACATCAAAAACACAGCTTTAAATCACAATGTTATTAAAATAAAAGGAAACTTCCTCAGCAGAACTGACACGTTTGCTTGTTTCAAACTATAGTTCTGGGAGGGTCATCCTCTCTCTCTCTCTCTCTCTCTCTCTCTCTCTCTCTCTCTCTCTCTCTCTCTCTCTCTCTCTCTCTCTCTCTCTCTCTCTCTCTCTCTCTCTCTCTCTCTCATTCTCTGTGTTGAGGCATTTGCCGCTCAGAACTGTGGTCATTAAAACAGAACTGATTAAGGACCAGCGGGAGGGATGGGTGATTATGTATTTATCAGCAGCCAACAGATGCAATTAAATATTCCCTTCTTCAGGACTTTCCAGTACCCCGGAACCTTCAATACACTCCTATTGCCCCTTCTCCTCATACTTTATCCCTCCACATTTTTGTTCCTAAGGTTTTCTTTTTATCGCATCAAGTGTTATAATTACATTTTTATCATCTTTATTTCCTCAGCACATGGTGAGGTGAGTCAGAGAGACAGGTAGATGTCTCTTTCTCTGTCTCACTCTTACTGTCACTGTTGTCCTTCTCTATCTCTGAAAGAAAAAATGATAATGTAAGTATACTTTATAAAAATATTGATACTTATAAAGTGGGGTTTAAAAGTCTGAGACTATCAGGAAATAAAAATGGGAAAGTACATTCAACATTTAATTTAAACCTGGTAATACATGCTAAAGAGAAAAATACTAAAAAATACTAAATAAATGTTTATATATAAAAAAAAAGTGCATTAAGATGTAAATAAGAAAAAGTATCGTGCAGCTCAAAAAAATGCTGTTGCTCATTAAATTGCATTTTTCTATTCAACTTTTTGTCTCAAATTGTTATGCTGATAAATTATTTTCAAATAAAAAAAGATTAAATTAGATAAATTGTCTCAGATTGTTGGACCATGTGAGTATTTAAATTTGCATATAAAACAGTGATCTATACTGTACTATTATACTACATTGTCATCAGCTATTAACATCATTTTATGATTGTGCCAGTAATGGCTTTGGAGATGATGCTCTATGATTCACAGCACAGCATGTGGCTCTGTATGACAACGGTTCCCTTGTCTTCCTGCCCACACCTGTCTGTGCCTCTTTCTACCTACCGCGTCGCTTCTCTTCTACCTAGCTGGTGCTAATAGGAAACTCTTCAACTGTAATTAATGTGCTATTTTGACTGAATGAAAGATGGAGTGAGAGTTTAGTGAGAGAAGAGGAAGAGATTAGTCCCCTCAGGGCCCTCCACTGAGCAACCAGATGGTCTTTTGTGGAGTCAGTGAGTAACAGCAAGAAATCAAGGGAATGACAACAAAGAAATGATGCATATGTTGACAACAGATAAATAAATCTAAGGGAATGAGGTTTCTTAGGCGTTTCCCCTTAAGTACTTATCCTCTGTCTAGGGCATAATTTAATATTATCAAGCATACGTAAAAATGCAGTAACAAATGACAACACTGCACCCACAAAGACTCCACCTTTTTGTTATTTACCTATTCTTTACATTTGCTCATAACAAATCTGTCATGCACACAAAAAACTGTTACTGCTATTAAAATCTATATTAAAATATATAGATTTTAAATATAATTTTTTAATTCTAATTTAAATCTTATTAAATATTAAAAAATATATATTTCATATAAATGTAAAAAAAAAAGTAAAAAATATATTATTTTTATAGTATTATTTACTGTATAGTACAGTATATAGCATAGTATTATACAGTCTTATATTATTCTACATAATTGCTAGAAATATATAAATATTATATAAAAAGGGCATTGCTATTTTAACTAAAAAAAACAAAAATTCTACACATTTTGTGACTTCCTGCTTCCTGATTTAAACAGACAGATATAATGTTCAGCAGGTCTCGCTCTGTTTCTGTCTCGCTCCAAGGCTGTGCCTCTCCTTCAGCTGCTTTCATTAACCTACTAACCTCTCTGAAAAATGCCTAATGATGCAGGAACCCTTCCTTCAGGTATATTTATTCCTTCAATCCAAGATTAACCTCTCTGGTTTGAGCTCTTTTAATCTACACTGCTTTAGACTAAATGTTTCTCTGAAATGAGCAATTTACCAAATACAAAGAAGTCTAACCTATATTATTCACCGTTTGTAGAATAAATGCATAATCATTTATTCAAAATCAATACAGATGGCCCATATTCCAGTCTGGGGTTTTGACATGCGTTAGGCTAATAATCCATGACACCTTATCTACATCCTCACAGGGAATTCAGTCTCTAATACTGCCACTGTCCTTTCATCAGTGGGAGAATGTCTCCCCAGCAACTATAGCATGGGCTTAATGATTGGACGGGCATATGTTGCCATAGTTACGAGAAGCTCCCATCCTGCTCTGTCTTCCTCCTCTAGCGGCTGACAACTCAGGAAAAGAGCGGCTCTACACAACACATACAGCATCTGACCCTTTTATTGACTCCATCACAGCCGCTTTATGAAGTAGTATGATGTTCAGAGCACCCGATATATGACATCTGGTAAAGCAAACAAACAATGCCTGACAAACAAACTATTGTTTGTTTGCTTTACTCTCTGAAAAGTTCAAGAATTTCTAGTTTTATGGATCAACAGCCAAATAATAAATCTATATGCAAAACACCCATTGATAGAGTTTGGTTTATTTTGCCAAACAATCGAAAGTTGTATTTATCTGTATATATATATATATATATATATATATATTAGGTCTTTTTTTCTCACTTTAATAAACTGAGACTGAGACTAGCATGTCATTATGAGAATCTGCATGTGCCTGGAGAAAGAAAAAACTACATTTACACAGCCAATGAACTCTCAGCTTTCAAAGGGGATCTGTTTTGACAGACATCTTAATGACCTGTCACTCCTGTTCAGAAGAAGCAATGCTGAACAGCATTATTTGATTTGCACTGTAAACTAACTGCTCATGACTCTGAGAATAATTTCTTGACTATGACAAAACTGTAGACGTCTATGCTTATTGAGTGGTAAAATACCATTAATTTGACCCTGAAATTAAATTTGAAGATGATGATTTGCATAAGAATTTATTAGGCATACACCAATGCACCCATGAAAACTATTTTCATGTTTTGGACAACATTCAATATTAAAATTCTATTTTGTCTAAATAAAGAAAAAATAAAACTCAAAATAAATCATTTTAAATGCTAAATTTAGCCATCCCAACATTATAACATACAGTATGAAAAATACAGATTTTTTTAGATTAAGTTTAAGTGAGCATATAATATAAAAGAAACACACATTAAATATCCAATATTGAACAATACAGATAAAAACATATAATACAAGTGTAATGTAGTAAACATTACCTCAAGTTATCAGGTTTAAAAATCTATACCGTAAGCTGTCGAGTGCTTATTGCAATAGTCACCAGTAACTGTCCATAAAAACATTGGCTGTTTCAGATAAACTTCCTCCCTCTTGGAAGGCACTACTTCGCCAATTTGCTCAGAACAATGTCCTTATCACACACAAAAGCAATGGTGAGAGAAAAGATTTCAAGTGGAACTGTAACTTAAAGGGACAGCTCACTCAAAACTGAAAATTCTGTCATCATTTTATATAATGCTGGAAAGTTTTGGTAACAAACACGTCCAATGTATGGATAAAAACACTGAAGAATCTCTCAAAATATATACTTTTATGTTCCTCTGAAGAAAGAAAGCCATACGGGGGTGAGTAAATGATGACAGAATATTCATTTTTCTGTGAACTAACCTGTCTGACAGTTTATGGATGGTGCTCATACTTGTGAGTCACCCACTAGAGCTCAAGTGTAGGTGCGCTGGTCTGGATATGTATTGTTCCATGACGTTTCACTCAGACATACTGTCAAGCATTCAACTAAAACGCCACACACTTCGAGTGAAAAAGCAGCAGATTTGCTTAAAGGCCAGACAATGTATTTCTGAGAGAAGATAAGATTATTCAAACATATTCTCTCTTAAATTATCTTTGCAATTGTCATGCTGTCTACTCAATTAATTAGCCGCTTTAAATGGATTTAAATAGCAAGTGGCAACTAACTGAAAATTATTCATTTAAACCCATGAAAATTAATTTATAGCTCTCAAATATATTTAAATCCCTCAGTCTGCTGAATTTAAGAAGGTTTATGGATGATAATTTAGTAATGTACAAGTAATTTTACAGAAGCAATACATTTGAAAAGTGCTAGCCTAAATTTGACAGTATGACAACAACACCACATCTACAAGCACTTCAACACACTTACAGCAAATGATGAACATTTAAATGTCACTGCTTTAAAGTATACTTGTGCTACTCATTTTTATAAGTATCACTTATTTTGATATTATTTTATGTAATGCAATGGCATTCATGCGTTTATAAGTGCTGTCCAAATACATTTCAGGGCCACTGTATGTCTCTATTATATCAATAGTTGCACAGCTGTGTTCATTATCTCATTGGATTCATGTAAGAGAGAGAGAAGAGCCAACTAGAAAGCTAGAAAGCAGTCAGGAGGTTAGGACAAGTGTGTGACTTCCATTCCCCGCTGAGAGCTATTGGGCTCCAATCTGACTTTTATTTGAATAGGGGAAATAAATGCACAACCAAATAGAGATTTAATGAGATTTCTGTGCCTGCACATCTAACGAGATGCCCACAATAGTAGTGCAGAAACAAATAAAATTTGCCCTTGCATGAACATGTGTGTGCATAAATGTGCATGTGTGTGTTTGAGAGGGTGTGTACACAATAGGATGAAATAAAGCAAAAGAATAAACCTCAGAATTATTGCAAAAGCTGGCTCACTGTCTACATAGGTAGAATAAGCAGTTGTAGGTGGCATCCTAAAAAACCTAATTTAAAACACTATATAAGCAGCAACTCACCACAAACACTACTCCACGTGGGAGACTCAACACACAATCAAATCCAATAGAGTTAGCATGATGCTAAGATAATGGTGCAGCACTGTAGTATGAAAATGCAAAACGTACACAAATAATTGGCAAAAAATATCCATTCAATGACACTGACTTATTTTTATCAGTGTTTTTTTCTTTAATTTATCCCACTTTAGCCCTATTCGCACAGGATTAGTATTACCTGGTGACCTCCAGTCATTTGTAATAATTGCGGAGTGTGTCTGTGATCTTAATCCCGTTCGAATCGGCCATGTCTGTAATTTGTAAAGTAAAAATTCAGTCTGCTTGGAATTCTTTTTTTCACTGATTACCTTCTCTACCTGCGATTCTGCCTTAATATTAGGTCAAAAAGGATATAATATTTAAAGCAGTCTTTGCATCAGTAGCATGTCCATAATAGCTTAAAATGCTGTCTATGCAGGCAGCTCACTAGGTTTTTTTGAATGGAGCATATGACAGTTAATATTTGACTGTGGACATGTGCATGCATACACAGGAAGTGAGTACTGCTGACACCCCTGACAGCCTCCCCTTTACACAAACTAACCATCAGTGTGTCCTTGGAAACTCATACCTGTGTGTACAGCATCCGCCTCTTTTCATGGCCAAAGCCTGTGTAAACTCTCCCTGAAATTGTCTCCACTGCCTCAGCTTCAGCTGTATCTACACGACCTTGGCCCACATGTTTCTTCCTGTGTGCTCGAGTGCTTGCTGTTTCAAATAACTAGACTATAATTCCAAAGGCATATCCTTTACTTCATCTCCTCCTGTTTGTAAAGGCACACCGTCAATTAAACCCAACCAAAGTAATCTACTTGATTGTAGCCCAAACCAAAGAGTTCCATTACAAACTATTGATTTTACACCGGTTTCCAAGTCAGTCGAGGATTCCAACAGCCAAAGCATACATCTTGCATGCCTTCTGAAATGAAAGCACAACTCAGATCAATAAACCAAGGGTCATTGGAAAAACGTACCTTTAAAAAAAAAAAAAAAAAAAGTACCTGTAAATACTGTAATGAACACTAGTGATAGCAAAACACCAGCAACTTTTAATTATTCTCACACAAAGTATGATTACAGAGGCCGATTATTGATTAATAAAGACTTATTTTGTGTAGTTCCTATTCTATGACCTCAAACCACTAATAACATTGCAAGATTTGTAAACTAATACATTACATAGGCTAGGTGGTACAGTATGTTTTCAAGCACGATAGAGCATTAACCTTTTAGAGCCAGTCACCAGACATTTAATTTGACAAAATACCGCAACACATACAATGACCAATGTAAAACATTTTCAGATTCACTTTCATCTGTTTTGGATTAAACTAAACATGCTTTTAGTGTCACAGACTCAGTGCATCAGCACATTTTTCAATTGAACCTATATTGAATAAAATGCAAACTCCGTAAACAAACATTAACATGACGGCCACAAAAATCAGCCACGTTTGATTTTTAGCTTCAACAAAAGGGCTGATAGCAGACTGTCACGTGTTTACGAACACCGGCAACTGCGAATCCAACGTGGCCCCTCTGTCCTGGGACAGCACATGCTGAGTGAGCTGGGATTCCTGTGAAACAGCCCACAAATGTTGCCCCTTTATCCAATTAACTGAGCCTCAAATCCTCACGGCTCATCAGCACACTCGGTTCTCCCATCCAAACAAAACTCACAGCACGCACAGAAGCAGAGCCGTCAGTCACAGAACTGTAAACAAACCACCGCGCAACAAAGAGACAGCTACGATGCTGGAGATACGAGCTGTCGAAGCAGCGTTTGGACTTCCTACACATATAGCGCACGGCTAACAAACACACACACACAATAATATATAGCGTGAATTGTGAGATAAGAGGTGGGGTTGAGTTAGAGGTGAAATACATTATTGCTCAAGGCAATTTTTATGGAAGATAAGGGCAGCGCTAGGAGAGTGGGTGGATTTGATAGAGAGAGGAAGCAAAGGGGAAAATGACTGTTATTGTTGAGGAACTTCATGTGCTCCAAGGCAACTCGTGATGTCATAACGGAGGGAGGGAAATTGCCCTTCTCTTTCAATCGCTCGTCTCTTTCAATCGCTTCTCTCTCTCCCCCTCCTATTGGCTGTTGGTTTGATAGTGAAGCTGAGAATAACCTCCAACCAGAGGCAGGGTGCCCCTCCACACGGTTTCCACAGCAACCCCTTAAATGCAACACAGGGACCATGTGGCAACACCAGTTTGAGTGTAAGCAGGGAAAAGTAGCACAAATGCAACCTTCATTAAACCGCAAATGAGCCCATCTCTCAAGGGGTTTACTTCCACATTTTTAATCTAAGATAATCTAAAGGTGACGGTACCTGGTCACATCATATTCACATTCGTTTAACATTTAAATTGCTTGACGTCACTAATGTCACTGATAATTGAGGGCAGTGCCATGGGGCATCACTGAGCTACCATCTTGACAATGTGAGGCCAGAGGATCTCATTACGCAACAGGTCCCTACAGCAGACAGCCCCAGGAGCACAGCCAGCATCATTAAATCAGAAATCCACTGCTTCTAACCACTCATGCCAAACTGCTATTAGGTCAGAGGTAGAGAGCTCTGCTTTAGTTCTTAATGAAGTGCCATTACTGAACGGAATTTATTGGAAATTGTATATCTGACACAAATCCAAGGCAGTATGCAAGCTTTTCCTATAATTAAAAGATGGTTCTGAGAGGTCCCAGAGTTTACAATGCATTGCATATGGGCGAAAGACGCTTACCTTGGCAGGTGAAGCATTTGATGTGGAAGTGGACATGCTGCACTCGTACCACCTCTCCTTTGCACACCTCCCGGCAGCGAAAGCAGTGGATTGGTCCGGAGCTCCGTTCACTGCTGCATGAGCTTTGCTGATAGGGTACTAATAGGAAAAAGACAAAAAGGCACTAAGTAACGAACGTTACATGATATATCGGCAGTGTTGGGCTCATTACTTAGTTTAAAATATTACTCATTACTAGTTAGTCCTTTTAAATATTATTACTTTACTTAGTACTAGTAGTAATTAGTTACAGTACACTACTAGTTACAAGGGAAAGTAATATTATTACTGTAATGCATTATTAGTAACTAGTTACTGCCAAACACTGTTTATTGGAACCTTATTGTTGGCTACTATTATATTTTACTTATTTTATTAATTTTTATGAATCATTATTTATTAGTATCGGCACTGACACTGAATGAATGTTGTTATTGTTTACTAAAACTAAAGCTATTTAAAAAAAATTATTGTCGCTAATTGAAACAACGTTGAAATAAAATAAAAATTTTAGATTTAGAGAAAAAGAAAGACAAATTTAACTTAAAGCAATACAATGTTACCAATGTTTCCTGTGCAACTAACTGAACATAAGTTTGTTGAAATATTGAAAATTCCTAAAACTAAAACTGAAATGAAAGTAGTGTAAAGCTAAATAATTCAATTTATAAAAGCACTAAAGCTCAAACTAAAACTAAACTGAATAAAGAAAACTGAAAATACTGTATACACATAAAATGTTGTTCAAATTATTATTAATAAAAAATTATAATAGCAATAATTAATATTAGTTATTAACATTATATTAATAATAATTAATAAAAGTACACAAATAATACTAATACTGAATACATACCGTATCTGCAGATATTAGGATATTTAATTTTGCATGTTCATTTCCATTTTTTATTCTCCCCTTTATACTTACCTCTGAAATCATTTAATGTTCACTTTATCTTTAAAAAACTAATAATTTAATTGCATTTTTTTATGTTGTTGAAATTTTATAACACTGTTAAAATCTCAAAATGTCTAAAAATTAATATCCATTTTTCGTACTGTAATATAATGTTGTGATGCCTAAACTGACTGACTGAGTTTTCATTTAGAGAAAAATAATGATGTGTCTTATTTTTTAATTGTCTCTAAAAAAATTATAATTTCGCTAAAACAAAGTAGTCATTTTTTAATATTAGCCATAACACAAACATACTTATAGTTTTATCTGTTTTAGCCAGAATTTCAATATTGGTCATGCATGTGTCTAGAGTACAGTGTGTTAGGGCAAAAGTGATGTATTTTGCTCTGTGAAACCAAAAAGTCCCTCTATGTTGTATTTGTTGTACCTGTACTACAGCTGTGAGTTCTGTGTTTGTCATTATAATGGGCCCGAGGATTACCTAAATAATTTCCTTTCTGTGTACTGATGGCTGGAGGCTGATTGCCCTCCTATTAAAGATGCATAACAGGCGTTCAAACACTCAGCCAGTGAATAAATCAATTACTGTGCAATCACTGTAGCAAGTGTTGCTCTCGCTTTAGTCTAAACGGATTTAACTGGGGGGAAATGTTGAAAACAGCAAGGGCACATGCCCTACCCTGATCTCCATTGTTTCAGCTATAATGCTGGCAGCAGGGCAGAACTGCCGGGCCTGCGATCAGATTCATCAGCACCATGTTCCCACAGCTCCCTGAGAAACCAATAATTAAAATAGTGTCTGGCCTGGTAGAGCATACTGTGAACTAGGTTTTAATGAGAGTTTTGTGTCCATGTTGGAAAAGACAAACGTAATCAGTGAGCACAATGTGTCAAGTCAGGAAGTGAAACTGATCAGTGCAGGACATTTCCTTATTTTTCAACAATAAATTATTATTATCAACATGCCCTTCCCTGAGCCTGAATTTTTAGGGATGCACCAATATAAAAATTCTGCCCAACAAATATAACCATTAAATATTTTAATGTTTTAGCAGATAAACAATCAATTGCATATAGTGAAATTTGATACTTTTTGGTCAGAATAAATTACAAATAAAACACTAACAACTAAATCAATCAAATTAAAATGCAACTAAAATTATAATATAGTGAATCGAATATGAAAAATTCATTTTGAGATTTGCTAAGTGTTAAAATAATGTATATTTTAAAACATATTATCGAAATATCTAGGCAATAAACATATTGATGTATCGTTCAAGTATCCGAGGGTTGAAAATAGACATTTTTACTGCAACAAACAAACAATGTCTTGTACTAAAGGTTAATTAATTTTGAACTGAATTCTTTATTTTGTCAAAATAATTGAAAAACAAAACAATAATAACTAACTATGCTGTAAGTGAAATTAGGCATCAAAAAATATAATGAACAGAATACAACATTACATTCATTTTTGAGATTTTAACTGTTTCGACTACAAAAATAAAAAACATAATATTTTACAAAAATGATCTACATATCTGTGCAATGAATACATAGCATATTGGTAAGTATCTAATAGCAGAAAATAGCATTTTTCAATTCAAGAAACAATGACTTGTGCTAGAAGATCACTAGCATATTGTCATTCCATTGTCATTCCATTGGAATAGAGAGTTTCATTGACTTTTCTTCATCCACAGCTGAAGAACAATGATCCATTAATGCTGTTATGCATCCTCCAGTGGCTCAATCTCACACTGGTAATATTGTAAGCACTTATTCCTTTGGCAGAGCGTCACGCTGCCTGGCCGACTTCCAGAGCTGTTTTCTGAATTCTGTGTGTGGCCCTCAGCTCTGCGAGACGCTCTGAGCCCACAGTCTTTTGTCAGTGTAGAGTGCAGTACAGTCATGATGCTGTTAAAAACAGATAACAGCCACACAAGAGAAAATACGAGATGTTTTGTAGTATCACAAAACCAGGGGCATTCATGGTAATGTGTGAGAGCTACTTCCCCCAAAGCTTTGCTTTTCTTTGTACCTCAAAGCGGCCCATAAGCTTTCACATACAATAATGCTCAAATAAACAGAGGTGACAGCTCAAAAGAGAATAAACTACATGCCGTTAAAAGACATTATATATTTCAGGCATCACTCATCTGTCATTTATGGCTGTCGCTGTGCTAAAGGAGGGTGGGTGTAAACAGGCTGTGTAATCCTTGCTATATCACATGCACAGAGATCATGGCAGGACATGCACACAAGATTAAAGTTTTTAATGGCACACATTAGATACCTAATGATACCACTCATGTTTTAGTGGAAAGTATTACTATAACGGAAGCTAAAATCCAGATTCAAATGAATTTAAAAATAAAATGTATGTTATTCATGAAGACTTGACAGTCTTCACAGTTCAAATAAAAACAAGATCCCCAAACCCCAAAATAGGTCACTCTGAATTTTCTTACATTTTCAATAGTTTAAACATGTGTTACCACAAATTCCTCTTGGTTTGCACACACCACACGCACAGTCGCACACACGCACACACACACACACACACACACACACACACACACACACACACACACACAAACCTCAGTTATAAAACTGAATTAAATTAAATGCCTGATATACAAAAATTGAGATTCAGAGAGGCCTAGTTCTTCTGGGAAACTTCAGAGCACTAATGTTAAGCAATATATAGCAAAAGACCGGTAACATCCGGCCCAAGGTGTAAGGTGATAACCACAGGACCTAAGGGGCCACTGCTATTTCTGCCCTCAGCGGAGGAGCCTCCTGCAGATTATAGTCACACAGGATTGTGGGAGAGTGGAGGTGACAAGGCTGCTCTCAATTCCTCCATAGCCAGGCAGAAGAGAGAGGTAAACAAGAGCTTGTGGCCAGACAGTGTCCACTTATCCTTCAGTAATGAGCACTAGGTGAAGACCTTTAAATCCAGTGCTACAATTAATGACTAAGTAACACTCCTGCTTCCATAAGAGAGTTAGGACACTTACTTGCGACAAGAATAAAACTGACCAGTACTAGACAAATATGTTTTTGTTGGTTATTAACAGCATGGTACTTGAATGTTTAAATAATGTGTGTCATTACTTGCTCAGCACAATCAGATTTAGCATACCTAAAACCATATATAAAATAGGATTAACTGTATTTACTTTAAACTTGTGGCTGAAATATCTTATCAATATATTTTATCAATGTTAAAAACATGCTGTTTAATATTTTGGTGGAAACCATGATTTTTCTGTCATTGTTATTTGTTGAACAGAAATTTCAAAGGACTGATTATGTATTTATTTATTTTTTGTATAAATGTAAAAGTCTTTACTGTCACTTTTAATATAATGCTGAATAAAATAATTAAATTATATATATATATATATATATATATATATACTTTTAAATGGTAGTAAATTAATATGTTAAGTCATTAATTGTTAATGACTTTTCATTACTTTTAATTAGAGATGCACCGAAATAAAAATTCTGGCCCGAAATCCAAAAAACTAAACCGAAAATACTTTTTAATAATTATTTTTTATTTTTAATAATATTTTTATATAAATTAACTTTTAATGATTTAATGATGCTGAATTAAAAAACACAAGCCTGTAAAATAGTCACACTTTTATGGAAATTAAAACAATAAAATTGGAGAGAAAAAATATTAATATTACTATCAATCTATTATTTTTATTCAGTTTGATACAAAAATTACATTTAAAGCTGCAGTCCATTTATTTTGGTTAAAAATGATCCAAAATCAATATTTTAGCAATAACATAACCAGCCAGTGTTCAAAACTATCGCCTAACTTTAGCCCGATTCACAACGGTTAGCTTATAATAATGTCTTCTAATTTGAGTGGTGCGGGTAGGTTTTCACAGGAGATTTGAGCATGGCACTGCATCATTACGTCAAATCTGTAAACACAAATAAGTTTTCCGGGCTACTAGGCTCTCTCATGTGAGGATCCTGTAGGTGACGGATCTTTTATAGCCTTTTCTCACAGCAGCTAGAATAATTAAATTGATCATTTTGATGGCGGATTGTAATCAAGAAAGGATTATGTGCAAAATTTCTGTGCATCCCTACTTTTAATCTTTATTTATTTCACATTAAAATTATTAGTATTTTTGCTTGATAGTGATAATTTCTCTTTTATATTTTTAAAAAGACAATTGAAATCTTTCCCCCTGAAACATGCTTAAGAAAAGTGGGGGTGCTGGGTGTTCAAAGACCTATTTGCAGTACGTGGGCCTCCGGAGAACCTGAGCAAATATGATATATGACTACTGTTACAATCAAGCCAACATTGCTGTAGCGACAGGAGCTAACTGACCCTGTCAGACAAATGATCACTCAAATAAGCCAAACCCAAGGTCAGACAGAATGAGGTCTGTGGGCCTCAAGGACTTCGATCTGCTCTCAGGGTTACTAATGATTTGGGATTTTAACTAAGTTAGAGAAATGTGTTGGGTCAGGGTCATCTGCTGAACATCCCTAGTGTCACTCTATGAATTATCTACCTTTATATCTTCAACAGGAGAAGATTCCTTGGGTTCTTTAATGGAGAGTATCCTTAGGAAGCTAGACTGCAAACATCTACAATAACTGAGAATCAGCTGTATTTTAGCATTGCTCATTGAGCTGGAAGACAGTACTAAGATGTTGTACCAAAGATATAAGCTTGGTCCACTAACAGAGCCTGCTAAAACCACTCTGATATATAGGAAACAAGAGACTATATAAAGAGATAAATAACACAGAGGAGTACAAAATCTACTCAAGAAAATGCCATCCTTAAAGTTTAGAAAATAAAAATGCTGAGTAATGATCAAGAGATCATGCTGAGGTAGTTATTAAAACTATTCCCCTCTATGCAAATATGATTGTCAAAACTATGTGTCTTAATTAAGTAGCCGTTTCTGGTACGTTGTTATAATAGCAATGACACACAATCAAATTAGCACATCTAGACACTAGAAATAGTCATATTTCTTTGTAAAACATTTTCTACAGCACATGCCCTGCAGTTATTATACTGGAATAAGAGTGAAAAGCCGCTCTGTGTCCCATTTATTGGCTTTCATATCTACATGGTCCTACAGATAGAGCTCCATCAATGATATTACCCGTATATGCAAGCCAGGGGATATGCATGGAGAATTATATCTTTAGAAATGATCTGTAGGAATTTCAATGCTGACAAGTGTTAGCATGCTGGTGCTTCTCTTTTGTTCCCAGTGATGCTAAATCATACTGGTGGGTTACAGGAATGACAAATGGGTGCTGACGCTGGGCCGGACTGCGCTCCAGATGGGATGAGAGTGTGTTTACGGTGCCATAGTGTGTCTACGTCTGCTGACACACTAGCTCAGATCAAATCAACTCCCAGGTAGAGCTTATGTATTATGCAGATAGATGCTACAGAGTAACATCAAGGCAGATGCTACATAATATTGAATCTGAGAAGCCACCATATTAACTTGAGGGGGGCCATTTTTACTCTTATAACTATACATTATGGGAAATAATCATTAAATTGTTAAAAGTTTTGGCCACCATGCAAAACCAAAATTGAATTGAATGACCTCTATCAACCTATCATTACGTCTTTAACACCCAGTTGTGAAAATCAAGTTTTCAACGTTGTCTATGTAATTGAAAGTTTCCACGGCAGGATAGTTCACACAAAAATGAAAATTCTGCCATTATTTACTCATGTTGTTCCAAACCTGTAAGACCTTCTTTGGAACTCAAAATAAGATTTTTTGATGAAATCTGAGAGCTTTCTGACCCTGCATACAGCAACACAACTGCCACGTTTGTGGTACTGTCCTGAACACACGCCAAATTCTGACATAGAAGAGACATTCTGACATGTTTGCTTTGCACACAAAAAGTATTCTCGTAGCTTCATAAAATGAAGGTTGAACAACTGATGTCACATGGACTATTTTAACGATGTCCTTACTACCTTTCTGGGCCTTGAACATGGTAGTTCCCTTGCTGTCTATGCAGGGTCAGAAAGCTCTCGGATCTCATCAAAAATAACTTAATTTGAGTTCAGAATGAAGGTCTTAAAGGTTTGGAATGACATGAGGGTGAGTAATTAATGACAAAATTGTCATTTTTAGGTCAACTATCTCTTTAAAGATTCTTCATGGGACATTAGATTCCAATAAATAATTTGTATTTTTAAGACTGAACTACTGAGCAAACTTTAAGTCACTTAATTAATATTCATGAGCCGAACTGAGTAATCAAGTGCCTTCCCTTCCCACTGTTCAAATCATTCCTGCATATAATTTACAAAGCAATTTTTGTGATTAATAATGGGATTTGTCATAATGACAGTAAATTAATCCAATGTTTTATTTTATGAGCACATACCACATAATAAGCTAATTCTATATGCTAATACAATGACAGTTAATTAAAATTATTTTGTTTGTTCCTAATATTGATTCATGCTCATTTTATTGTCACACACTGTCAAAAAAGGGCATTCATTTTAAAGGAGGCTAAAAAGGCCTAGGTCTGAACACAAGTGGATCTACACAGATTGGTGACGGAGGCACTTCTGTAAATGTGTAGCTTGTGAAATAATATTCATAGGACTTCAGTTAGGCTAGGTCACATTCACTGGCCGATTGTTATGTCACTTAAATAATATTCATGAGTCAGGCTTATACAATATGTGACCCTCTCTGTGAAATCCAGGCTAAAGTCTCAAAATATAATTATGAGATAACAAGCATCAAAGTTTGATTTCTACCATTAATTTCACTATAATTTCAATCTTTGACATGACTTTACTCAGTCAATATTTAAGATATAAAGGTTAAATTTCCACAGAATGTTCTTTAGGAAGGATGATTTTTTTTGTAGAAAACAGCAAATCACAAAAAAAGTACTTTGGCTGGGTTTTCACAGAGAGGGTCACATATGTACCCCTGCTCTCCTTTTCGAATCCTTCCAATGCCCCTGATATAAACAATCACTATCATTTACTAGAATCTCTAAGGCACAAAAACCCTTGATATTCATTCAGGAGGATCAAACGGGAGAACAAAGAGAGAAAGAAAGACAGAAAGCGCAGGCAATGGAAAACAGATTGAAAGAGCATTCCGCTACTCAATTGTTTGTCTGTTCTCTCAGTGGTGCAGAAAATAGAGTGCAGGTGAAAATAGGCAGTTGACCATAAGAAATGTAGGGAGCAGCAAATGAAGAGAGACCAAGTGACCTCAGTGTAATTGCTCGGCATTTTCACTGGCTCAAGGCAATCATGCCCAATGTAGTGTACAACACGCCATTGTGCACAGCTACCACTCCATTCAAATGCCATATGTCTGCATCAGTGGCTATCAGGTAAGTTTGAGGCTTGGCGTCATTCGTCCTATTTAGTTGGGACTTTCTACTGAAAAAAAGAGCATGTCTATTTACAGAGTAAAAATATCTGATTATATACATGCTCTACAAAACACTCCAGGTCTCTTGTGGACCAAGCATGCCTGTTCATTTGTTGGTAGCTCTCCAGCTAGACCTTTTTTTTGCCATGAGACACAACCCAGCCACTGCACTTATTCCCTTGCCATCTGTCTGCAGCTGAAAACACTTGCTTTCCATACGGTAGCACGCTGGTAGCAAACCCATCCCCAGCTGACAGGCAACACGCTTTGAAAGAGTGAACAAGGCAAGCTCAATTGGCTGATGTGGCATTGTTTTATCAGAGTGTGCTGGTACTGTGAACCGCTGTGTGTCCTGAACTAAGGGGAGAATAGTGAGGGATTAGTTCAGAGCGTTGGACACATGTGGGCAAAGCTTGTCCATCAACTCATCAGCTGAGAATGCAATTTAGCAGCTTACTGCAAGAATGCAAACCATTTCTAATCGCAGAACAGCACAGCATTTGCCAAGTAGATACAACAAACAGGGAAAAACAGCTCTATTGTCCATCGGCTTTGTTCTTAAGGTTCTGCTGAACTTTTCCCATAAAAGGATCATTATGAGAAGCAGCGGTCATGCCCTTGTAGCAGCGGTCATGCCCTGACTGAAGCACAAGCCTCAAAAGAGAGCTGGTCACCAATATGAGCTTGTCTCTGTCTTCCATTCTCTGTTGGTGTTCGTCTTTTCATCTGACAGATTTCTACAGCATGTAATCAGTAATGATGATTTAATTATTATGATTGGATGAGAGCTGAATGAATGCAACCAAGCGAATCTGACTGCCATTGAACTAGACACCACGTTTTATAACATTTCTCCACACCTTTTGATCTCCAAATGGACATAAGTTTGTCTGAATAATCTTCTACTGCTTTTTGAATTGACAGTTTGTGCAATTTCTTTCATGACCAAAGTCAGTTTCTACAGAGATTAAAGGAATAAATCCTCTTTATCAATCCTGAGCACAAGAGGCTCATTTGTAACACTGAATAAAAAAATAATAATAGTAACAATAATATTATCAATAATAATAAACTTGTTCGTATTATTATAAATGTCACATCAAATTAAATTATAAACATTTTATTTATAATAATAAGAAATCATTATTGTTATTATTACTATCTCAAATACCTGATTCAGTGAGAATGTATTTGGGACAGGTCAGGAGCAAGAGGTCAAACGCTTGAGTAAGACAAATTGCTCTTATTTTACAAGGTCAGTGTTAAGTTTATTTATTTTATCTGCTTCGATTATTTCGCATTAGTATTTCATTCATCTTTCCAATTAGACCAAGGTAACAACAGCAATAATTTACTCACCACTGGTGCTCATGATGCTGAGACAATAATCCAAGAGTAAAATTTAATATCCAGACAGCAGCAGTCGCCTATTGTTCCACCGATAAAATCCAGTTATTGAGCCTCAGCTTGAAGTCAGAGTCGAACCGTTAGAGTGGGATAGAAACTCGAGGAATAATTAACCAAAAATATTAAAGCTCCCAATGTGATTCCCGGATCACAGGAGGGCAGTGATCACTTGGTAATAAAGGGAACGGTGGTCTTAAAGTGCAGCACCCCGTGAGTGCAGCGCTGACGACCGGTCTCAAATAAAGCGGAATGTTGCCTGGTCACATTCCATGATCTGCTGCCGTTTCTCGCGTGTAGCCTGATATAGTGCTGAGCCGCGCTTCAGTGTTGCGTACAGTGGACGAGGCGCTGTCACTGTACTCTCGCGCTCGCCGGGGTGACGTCAGCGAGCGCGGAGCAGCGTGTTTCCTCACAACATCTACTCTGCAAGCGCGCACAGCGCTGGGGACAGATCCGTTGATTGCAATGGCAGCGCCGTGTTTTTGTATTGTCGCCTGCGGCGGATTTGAGGTGTGAGGTCATGCAGGGGGAAAGTTGGTTTGAAAGTAGGGTGGTTTTTCGCAGATTACGGCATTTACTGTATATAGATGTATAGCGCCCTCTTATGCAGAGTTAGAAAAAACACAGTGTAAATACAGCAGGCAAGATTGGCTTAATTTAGGAACCTGCCAACCAAACAAAAGC
Source organism: Ptychobarbus kaznakovi (assembly GCA_027422405.1). Taxonomy (NCBI): domain Eukaryota; kingdom Metazoa; phylum Chordata; class Actinopteri; order Cypriniformes; family Cyprinidae; genus Ptychobarbus; species Ptychobarbus kaznakovi. Next base: position 17,502,234 of record CM049811.1, on the reverse strand, counting down.
TTCTTACTATGACATTAACCCGTTTAGAGCCGAATTATGTTCCAGAAAAATAAAAATGACCACGCTTTATTTCTACTGTTTAACATGCAGCCACAAATGATAATCAATATAAAGTGCAGTTCCATAATGTTCAATAATGTACTACTCATATATAGGCTAAATAAAACATATGGTGTAGCTAAAGCAACTAAATTATATATATAAAAACTGTATAAATATAATAGTCAGAATTATGCCATGTTTTCTGCCCCGTGCTTAAGGTAAAAAATATGAGGCCAAAAATGAACTAAAGTGTGACATGATGCTCATAGATTATTTAAACAGCATCTAAACTAATAATACATCATGATTTGGGTAGCATGATTCAGGCCTATAATTTGACACGTCATTAACTAAATAATATTAACCTAATTCTTATAAACCACTATGGATAATGTGTTCCACATTAAATATTTTCTATTGGTAAAAATGGTGGAATTTTTTTTTCATACAAAGTCATACAAAGCTTAAAAAACTACCCTGAAAAATATTCACTATAGAATTTCAAAAAAATGCATAAGCAGAAATAAAGATTATATGCTAACATACTGAATCAGAATTTTTTATTTACACTGAATAGTTTTTTTTAAATTATTTGTTATTGAAGTACTCTCAAATCAAGGTCAGTGGAGAAAACCTCTTACCTGGCAATTCCCCATTTATTTTACTCTTGACGTACACTAGTAGTCACTCTTTCATCACTTTATGTCTCAGAGGCTTGTGCTTATTGCACAACCTCACAAATCAGCCCAGCATTCATTCCTCTATGAAAGAAAAATACTTCTAGTCTGAATACACTGTAACCCACACATAAATAAAAGACTTTACGCCAGTGCCATTTAGAAAAGTAATAAATCACATTCACAAGTTCACTGTTTGTTCAGCACAATACAGACTCATGGACACATGAACTGCACCTTGGTTAATCAGTTTTTTTCTCCCTTTTTTATGAATTAAAAAAGCTCTGGCCCATGGGGAGGCAGACAGGCTGTTGGATTTAACAGGAAGTTTCTTATTTGCCAGTTGTTCTCTTTTGAATGTCCTAACCTAAAGGCTCTGTGTGTTACAAGTATTTGACTGTCATGTGTATACAGAAACAAAGGCCAAGAGGAAACGGCACAATGGAGGGATGTGACAGGCGCCTCTATGCACACTCTATGTTTCTTCCTCTCTCAGTCTGTCTCACTCCATTTGCTCTCTTTGCCTGACCATGCAGTGCTCTCATTCTGACAGTCAGATATTTTGACAGGACCATAAGGTTAGTGTCTGAGACAGACAGTGTAAGCAGTCAGCATTGTTCTGCCTGTCAGCATCAGCACTTCTACACTCCCCTCCCATCTGTATGAGATGAGTACTTCCTAGATATGTAGTTATTCAATTTTAAACATCACATTTATGATCACATGTTAGAAACCAGGTCAAATCCCTAGACAGATATCAGTTATTGTGTTTATCACATTAAATTAAGTAATACAATTAGTATAATTAAACTGACTGACACACTACACAGGGATCATTTATGAGGTGTATTATATTTGCAGATGTTTGTCACAGAATTTTATAACCTGCATAGCTTTGATTTTACAGCCTGCATATCTTTACTGGAGTGGGCACACAATGTGATCTGTACCAGGAGTATGTGTGTTGTGTGATATTAGCGGATATTGTGGGCTGCACTGCTGGTCAGAGCTCTGGATTTACCATTGTACTGAAATATGACAGAGTCCAAAACAACAGGAAGTTGCTCTTCCTTTGGGCAAAGGGGCACCGGAACGCAATGCCTCCCTGAACTACCCCCACTGTGAGCTGCCCTGAGGTACATTCACTAGCCAGAGCTTTATTAACCTCTTATGAGTTTTTACTACACAACATGCTGTTTCTATGAAAGGTCCTTTAATGGATTAGCTCACCCAAAAATGCCCTTATGATATTCATCACACATCACACGATATTAATCACACATACTTAGTTTTCATTTCAAATTTGCACATATCAGACCTGTACACACATAATTGTCTATATTATATATTGTGTTTTTGCTTTTTGTACATTGCCTATTTGTATATTATTCTTTATTATCTGTGTCTTGTCCTGTTGCTGTCATTCTGTTGCACTTTGGAGCTTCTGTCACTATAATAAATTCCTCGTAAATATACCTGGCCAATAAAGCTCAATCTCATTCTCATTATCTCACTCTCATTATGCCATTCCAAACACACATGATTGTCTTTGACCTGTGAAACAAACCATTAAAAAATGTAAATCTTATATTTTTTTTTGTACATTTTTTCAAAGTGTTATTTCTTATATATTTGGCAAGTACAGTACACATTAATAAATGTCACTGTGAATGTGCCAGAATTATAGGCAAAGTAGTATTAACTGGGCAGGATATACAATGTCACTCTAAAAAGAGTTAATTTCAAATTTAAACCAAAAACCATCAACCAGTTTAATCCACAAGAAAATAAATAGTTTTATGGCAAATGATTCCTTAAACTTAAACTATGAACACTGATTAACATGATGTATATACTAAACACAAACTGATTTTCTGATTTTCAGGCCACCGTGAGACGTCGGTGCTCCCAATGGTCAGTCCGCGCCTGCCAACAGTGGTTCTTTGGCTTGTAAAGAACCTTTATAGGGGCTTAACAGGTTCTTTGTATGGCAGCGGTATATGGCACCTTAATCACCCCAAAGAACCACTGAAGAACCGCTAAAGAACCATACATGAGCTTAACAGGTTCTGTATATGGTAGCGGTGCCAAAGAACTGGTGAAGAACCGTTGAACCACTGAAGCAACCAAGATTTGGTATTATACAGCACCAAAAGTTGTTCCCCTTACGAGCCAAAGAATCACTTTTAGTGCTATATAGCACCATTTTTTTAGACTGATTCCTGAAGTATATTTTGAGATGTATATATTGCATACCCCAATATTTATGTAGTTTATTCAAATAATTTGGATAATATTATCCCAAGAGATACACTGAGCAAGGAAGTTAAACTTGAGAACCCGATCTGTCCAATTCGGAAATGAATCATTTAGCCTGTTTTGCAGAGGGAAAAAAATGACAGTTCATTCATGACTGACTGACTCAATTACTTTGGTTAACTATTCATGTAATTTACAAATTAGATGTACACATTGTGATATGGAAACCACAAAAATCAAAAGCATTCCAAAAAGCTGTGCTGCGGAGGCCATCAGCTGCTTTTCTTGTGTGCCGTGTTAATGCCGTGACTAAGGTTTGGGCACATGGCCTGATGGCTCCACCAGTGTGGGGGTTTTGATTCTCTATCATTGATGTGGTATGTAATCCATTTACCCAGACCATCTGAGACCCGTGGCAGGAAATAACCACACCATAGTGCACATACTGCCTTATTTCACAGCCCAAGCAACCAATCACATGTCCTACCCCATATATCATCTCAGGGTGACTTTTGCAATAGCTGAACAACAGTCTGTAGAACCTGGAGTCTGTTCCAGGGTTTATATTTAACCAAGAGAGAAAAGCAAGAAATGCGCCAAGACCTGGTCTGTTATCTGACCTACTAACGAGATAAACCCCAAGGAGAAGCATAGGAAATTCTTGGAAAAATAAATAATAATGATTTAAAGAAAAAAGCAGAATTTTTAAAGATCCTTACATGCTATCTTCTCTCAAAGCATGATGGGAATGCGCATGCACACACACACACACAGTGTCTGGGTATGCTGTAGAAAGCACCTTTGGAATGCGAGCAAGAGGGCGTATTTTACTGTAATTAAGTTGATAGGGACTCTAGAGGCATTTTGTTGTATTCTATGAAAAACAAGTCAGACCAGATGGATTACTCTTTTTTCGGTCGGATTCATGAGTCTGATTAGATGAGAAGTGGAAATATATTCTGTATTTGCTGAGTCATTAATTTAAGAATGTTAGCTTGATGTTATATACCATCTTATGAACCACCTGAAGAATTCTGACCTGACCTAGAGTCCAACAGACGAGGGGAGTGAGAGGGCCGGGCTCATAGAGAGAGAGAGAAAAGAGAAACCGAGAGAATGAAAAAGCAGCATATCATTTAGGGGAGGAGTTTACATACTTCCTTCAGCTAAGCTCTAAACTCATGCCACAAGGACATACACGCATATACACACACACATACACACCCCTTGCCCTGCAGGAGAATTACAAACTATTATGGTTAGTTTTAGTCAGTTTGAAAGGAGCTTTTCGCCAACTCCACAGAGCACATACTGACAGATCTATGAGGAACGAACACACTGCCGGGAGTCAGCAGGACAGAGGTATGCTTTCTCTCTCTCTTTCAGTGTGTGAGTGAGTGTGTACTCAGCTGAAATGGCTGTGTTAATATATATCAAGGTTTGAATGGAAGTAGGACAATTGGTTGAGTTGTAGTATATTTACTTTTTAACTAGTTGTTGAGACTCCAGGTTGTCTCTACATATGTTTCACATAGTATACTTGTATTCTTTCTGTCTATTATAATGTAGAACATTTGTTTTCTCTAACAATATGCCAGGTTTTTCACTATAACTATAGATTCTAAGAACTTGTTTAATTGTACCAGCATGTGCTGCTTGGGCTTAGGCGACATTCTAAACTTAGAGTCTAAACTCTTTACTCAGGTTACAAATCTACCCCGTTCTTTTCACTGACACCCACACACTGAGCCAGTAACCCAGAGAGACACCGCTAACTCCACAATCTCAGACGCATGGGACAGTTTAACCTCTTTGTATCACATTCAATAGACAATGCTCTGCCAAGCTACAACAGTTTAAGATACTTTCAAAACATTGGTTGTATAGTTGTCAGCACTGACATCTGCACAGATATGTGCTCTTGTGTTGTTTTAGCCCAAAGTTAGCCCAAACACAAATTTTCACCTGCCGATAAACAAACATTCGCAAAAACAAATTGCATTCAAATGTATTTAATCTTTTATTTTAAGAGATTATCATGAGTATATATATATATATAAAAAAAAAAAAAGAAATGTCCTCAAGAAGTAAATGTATAATTAACACACTTGGTATTCCCACAGCAAAACACTTGATTATGGTTTTGAAGGCTCGGAGAGATGCTGTATGAGAGTTATGCTGAGAAATGCCTCCTGGGTGTTTACAGCTGCTCAGACTCACAAGATCTCCACAGATTCAATTAGAATCTGACTGGGTTCTCTCTTTACAAAACGCTAAGATGGGCATGATTATTCTGTATAGATAAATACCCTCTTTGTTAAGCCCCGAGACAGAGACAGTAGTGGTGACAGGGAAACACATTCAATGTAGTTTAAACAATCAGATATTAAAAAGACTGAGTAAGATTCATCAATATGATTAGAGCATGCTAGACATTTTTTACATCATACTAAAAACACAGGCTACAATGCTAAAACAACAGGATGACAGAACTGTGAAGGATATACTGAAGGTTGCATCCTAAGAAACTCATTCTTGACATTCTTACCAAAACTGAAAACAAACAGCTGGAGTATAGCTCAGTCAACACATTTCCCCTAAAAATCCTTGGTTCTCAACTGGGTAAACTTCTAAGAAAGCAGTGAAAGGGGCATAAAAACGTAAAACGGGCATACAATGGTAAATTGATTATTCTTCCTCTCAACATCAGATGTTAAACATTTGTACTACCAAATTCTGACTTTTCATTGTCTTCAGAGATAGGTTTTTATTCTTCCTTTAAAAAGCTTACAGACTAGTTGAACAGGCCAGGTAGCAAGTTCGTAATGAATAATGTTATCATTGTCTCAGTAAGTGATCAAAAACAGCTTTGGTACATATTTATTTATTTGATTTTATTAAATGATCAATACCGGTAAATCATTATGATTGAGTAGTATTGAATCATTACATTCAGTCTATCTTTGCACTGATAGAAACCTAAACCTAAAGAGGGCTGCACTTTTCTGAGAGTCAGGCATGTTAGAATGGCCAACTGCCATCTCTAATATTACAACACCTAGTATGAAAGTGAAATTTAGTACCAGTAAATAAATACAAAATTCCATGTTTACTTGCTATGAGCAATGCCTATTAACTCAGTGGGCTTTTTGTCCCCGTATGCCAGCGATGTGAGAATGCTGCTGCTCTCACTTTCCACAAGAAACCCTGGCACAGAGAGGCACTGACCAGCCCACACAAACATGCCAGCAGTGCTTCAGAGTGCTACACTCATTTGCTGAGTGGACGTAGAGAGGAAAGGGGAGAGTACGGAATAGATGGAAGTAAGAAATGAGCAGTACAGAGAGTGTGGCTTATGCAGGAGAGGAAAATGGACAGGAAGAGAGAGAGGGAGAGGAGTGACTCCATCGATAAGTGGATCTACCGTCGAGCGGGCACTATTGAACTTGAGTTTAAAGCTGTGTACATCATGGCATGCTGCTGCTGCTGTCCAATTCCGTGCCTCAGAAACTGCTTCTTGTTTTCAGGTTGGTCCCACCCTGGCTTTCATAGATTTTTGCCATGAGAAGAAAGAGTAACTTTCACAGGGAGACATCACAGTGTTTCTGTCAGTCATGGGTAATAGATTTACCCATGAAGGTAATGCGGGATGTGTACTTCCCTTAGGTGGCAGTTTGTGTGCCTTGTTGTTGTGTGTAACACTGTGCTTGTCTATTGTGACTAATTACATACTGTTGTCGCTCTGTGAGTTACTGGTATATTGTTTTGCTGCTTGTGTGATTTCAGATCGTTTACTATTAGCTGTTGACTAATAACTAGCAAAAATACTGTCCTTTCATGATAATTTATTGTATCAATTTGAAAGTACATGAGGATTTGTAATGCAAGTGTCAGGCCAATTCAGTATGAGGGTTAATGGTGTTTAACCATGTATGTTACTGTTTGCATGCGCACACGCCCTCTCTTAGATTTTGGCCTGGTTTGCACATGCTTTCATTATTTGAAGGCTTGCTATGCATTCAGTCTCAGTTTGACTAGGCAATTTCCCTAAAAGCTTCAGCTTGTCATATAGCTAATTTAATAACACTCCCCTAAACATCACCCTCCCTTTCAATAGCGATATCACCCGCTGAGTTTGATGCCTTATGGAATGACCCTCCATACGCTTTAGCAGCCGTCAGTGAGCTCTTTTCGCCCAATGACGCCATGACAGCTGGTAAGAGGATTTCTTGAGTCAAGCATGAGTTTTTCAGAAAATAAAGTCTATAGTACAGAGTTTTACATGATTCTTTTACAAATTTATTTTGTGTTTAATACATTATCCTAAACAACAGTTTGAAACATCCTCTCTTTTCAATGCAAATCTGGGAAAGTCATACCCACCCGGAGATGAGGAAGAAGCTATTATTTAAGCCATCTGGCTGATATTTATAGAGCCATTATGATATGGCTTGCACTTCCTGTTTATGTTCACAACAATATGAGCTTGTAAACACAGCTCTGCTATTTTTTTTATCTACAAGCATGCTAATTAGTACCAACTGTATCATGTTTTTGAATAAGGAACTATTGTATATGATGACCATACATATTCAAACATGGGAAGTGCATACCTGCAAAGGGAACCTTATACTTGTCCTTAATTATTCAGTAATTCATCAGTCTTATCCCTCTTCAGTCATTGAGTGTAAGTTTACAAATTGATCATAAACTTAATCATACAGTAGTTATGAGGTACTATTAAAATCCACTGACATACACATACTAAATGCAGTCATGTTCTGTAAAGCCGTGTTGACCCCAGTTTACTTTGTTTTGCCATTGGAGATGAGGAAGCGGAGGCTGAGGCCGAGGTGGAGACAGAAGGCATAAGCAGAGAGATTTACTGGAGGAGGAAGGAAACATTCAGCGGAAGCAGCACATTATCGTCAGCAGGAGAACGCTTCTCTCCAGGTATCTGCAGCATGAATCTCTGTGTCCCGTAGACCTGCATGGAAATAATGGCCTCTATCTCCATAATGGCCTTTAATGGCTACATTTCTTAAGCACACTCTCACAACTAATGCCAGACTTCCTTAATATGTACACTCACCCTAATGGTATGCCTTTAGTGATGTGGTCGCTCATAGTGCTGTTCCTGCAAAAAAAGTTATAATACTGTGATGTTGGACAGCAATAAATCACACCCTACATCAAAAGAGCATTCCGGTTACTGCTAATGCAACTGATCGTAAATCTTGGTTTCTTTTTTGGTGGATACTTAACTTCATTCCCTTTTGCTTTTTGGAGATGTTGTTTTGTTGTTTAGTGGGAGGCGGCGATCTGGTGCAGCACCTGACGGTGAGCTCCAGGAGGCTTTACGTACCAGACTCCGAGTAGTAGAGAGCAACAGTCAGGATGTTGTCCAGCTCTTCAAGGTCAGACACAGAAGTATTCATGCAAAACATGCACTGGCACCACTGACGAACTTATTACTATTGATTACATTGAGTATTTCAATCTTCTTTACATTAAGTGACTGCTGATACTATCCACACAGGATCTGTCTGCAAGACTAGTGTCTGTTCATGCTGAGAAAGACAGCTTTGTCATCACCTTTAAGACTGTCGAGGAAATTTGGAAGTTCTCTACTTACCTAGGACTCGGTTAGTGTCAATGGAACTAACTTTCTTGCACTTCTACAGTAAAAATCCTTGTACTTTTCTAGCATAACAAGTACTGTTGTTATATTCTAGGATATGTAGCAAGATGTCTTGAGAACTTTCTCTGTGACCAGTCGTTCTGGCTGGACCCTGCATTGTTAAGTGATGTGGAGATCTGTGTAACAGTGGATGAAGACCACTTAGCTACTCTTTACTTAGGACTTCTGCTACAGGAAGGTAATGAGCCTCCACAACTTGCTGATTTCTCAACAGTTGACACACACTGATTGGAAAAATTGACAGAACAATCTCTACACATCTCAAGGCTATGTTATAAAGTCCACTATTGAAACATTGCTATTTAACCTAATGTCACATAATTTGAAAACAAGATTGGGTAAAAATGTGAAGAGATTGCATAGTCCTCTTATTTTCAAAGAGAGGAGTTTTTTTGTGAAGTCTCAACATTTCCTTGAGTTTGTTTGCATACAAAATATCCTGCTTCTAAGAATTTTGTTACAGTGTAAACAACCTCATTCATGCCAAGTCTCTCCTGGATATTCATATTTGTAGTATTTATTCAAAACAATTACTTTTAAGCATGTCCTCTACTTAAGGCCACAGCCCCGAGGCAGACACAACCATCTAAAAAACATGTATGGGACTAACTGTTATGGGACAAACAAACTTTTCTTCTTTGATATGTAAATACATTAACTTGTTTATTAATCCACTTGAAAAAAAAGAGGAAGAGAAAGTTTTTTTTCAGATAAACTATTATTTTTGAGAAACTGTGATGTTAAGAACCCTACACACTCAGAAAAAAATTATACAAAAGTTGTTACTGGGGCAGCAAATTTTCAAAAGCTACACTTTTGTACCTTATTTACCCCAAAGGGTGTATACTGTAGTAATACCTTAAAAGTACATATTAGTACACCCTTTTGAAAGGGTACCACCTCAGTGAGAGCTTGTGTACCTTTTTTTCTGAGAGTGTACAGAGGAATATGAACATTTTCATTATTGTTTTAGGTACATTCTTTGCCAAGACTTTATACAACAGTGATTGCAAAGAGGAGGAAGAGGAGCTGACTTACATGAGAAATGACCTGGCTATGGTTAAAGACATAGGACAAGACGCCATGTGGGAGGGTACGCTGCTATCCACGGGCCAACACGGTCTAGTGTCTGTGCATGATATGCAGCCTCTGCCCTATCCATTTTATCAGTAAGTGACACTGATTTTCTAAGCTCACGTAACTATATGGGAGGTTTTTTTGGGAGCTGGGAAGAATAGTAACAACTAATATGTTACTACTTCTGTTCTACACTTGTTCTCTTGAAAAAAAACATACTGTTTCAGGTTACACCTTTACAAATACTGTTTTTTTTTTGTTCTAGGTGGTTCCTTAAGAAATATCCTGGAAATGCAGGAGGGATTTCAGTTAAAGAAGGCCTCTCCAATCATCCTGTTGGTGAGACTCTTCCTAAGTATCTAGAAAAACAAATCTCAAAATAACTCTTAAAATTAATATTTAGAATTCAGTACAAGTTAAGTTCAGTCAAAATAATTTGAAATTTTTGTACAAAAATAATGTATCCCTCCTTTCAAAAAACTGGCTTACAGTTAGACACTTACAGTGGAAGCGAATGGGGCCAATACATAAATGTTAAAATACTCACTATAGCCACAAGACATAAAACATGCACTATATGCATGGTGATTTTAGTGTGAAAATTATATTCCAATTTACAAATTTCATTTTGTATTCCCTTTCAGTGGTGGGGACTTGTGTAGCAGTAGTGGACCATTACCCAGTGGTTAAAGAGGAGCTGCAGCTATGCAAGGGAGACTTAATCAAGATCGAGGGATTTCTTTTCAATACTCTGAACATGTTCATAGGAAGACACCTTACCAGTGGAGAGATAGGATTTGTTCACAAGGCCAGCGTAAAACATCAGAGTATTGAGCCTCTGTAAGTAAACAGTTCAGCTATTCATATTAATAGATTTAGCATGTGCTCAAATGAATGACCTTCTCTTTATTTTGTAAAAAACATTTATCTAATGTGCCTCGTCTCGATGATACTGACATACCAATTGAAAGCAACCAGCTGGCAAACGCTATTTTATTCTGATGACCTTTGTGAATGTGCCTCTGTCTAGCTGGGGGTGATGAGGGTGTTGGAAGGGGGGCTAGTGGAGTTATGTGATGATGTGATGAAGCTATCCGAATGAGAGTCATGTGGCTGATAATGTTGTCTTTGTTGGCTTTGCACAGCGATGGACAATTGGTCTTTCTCAGTGAGGAGGAAAGGGAGGCCCTGTCTAAACTTAACCCCTGCTTTGAGCCCTGCCAGTCTGATGTACTGGCAAATCTTTTCTCCACAGACATAAGCACGGTGTATAGACTGGGTAAGAGATGATACATAGTTTATCTGAGAGACCCCAAATAATGTTTAAATGAATATAGTTGCTATTCAAGGAAGACGTTTATAAAGGCTTGTATAGACATGAAGGTGAGAAAATGATGGCTGAATTTTCATGTTTTATGCTCTTTCACACTGCAGATAGACTTGATGACTCTGATTTCACTTACATAAGAAATCATCCAAAGTCAGGTAAGCTACTTTTTAAGCCCCTTCGTTTTAAATGTTACTGCGTTATATTATCATGGCTACATCTTCTAGCTGTATGGAATTAACAATTAACAATCACCAGCTTTGTTCTTAATTTTGTTGCTCAGTCATACCTTCCACATTTTCCTTTCCTTCCTACTCTCTTTCTCTTTCATTGCATAATTTATTATGTACAATTAGGGTTGCAAAAAGGTGAAACATTTCCAGTACATTTTGGAAACATTCCAGAAATTTGAAAAACTTTCCAGGATTTTTTTGTAATCTTCCAATCTTTTTTTTGGAAATGTTCAATCATCAATTCTGACATTTATTTTTTTGTGTAATCTGCAGAGCAGAAATCTACAGTGGATCAAAGAAAGAGCACAATATCTGAGAAAAGTGATGCAACTCCCTACCACTCGTCCCCACGGCAATCATTCCATGCCTCTCGGAATCATCTGGACCGGGACTCGGAGGTCTTCTCCTTCAGCCTGGAGGACACCTTTAGAGAGATGGATGAATTTGAGGAAGACCCTCCAAATTTCATGGATGAGGGTATCTGGGAGACTGATGAAGCTGAGAGATGTGACCCGATCCTGTCCCTCCTAAATCTGGAATATTTCCAGGACACATTTCAAACTCTTTACGACCTCTCCTACTCTTTCCTGGACACTTTCTTCCATGGCCTTCCAGAGGACGAGGTGCTTCAACATCTGGAAAACTTGCGAGAAGGAGCAAAGAAAGGCAGGATGCTCTGGGCCCACCGGCGAGTCTGCTTCCTTCTTGGACGGCTATGTGCCAAGAAACTGAAGTACTCACAAGCACGAGTGTACTTCGAGGAGGCTCTAAAGGTCCCTGTAAATGGTTTTGATGACAAGCCTCTTCTAATTTCCCTGTATACCAATCTCACTGCTGTTTACCTCAAACAGAAGATGATGGACAAGCTACCATTCACACTAGAGAAGGCAAGTGCTCTAATTATGTGCCTTCCTTGCCACAACTTCTGCTCTGTGGATGAGTTTGAGCTGCTCAAACCAATCATGCGCAAAGCCATAATTGAAAAAGACAAGTACCTAGAAGCACGGACATGCTACCTCTCCCTCTGTCTCTTTCTCCGTCTAAGAAAAGTAGAGGATGCTTTACCCTTTGTAGAGAGACTTCAGTTCCTTACCATGACTCTGTCTGCGGAAGAAGGGAGGCCAGTTGCCCCTGTTGATCTCAATTGGATGTTGTGCAGGCTTTATCATAAAAAGTATTTGCCCTACCTCGCACTAGCTTCTTTAAGTTTAGACTCAGGACATAAGCATTCCTTGGATGATGCATTCCAGAAAATTGAACTCTTTCTCAAAAACGCAGCCAGGCTTAATCCTCACTGGAAGGAAAGTACTTCAGTGCTTCCTGCACAGGTGGTGGTCTACCTTCAGCAGGCCTTGTCAATAGCTAGTCAAGGGGAAGACTTGAAGACTCAGAGGGACCTGTGCCTGAGCCTGGCTAGCGTTTACCAGCAGCATGGAGCTTTAGAGAAGGCTGTGCCCTTTGCCCAAAAAGCAGCACAGACTGGAAGTCAAATTAATGGAGAGGAGGTCTTTGAGGCATCCATACTGCTGGCCTGGCTATTGGTGGTAACGGAGGAACCCATACAAGCTCAGAATACTCTGCAACCTATGCTTAAATCTTTGGATAAAACAGACAGCCCGACACAGCTTGGTGTAGTCTACAACCTTCTAGCCCTATGCCTCCGCAAACAGGGCAGAGTCCAGGAGGCAGCAAGAAACTTTTATCGCGCTCTGCAGATCTCCCGAGAGAATGGGAACAAGCGTAATGAAGCACTAGCATTGGCTAACTTGGGCTGCTTATCTCTATCTGTTGGGGCTTCAGGCCTAGCAGAGTGTTTCTTGCTCAATTCCCTGCACCTATTCCAGTTTCTCTCAGAGAGCCCCACAGACCAGGAGCATGTTCAGGCTTTGCTTTGGCTTGGCAGGAGCTACAAGGATAGAGGAGGGAGTCAGGAAGTCAGACTATGCTTTGAGATGGGCCTCCTTATTGCTATTAGTGCCAACAATCTGCACAGTAAGTATAACAAGATATGACTTTCCTGGATTGCATCATGAAAGGATGAATCTAAACATCTAAACCTGGCCCCAAAAAGTATTTGGACACTTAAGCCACAATTAAAATGTCTAAATATATTTGAATGATATAACTAAATATCAAAATAAGTGGCATTTTTTTCAAATGAATACAGCACAAGCACACTTTTCAATCAAAATATTTCACAAAATGATGACTGTAAAATTAAAATTCTAAATGTATCGTTCAAATTCTACAAAAAGTCTTGAACACTTTATGGTTGTCAAACTTTGTGGAACATGTTTATTATTATATTTATTATTAATATGACGAACTACACTTGGTGATAATTACCATTATAGGGCACCTTGCTTGAACTTAAGGCGAACTTGTAACCACAAAAAACGACCTCAAATCCAACTGGTTAAAATTAAAATTTAATTTAGTTCTGAGAAAAGGTCCATTATCATTTGTTTGAAAATTTTGAAATTTTATATCTAAAGCAATTCAATTCTAACATAATTTTTTTTAAGTTTGACTTAAGTGTCTAACAGTGTCTAAATACTTTTTGGGATCACCTATATGATTTAACCCTTCTGTATGTCACAACCCTGTTTTCTAACTGACATAGTGTATGAATAATAAAAAAACTCCTTTTAAATGCAGGTCAAATGGTTGTGGCAAAAGTTCTAAGTCGGCATTATGCTGATTTGCTGCTGTATGGACAGTGTATTGTTTACAATGAGCACTGCGTGGGGCTATGCAGAACGCTAAAGAATAAACAACTGGAAGGAGAGTACCTGGAACTACTCAGCAACCTCTATCTCTCACTCAACACTGAGAAGTAAGAGCTCATCTAAACACAGTATAGCACTATTGCCAATACTTTGACACTTGATCCAATGTAATTTGTTAAAAAAATACTTAAAATACCTTGCAGGTCATCAAGGAAGTCTCTTGATTATTCAAAGCAAAGCTTAAGGATCTCCATAGACCTGGGAAAAAGACAGGAAGAGTCTGAGACATGGCTTCAAGTGGGCCGTATCTACTATCTTATCCATGAAGATGAACTGGCTGACATGTACCTACAGGTAAGACAAAGGACCAAAGCAGGGGATTGCAAATGTGTTAATTATTGATTAATGTGATCTTTTTGTATATCCATTTGGAAAAGTATGGTGCAAATTCTATGACAAGTTTAATCTTTACATTTTTAGTCTATGGTAAAATGAGCTTATTACTTATTCATATACATGTATGTTTTTATCAGCTGTTAGGACTATTAGTTCTTTCTCCATAAACAACTGTTTACAGGCAGCAGTAAAGACAGCCCTGAGGATGAATGACCCATGCTTTGCTATGAGTATTTATGAGGAAGCAGGAGATGTGTTCTTCAAAGGACACAGAAAACAACTGGCTGCACTGCCATTTTACAGGGTAGGCCTTACCTTGGGTTCATAACAGTAAAGAAATGTAGGAATCCATGCTGAATCACATGTTATTCATCTGAATCTATTTGCTGTGTTTTCAAAACAAAAGGATGGGAGCTTGCCATTTGCACGCAGCATAAAGGATGTGCACTCAGAGTTTAGACTGTTGAGCAAACTCACAGAGCTCCTGATGAAGCAGAAGCAGTACGAGGAGGCACTGCAATACGCCACACTCGGAGTGCAGGTCAGCGCCACAACTGGTAAGACCTTTATACTTTATAAAGGCTATAGCTAAGCTAACCCTGGAAATTTAAAGCCAATGATTTACTGTTCAGCAAATTTGACTATGAGTTGTGTAAAATTATTATTATTATCATTATTATTATTAATAAAAGCCAGTTTTACTGCACCTTTTGCTTTTAAAGCTTAAACTATGTGGCCCCCTGCTGGAAACACATGTCCTCTACAGCATAAATCATTTAAAGAATACTACATAATGCATGCAATTCAACATGAAATCTAAACATAGTTTAATTTTGTTAAATGTGAAAGCTATACTTTATATATTTATACTTTTTTATCAATATAACTAGCTCCTCTTCAAGTTATTTATTCTCATCTCAAAGATGAGATGCACCCTGAAAGGCAAAAAGCAATAACCTCACACAGTTTGGTCATTTTAATATTAAGTTCTATGTGCATTTCTTACAGGTGTTCCTCTGAATGAGAGAGTGTCCTTCCATCGTCTGGCATCAGTGTACTTCTCTTTAAGGAAGTATGAGATGGCTGAGAACTACTACCTTAAATCGCTTTCACTCTGCCCCACTGCAGTTGAACATGCCATTGAAGTTCGGTACTATGTTAAAGTGTACTGCAGACTGGCTGATCTGACCCTATACAGGTTAAAGGTGAGACTCTCATAATGTTTAACATTTTAAACAAAAGATTACAACATGTTTCCACATGCAAGAATGAAGAAACAGAAAATGATGCTCTCATGCCTGTTTAAAAACCTTATATGAATCTGATTTTCCCCATTTCTGAGAAATATTCTGTACATATAAACACAAACTGAGTGAAATTATTAGTGAAAAATGCCCAAAGTATATACAAAAATAAGTTTAACAGCATCATTCAGAGTAAACAATGAAGAATGTGTATGTTTACTTAGGATGCGTTCGATGCCATGGGCTACTTCCACTTAGCCCTGGCGGCGGCTCTGGAGGACAAAGAAAGCCTAAGCACACTGTACATAATCTACATGAAGCTTGCAGAGATCCATGCCAACTATATACCCGATGCTGAACTGAGTCAAAGCTACATGGAAAGAGCGCAGGATTTGAGGAAGGAACTAGCAGGATACACAGACTCTAGAGACACAGAAGAAACACATCAGGACCCAGCAGAGGCAGAGCCTGACACTCACAGCAAAGATCAGTCAGACTCCAGCAGTGGCACTAGTACTCTGACCGAGTCCAGCATGACCAACACCAGCCTCACAATCAATGCAGAGTCTGATCACATACTCTCTAACACAAGCCACAAAGGTGACTCGAACACTAAAGTATCGGAGGAAACGGACGCAGGGCCTCCTGATCAAACCAATCCAGAGACTAGCAGTTTGAAGGATGCTTGACAGTTTTATTGTGAATAGGACAACATTTTATGACTCTGAAAAATGTACTTCTTTTAATGAAGACCTGCGATTTTTTTATTTTATTTTTTATCAAATGTTTAAAATTCTATAATATATGTTCTATTAGTGTTCCAAAGTAAATTGAAATGAAAGATATTGCATAATTGTAAACGAATTTGTATGTCTGTAAATATTTTTTTTAATCTGTCTACCCTCACTGAGGGCTCTTAAAACGTTTACTTGATTAAAATTTAAGAAATTCTTTTAACGTCAATGGGCAAAATACTGATTCTATTGCATGTGCATGATCACAAATAGCAGTGTAATTTTTAATGAAGCTGTCTTAACTAGAGCAGAGCTGGCTTAATGCTCGATCAGTTAGGCCCACAGTATGTATGCATATTGTAATTATGAAGTCAGAGGTAACTTGACACTTGAAACGAACTTCTTAAGAGTCAAACCTAACCATTAAGCATCATCTTAACTTTAAACACAAAAGGCCACTCCGGACAGTAGGCCAGGCCAGGCCACCGGTGCTCGTTCTAACCACTTATAAATTGTGTGCTTGAAGTGTCCATAAAAGAGTTTTCATAGACAACTCATACATGAGTCAGAAAAATGTTTACTGTATGGTTACCTATCTTTCGTCTCTATCGGTTGCGTCATCTCAAAACTTCCGTAACTCTGTTGAAGCGTACACAAAATAAATCATGTTGTGTTGTACTAATATTATCCTCCACTAGAGGGAGATATTGGCTATGGTGATTCACTTTAGGTTATTTCCTTGATTACGGTGACAGAAAGCTGGATTTTACCGAGCCGTTGATTAAAGTTGCATCCTTCGTTTAAATATATTCTAATGTGACGTACTTTTTCTCTGAATAAATGTCTTAATCAATCATCATTATATTTTCCTTTTAAAAAGTACTATAGCAAGTTACAAGCTACTACAGTTTTTACTGCTGTAAACCCATACATTAATAGTGTACTAGTCTATCCTAGTCTATCCAACCCAATCCAACGAATATGTCTGTTTTTTATTTATTAATTATGTTAATGACAAGGATGATTAATACAACTTTCTTCTGAACGCGGAAGTGATTCACACCGGAAGCCTGCTGCACCGTGAGTGTTTAAATTAATTATATCACCAGATTTTGTTTTCTCAAGTGGCAGTCTCTCTCTCTCTCTCTCTCTCTCTCTCTCTCTCTCTCTCTCTCTCTCTCTCTCTCTCTCTCTCTCTAGGTCTCTCTAATGATCATCGCACAGTTTGTGGCTCCCAAGTAGACTTTCTGCTGTAAATCGTGCATGATTACCCCCTTGGTTCATGCTAATCTGACATAATCTGTCATTGAAAAGTGGCCAACATGCCTGCATTTAAATCCCCTTGATCAGCTCCCAGTTTTACATTGCAGTTCTGTGGCTTTGTTGTCAACAATGGATATCACATGCCCTCTTACATTGACTGTTGTGTTAAAGCTTCTTCATTTATTTTAATGGGACCACAGTGATGGCCATTTGGGTGTTCATGTTTTTTTGTTTGTTTGTTTGTTTGAATTGTGTTTGTTTGAGGTGGTTCTGTGCCTGCTTGAAATTATGTGCACAGATAATATGTAATTTTAGTGGTAGGCTATTATGACAGCTCTGACCCACCTCAGCCCTATAGTATCAATTATGGTATAAACCATCAATTTCATAACATTACTTGTAAAAACAATTGACATTTCTGTGAATGCATTTGTCACCTCTGCAGCATTAATCAGCCTGTGCAAGCTCAACTTTTCACTGCATATGCCATTTATGAGGCTTTACGGTTTTAGCCGAGTAACACAAACCACATTATATTAATTATTCTTGTGTACACATCTTTAGAAAAAGGTTGGACTTTTATTTAAGCCTTTTATTGGTTATGCATTACATATTCGACTGAAAGTCCTAATGAAGATTTTTGACATAGCATACCAAAGATACACAACTGTCATTTATAAAATGTGATTTTATAGGACCTGAAACTTATACTGTATTTGATCATTTAAGCTTGCATTGGTCCCAAATTGCACTGAAACCTAATTACCTTAGAAACGATTTATTCAAGGGAAATTCGTAAAGTTACAGATGAAACATCCCAGTTTGCCTCTTCTCGTTTAATTAAAGGCATCCTTTTCATTAAATCTCACAATGAGCACATGGCTGACTCAGCCTGGTAAATATCATATGTTTTGCAAACATTTTAGCCAATCTATAATGTATTCCAGGCACAGAGAGAGGACTAAAGGCTTTCTGAAGGGACTTGGTTAAAAAGTGCTTTTCATCAGGAGGCTTCAAATTAATATTAACACTACGCTCTTAATGAATTTCTGTGCTTTCTCCCACTGTAATGCAGTGTAAGGTCCAACTCCCACACCATCCGAGCTTTGAAATCAGAATGCAAATCGCTCGTTCTCAAACCCCTCCAATTATCAGCACTCACTGAAAGTGAAAGTGACCCATACTCGGAATTTGTGCTCTGCATTTAGCTCATCCAAAGTGCACACACACAGCAGTGAACACACACATGGAGCAGTGGGCAGTCATTTATGCTGCGGCACCCGGGGAGCAGTTGGGGGTTCGGTGCCTTGCTCAAGGGCACCTCAGTCGTGGTATTGAGGGTGGAGAGAGCGCTGTACGTTCACTCCCCCCACCTACAATTCCCGCCGGCCCGAGACTCGAACTCGCAAACTTTCAATTACGAGTCTGACTCTCTAACCATTAGGCCACGATGGTTAGAGATGCTATATGAAAACTTTCTTTCAGTAATTGTTTTAGTGGCTGAGCTTATCAGGTTCGACCTGGCACATACAGCATGCAGAGTGAATTGGCTACCCAGCAGAGTAAAAGGCTGAATTGCAACCAAACTAGAGCTGTGTGCCGAGTGCCAGCATCAATCACACATACTGCAGCTGAATGTTCACTTCTGATCAAAATTATGGAAAAAAATATGATTTTTTTCAAAAACATTATGCCTACCAAGACTGCATTTATTTAATCAAAACAGTAAAACAGCTACAGTATATTTTGAAATATTATTATAATTTATATCAACAGTTTTCTGTTGCAATATATATTTTTAATTGTAATTTACTGGTATTCCTGTGATGGCAAAGCATAATTTTCAGCAGTGTAACATGATCCTTCAGAAAGCATTATAATATGCTGTTTTGGTGCTTAGTTATCATTGATACTCATTATTAACATTGTTGAAAACAAAGTTTTTGCTGCATAATATTAATATCTATAATAATTAATATTTGGTGGAAAAAGTATTTCACAATGTTACTGTTTTTGCTGTTTTTTATTAAATAATTGCAGCTTTGGTGAGCATAAGAGACTTATTTAAGCAACATAAAAAATCAGGCCTATTCCAAACTTTCGACCAGCATAAACATAGGGCTGTAGTTAAATCACACTACTGATTGTCCTCACTAAGCTGAAGTATGCTCAGGCTTCATGGCATCAAGTATCTTGGCAAGGTGTCGTGGACGGGTAAACTAAGTTAAAGACTTCAAATAAAACTCTGGAGACAGGTTCTCCTCTAATGAGCCGCAGTTGGTTTCCAATAAATCTCTCATTCCATATTAGTGCAGCGTGCCTCTTATCACTGTATGCCAGGGCTGTCTCACCCCATAAACCACAGCCAGAGATACACCGTGCATTACCTTTAGCAGTGGATCAGTTCATTTCCACTGATCTTAAGAAAAAAGAGAACATGCACAGTGTGATTTTATTTTAATGTTGTTGATAAAAAACTTTTGAGGGAACTATTAAAAATATTTGTGGGAGAAGTTGCGATTGCATTGTTGGATTCGTCACAGTCTGCATCTCATGAACTTTAATGGATAAAGGGGAAAAACATTTTGAATGGTTGTTGATTCCTGGGGGAAATCAGCATTGTTTCTTTGCTTGTACTGGCTGCCTGGAGGATGCTAAGCATCTTAATTGTGACCTCTTGCTTTTAAGTTCATTGAGTACTCGTTATAATTAGCTATAGTCATTTTAGACCTCATCTCTGTCTTATCATCTGCAGATGAGGGTTGCAGTGCAGCTGATCGTGTGTGTGGACTATGATGTGTTCAATTTTATACCCATTATAAGGTGTTACACACTAGCTGATTATGTTCAGGAAGGGCTGACACCTCTAATTTGGCATCTGTTCTCTGACTTCCTCACTTGCGTCACACTGGGATTTCCTATTGATTGTTCATTGCTGAATTAATATCATGCAACCTCAACTAAGACATTAGTTCTGTAGTAAAATACTTGTTAATGAAGCGTACAGATGTTGTTGGTGGACCACAAAACAAGACCATGCTACTGCTTTTTGCATGCTTGCTAATTAATTCTTACAAATAAAGATTACTATTGCCATTAGAAACAACCATATTCTCTCTCTCTCTCACACCACACACACACACACACACACACACACACAACACACACACACACACACACACACACACACACACACACACACACACACACACACACACACACTCACACACACACACACACACACACACACACAACACACACACAACACACACATACACACAACACACACACAGTGTTATTAGTCTCCTCCAAATCTATATATGTGCTGTGTTTTAGGGGTCCTAATAACATAGAAATGCTTTTTTGGTGGTTGGTATTTAATGACTTATTTCTTAATTTATTTTATAATACAATAACAATTGCAACCCATGCATGCATTTACTTAAATGTACTTTACATTATACTTCAATGTAATTTATTTTCTTTATTGAAAAACATAAAGTGTGGTACAACTGTCCTTGTATAATATAATTCATTTTATAAAAAAGTTGTGTATTATACAAAAAAATAAAGTTTTTTTAAGCCTTATCGGGCAAGGAAACTTAAAATCCTCTATTCAAATATAATTATTTGTAACAGGTTCTTTAATAAAACATAAGGTGCTACTTTCTGTTGGATTGACCCATTGAATATTTAGGTTCACAGTGACTCATTTATTTTTCAGCTTAGAGTAAACTCTGTGATGCTGCAAATATTTAGCCAAGATAAGCATATGTCTGAAAGTATACCTGACATGAAGAGAACATTGAAATCCATTGTTCACTCCTCCTCTCACATGTTATCATTTCCAGGAAAAAGACCATTCAACAGCCCATCTGGGACTCTTCAATGAATTGAATCTCGCATGCTTGTCTCATTTGCTGTTCCAGTTTAAGCAAATACTATGCTCATGAACAGCTAAGATTGGATAACATTAGATAACTTCATTAACACCAGTGTTTTAAAGTCTGTGCAAAATACATGACATCACTCAGCCTACTTCCAGTCACATTCCTACATGATTCTGTAAATTATGTTGTGTAAAAACAGAACCCATGCATATTTAAAATGACTTTACATTATACTTCAATGTGAAAACATGCAAAGGTGTATTATACTGGCATTTAATTGAAAAATAAAACAGCTACTTCTGCTTTATTTTTTAAGAGTGTTGCTGCAATCAATGCTTTTGAGACATGATTCTGCTGTTTTATATACAATAGTAAAACATCAAATGACTGAACTGCATCCAGTAGTATGAAGAAAAACTGAAGTCACACAGTTAACTCTTTAGTGCGTAGAGAATCCGAGCTCTGTTTCTTAAAGGGATAGTTCACCCAAACATGACAATTATTTCATTATTTACTTATCCTCATGTCATTCCAAACCTGTATTTTTCTTTTATCTGAGGAATAAAAAAAATAATAATGTATTTTGAATTGAGTTTTCCAAAATGTTGCCCCCCAAAGGTGTAGGCGTGGATACAATTTCTACTCAAAAATAGTATTTTTTCCCCCAACACTTACTCCAATAATTGTTTGTTTCATTAAAAATGTCACAAATAAAATAAATACGCTTTTTTTCCTGCATTCAGTGATAGTAAGTGGGGTTTAAAACAACACTGGACCACCATCCTATAGGTGAGTAAATGATGACAGAATTTTCATTTTTGAATGGACTATCCTATTATTTGCCAACATCTTTGACATGTTTGCTGTAAAATTGTTTGTGCATATTAGCACACAACCAAAATGATAAATTATATCTTTAATCTAAATCCAATGGGATTGCTTTTCAAAGAATTTCTTATCAGAATTTACAGCATGTAAATGTTTAGTTTTATGTGTCTCCAGTCAGTGCAATGGACATCAAAGCAGCGATTATAAGACCTGGATACTTCTGGAGATAAATCCCCACATGATATAACAGAAGCCCAGTGCGACACCTCCTGCCTGCCTCCTCCACTTAGTGTCTCTTTGAGTAATTCCACAGACACTTATGTCTCCATTTATGTTACCATGTATGGCCTCTGTGTATTCTTTATGGCAATGAATCCCCAACATTTTTTTAATTCTGCATTTCAGAGCTGGAGGGCTTGTATCTGAGATGTAAACACAAGAAAGGGACGAGGGAGTGAGAGAGAATGACACACACCATCGTGATTCGGTGCTGGATGGGTCTTATTTCAGTATGGGAGGACAGCCAGGATAACAGACGGTCATATGATGACAGCTGCAAGTAATTTACGCTAATAAACAATAGCAGCCCTGTTTCACGAAGGCAAAATATTATATTCAGGACTATATTAGTCTCCTGATATAGACAGTCTGAGGCTTTATCTAAAGTGGAAACAATAGGCTTAATAATATGATAAGCATAATTAATGTTTCTGCTTTTGGTTCTTTAAACTATGCAAAACAGTCATGTCATAAAAAGGTATCTTTTGCTTAATTAATTTGATTTTTCGGGTATTACATTGTGTTAAACGTCTGAGTGGAATAATTAGTCATTTTAATATGCAATGTGTATACATGTCAGTGATATGTGTGAAGAGCAAACCGGAGTAGATTAAATATCTCATAGGATGATTTGGATCTAAATTTATTCGCTCTTTTCATGTGGTCTTAGCATTAGATTTCTGTGAAATGTGGAGAGCAGTGCATGCAGCAGGTCTTTGTGCCTACAGTCAATAGGGAACGGAAATGAGTCACTCTTTGAAGTACTTTGAAAACCTTGAACAAAAAGGGACAAAGTTAATGTAAGTCATTCATTATTAACCCCCACAGATGGAAGCCTTATTGATTATCCATTTTGAAAAACAAATCCTCCTTTATAGATTTTATATGTAGAACCCAGTTTAAACGGATCACGGCTCCATCTGCCTCTTACATTAATTAGAGCAAACCTCATTTAGTGCTTCAAGATAATGCAAGATCGTTTGTGACACAAAAGCTTAAAATAAACTAATATAGGTCACTAACCAATACTAGTAATTTTGCACACACAAAGAAACTAGTACATCACTACAAAAAAAACTGTGTTTTGTCTTCCTTTCCATTAAAACATCTTGAAATGTTTTTTTGAATTAAGTTTATTTTTCTTACCTGATTAGCAATTTTATTCTTGTTTTAAGCATATACCTCTAAATAAATGGTGCTATATAGCACTAAAAGTGGTTATTGGCTCGTAATCATAGGGGAATCACTTTTGTTGCTATATAGCATGATATCTTTAAAGGTACTATACAGCATCTTTGTCAAATGGTGCTATGTAGAACCATAAGAGGTGTCATATTGCATTGTATTTCTTCAACAAAAATGGTGCTAGTAACACCAAGGGGCTTAACAGTGGTTCTTTGCCTAGTATAGACCTTACCTGAAGAACCATACAGGAGCTTAACTGGTTCTGTATATGGTAGCGGTGCTATATAACCCATCAGTTATGCCAAAGAACCAGTGAAGAACCGCTGAAGAACCACTGAAGCACCAATATTTGATGCTATTGATGCTATACAGCACCAAAATTGGTTCCCATATGATTACGAGCCAAATGAACCACTTTTAGTGCTATACAGCACCATTTTTTTAGAGTGTACAGTAGACCTACCAAACTATTGTATTATATCATATCACATCATATCATATCATATTATGTTATGTGTATATTTAAGTAAGTTTTTAAAGAAAAACAAAACTAAATATTTAAGATTTTCTTCCAGTGAAAAAATAATACTATATAATATAATATCTGTAAAATCCAAGGATGGGTTTGTTGGAAAACACTTCATAAATGCATTTTTATATTTTTTTTACATCTCAGTTAAAAACCGAACAATTTTCACAGACCTATTTTTCTACATTTATTGAATTACTTCTGAACAGTACCCTTGAAGCACATTCTCGCAATTTCTGTCCATTGGGTTTTTCATATTTTCTGATGCTCTAAAGTGAACTTGAGCTTTTAAAACCCATCCCATGTATAAACCATGTTTTTTTTATATTATTTCTCCATTACCATGGAAATTAGCATACAGCGTCAATTAAAAATGCATTGATGCATTGCAGGACTGCGAGTCACAGCTGGTCGACTGTAGTGTTAAAATCACACAGCGAACATTCTGTTCTGGAGGGAGAAAATGAGACATTGGATTACTCTAATGGCAAAATCATTAAGCACAAGAGAGACCCTCGGCTCTCACTATTTGAAAATGGCTCCTGTGAGTGACTCCATAATCTCTCCTCAGAGTGCTTTTGTGGTGTCTCATTTCAGCTCCCCTGTGGTCGTTTGTGTACGCGGCTAGTTGTTTTTGTGTTTTACTGCGTATGCAGCAGCGTTAGTCTTCATGTGTGTGTCCACGTGCATCACGCAGCTCGTCTGTGGTGATAGCTAGTGTTTATGTTGTTCTCTACTGATGTCTCCCACTCCTCATGTTCAGACCATTATGACACTATTATGGCGTGGAAGTTCTTTGTTCTGCACGGCCATGATGACAGCTGTGGCATGTTGCTGTCAGATTTAGAGATTTATATAATGTGCTGCAGGATTACAGGCTAATAGCAAAAAATGGCAGATATATCAAACGTGGGAAAGGAACACGGCATGTAGCCGTGGGTTGTTTGTTTGACTAGTATTTTTCAGATATTTTTCTTGGACTCCAAGGATGAATTAAACCATGCTCTGATGCTGTGCTGTTTTAACCCCCAGGGCAGGAGAATGACTTTATTGGGGTGGCCGGTGGAGGTCTCTCACAGACCAGTGCTGTTAGACTGTGTGGTGCCATGGTCAGCACCCTGCTCCTTTGCTGGAGATACGGAAACCTGCACTTTTTTTCTGCCGTTAGTTTTGCCTCTTTTCTAAAAATCTTTAGAAAAGGATGGTGCACTTTAGCACTCACAACATGATTCCATTATCTAGGAAGCTTCTAAGGAACTGAAATACTGCAGAGAAGGAGATTTGGCCCATGACATGAGCATGTGGAATCCAGAGAAAGACATCGTGTTCCAAATTGTATATTGACAGAGAAGCCTTATGTGTGCCTGTCAGACGTTTTAAGACTTTTTAAAGGGGTGCCAACTGATGCAACAGTTTTATTTGTGGTGGAGAGCCAAGCATGATTTAATAACTGAGACGTGCTGCCTATAGCTCAGCCGAGGCTCAAGAGTAATTGAGGTAAATGATCGGATCAGTTTGAAGAGCACTCGTGAATAACAACCAGCGGCTCTTGTTCAGTAGTTCTAAATCACATTTAATAACCAGGCCGTTCTTAAGCTGGTTGAAGTCTTGTGTCCTTATAAAACCTTCTCACGGTGGAATAGACTTTGATTTAGTGGTGAGAGGGTCAAAGAATGAGTAGTTCAGACTGAATGCCTGTTTGTTTGAGGCTGTTGATGTTATAGGTGAGGTTGTGTTGTCTGTTGTTTTCTCCTCCTCACACGTAGGGTAGTTTAACGTCAAAAACACAGTGATTTTCCAAGAGATGAACCTCTGGCGAGTCTCTGTAACGTCTAATGTTACAGCTAATGTTTTCATATGGTCTCTTTTTTCTCCTGATTGCTGCAGATCATAATAACATGTTTGTTTGTTTGTTTGTTTTTGTCACTGTTTAGTTCATTTTTGTCATACAAATGTGCTTTTTTCATGTCTTTGTTTGAAATGTATGAAGAAATAAAATATAAATTATTAATATAAAAATATAAAATAAATGTATAAATATCTAAATAATTATCGAATAATAATTGAGACTTTTGCTTCAGTCTCCTGTTTCTCAGATTTTTCTCCTAAAAAGAAGAAGCCTGGTAATCTTACAGTACTCTTATCAAACTAACAAAACAAAATCAGAACAAAAGAATACAGTTGAGTATGTATGGTGTAATAAACTTATATTTATTATTATTATTATTATTATTATTATAAATTGCATACGTTAAATTTGCATTATTATAAATTGCATACTTGTCAGTGATTTAATTTTAATTTTAATTGTATTTTATTTGTATTCATTTTATCACTGTAACATGGCATGCTCTCAGTTACATTAGATAGGATTATAACATAACCTGCATTATTTTTAATGTAGTACAATATTGGGATTGTAAGGTATTAATGCCTGAATTTCACTTATTCTTTCATATTCATATTACACATTCATCTATGTATTTCTTCATGTACCTTTTCACCATGACTAATTGGGTTCATGGTAAAAATCTTCCTATATTTTCCTCTCTGGTGGGTCCATTTATGTGTAATTTTTCTTTCATTATTATCCTTCTCTTTGCTCTTTCCTGAATGTCACAGCAGGCATATGAACCAATCAATCAAGGGAACATTTAACAGTATAACGTCATGAATCATTGGCTTCTTTTAATGTAAAATTCATATAGCCTCACTCTTCCTATATACAGTATATATCTATAGCCTACAGAGGCTCTGTGTGGCCAAACACCTAGACATTTATATGCCACCTAATTTACTGTATCCAGGCTGCAATTTTGTTCACAGTCATATGAGGTGAATGAAAATGAATTCTAATGGAATCTGATATAGTAATAAACCTCTGCTCAGAATGGAAACATTTTACAATATCACAGTCTATTCCAATCACATGCTGCATGGACTCGTTCCCATACTGAAATAGACATGGCTCAGTTGCAGCTACGCATGCAAAGGGTGAAGTTATTCTTAAGGGGATGTTTTCCACGCAGCACAGATGGACACAAATCATACTCGTGGTGATTCCCTGATTGATTTACTCTTCAATGGTGAAGGGAATGCCTTCTGATGACCTATAGCATAGAGAGAAGGTGGCTGATGGGCGCTGAATCTAATACTTTAACAAAGTCATACTGTAAAAGCCCTTATGTACTGGCTGACTAATGCTAATTATGCATCAGAAATTAATTTTAAATGTATGCAGCTATGCTTAGTAAACACTTTAGGATCATTTTGGATCCTTTGCAAACCCTAAAACTGTTTCTTGTGCAGTAATGTCTGTGATTTATCCTTTTGTTTTGCTTTTTTGTTTAAGGAACATGCTAGGAATTCATTCAAGGGCTTTGCTCCTTTGCTCTAAACACTGAAACAAAGATCCGTCACATTCAGGCATACATTAAATACATAATTTATTACAGAATACAAATGGCATGACACTTGTATTTCATAAATACCACTAATATAGACAAATATAGTCGAACGTACTTCATTGTAGTTCAACAAAACAGTGATAAATCTTGTGCGAAAGTAGCTCAAAGTAATGTAAGTAAACATCAAACTGGAACAATATTATATACAGTACACATGCCATGACTTAAGCGAGTTGAGTGGGAAGCTTTCTTTGAACTTTTGCCTACCAAGTGTTAATTTGCATTACGAATTTGAAATCTGCTCTTATATCATTAAAACAATATTCAGGGCATTTTTAATCACATCTTCATGCATCAGTAAGAGGTTGTCCACACTGTGTCTGTACTTACAAATGTGACAATTAATCCAGGCAAAGTATGCTTTCCAAAATGTTTCAAACTGTTAAGCAGGACATTTTAAGACCAAAAGGTGACTATGAAATATCTTGTTCCCTTTTCAACTGTACAGACACGGATGATGGACTATAATGTGCACTAAGTAATTTTTTTGTTTATATTTCACTGCCCAGTATGACACATGGACACCTATTTGCATTTATGCAGCATTATGCAAAAGCAAAAAAATGCATACATTCCCTTTACAGAGCCATATGTGTTATTCATGATTAATTTATTCTTTGACTAAACGTCTCCAATAATAGGGGGTTACCAAGATAAAATTAGTAGTATTTGGCTGGCCATGTGGTTTCTAAATGGTGGCCACCTTGAAAGGAGACCGCCCTCGTGTACAATAAAATGTCCTTTTTGGGGGCAACTCTACAAATGTATATGTATCTGTTAAACTTACAATTGAAAAAATACTTAGTGCACATTAAATGCTGAAGGTGACATCAATATGATGTCTATAGCGTGACATTAACTCCAGAGCATTGCTTAATTACTAAGATGAAAGTGCAATTCATGGCAATTTGCATGCCAATAATTTGTGACCCATGTCTAACTGAAAGACATTTATGAATGTAAACACTTTACTCTTCAGGTTAAGCGTGTCCACAGAGAAGGCATTATGAATGTAAAGTTCTAACACAGCAGATCACATTGGCACAATAAAAGCAAATATTGCACAAATATTTCATTTAGCACAAGTTGGTACATGTCTGGGTTTCACACGGGAGGGTAATGTGATCTACATGCAGAGAAAATCCTTCCCAGAAGGGTGCAGTGTTAACAAATCTGTCCAAGCTGTCACATTCGCTTTACTTTTCTGAAAAAGGACATGCATGCTGTTGCTTGGTAGTCCGGTGTTTACTGTGACAGAGCGTTCTTTTAATCTCTATAGTTTTTTTCCTAACATTTATATATACATTGACAATGTATGACTTATATGTCCTATGTAAAATCTTGGACAGATTTACAGTGCGCCCTTTTAAGAAGCTGGTTTTAAACTGCACTTTGATTTAATGCTTCAGTGAAACAGAAATATTGTTTTATCACCACATTTTTTTCCATGAAAAGTAAACGTGTAGAAATGTTTGAAATCCTCAAAGCATTTTGCTTTGCACATAAAATCGATCAAGACCACAAAAAGCCACAACTAATACGAAGAGATATCCCAAAGAGCAAAGTTCACAGTTTTCGACCGCATAAACAGGCTGCACAGTAACAGAGAGACACTTGCCCTAAATTAATAGTTCACAAACACTGATAAGTATTGAAACGGTTTACCACTTACGGAGTTTATGATATGCATGGGACATTAGATTAAACGCCTAGGTCAGACATATGAGTGAGTGAGGAACAAGGAAATTGCTGTGTTCTTTGCACTGCATGCATTAGCTGAGCCTGACAGGAAACCCGATGCCTCCTAATTTATTTATCTTTCTAGATAATGTTTTTTTTTAGAGGGAGTCACATAATGACTTTGATAAACACTGCATATCAGGGATTTACACGGAAGCTTGGTGAACTTTGCTCATTTGTACTGGAGAATGTCAAGAACATTCCTAGAGTAAATAATTTGGATTTGGCAGCATTCAGGATTGTGCCTGCTGACGGAACTGAAATGACATAACGCAGATCAAAACAGGCCACCAGAGAAGTTCTGTTATCATACACATTTTAAGCAAGAGAGAGAATTTGTTTATGCTGTGAAAATGCGATATTGTGCATTAGCATACAATGTATTTAAAAAAAATATATTTTTTTTTACTTCCATCTAAGGATACTCAGCTTAAGCAATGACATGACCAAAAGACTAAACTATATAATTCAGCAATTTCCTTAAACAAGCTGGTATGAACACGCGGTTTCTCTTCCTCTTTCATTGTGGTAAGTGTTGTTTCTGCGCTGAGTTAAAAAATTGGGTCATTTTTAACCCAGACATTTTTAGATGTACTCTAGACTAGTTAGAACAGAGCTGTAGCAGGTATAAGAATTTGTATGTGGTGTATTTTTTTATGTATCATCAGAAATGGCCTGTTTTAGAGGAGTAAACCTGATACCTTATGTGAAGTAATGCTTGTTTTTTTGTGCATATGTGAGCCTGAATAACTGAATGATTTAATATTTAAGCATCCAAATTTAACTAAGTTACAATGAAAATTCTTCAGATGGCAATACCTGTTTTAATCTGTTTATCTAATGCTAGAAAACATTCTTTAAGACTGAAACTCAGTTCCTCACTTTACGCAAGATGACAAAAACATGACTCAGGAGGGAAGTCCCTTTACTGAACAACCACTTCAAAGTGTCTTTTTCAGTGCTGTCAAAGAAATACAATCTCTGTGAGCATTCCTGTTCATTTAAAACTGAATTGATAAACATTTTTAGCATCTAATTTGTTGAAACTACTTTTTGATTGCACAAACCTATTTGAGTGGTGAAATGAACTGATAGAGCAAGTGAAACTAAGAGAAAGCAATGAGGTAGATGAGGAAAACAAATGTTTAAAAATGTCCCTTTTTTCAACACAAACCCACCATTGGTCACTTACCAGAGGAGGCTTAACCTGTCCTTACGTTACACAGAGGTCACACTGGAATGAGCTAAAACTCGCAAGGTGATTTACGACACACTCATTACGTTTTTACTGCAGTTCCCATTAGAGTCAGTTTTATCTGCTGCCACGCATCCCTCTTTCTCAGCTGGGTCACTGTCATCTGAGCTGCCTTTGCTTCGTCCTCGGTGCTCACTTTGCCAGCTGTGCCCACTGTATATATATCCATTGGCTGTCCTACCGTTAGGGTGACGTGACCTGTTGAGGCATAGGATGTCCTTGAAAGCGTACCTAAACTCTGGACTTCTACAGTAGATCAGTGGGTTAAAGGCTGAGTTAGCGTAGCCTATCCAGTTTAATATTTTGAATGCAGTTTCCAATTTAAGGCTATATATGGCCTCGACCACATTTAGTACAAAGAATGGGAGCCAACACAGCGTGAATATACCCATAATGATGCCCAAAGTTTTCAAAGCTTTATGTTCCTTCAGGCAGAACTTGGGCTTCTTGGCGGTCCTCGCCTCACAGCGGCTGCTTGCCACCTCTTGCATTTTGCCGTTGTTCTGAGCATAAAATCGTCCCTCACTTTTGTATATCTTCTTCAGCTGATTTTTTGCCTCCTGGAAGACGCGGCTGTAGACGAAAATCATGATCAACAGGGGGATGTAGAAAGAGACTATGGATGAGATGATGGCATAGGCATGATTGGTATGGAATTCACAGCAGGTAACATTCATCAAGCAGCATTTTGCTTCTGTACTATTGGAACGCCACAAATCCATATAGATGGGTGGGAAGGAAATGAGCCCAGCGATGACCCACACCAGCACCACAATGATGCGAGCTCTGCCCTTGGTCAGTAAGGACTGGTAGCGAAAGGGGGATGTTATGGCAAGGTAGCGATCCAGAGCGATGACACAGAGCGTTTCAATACTGGCAGTGACACACAGAACATCGGTAGCCGTCCAGAAATTACACCAGAATCTGCCAAAGTGCCAAGTGCTCAGGACGATGTAAATGGCGCCAAAAGGTACCACCACCAATCCCATGACCAGGTCTGCACACGCAAGTGACGTAATGAAACAGTTTGTGACGGTCTGAAGTCGCTGGAAGCGGCCAATGGCTGTAACCACCAACACATTGCCAAAGACGATGACCAGAACAAGAATGGACATGAGTGTGCCCAAGAGCACCATCTGTGGTTCGCCAATGTTAGACAGGGTGGCATTCGGACACGATTCGTTTGGAGATACAGAGGTGTTTGCCATGACCTGAGAGATTGAAAAGGAAAAGCAGAAATATACTGAATTAGTTAAGAAATATTTTACACAAAGGCTTGTGCACTGAGCAGTAAACCATTTAAAAATGTAAACACTAAGTAAACAAGTTGTAAAAACAGTGCAAGTCAATGTAAAGATAATGCAATTTTCTTTACAAACCTCAAAAAAATGACGTCCACCTCCACTTCTCCTTCCATACAAAGTTACAGTATGATTTTAAGGTTTACAGGTTTGTTACGAACAAGTAGATCCTCCCTGTCTTTCTCGTGCATGCTTATCTCTCTCTCTCACTTTTGCTCTCTCTTCCTCTGTCACCACAGCACTTTTCTCAACCTCTCTCACACACAGTCACTCTGCCGAGCGGTGTTACGTTAAGTGTGGCTCCCAGGCTATTTGTCGGAGCCCTTATAACATTCTGTGATGACATCATAGCTGACTTCCAGCCAATGAGCTGAGAGTGAGGTGAAGGCTGCACTGCTGCTACAGAATTAAGTAACAACATTCTGACAGCTACAGTGAGACTTGAATTGTATTTCAAACAGTTCATGCAGACTAGTTTGAAATACATTTTTCTGTTCTAATACATTGTTTCTGGCTTTTATGTATGTTTGTGTTCTGTAACTCATGAATAAACTAATTCATGTAAGTGCTTTGGTACAGAAAAAAACTAGCCAACAATATTCATAAAGAATGCCAGGTTTATTGGGAAGCTAGAAATCAAGCTAGACCAGAGGTGAATGAAAATAATATGAGGAAATTTCTGTTTGTTTGTTTGTTTGTTTGTTTGTGTGTGTGTGTGAGAGAGAGAGAGAGATTTATCACGTTATGGGGCCAAATGTCCCCACAAGGATATTAATACCAGTAAATTTTGACCTTGTGGGGACATTTTTTAGGTCCTCATGGGGAAACAAGCTTATAAACCATACAGAATGAACATTTTTGAAAATCTAAAAATGCAGAATGTTTTCTGTGCGGGTAGGTTTAGGTGTAGGGTGATAGAAAATACAGTTAGTACAGTATAAAACCATTACGCCTATGGAATGTCCCCATAAAACATGGAAACACAACGTGTGTGTGTGTGTGTGTGTGAATTGCTTTTGAGGTTGTGGACTCAAGTTTTCGTGCTTAAAATTTTGAACGTCTGCTTTGGTTTGTCCATGATCCAGAGATGAAACTCTGCATATGTCTTCATTTGTGGACTTTGTGAAACAATGCCCATATCATTGTTTGAGTTGCTGGCTTTGCTTCCTATGGGTCAGACCTGTTGAGCAGGTCTGGACAGCCTTTATATGCTAGAGTGAGTAAAAGATCTTAGTGCTGATTACTAATGTTCATGTATCATCTGAATGTCCAGAATCATGCCTCCAGCACTAGAAAGGCCATATGCCTTTAGTGTTTTTATCTTATTGTACAACTTGAATGAATAAACCAAACAGTTATGCTTAAAAATAAAAGCCACCCAAAAATGAAAACAGTTGCTGGTCCCCATTGTCTTCCATAGTATTGGAAATAATACTATTGAAGTAAGTGGAATGGGCAGAAACTGTTAAGTTACCCTCATTCTTCAAAATATATTATTTTATGTTCTGCAGAAGAAAGACATACAGATTTGGAACACCCTGAAGGTGAATAAATATCTTTCACTGCTTTAAAATCACCACATTTTCAAAAACATTATTTAACTTCTTTTAGTTATTCACATTATGTCCTTAGAATATGTTCTTAAAAAAGAACATGACTTAGAAAAGTGAATTTTATTATATGTATTTGTGACATTTAATGACCTAGGAGTGTCTACATAATAAAATACAAAGACAAATACAAAACAAACAAATAAAAAATTCAGTTGTTTTTTATTGTGAATCTTACAGTTTTATTTTCTTTGGAGAGACTCTTGAGCTACAGCGTATAGCCGTGTGTATCTGGCCACATGGTACCAGTTATACTGTAGAGTACGATTAGTCTGACTGAATGAAAATTAGCATGTGGACTTTGAGTACCCTTGGAACATGGATATATACGTAATGATTAGTAGCTTTCTTGTCTCTACTATGTGTGTGTTTTCTGTGTGCTCTCTGATGGCCATGGACTGTGTGTTAAAATGTGGATATGAGGTAAAGATCAGATAAGATGTAGCAGTGTCATGTCTGCAGAGATATTACAGGACGGGTCTGTGAATTTGAGTAAGATGGCTTCTTTTGAACATTATTGTGGAGAAGGAGGACATATTTAGGAGTGGGAATGTGACACAAGAATGGGCCTACAGCACGGGTGACCAGTCCTGCTCCTGGAGGGCCACCCTCCAGCAGAGTTTAGCTGCAGCCCTAATTTAACACACCTGAACCAGCTAATCCAGGTCTTCAAGATCACAAGACACTTTCAGTAATTTCATGGGAGCAGCAGATTTAATTGGTTTTGCCATCTTCAGACTGAATGAAGAAGCTGCCAACAACAAAGGGTGTGGTGCTTGTTTGTACAGTTGTCAAATAAAGCTGGGATAACTTAATGATTAGTTGTTGAGTCCATAAATCTAGATTTCTTCATTCTCAAGACACTGAAAATTACCAGTGTTGATTTATTTGTGCTTTACTTTTTTTATATATATATATTTCTCTATAGCTACAATTTATTTTATTTCAGTTTAGTTTTTAGTAATTTTAGTAACTCAATTTTGTAACTCAAAAGTTGATTTTCTTCCAGATTGCCAAGGTAACATTGCTTGTTTTAATACATTTTTTTCTTCTAATATTTACATTTTATTTTATTTTATTTCCCCAAAAATGTTTTAATTTTAGTTTACAGTAATACTGTTGAGTACAATGAGGCATTGTCTCTGCGTTATTTGAGACTTCTGTTTATGGAATGCTTGGTACCGGTAGTTCCTGAAAAAGATGATTAAAAAGTAACTCGTTTGTCTCCAGCTCACAAAGGTCCATCATTTTAATGCTTTGACCAGTTGCATGTTCTACATTTAAAAGGGTTAAAACATTTTAAAAACCCTTTAAAATGTTACCATAATCATTGAGGGTTTAGTCTGGATTGATGATCCAAAAACTGTGGTACGAGTGATCTATGAACTGAAAAATAACTGAGAATGCATTGTCAGCATCTTAAACGCAAATTGCTCGAGGACCAAGTAGTAAATGTACTGATAAGTGCTCTGGGTAACAAAACGTTTCAGATAAGATACAGCGTCTACTTAATTTTTAATCCCTTTGGAGAAACTGGCCATCCTGAGTTTAAACCGGAACAACCAGGAATTTTTTTTTTTCAAGTGAGACAGACAGAGGATGTCAAACATGACCATGTCAACCAAACTGTTTTACATATCAAATTTTATGCAAACATGCAAACAAGAACAGCATTTATCTAACATAGAAATCATTTCTAACAATATAAAGGTCTTTACTGTCACTTCTGATCAATTTAATGAATCCTTTGTGAATAAATGTATTCATTTATTTACAACCCGAATTCCGGAAATGTTGGGAAGTGTTTTAAATTTGACTAAAATGAAAACTTAAAGAGTTCCAAATCGCATGAGCCAATATTTTATTCACAATAGAACATACAGAACATAACAAATGTTTAAACTGAGAAATTTTACACTTTTATCCACTAAATGAGCTCATTTCAAATTTGATGCCTGCTACAGGTCTCAAAAAAGTTGGCACGGGGGCAACAAAGGGCTGAAAAAGCAAGACATTTTGAAAAGATTCATCTAGCAACTAATTAATTGACATCAGGTCTGTAACATGATTAGCTATAAAAGGGATGTCTTAGAGAGGCAGAGTCTCTCAGAAGTAAAGATGGACAGAGGCTCTCCAATCTGTGAAAGAGTGTGTAAAAAGATTGTGGAATACTTTAAAAACAACTTTCCTCAACGTCAAATTGCAAAGGCTTTGCAAATCTCATCATCTACAGTGCATAATATGATCAAAAGATTCAGAGAAACTGGATAAATCTCTGTGCATAAGGGACAAGGCCGAAGACCTTTGTTGGATGCCCGTGGTCTTCGGGCCCTCAGATGACACTGCATCACTCATCGGCATGATTCTGTCATTGACATTACTAAATGGGCCCAGGAATACTTCCAGAAACCACTGTCGGTAAACACAATCCACCATGCCATCTGCAGATGCCAACTAAAGCTCTATCATGCAAAAAGGAAGCCATATGTGAACATGGTCCAGAAGTGCCGTCGTGTCCTGTGGGCCAAGGCTCATTTAAAATGGACTGTTTCAAAGTGGAAAAGAGTTCTATGGTCAGACAAGTCCAAATTTGACATTCTTGTTGTAAATCACGGACGCCGTGTCCTCCGTGCCAAAGAGGAGGGAGACCTTCCAGCATTTAATCAGCATTCAGTACAAAAGCCAGCATCTCTGATGGTATGGGGGTGCATAAGTGTGTCATGAGTCCAGGCCCGGCGATGATCCCTCTCACCACCAGAGGTCGCCACCTCCCGTCTTCCTGGATTCAATTGCTCTAACACTACACACCTGCCACTCCTCACACTCCCAGCTGTTCCCCATCACCATGGACTATTTATACACCACACTCCTGCTGCTCTGTCTGGTTGAATTGTATGTATATGTATACAGGTATATATGCTTTTCTGTGTGTTGTGATTCACTAATCATTCTGTTCCCTGCTCTCTAGGACACCAGCACTGTGTTGCCGTCTGTGGTGTCCTACTCTGTTTTCTGTTCTGTTTTTTGCCTGTTGGCCTTTTTGTTGTTTAATAAAGTGTTTCACCAGCATTTGGACCCAGACCCCTGTCTCTCATCGGTGCCCCTTGCCCGCACCGTGACAGAATTCAACCAGCAGACATGGGTCCAGCAGGGAAACTTTGCAACATCCGTCAGGGAGACGGGAGTATGGAGGAGTATGCCAGGCACTTCTGGGAAGTCGCTCGTCGGTCGGCGACAGATAAGACCTGCCTCCTGGTCTTCTTCTGGGGAGGCCTGGCCGAGCCCTTCAGGTCCCGGATGCCTTACTGGGTCCCAGAAGAGTCGCTGGCAGACTACATAAACCTGGCTCTTAGTCTGAGCGGTGCAGCCTTCAGGGTGGAGTTAGCTGCGGAGCCCGCTCCGTTCCGTGAGCCCAGAGAGTCCGCTCCAGAGCCCGCTCCGTTCCGGGAGCCGACAGAGTCCGCTCCAGAGCCCGCTCCGTTCCGGGAGCCGACAGAGTCCGCTCCAGAGCCCGCTCCGTTCCGGGAGCCGACAGAGTCCGCTCCAGAGCCCGCTCCGTTCCGGGAGCCGACAGAGTCCGCTCCAGAGCCCGCTCTGTTCCGGGAGCCGACAGAGTCCGCTCCAGAGCCCGCTCCGTTCCGGGAGCCGACAGAGTCCGCTCCAGAGCCCGCTCCGTTCCGGGAGCCGACAGAGTCCGCACCAGAGCCCGCTCCGTTCCGGGAGCCGACAGAGTCCGCACCAGAGCCCGCTCCGTTCCGGGAGCCGACAGAGTCCGCACCAGAGCCCGCTCCGTTCCGGGAGCCGACAGATCCCGCACCAGAGCCCGCCCCGTTCCGGGAGCCGACAGAGTCCGCACCAGAGCCCGCTCCGTTCCGGGAGCCGACAGAGTCCGCACCAGAGCCCGCTCCGTTCCGGGAGCCGACAGAGTCCGCACCAGAGCCCGCTCCGTTCCGGGAGCCGACAGAGTCCGCACCAGAGCCCGCTCCGTTCCGGGAGCCGACAGAGTCCGCACCAGAGCCCGCTCCGTTCCGGGAGCCGACAGAGTCTGCTCCAGAGCCCGCTCCGTTCCGGGAGCCGACAGAGTCCGCACCAGAGCCCGCTCCGTTCCGGGAGCCGACAGAGTCTGCACCAGAGCCCGCTCCGTTCCGGGAGCCGACAGAGTCCGCACCAGAGCCCGCTCCGTTCCGGGAGCCGACAGAGTCCGCTCCAGAGCCCGCTCCGTTCCGGGAGCCGACAGAGTCCGCTCCAGAGCCCGCTCCGTTCCGGGAGCCGACAGAGTCCGCTCCAGAGCCCGCTCCAGAGCCCGCTCCGTTCCGGGAGCCGACAGAGACCGCTCCAGAGCCCGCTCCGTTCCGGGAGCCCACGCAGTCCGCTCCGTTCCGGGAGCCCACGCATTTCTTTCCGTTCCGGAAGCCTACAGAGTCTGCACACAAGGCTCGTGAGGTAGAGGCGGTGTCTGCGCACGGTCCTCCTGATCTACCGGCACCACCCTGGCACCCGTGTCTACCTCTGTCTCCAGGCCCTCTTCCTCTACATGGGCCTGGACCCCCATCCCTCCCCCTACTCTGCCACCGCTCTTCCGTTCCCCTTGTTGGGCACTTGGGAAACGTCTGGAAGCCGTTTCTTAAAGGGGGGGTTATGTCATGAGTCCAGGCCCGGCGATGATCCCTCTCACCACCAGAGGTCGCCACCTCCCGTCTTCCTGGACTCAATTGCTCTAACACTACACACCTGCCACTCCTCACACTCCCAGCTGTTCCCCATCACCATGGACTATTTATACACCACACTCCTGCTGCTCTGTCTGGTTGAATTGTATGTATATGTATACAGGTATATATGCTTTTCTGTGTGTTGTGATTCACTAATCATTCTGTTCCCTGCTCTCTAGGACACCAGCACTGTGTTGCCGTCTGTGGTGTCCTACTCTGTTTTCTGTTCTGTTTTTTGCCTGTTGGCCTTTTTGTTGTTTAATAAAGTGTTTCACCAGCATTTGGACCCAGACCCCTGTCTCTCATCGGTGCCCCTTGCCCGCACCGTGACAAAGTGCATACGGTATGGGCAGCTTGCATGTTCTGGAAGGCACTATGAATGCTGAAAGGTATATAAAGGTTTTAGAGCAACATATGCTCCCTTCCAGATGACGTCTGTTTCAGGGAAGGCCTTGTGTATTTCAGCAGGACAATGCAAAACCACATACTGCAGCTATTACAACAGCATGGATTCGTAGTAGAAGAGTCCAGGTGCTGTTTTGGCCTGCCTGCAGTCCAGATCTTTCACCTATAGAGAACATTTGGCGCATCATTGAACGAAAAATACATCAAAGACGACCACAAACTCTTCAGCAGCTGGAAACCTATATCAGGCAAGAATGGGACCAAATTCCAACACCAAAACTCCAGAAACTCATAATCTCGATGCCCAGACTTCTTCGAACTGTTTTGAAAAGAAGAGGAGATGCTACACAATGGTAAACATGCCCCCGTCCCAACTATTTTGAGACCTGTAGCAGGCATCAAATTTGAAATGAGCTCATTTTGTGCATAACATTGTAAAAAAAAATCTCAGTTTAAACATTTGTTATGTTATCTATGTTCTATTGTGAATAAAATATTGTCTCATGTGATTTGAAATTCTTTTAGTTTTCATTTTATTCAAATTTAAAAAACGTCCCAACATTTCTGGAATTCGGGTTGTATAATTCTAAAGACAAATTCATATAAACATACAATTCATTCATATAAGGAGCTGTTTTACTGATGTGGACCTGGATTTGAATCTGATCTTTATGTCCAGAATCCATTTGCCCTTTCTTTGCAACTTCTTTCCTTTCAAAATCTCTATCTAATAAAGGCAAAATACAAACAGTGTTGCCAGATTGGATAGACGTGCTCACTAAAACCCACCCACTCTAACAACAACAACAACAACAACAAAAACAAACTAAACAGAACAACAACAAAAAACACCCAAAACTTAAACTGTCAAAATAATGTAATGGAATGTTATTTTCATGTCAGTCAAGGTTGATAAATACCGGTTTTAACTCCTTAAAACAAAATAATGATGACAAAATAATATAAAAATAGACAAATTTCCAGATCAAATCAAGCCAAATAAAAGCCAAAAAAGAGAATAACCAAATATGACTAAAATATGCATGCAGACACTGCCATGTCAAAACAGTAATCAATGAATTTCCCAATACCCTAGAAAAAACACATGCATCATTTTCAACAGTCAGGATAAGCCAATTTAAATGCAAAAGTGCCCATTATTTCACACTTGTTCATGCACACACCATGACAGCCAAACGGTGTCATTCATTGATACATACTGCACGATAATCTGATAATAAAAATTAACAACAATAATGCACTTACCTTCGTGTCGCACTTTAACTTCAAACAGAATTAGAGGAAGCCTTGAATATTGTAGAAAGTAATACAGAACTTTGCACAGTCAAAACTAATCAAGTCCATCAGCTACCAATATGGAAAGTAAAAGACATCCTGATGCTGGACAGCATGGTATTCAGTTCCGATTTTGATTAAATTAAGTGTGCTCTGAGTTAAAATATGAGAGCCTTCATGTCAGCTCCCTCCACAAGTGTAATTCACATTTTGAGAGTTGAGTCACTCTCCCACTCTTTACGGTGTAACTTATATTTAGGCTCTGGCATTGTGATCACTTTCATATAGAGATATACATTCAAAATATGATCCATTATCGCCCAAAATACACGTCACTCATGAATCATCACATCTGTCTGCTGATCCGATCAGCATCAGCCAACTCTGCAGGTGTGTGTGTTTAGTAATGTAATGATGACTGATTGGATGCAGTACATGCACACTTGGGTTTTGTTTCTCAAATTATTATTTGTTTCTCAAACTACCTCAAATTATACCCGCACAAAAACTGCCCAATCTGGCAACATGGAAAGCAAATATAAAAGTTGTTCATATTTCTCTAAAAAAATAGGACAAATGTTCACAATTACACAGGGATTTTTGTCCTAACCTGTAAAAAGGCTATTTTTGATCATGGAATAATCCATGACTCATAATAAAATAATAAATTCTATTGAAGTCTGTATATTGTGGTTTTTGGGAATCAGTGACCTTATCATTGTTACAGTTGGCTTCACTCCCTATTGAGTAGGACTAGACAGGCCTTATAGTAATCGTAACCAATCTCAGTGCTGAATACTGATGTGCATGTGGACAGATTCTTTGGAATCAACTGTTTATTTTCCTTATATCTCTGTGATCTTCCAGATATAAATTAATTCCAACACCCCCGTCATCAGGAAATCCAGATGCTGGTTGGCAAAGTTATAAAGGGCACTGGTGAAAAATGGATAGCTGTCTTCCAGAACGTGCTCTATGGAGACATGGCCGCCAGTGAATACTGCAGTGGGAGCTGTGTTTTCATGTTGGTTCTAATTGGCTTGGTATGTATTGGCTCAACATCATAGAGAGTATGAGCGCCTACAGCGAAACACAGCCCCTCTAAGTATAAGAGTTGAATTCCTCAAGGAGAGGAGGAGCATGTGGAAATGTCCTAAAGGAGAGAAGTTGTTTATAAGATGATGAGTTGGACAGTTGCAGGTGGGAAGAAAATGTTAAATTGGCTTTAGTTTTTTTTCTGTATTTTAATTTCCGATAGCTAATGTTCCTTAACCAATCAACAATTATGAATGAACTTCATAATTAATTGCCTTTGGCCCGCCTTCCTGAAACACTGCCATTACTGGCATTTGAATGAAGGATTGTTGTATACCACTTGAGTGCCCAAACTGCAGTTTCCATTGAACAGAATGCAGTAACAATAACTTGCCACTTGCCAGACTGCTGTGACACCAGATTATATTTTATATCAGTCTTGTCAGATCCTGCAGGAGAACCAAGCAAACTATCCTGAAAATAACAAGTGCAAAATCACATGCACATACATACATAAATGTATACACACAAAGAAATATCAGTCTATTTACATGAAGACACTCCAGAAAAACGCATTTCACTTTTAATGAGTCAAATAAGTAAATGTCTGGCTCTGCATACAGGTCTCCACCATGCTTGTGGGAGATCTACCTAAGGCTGCCAAGACAATCGCCAAGCAGCTGAGAAGGTGACAAATTTTATTATTCCAAATGGAAGAAACATCCAATCTCCCTCGTCTTACCTAGTAGAGTTTCAGCATGAGAACCAGCCCAGAACTATCTTGTCAATGATCTCAAGGCAGCTGGGACCATGAAAACAATTGCATGTGAAGGACTGAAATCCTGCAGATTGAAGAGGTTTGCAATGCCAGTTGGTGGAAACATTTTTTGGACAGACATACCCCAAGGTTATGGAAACTACAGGAAACAACCCAGTAAGCACATTTGGGTTGTGGATGGGTGTTGTTGGGGGTGTTTCTGTCATTCAAAGGAAGATATGCGGCATTACTAGAAAATCACTAAGAAGAACTTCCGTGAAGTACAAAGAGGAGTACGTAGGGAGCTTTTAAAAGTCACTGTTTTGGGAACA
This sequence comes from Ptychobarbus kaznakovi, assembly GCA_027422405.1. Lineage (NCBI taxonomy): Eukaryota > Metazoa > Chordata > Actinopteri > Cypriniformes > Cyprinidae > Ptychobarbus > Ptychobarbus kaznakovi. Next base: position 17,459,931 of record CM049811.1, on the reverse strand, counting down.
TTTGTTGCAAATCATATTTATTTGCCCTTCTCTCACTGAAATGCTGTTGTTATTCTGTCTCTCAGTCAAATGACTTTTTCTTTGTCATTACAAATACAAATATAATTTACATGTATACACACATATAATTTACATGCACTTTTCACTTATTGTTATCTGCTTGTGCTTTGACATTCTCCTCATCCAGTCTTATCAGCACCATATAGGGTGATGGCGTGTGTGTAGATGAGAGGCAGACAGTTTGTTTTGGACAGACATAGGTTATCTACAGGAAAACCCGTAAGCACATTTACGCTGTCATTTATGCGGCATTACTCACTACTTCCGTGAAGTGCATACGTATTTTAAAAGCACTGTATAATTTGTTGCCATGCCCTTGAAACTGTCAGCTGACTTTATTATACTGTATGGAGCTGGGTTTGACATTAATGGTTATGAAATGGTTCCAAGAGATTTCCTTTCGTCTGGTTCTTATAAGGCCTTTATGTGAAGGTGCTAGTGATATTGAAGATACATTAAAGGACACATCTATATGCATTGTCTGTTCAGAGAGAACAAAAAGCATTGTAGGGAAGTTCAGCTTCTGGCCCTTAATAACAAGCTTTCCAGTCTTGTGAGAGTGAACTACTTGAAGGGATAAAATCATATGAAGCTATTGACTTGACTTTATATACTGGTAGAATTTCTGCTTTCTCTTCGCCTTATTTTTAAGAACATGCTGCTGCTATTTACACCATTTTCCACTTTTACATATTCAAGAAATAAAAATGAAATCTCCTAATATCCTTTGCTAAGTAAATATTGTTATTGATTTCATAAACATTATCAGGAATTTTTTATACTGTTGTATTCATTTTAAGTGATTTATTTTTCACTTTAAATATAAATATATTGATATATGCAGTCATTAATTAATTGATCAGCTATCATGTTATGCATATCAAATTAATTTGTTCATTTAGATTTTTTTAACGATGTATACATATGAATATATACATATTTAATTACACACACATATATATATACTGTATATATACCATTTTTTTGGTATTACACTGTACTCTGTATATAGTGTACAGTTTATAACCTATACATAATGCAAAATATAGGTCATAGGTCAAAAAAGTATTTTGTATTAAAGTATGTTTCACTGTATATGGTGAAGTTTTTGCATTAATTTAAAATGAGACATTTTCAGAGACTATTGATGGTAAGAGGCCAGGCAGGAATGAATTATTCTGAGGTTATATATGTATGTGGAATGGAATGAATCAATGATGTCACAGACTTACTGTACATCATGAAAAGTGAGATGCAGTTACACCATGAAATAGACAAATTACAGATAGCGACAGAACGAGAGACTTGTAAAGGGTGGTTGGAAGCATCACAGTGGGGGCAGGGCTATGAGCCAAGATGAACACAGTAATGGGCCAAAGCAGGAAAGGGAAAGACAGTATAAACAAGTGTGAGGTGTCACAGAGTTGCGCTAGTTTCTGCAACAGTTGTTGAGAGATATACGTAAATGTGCTGGAGTAGCAGACAGATGGTCGAGTCATTTCCTCCCCCATTCTCTCAGGATACCTGGGAAATATGCCCTCGGATAAGAGTTGGAACACTCATTCATTCTCAGTATACTTTCATGTTAAAAAGATAAAAATCAGGCTAATTTTCCTATTATATTGTAATGAGGTGTTGCTTCCAGCTAGGAAATGACATTGGTATAGTCAAACAAGGGTTTTAACTGTACAAAATATATATTTTTATTGTTTAATTAAATGTTTTCTGTTCAATTTAACACAATATTCCTTCTGTGTATCACACACAATGCAAATGGACAAAAAGTGAGAGCAGTTCCTTCATTGACTATGTTGTAGATAGTTTGTCCTCAAATTTGTTTCAACAGCGCCCGAGGCAGCGAACACCACGTAACAGCTGGGTGTTTCTACATGGGGGCTTTACCTAAAGTCAACAAACACCACCTGTATTTAGCCTTGTTTTGGTAGCCCTTTCCAAGTCCATCACATTGGATTAACAGACTCATTTTAGCTTAAAAATGTTATTTTTAGAAAACACAAAGTGTACTATTGACAAATGTGCACTTATCTTGCTTAGTTACTAGTTAAACCTATTGCTTAAGTTACCCCGTTTCCAAACGAGTGTTGTCAAAAAGCTCAAGCTCTCGATAAGAATCAAAACTATGCCTCTTTTAGAACTTGTTTGAGATATAAACAAATTTCCCTTCCCATTTCAGTTTTGTCTGCAATATAAACAGTTGTATCAGATTACAACAGATTCAGCCTTTTTTAATAGTATGCAGTTTTTTACCATTTAAATTTGGCATGAAATGGAATTGTAAGCATCTTTTTTTCTTTATTGTAATGTATGCCTGAATGGAATAGCTTTTTAGAAGAAGAAAAAATGTAAGGCAGGACTTGGATTGGATTGTGTAATTGTTGTCGTTTGCTAATTGCTGCAATCTCATGTGAGTGGCATCAACTGTACATATATACACTCACTGGCCGCTTTATTAGGTACACCTTGGTAGTACCGGGTTGGACCCCCTTTTGCCTTCAGAACTGCCTTAATTCTTCGTGGCATAGATTCAACAAGGTGTTGGAAACATTCCTCAGAGATTTTGGTCCATATTGACATGATAGCATCACGCAGTTGCTGCAGATTTGTCGGCTGCACATCCATGATGCGAATCTCCCGGATTGGATTGAGATCTGGTGACTGTGGAGGCCATTTGAGTAAAGTGAACTCATTTTCATGTTCAAGAAACCAGTCTGAGATGATTTGAGCTTTGTGACATGGTTCATTATCCTGCTGGAAGTAGCCATCAGAAGATGGTACACTGTAGTCATAAAGGGATGGACATGGTCAGCAACATTACTCAGTAGGCTGTGGTGTTTAAACGATGCTCAATTGGTACTAAGGGGCCCAAAGTGTGCCAAGAAAATATCCCCCACACCATTACACCACCACCACCAGCCTGAACCGTTGAGACAAGACAGGATGGATCCATGCTTTCATGTTCTTTACGCCAAATTCTGACCCTACCATCTGAATGTTGCAGCAGAAATCGAGACTCATCAGACCAGGCAACGTTTTTCCAATCTTCTATTGTCCAATTTTGGTGAGCCTGTGCGAATTGTAGCCTCCGTTTCCTGTTCTTAGCTGACAGGAGCGGCACCCGGTGTGGTCTTCTGCTTCAGGGTTCGACGTGTTGTGCGTTCAGAGATGGTATTCTGCATACCTTGGTTGTAACGAATGGTTATTTGAGTTACTGTTGCCTTTCTATCATCTCTAACCAGTCTGCCCATTCTCCTCTGACCTCTGACATCAACAAGGCATTTTCATCCACACAACTGCTGCTCACTGGATATTTTCTCTTTTTCGGACCATTCTCTGTAAACCCTAGAGATGGTTGTGTGTGAAAATCCCAGTAGATCAGCAGTTTTTGAAATATTCAGACCAGCCCGTCTGGCACCAACAACCATTCCACGTTCAAAGTTACTTAAATCCCTTTCTTGCCCATTCTGATGCTCGGTTTGAACTTCAGCAAGTCGTCTTCGCCACATTTAGATGCCTAAATGCATTGAGTTGCTGCCATGTGATTGGCTGATTAGCAATTTGTGTTACCAAGAAATTGATCAGGTGTACCTAATAAAGTGGCCGGTGAGTGTATGTACATATGTATATGTATGCATATATGTGTTTATGTCACTCACATGAGATTTAAAGATTATGAGGGCACATGAATAAAAAAATATATATAATGATATCCATATGGATAAATCATAAAAAACTGCAATATTCAATAAAACAAGAACGCAATTTTAATTTTATTGTGATTTTAACAGTAGTCAACCCTCAAATTGTGCAGACCTCAGAGAAATTTCACTGCCACAGTGTTCAATTATTTATTTGTACTGGAAAGTATTAAAAAATTTCATTGGCAAATATTTACTCTCCATAGAGCTCCCATACAGGCATTGTATCCCTTCAGAGATGAAAATAATCATGGGAAAAAATTAGATCGAATTGCACTAATATAATTCCCATCTCAACGAGAAGAGGGTCTGAAGTGAGTGAGCAGCTGTCGCACACTAAGTGTGAATCTGTAATGTGTTTTTTGAGAATGACAGGAGTGGCCATGATTAACTGACGTAGATGAGGATAAATAGGACTATCAATAAATAAACAGCACTTCGTTTCTCAGGAGTCGACCTGCGGTGGAATGTATGTCAACAGAGCCAGTCTCAGCGTCTTCACCAATATTTGTCTCACTCTGAAATGAAAGTGCAATGAATAAATTTCCAACATTTAAAGATGAGAATGGACTTCATAAAAGACTGCGTGTGAGGACATACATTATGAATGTGCCTATACTTCAGCCATTCACCTACATTATTTGATTTTCATTATTCATTTCAAACTGCTGCATATAGATTTTCGTCTGAAATGAGTGGCTGCCCGTGGGGACAGATTAAGTGGTTCCATTTTCTTTTGCCAATCAATTGAAACATATTCAAGCCATATCTAATAATTACATCTACATGGTCATTGCACAGACTGAGATGATCCATTAAGGATAAGGAATAAACAAGGGCATTAATTTATGTGTACAAGCTATGAAAATATATTTCAGTTTTGTCAGAGGTAATGAAACAAGGTCAGTCTTTTTATTGTGTTCATGTTTTCCTTTCCCTGCGTTGTGGAAATAGGATATCTCCCATTTTCTCTTGAACTTCCCTGTCTATCAGACACTTCCTCGATGTGGCCACACCCAGTCTTACCTCCTGACCCTGCTGCATTCTGTTTTTTCAGCTCGCCAACAGTAAAAGGTTGTTTTTGTTGCTATGTTACAGGCGCCTTTCTAACACTTATAAATAGCAGTGAGCCATTCCGTGCAGTTCCTCTCTGTAGAGGAAGAGCAGAAGCAGGGGTTGCTGTAGGTTGAGGTGGGCTCTCAGCGGGTGAGTGCACATATGGGTAATTGTGCATGCAGCACTGCTGAGTTCCAACCACATACGCCTCTTACTCTGCAGTGATGTTATTAGTTATTTGTATCTATCATTTTCATTATAAATGGAATAGATCAATTGGTTAAGTGGCATTTGAAGCAAAATACTATTAAACACACACCATTTACATCTGTATTACTGTACCAAAACTGTGTGTTGTAACTATTCTGCTAAATATTAACTTTTACATAACTAAAACATGTCATATGTCATATGTCTGTCAGTCTTTCTACTTAAAACTGCACAATAATTAAATGTGTTATATGCCATTTCTTTGTCATTATTAGTACAATTTACTCATCTCTGATTGAAAAGTTTATGTTGAATGAGTGAAAAGTGTATATATATATATATGTACTTAAATATGTATTTTCACTCTTTGTGCAAGACCAGTTAGATTCTAGTATTCACCTTTGTGTCTCTATTCATTAGCTTTAGCCATGCTAGAATGGCTTTGCACCCAAGGCAGTGTAGATAAATTCAGACAGTGGTTTTGTTCTGGGTATCAGCCTAGAGCTTAACAGTCTGTTCGATCTGAGAACCTCTCACATGCCAGGGTCTCACCATGAGAAAAAGAACATCATGTGGTTTTTTATGTAATTTCTGCACTTTTTTAATGAACTTAGAAGTCTGTGACCTTAGTTGACCCAGGAAGAGTTTAATCGAAATGTGAAACATTTCTAGTGTATTTTTCAGCGTATAGCCATAAGGTTTTTAAGAGTATGGCAGTAATCTTTCAACCTTTGGCACCTGGGACTTTAAAAATGTTGGTTATGCATTGAAACGATTCAGAGGAGTTGAGGAAACTGTGTAGTCAGAGTGTTAAGATATGAAAAGCTTACAGCATTCAGTTCATTTCTATGAAAGCGGCGCTATTAAGATCTGTTTTATGCGATTCCAGCACAACACCTGCATAAGCGGACCTACAGCGAACTGAACATATGCAGAGAATAAATAGCACTGCTTATCGTTGCATTCCTTTAATTCTTCACATTGGTTTAAAGATGATCAAAGGAAAAAAGAATGTGAATAGGAACATTTTGCACCATGAAACTATGAAAATAGTCGTTGCCCTAATGAAAATTGCTATATTGATTTGCTGTAATCATGCTTTCCCTTGTAATCAACTACAAAGTCTTGATCACGTATCCAGACTTGCATTTCCTGAAGAGAAGACATGTGATTTCAAGTGTGTGTAAATGAAATGCTTTATCAGAGCTGCTTTGTCATTGAGCATGTATGTAGTTTACCTGCATGTCAGTAATTTTGCAGTGTAAATGTGTCTGAATATTAAATTATATGGAAGGGAGACAAGACCAATCACGATTCACAATACAAATATCTCAACGACTCACTGTCAGTTACATTTTACAAGTTACAACTTGTGCTATATTTCAAGATTTTACGGTGACATAATGATACATACGTTCTTTGATACTTATTATAATTATGGTTGGTCAAATCAGATGTAGTAAGAATGCGGTGGAGAACTTGCTGTACTGAGAGATACTATCTCAAATGCTTCTGTCATTTGTTGTAGAATTGAATGTTCATACTATTGTGAAAACAAATATTTTGTTGACATGTCACAGGACATGGATCATTAAGGAAGCAGTGACAGAACATGATGGAACTTGCCCCAGTTCATCACATTAGATTTGTGAATCATGACAGTGATACCCAAGGCATGGGAAGGAACGTTCTATTCTCAGAATCTCATGCACCCAGCAAACCATCATTTTAGCAGTTAGACTAAAGTAGCACTACTTGAATGGTGGAATGAACTTCCCACCCCCATCCGGAATGCTGAATCCCTGACAATTTTCAAGCGACACCTGAAAACTCATCTCTTCCGTCATCACTTGACTTCATCTTAAAAAAAAACCTTCACTCTCTTTCCTAAACTTTGCTCTCTTTCCTTAACCTCTCCTAGCTAGTTTTTGCTCTGAACAATGCCTAGAAATTTGTATTACAAGCACTTCCTGTGTCTGTTTGCGTCTTTATAATGTATCACTTATTGTATTCCTCAATTGTAAGTCGCTTTGGATAAAAGCGTCTGCTAAATGAATAAATGCAAATGTAACTTTCTATGAAAATCACCAGAGCTATTAGATGTAAAATCAAACAAAAATCAAGTCTTCAGTATAGAAAATAATCTTTAAATGACATTAGGCCCACCGTTATAAGGGTTAATACCATTTGTGATATTAAAAATAAATGTAGTGATTTTCATTTATTTATCTATTCGTTGTCTCTAGGTTGTAAATCAGTGTTGTATAAGCTGTGTTCAGCATTGTTTAGTACAAGCTGCGGGTGAAATGGGTGACGTCCAAGAAGGGCAAATCATAGAAGCCTGTTTAGCTGGAGCATCTGTAACCTTGACAGCCCAATTGTTTGGTGTTTTAAGAACAAAAGCCTTTATGGACTACTTGCACAAAGCATGGCAAGAGGAAGAGAGTGGTGGAAAGACTGCAGGGGGAGTGGCCCCACGGCGAGGGCAAAAGATCGGACACACCGTGTTTAGAATCTTGTAGTGAAACACTATAATTCTTTTGATGAAATGCATCTGTGGTTTCCTGAAGTTAATTCTGAGAAATGCCACTAAGGTTTTTTCTATTTTGCACAATGACATTTAGATTATTGGTGTTTTTCGGGTCACTGTAGATCAAAGAAAACATTTAAAACACAACAATACAAAGGGCCTTTGTGATTATATATTTTTTTATTATTAATCCTTTAATCATTTATCAAGTATCTTCCTATAACAGCAGCAGATCATTTTGTGTTGAGATGCTTTCTCTGGCCTTGAACAAGAACAGGATGTGGGATGAGGTCTGAGCAAGGCTGGCTTGCTTTTAAAGTAGAACAATGAGAAACCAATACTTAATACATGTACTGTGCATTGGTCACACCTATACTTCCTGTATATTTGTCACTCTAGGGTGGTGTGGAAGGACTTTAACAAGCCCTGGTTTCACACATTACATTGTAAAATTCCCTCTTAGACAGGATTTGGCCCCTCCTAGAAAAATGCCACGCATACCACAACATATAACATTACAATTATGTCTCATGATTCATGATAATGGCACGATTCAGCTGATCAACATGTCAAAGAAAGTTTGTGTCCATAAACATGTCAAAAGAAAGTTTGTGTCCTCAGATATGCTACTTCCATATTCTACAATAAGCGACTACACTAGATTGTACTTTCAGAACATTTAGGCTGAAATGAGAAAAGTACTATAGTCATCTGGTGCATATAATGGCCATAAAAGCTAGTGACCGGAACATTCACCTCATCCAGCCTGCTGTCTGGATGGAGTACGTTCCAACATCTCTTAGCAGATAGTCTATCCTGCTTTCCATAAACCATCTGTCAGCAGTCGGTATCTACAGCTCATCGAAATCGGGAATTTTCTGGAGAGTGTTATCAAGTTTAATCAGAAAAAAACTGCTCTCTAAAATAAAGGATACTGTGTTTTTCATCATGTTTACTTCCCTGAAATGATGATAAAGATGATAAACTAGTATTTGCAATCTTTAGGCACGCTCAAACTTAAAAGCTCCAAAGCCTAGGAAGTTTCAGTGCATACTGCCTACACGGTGTAAAAAATGAAGACAAAAAAGTAAATACAAATATTATTGGAGTACATTTTACAGTAAAATACATTATGTGATATTTACTAGCAATTTTTTCAGTGTACATAGCACCTCATAAGTGACTTTCATAAAGGCTATGACATTGTTATACGAATCACATCGTATGAATTACAAAACACCTCGTAAAATATGACACTTTCTTATTAAATCAGATTGGCTATTTGATGGTATTTTTATAGTGTTTTATAGTAATGCAATACAAGTTTTAAAATTTTTCCCTTTTGCCATCTTTTCTTATTTTCACAGAAATTGTTCCACTGTTATGTGCTGCTTTAGATTTTTTTTCTTACTAGGTTTAGACAGGACAATCTTTAGGTAAACATGAGTGATTTAAGTGAATGTCCTGACCGCATACAGTCTGATAGCCTGTTGACCCTGCAGACAATAATGTCAAGCTCCATATGAAGACCAGCCTAAACAAGCAGAGCATCCTGATTTCCTGTCCTTTTACAATGTCATTGTATCTGCATATTATATGTCTTCCCTTTAAACCCTGTTGGCTCCAGAAACACCCAAAGCCAGGGGTCATGGACATGTGTTGTTTTTAAGTACGCTGGGAGCGGCGGGGTGGAAGAGCTTTATAGGTGGACAGGAAGTGACTCGTAATGAAGTTGGAGGCATGCTAGATCTGCTCAGCCTCAAAAGGTCATGATGCATTGCGCTTTTCATATTGTTTTATGTTATGTTGTGTTATTAAACAGGGACATGCAAGATAAAAAATAACCCAGTCACCCACCAGCTTTTACTCATTTTTATATTATTTATAATATAATTTATAATTATTTATAAGCAGTGTTCACAGTCATGTGAGAGTTTTGAGGTTTCAGCTTTTTGGTGAAAAAGGTTCATAATCAGATGAACTGTTGAACGGATAAATGATAGCAATTGTTCAGAAAGTTCTGAATGTGCGAAACTTCTCTGGTTTCTTTGCATACACTGTATCATGAAACTAATGCAAATCAGCTGTCTACATAAACTGCAAATAGTGTTTTGTGCACAATGTGATCACTTACGTTTTGAAATAATTCTACCCACACAGAGTGTTGTAAAGAGAGGATATGTGGGTGTTAAAAAGAACATTTTGCTTCCCCTTTGCAATTGCTGACAGTTTATATCGGGTCACATGTCTTCAAAGGGTCCTATTCAGAGGTGGTTTTGGTAATGATATCAGTGTTTTTATTAAATGCTACTCAACTTCTTATGCTGATAATATCATTTAATGCATAAAAAATGAGTAGTATTTTCAATAATTGTCTCGTGCTTAAGGAGTTTATTAACACCCTGCTATGCGTGCAGCATTAAGGGTGCTGATGAAAGCATGTGGTCTGGTATTTTAGAAGGTCGGTTACACCACACTGTCTGGTCTTGTATGTTGGCTCGGTTTGGTGCATGATTCTTTTTAGTTACATCAATAATTCAATTGTGATTCACACTCAAAATGTTGTTCTTTTTATTTTCTTTCTTTTTTTTTTTATTAAACACATTAAAATAAATAAATACAAAATTGTGTGAATCGCAATTTCATTCCTGGTCTTTTGCAAACCCACTTGACACTTCGCAATGCAATACAGGAAACACCTGCAACCATAATAAAACAAATAAAAACAACATAAGCACAGATAGAAGTGACAAAAGAATAAGAAGAAATAAGTGAGGGATAACGAAATAAGGGACACAATTGATTGTAATCAGAAAGAGTCAGAAAGCAGAAAATGCATTTAAACACTTTTCATATTGTGGTTATGAGGCTTTTATTTTGAAGGTTTGTTTTCTAGTTTTTATTTTCTTATCTTAATTACTTTTGTATGTGACCAATATTCACATTCCTCTAAAATTATTTTTGTTTTTCTATTTGTTTATCTGTCTTGTATTATTCATTGCGTTTGTGTAGTGATTGTTTTATGTTTACTGGTCTTGTGTATAATACTGCTCTTGTGGTCTCAGTATTATATACATATTTTTTGTTAAATTCTCAATTATTCAATATGGAATCCAAAAAGCAGCATGGTAATGAAAAAAAGAAAAGAAAAGTATATTTAAAAAACTATTTTGCCATGCTTTTGAGTTCACCTCCAAAATGCTGTGTGAATGCCAAACTGGTGATAGAAATGAAATGAGGTCAACGGAAATGTCAATGCTTTTGCGAATGAATGCAAGTTTCTTGGAGGAAATGCATAACTTTTACCAGAGAAATCTCTTAAGATGTATGCATTCAGTGTACAAGAAACGTTATCATGTGATTATTAAAAGCAATAACTAATGATTTATCTATTAAGATTTTCACAAAGCTTCATTTGTCTCATAGATGACAAACCAAACACTCTTCAGATGGTGATCACAAGTTTTTGTTTTTCTCTCTGAATTTTTTTTTTTTTTATAGGGAAAAGAATGTGACTTGATTAGATCATTTTGCAAAGGAAAATAAGTTTCCTGGCAATGCTCAGAATTTATCTGCAAAATATCTGAAGACCAAGTCATGCCAGAGAAAGAAAGATCAGAACATGCCTGCAGTTTAGATTTTATAAGTGTTTAATGTCGTCCATAAGCCTTCCATATTCCTTTCTTAAATAATTTATACTTGAGAAAGTCAACAACTATATTTCATATACTAGATGTGGGCATTATAAAAGTTTACAGTTCTAATAACATTCTCCAGATCACACGACACTGTGAATCTAACTAGGCCTAATGCTTCAAGCTGTGGAAAGATTTATGCTTAGTTTAGGCAAGCTGATTTAATGAAAACGTTCCACGTACAGTACGTAATCCATTGACTTTCACAGAGGTTGTGTATATTGTATGTCTGAAAATCTTAGAGCATTGTCTTGTGGTCAAGATTTTATTTTTAGCTGTGTAAATGAAATGCACCTTAATGCATTGTTTTTTTATATTATGAATATCCATACATTTCAAAATAAATATTTTTAGGGCATATTAAATGCTGGATGTGAAATCAGCTTTCAACGGTTATATTCCAACATTGTAATTTACAAAAAATTGTAATTTACAAAATTGTAATTTATTAAAAATGTCATTTACATGAATCATTTCTACTACAGAAGGATATTAAACATATAAACTATACATGTATTTTATCTGTATAAGTATTTTAAAAATGATTAAACTGTTGACTGTGTGTTTTATATCCTGTAAACACTCATTATGAAAGAAGCCTACATTTCGGTTTGCATAAAGTTGACTCTTTGGCCTAAGTACAATGTAAATATGTGTCAGCATGTTTGCCGTACAGTCATGTCATGGGACAACACAGCATAGTCCAATCACAGATGTGTTGCTGGGATAGGCACAACTCACCGCTCAGGAATAAAAGGTGGCATATCAGGCATATTTGGAGGTAGGCTTCAGTTTGGCAATGGCACTTGGTTGCAACTAACTGCAACTAACTGCAGGTTAGATGTCTAGAAATTGTGACTGCCCCAGTGCCATTTTCATACTTTTAGATAAGGCACGTCTGTGGATCATTACAGGTTCTCCAGGATATTTATATGAAACCAGCGACTGAATTGACTGAGAAAGTTTTGTCTAAAGATGGCATTAGTGGAGAGTTGCAGCACTAAGCCTGAGGATGAGTTCGTTGGCTTGGATAATTAAAAAATACTGCCGAGGAGAAGTTCTGTGAACTTTCAGAGATGGACGCAAGCTCGCAAAGCTCTTTTACAAGTTTTTCTGTAACAAACGTTGGACTGTAGCACTGTAGACTTCTAACTCACCTAAACAAGTTAATCATGGATTGGATTTCAGACAGTATTCAGAACATTTATTACCACCAGGTCTTGTACGGTGCAACAGGGCAGTGTTTCACTAGGTTTTTTTGTCCTACATTCACCCACAGTCCCATCAGTAATGCTCAAGCACCTTACTTAGTCTATTTTCATTTCCTTCATTACTACTTCATACCTCTCATACTGATTTCATGCTTGGTCTTGCCTAATCTAGTCCAACCCATTTTGGGGTTATGTTAGGATGGGTTTCATTTGATCATAAACTCAAAATACAAGTTCTTAAATATTATCTGGAACTCAAAAACTGTGTAGATACTGTCATGGTAATTACATATGAGTCATGTTTTGGAATGATTCGTGATAACTGTTGTTGGCTTCACCTGTTCTACCTGAGGCACAGTTGAGAGAGTTCACCTGTTTTTTACTGAATGCTTTCCTATTTTTGGCACTTTCATTTGAATTCTTCTGTATTTTTGGATGTGGACCAGAATTTAAACAAGAAAATAAATATTGAATATAAATTGCCCTCCATTTACATGCATACGGTCTGTCTTCAGAAGCCATTTTCTCAGGAACAGTATTTCTGTGCCTGCAAAGAACCTGTTTTATTAGCATTGTGCAGCTCTGAGTGTATGACTTGTTTAGTTTTGCTGGGAACAAACGCCTATTGACTACATCAATTATCTGTAGCTAAAGATGTCTATAATTAATACATCTCAGCCAGATGCCTCACATCCCAGGCCTTCATTTGTAGCTTGACGGAACAGCATAGTCAAACGGTTCTATTTGCCTCTTTCTGTCATTGAGTGCAATTGATCAGGTTGCATGAATTAGGTTATGATAATAGGTTGTGAGAGCATTTCATCTGGCTGGTTGAATTAAGCCATTTGATATTGTTCAAGTAAATGACATGCGATGAAGATCATCAAGAATGCGAATGAAGTCAATGGAAAACTTTCGTGGAACATTTGTATCGATTTGTGCACTGAGGTTGCTTAAAGATGGTCATTAAAAAGGTATTAATCATTCAGAACCGAAGAGTTGTCTTGTTTTGTTTAATGGCTCTCACAAACCACCGGTGGAGTTACTTATTGTCAAAATGTAACTGTGAGTTACAATATATTGACATTATGCCACAAATCGTATTACACAATGTACTGCGTAAGAGCCTACTGTGTAGTATGAATGGAGTGAGCAACTCATTTAGCATGGTTTAGGGAAAACATATTCCAAGGTAAAGAAATTAGCTAGTATTTGAAGTTCTGTCTGGAAACAAGGCCAATGATGTGAGGCATTACACAGCTGTCTGCAATGTAATTAAATCGTCCTTATAATTAATTTTAAAGTATTCTGCCTTTCACTTTAGTACATTGTTGAGATGAACCAGATGTCATCTGGCCTTTGTGAGGAGGACGTGGTTCCTGTACTCCTCCTTGTATACTTGGCAACTAACAGAATGGCCTAAATACATGAACATAGACACATACATCGTCTGTGTCTGCTGTGGATGGTGAGTCACATGGTCTGTCTCAGTTTGGTCCATTCTGTTGCTGTATTTGAAATGCATTGGATTCCTTGCATGTGGTGTTGGTAATGGATAACTTGTTCTGTAAACTATCTACCAAGCATCGTTTTGTGTGTAACCTAGAAGAAATGGTAAAACATAAAGTCTGCTAAAACAAATGTCCTTCAAGCATTTACCAGTCCTTTTTGTAAAGAGCAAATTTCTGTAATTGACAGTATTGCAGATGGATTGATTAGATGATTTATATAATAAATCATGTATTTTGCTTGATACTTATGATCCATTGTATTTTTGCATATGTTTAAGTGATTGGTAGGTTATTAATTTTTAAATTCACAGGTGCAAAACTCAAATTTCAGCTCGGTTAATTTAAAAAAATGTTGCAACCATATTGGATGTCATTGGTAGCTTTTAGTAACTTCAGTGTATTTTCCTGATATTTTGGAGCAAATAGTTCTGTTTGTTCATTTGTTTGCTTGGATGCTTTTTTATTTATCATGTTTATGTATTCAGAGCAGTCAATGCACGTTGTGCCTGTAAAGCTGAATGCTGCTGAAAAACTCAATTTCATATGCATCACAAATTTATCTCATGCAGTAGACTTCTTTGCAGGTTACTGATAAGCCGCCGATAGAAGTGAACATCCAAACACTTCTGAGCAACACTTTTTTTTTTGCATGTGGTTTTACCTCTGATGGAGTAAGTAACTTAAACTAACTTAAAGAAATATTTTACTCAAAAAAATAATGTGATCATTTACTCACCATCAAGTTGTTTTAAAGCTGTATGGATTTATTTATTTATTTTCTGTAGAAAACAATGTTGGTAATTAAACACTTTTGGTAACCATTGATTTTCATTGATTGGGTAAAAAATATTTTATGTCCCACAGTAGAAAGTCGTAACATTTTGGAACGAAATTATGACAGAAATGTAAAAAAAATGTGTGATATTTTTAATTACAAGCAGTGTTGGGGAAAGTTACTTTTAAAAGTAATGCATTACAATATTGCGTTACTCCCTAAAAAGTAACTAGTTACATTACTTAGTTAATTTTATGGAAAGTAATGGGTTGCTTTACTTTTTAAGTATGAGCAGGGCTTGATTGTTTTTAATATAAGTTTATATTTATAGCAAATGTAAAAGCCCTTTCACACCAAAAAGTATAATGAATAAACCTCAGGCTGAAGGAAAAGTAAATCACGTCTGTACAGTAGAATACAGGAGAGGAAGGTTCAACACTCTTCAGCAATAATAAAACAATGAAGCACAATTGTTAGTTTATCTAAAGTCATTTTTGCTTATTAGTATGGTTGAACTGGATCATCAAAGGTCAGCAGCAAAGACATGGGTTAATAAAATGGGATTAGATTCATTTGTGTTGTTAAACATATTTAAATATTGCAGGTTTGCGTCATATTCTCAGTTTGCATTTCACTGTTTTAATTAATTTTGATGAACACTACAGGTGCATCTCAACAAATTAGAATGTCGTGGAAAAGTTCATTTATTTCAGTAATTCAGTAAGTGCCACAAACTGATCACCTCCATGCCACGCCGGATTGAGGCAGTAATTAAAGCAAAAGGAGCCCCTACAAGTATTGAGTACATATACAGTAAATGAACATACTTTCCAGAAGGCCAACAATTCACTAAAAAAAAATGTTTTATTGGTTTTATGAAGTATTCTAATTTGTTGAGATAGTGAATTGGTGGGTTTTTGTTAAATGTGAGCCAAAATCATCACAATTAAAAAAAACAAAGACTTAAACTACTTCAGTCTGTGTGCATTGAATTTATTTAATACACGAGTTTCACAATTTGAGTTGAATTACTGAAATAAATGAACTTTTCCACGACATTCTAATTGATTGAGATGCACCTGTAAATTAGTTTTTTTTTTGTGAGTGGGATGAATTAATGCACATTCACATTTAGTCTAGAACTACAGAAACACCATGTTCACAGCTCACACAACGCCTATTTACTTCTGATTTATCTCAACATGGGGACAGGAGAACTGTCAGAGTCAATAAATGGAAAAACAAAGTAACTGCCGTTACTTTTTTGAAAAGTAACTCAGATATTTGCTTGTAAATTAAAAAGTAATGTATTACTTTACTAGTTACTTGAAAAAGTACTCTGATTACTTAACTTGCGTTACTTGTAATGCATTACCCCCAACACTGATTACAAGTAGCTACATTTTTTCAGCAAACAGTAGTTCATCTGTGTTCAAAACATTGCAGCTTTTCCAGTAATAATAAGCTACCTTGGCCAGCAAGTCTCAGTGTAGCGTGATCAACTGTTACATCATTTTTGTCACATGCATTGCACATTCAGTTCAACAGCCTAGTAACTAGTCTAACAAGCTAATCTGACTCAAGTATTTTTTTACAATTTAGTAACATTTTATTTTAACATAGGGTCTCTGAAAAAATCTCGACCTACGTTTATGCATACCTCAAAAAATGTACTTACACATACAATTCATTGCAGTTTACAACTGAAATAAACATGGGTGGTAGTAAAACACCAACAACTTCTATTCCTTTTTTACACAATTAATGATTACAGGAGCAGATTATTAATTACTAAAGACTCATTTTAATGTGGTTATTTGTACTATAATATGGCCTCAGAACACTTTTACTTTTTAAAACTAATACATTTTTATGTTTGGATTAAATAACCAGCTCCATATCTATGCGTTTTCTCGTGTAGTAAACTTGCTCGGTAGCTCACCTGGTAAACATAGCACTTCTGATGCAGAGTGCTCGGGTACGAGAGTACTAGTGTAATACTTGTTATGAACAAACAGCTCAAAGACTTGTAGCAGAAAGCTAAAATGGCGAGGTGACTTCAGCAAATGCATTTTTATCTCACGTTTACTTTTTGTTAACCCTGTCGGTTTAGGTTTAGTATAGGTGGCATGTTAATTTTAAGGGCGATAAAGCATTATTAAAGCATAATTATAACTTTTCAGTGACACGCTCAGTTTCAAACTTCTGCAATAACAACCTTAAGTTAAAGCACAACTGTGAGTTGTGACACTGCACGATCATTGTTGTGTAATTATATGACTTTCTATTAAATATCTAAAGAAGACCCTCCCACTCAATGTAGTTTTAAACTCTGGGAGAAAGACTCACTCTTGTTGAAAAGCTGGCAGGATTTATTTTCACTTCAACATTTTCACAGCATGAATACCATAACATAGTCGCCCAGGCCTCTCTACCTCCTTCCACACAGTCTCTTTTTTTCCTGCTGCTTGTTTGCCTCAACTGTAAGCGCCAATTTGCATGCTTTTAACATTCATACCCACGCAGGGTCTGTGAGCAGAGGATGGCTGCTTCTTGTTTCAAACGGGCTAGAAGGAAGTAAGGCATCTTTGAGTTGAGAAGCCCTCCACCTGCAGAAACAGTTGAGGCAAGTGTAGAGATGAAGATAACGGCCTTGTGTGAGAACGTGAGCTGTGTTACATGGAGCGAGGGTGACTTTAGCGAGAGTCCCTGTCAATGCTGCATCTCTACTACAGCCGACTGTCCTATTAGCAGCTGATTAGACTCCTCACATCCATTTCACGGTTCGGCGGGCACGGGAGAGAGGTTCTTGATTTGTTGTTTTTGCATTTTCTTTCAATCCTTCTTTCTATATCATTATGTTTGTGTGTTTAGTCAGTGTATATGCCCTTTTCTTTCTTCCAGGTAGTTATTGAAGCCCTCAAATGCCTTCTCTTGCCTCAAGATGGATACTTGGAGAAGGTCATTAGGTTCTCACGTCTCTTCCGTATGCCTGTCACTAGTGTTTCGGCGAATATTTCTCAAATATTGAGTTTGGAGCCGACTCATCTTATGTTGAGTTGGGTTAATGAATTGAAGGATAGTTCAGGCCACTCTAAATTGATCCTGATTGCCTTAGTGGTGAAGAGCCCATAAAGTGTCTGCGTAATGGCCATTGATTGGTCCTCAGAAATATTATCAGGCTAACTTATGCCCTCGCATTTACAGCAACGATAAAATGATGTGTCATATCACTGACCTTCAATTATCTCTCTCTAAATGTCAAACCATCCAGAGGTGTTTGAGTGCAACGTCTCCCATTGATCTGTATTCAACACCAAACAGAGACTAATCGATTTGAGGAGTATAATCCGTCTTTTTGCCTAATTTCATTGTGGTTTTAGTGGTGTTGGCAAACTTCTAGTACTTCCAGTCATTAATATAAATACATAATAATACATACTACTGTATACATACTTTTGCACTTTTGTATTAAGGCTTAAAACTATTTGTACAGGAAATGTGTGGCATGCATCCGAATGGGTGGCAATAAATATAGATCTAAATGTGGTCCATTAAAGAAACCACTTTCGAAATTGGTCAAGGATACATGTGGTAACATCACATTTGTAGTTTAAAAACGAATGCTTCCTGATTTGCCCCATATAACAGTCAAGACATTGTTTTGACATAAGCTGAAACAAAGTCTGCCTTTTCCATAAGGACTTACAGCTCCTTATACAGGTAGGTGTGATGCAAAGACTCCAGCTAGGTAATGATTACGCTTAAAATGATGTGCAATGTGGCATAGTAACAGGCGATCAGAACATGATATTTAATATAGATGCACAATATTAAAACACTCTCATATATATTAATTAAACTTGCATCTAAAGGGGATGTATGATTGACTTTCTTACAGAACAGTAAAGAGGATTGTTTGAACAATTTTGGTTTCCAAACAGTTTCGGTGACTATTGAACCCACAGCCATTTCTGTTTCTTATGTTCCACAGATGAAAGAAAGAGAAAGTCATATAGTTTAGAAAGATTAGACTCAAATATGTTCCCCAGTTAGCCTAATTTACAAAAGCAGTCGAAAAGCTAAATCATCCAACTAACGCCAACTCCACTTCCTGCTGAGTTAATGGCCCTACCAACTTTACAGCCTCTGGGATCAACAAATAGTTTGTCATTTCTTCGTGGGCAGGGTCCAGCTGAGATATGTGACAGAATCAGTGAGAAATATCAGAGGTACTCGGTCTAATGTATTTTTTATAGTTAGGTTTCATGGAGAGTTTTATGGTTCTAATATATTCTTGTTCTCTCTATTCTTTTTCTGCATTTCACTTCTGTTTTTTGTTTGTGTAGTTTATGCTTAAAATGAAATGTGTACTACAATATTTTTGGCTTTTATTGGCTCTTGCGATGTTCCTCATTTGTAACCCATTTTGGAAAGAAATGAACGAATAAATGTAAATGCAAACCATGTTGCACACAGGACATATACAGCACATGACAGTTTACATAGTACACTCAATAAAGTGCTTGACAGTACACAGAACATTATGGGACACAATATGGGTAGTGTGACATGTGAACAGTTTTTTAGAGTATATGTTTATGGTTCACATTCAGAAGGTGATATTGTGATATGTCCAGTGATATGTCAGATTATAAAGTGCAATTTTAAAATGGAGCTGTCCTGAATGACTCTGTCCTGGTGTTTCTATAAGAGTGACAAACACTTCAATATGGGGATGGTGACATTTTTGAGTTAGTAAGACTATATTCATCCGATCAAGCTAAGGAGGATGTGTGTGCCTTTCGTTTACTGTATTACTCAATATGCTATTTTACAGTATTGCTGCAGATAAACGATAAATAGTTTGCTGGAAAGAAGCTGCCCTGTTTAACAACTTTGGCACAAACAACACATTCCAGTTTCATCCAGGGCTAGCAAATGAAGAGCAAAACTGTCATTAATGAATATAAATGCTAAACTGGATGTTCTAGGCAGAGAGTTCAGTCATAATCTGAAGCTCCGTAATAGTGTTTCTGAATTAATCTTTGAAGCAAAAGAATCGTTGTCACTTACTTCCATGTTTTGATGTTTAATTATTTTTAGACAAACAACTTTTTTTTAGAGTTGCTTGTGTTTGTGTAAACCCTGTTTATTTAAATGAATTGGTTGAATGAATCATTCAGTAATTCACTCCTAACACAACAAAACCCCCATCTCTATTAGTCCTAGAGATCAATTCCTCAAACCCAGACCAAATCAAATTGGTGTTTACATGTCAGTTTTTGTTGCACTTCCTCATGTTGGCGTGTTTCGTTTTGAAACACGTTTGGATCAATGTGACTGTCACAGCTTTATGAGATCCTCCCATACATGTGAAGAAGATACATGTGCTGCATTCCAAGGCATTGTTCACTGAGATTGTGTGTGGTGTGTGTGGTGTGTGTGTTGTGTGTGTGTGTGTGTGTGTGTGTGTGTGTGTGTGTGTGTGTGTGTGTGTGTGTGTGTGTGTGTGTGTGTGTGTGTGTGTGTGTGTGTGTGTGTGTGTGTGTGTGTGTGTGTGAGTGGAGAGAGAGAGTGTGTGAGAGAGTCTGTGTAGTGTGTGTGTGTGTGTGTGTGTGTGTGTGTGTGTGAGAGTGTGTGTGTGTGAGTGTGTGAGTGTGTGTGTAGAGGAATGCAGAAGTGGTTAGGGTAGGTACACTTCATGCCTCTGGGAGCAGTTTACCTTGATAATCAAGTCACTATGGCTCCAGATACTAAAATAGACAGACATCACGACAAGCATCTATGAGGCAAACATTTGATGGGAGGACAATTAAACTGCTAATGTTAACTGCTAAGTCACATCACAAATGTCATATCCATCATGCCAGGAGACTGATAGTGCTCAAATAGGTCTTGTTATAATGAGCTTAGTGTTTTAATGGCAATGTTTTCCCTTTCAATGTGCCATTTAATAGCTCTAAATATAGCCTAAATATAGCAACATTTCCCCTAGTTTTACTGGAACAAATTATAACTTGATAGGATTCAAGTTCAACTGCCTCTTCAACTGTCATGTGTATGTATATAATTCAGAAGTTTTTTTTAAAGAAGTTAATACACTTATTCAACAAGGTCGCATAAAATAAAAATGTTACTAAACATTTATATTTCAAATAATTGTTTTGTTCTTATAAACTTTATCCAAAATATCTATCATTGGTTCCACAAAAATATTAAGCAACCCAACTATTTAAAAAAATAAATGAAATAAACAAATCAGCCTATGATTAATATGATATATGAAGGATCATGTGGATTTTTATTTATTTATTAATTCATTCATTTATTGTGTTGTCATCACAGGAATACAATTACATTTTAAAATATATTACCACAGAAAACTGTTATGTTAAATTGTCATCACAATATTTCAGTTTGTCTTTTTTTTTAATAAATGCAACATTTAAAAAATCTGACCTTTTTTATATGGATATATCCATATAAAACATAAATTGTCACATTAAAAGATTCTCTGACTGGTGTACACACTATAGAGACCTGGTATAAGAGATAATATAAAATGCACTTCAATGCTTCTTAAACTTTTTACTGTCTTTATTAAATTAAACTAATAAAATGTTTAAAAAAAAGTTCTTCCCTAAAGTTGTAAGCTCATTTACCTGAGCTCTTTGTCTTTGTGTCACCCTCCATGATTACTCAGTCACTCTCATGAATAGTAAATAAATGAGGCATTTGTTTGTTTGCATAGTAAAATCCATATGGCCTGTTCTTTCCTCCTGAATCCAATCTGACAAAACATGCATTGCCGCCAGAGAGAGCGAGAGAAAGAGAGAGAGGGAGCGAAAGAGAGAGTGCAGCAGTGCCAGGCCCAGCTCCTGTACTTTAAGCAGATGGAAATAAACTTTTCCCAGCAGCGTAGCTGATATCATCAGCAGAAGAACCCAGGCAGTTGGCACAAGTGGTCTGTTACCTCTGTGGCCTGCCATTATCTACAGGAATGCTGTCTGTTATCTCAACAGCACCCGATCAAAGCGCACCATTACACAAGCACAGCATGGGCAAGGTAAGAAGCCCTCACTAATGTCATTTGTAAAGACCTATGAGAAGCCTAATGAATGAAAACACATCCTGGTCCATATGTATTGGTACAATGTGAACAATACAGCCCTTTCTCCTCTTTTTTAACAAAGGAGAGCTGATGAAAAGGAGAACTTGTTAGATGAATAAGAGCTCCTTTGGTACAGGACGTATATGGAGTGGATTGATTGAGAAAATTGCTTGTTAAAAACAGGGCTCCCCAATGTTCAGAATAGTGGTCGATATTGGATATTTCATTGTAACTTTTACATTTTGTCCCCCCTAATTTGGTCAGGCTTGGTTGAATTGATGTATGGATGGATTGGCATTGATGATTATTATTACATGCAGTAGTTCTCTGAGATTTGTAAACATTTTTGTAAGAACTCTTTTAAAAACAGTAATATTATATTATTACTGTTTTCTATATTTTAAAATGTCATTTATTTTTTTTTCACCAGGTATTACTCCAGTTTTCAGTGTCACATGGTACTTCAGAAATCCTTCATATATGTTGATTTTATGCTCAAGAAACATTTGATGATTAGAAATTTCAAAAGAACAGCTTTTATTCGAAATAGACATCTTTTGTAACAGTTATTTTCTGTCTCTTTTCAAATCAAATCACTTTGTCACACATCGTGTACACAAGTAGTACCGATGGTGAAATTTTTAGGTACAAGTCTCTATACTATGGCAGTACTAGCAAAAAGATATGAAACATTTACAATATACATGAATAACAATATACACATTTACAACTGCACACAATATACACATAGTAAACTGAATTCTCAAGAGAATGATAGATGTATGTATCGCTTTTATATATGACTTACAGTGATGTATACTGATACTGTTTTACTGTGAAGTTCAGTGCAGTAGTTTGTTAGTGCAGAAGAGAAGATGGAGCTGCCTGTGTTCTATGCTATGCAGTGCAAGACTGCACACTGGTGTCCGCCTTCTGAAATCCACCACCAGCTCCTTGGTCTTACTGATGTTCAGAGAGAAGTTGTTTTTACAGCAAGCTTAGTGCGCATTCTTCCCACGCATTCATCATCGTTGGTGATCAGATCTACCACCGTTGTCTCAACTGAGAATGTGATGATGACGTTGGAGCTTTATGTGGCTACACAGTCATGCATGTACAGGGAGTACAGGAGAGAACACAGCCCTGTGGGGCCCCAGTGTTGAGGGTCAGCGGGGTGGATATGTTGCTGCCAATTCTGACCACCTGCCGTCTGCCTGTCAGGAAGTCCAGGATCCAGCTGCACAGAGAATTGTTCAGACCTAGAGCCCGGAGTTCCACTACAAGCTTAAAGGGCACTGTGGTATTAAACGCTAAGCTGTAGTCAACAAACAACATTCTCACATATGTGTTCCTCTTGTCAAGATGGGAAAGGGCAGTGTGCAGGGTGAAGGCAATTGCATCATCAGTGGAGTGGTTTTTGCAGAGGTTTTTGGTCAATTGAATGTGTCCTTTTTGAATATAAATATTAATTCCTGTAAGTATGTAAGGAAGTAAATAAATAAATATCTTATTCCAAACTTTTAAACAGAAGTGTACACTGTTGAATATTGTTAGAGTGATTAAGGGGTGATTATTTTCAATCTGGGAGGCCACAAATGCCATAGTTGAAGAAGCACCCACATGCTTTTGAGTGTAAATGTGTGTACAGTATGTCCCACACACCAGTCTAGTTTGATGTATGGCAGTCACCTTCTGCAGTCACATGATACTTTATCAAGAGTCTGGGAATGCATTCCATCAGAGGCACATGGTGCCGTAGAGGTGTGCTCTAGTCAGACTCTTTTCCAATTGACAAAGTGGGACACCAAGCCACGAGGCCAGGGCATACTTATACTCTAGCAACGTGTAATGTCACACAACACCATCGCATGCTGATATGCTGTGGTTGCTGCTGTATGGGCATTGTGGCATATCAGCAAGTTTTCAAAAAGAGGAACGAAAATTGACTCATAGAGAAAATAAAAAATACAGACAGTTGCAAAACAGTCTGGAATACGTTCTGAATGTAAGTGACTTGAGTAAAAGTTATGCAGCCTTTCAGCTTGACAGCAGCAGGATTGTTTAGAAAAATGTACTGGTGCCTGCCATGCAGCTCACGCTGAGTTGTTTGGTGCTGGGATACAAGGAAATCCATCTCTACTGCTCACCCCTGTGGAGCAATTTTTAAGAAAATGTGGTAATTTTTTTGTTTGTATTTGTTTATGTGCGTGTGAGAGTTTATGAGCAGAGAGAGGTTTGGTTATCTTCTCATCCTTGTTCCTTATTCTGTCTAGTAAAGGAAGCAGAACTTAAGGAAGTTTCATGCCAACTAAATATACTGTTTCGTGTCAATGAAGCCTCTATTCAAAACATCATATTGATAGCCAAAGCAGTGTTCCCTCTGAGACAAAAAAAAAAAAAAATAAAAACATGACTGTAATACTACATGAACACAAACAGCAGGGAACATTATTGTACAATCAGTCAGATTTCACCTTTAAACCGAACAGAAGGAATACAGTGTTATTGTAAGGTATCGTGTTAATCTGGTCAGTTATAATGAAGATTAATTCATGTTTCCTTTAAATATACACTGCACTGTTGAGATTAATCAGTCAAATTTAGACCTGAGTCACAGAAGATAATCTGTCATCTTATTTCTCTGTTCTCCAACATAATCGTGCTGTTCTCTAATCAGACACATAGATGAAACCAAAGTACACATAACGGCAACTCTTTCACATCCACTTTCATACGTTCATAAAATCCAAACTGATAGAGAAAAAGGTCAGAGCTGTTAATAGACAAGGACACACACCATATAAAGCGCCTGACCAAAGGTCCCATTTATCCCTTAATTCCATGTCCTTTTGTTCATTTAATTTTTAATTCATGTTAATGTATCCCAATAATGAATAACTTCCAGCAAGCACATTCATGAATACCAATTAGCCCTGTTGCATAGTTATGACTAATGTGGCAAATGAGAGACAGGTGTGAGAATAATAAATTAAGCCACCTCTTGCTGGCAGACATGAAGCATGAAACTGGGGGGAATAAACCCACTGTAAAGGGCTTCCAGAATTTCTGAACACAAACCCGGCAGAAAGTATTATAATCATTTAGAACGTGAAATTAATCACATTTGTCATACTTCTGCGAAACCTGCATTTGTTGAATTGTTTGTAGCAGGTTTCACGGTAGTTTCAAAGTGAAATGTCCAGTGTCTGGTGCTAAATAGTTTGCTCAATTGTCCCTGAAACAGATAAACGTGACTGAGGAAACATTATATTATCTTGGTTAATGTGTATATCATGGCATTTCGGAAATGAAATGTCCGTGAGTGTTTCTAAAAGTTGTATGCTCTATATTACATTTGGAATAAATGTACACCTTACATTAAACCCTACCTTAAAGATCCTATGAAATCAAAATTAAAGTTTTTTGGGGTGTTAGTATCAATATGTTTGTCTTAAGGTTATCTGTATGCCAGTTTGCTCCAAAACAGTGGCAAAATTTGCATTTTGGGAAATATAAGCATTCAAAGCTTGCAGTTCGTCACTTCTGCCAAAACGGCTCAACAATTGTTTTTACTCTCACAGTCTAATCCGGACTTTGACTCTGGTCCAGAGATGCGATCGCACGGAGCTGATCATATGCACGAGTCGGCATATATGAAACACTTTTAAAACTACACAGCCTTAGCATGATTATGATCACTATTTTGTTTTAATAAGAGTTTCATATTGAATCTAGGGGGTAATCTATTAGTCTATGGCTGTCAAATGTGGCTTTACCAAGCTCAAGTACGGCCCTGGCCTGAGCAGATATAAACAAAACGCTATTGGCTACTTTAAAATGGGGGCGGTGGCTGGTCGATATGTCCCGCCCTGTCTTCCTGTTTCAGTTGAAATTAAGTCACCACATAGAATAATGCTGCGTGTTTCAAAGCACTGTGTGTGCAAAAGCAAATGTGAAATTGACAGAAGTGCTTTTTTGGAATTGGATTTATCAATTGTGAAGTGAGCAATAAGGCATTGTCCCTCCATGTGGCCTGGCCATTGAACATGACAACCAAGATCGTGTGATATTGTGGGATTGAGAGTAATTGTTCAGTGCTAAATGTATAGAAGGCGCTGCAACCTTGGATCCTTCATGGTGCTAACAATGACTGACATGGTGGAAGAAATTGGTCCGCTGGAGAACAGAGCAGCTGTGGTGGGCTTTTTCCACTTACCAGTTCTGAAAAGCGTGAGTGTTTGTGGTTTTGGCTAACCTTGTTAGTGAAAGATGAAAGGCCAGACTCATACAGGATTGCTGTTTTCTCAGCCCACACCTCAAAGGATAGATCAGACATCGATGAAGACTCCTGAAGAAAATAGAACTACATTACAATTTGTTACAGAACTTTAGAATAAAAAAGCAAACACTATGAAAAGCGACTGGAGTCTGGTGACTTGCAAATCTGAACTTCTTTTGGATACGTGCTGTAATAATCAGCACCTTTGATTGCTTCTTGTATTTCATTGCTTTTTTTACACTTGGAAATTAATTCATTAAATTCAACTCACAATCACACATTTTATCTCACACATTTGGGAAATAAAAAATATGTGAGTCATCTATATAACAAGGACCAAATGGCGGAAGTCATTGCACTGACCATTACCTCCATATGTCACACAGAGACGTGTGAATATAACATCATGCTGCACCTCTAGTTCGATAGTGGTGGCCTTATAAGTAAAATTTATATAGGCCAATATAATAGATAATATATAATTTTTGTAATACTGGTTTACATAAATTGACTTTATATGAAATTCAATGCATCTTGCAAATGTGAGTGATTTTCCACCATCATTTATCCTGCCAATAAATAATACACACATTTTAATTTTGGAACAAAAATCTTTCATTACCACCAAATCATGAGAGGTGCTGATGAGATAATTATATGTGTTTCTACATTATCTTTGATGCCTTATGAAACATGAATGGAGCTGATAATGAGGGGTCGTTACCAAGCCTCTCTTTATGAATTAGACGGAGGGATCTAAAATAAACCTTGCTTCCAAATTGCTTCCAACACATACATACACAACTAATATTATACATGGCATGAGCTGGAAACTCTGACCGTAAAAGGCGCTGTGTTTCCTCTCACCCAAATGACCCACTATTATGGTGAAGTAATTTCCGTAACTTCCATATCATTTCTGAGAGAATGTTTGACTTCATAATGTTGCCATTTCAATAAAACAGTGAAATGAGTTTTTATACATTGGGGCTAAAAACGACATAGACAATTGGGAAAAGTAAAATGAATAACTAAAATGGCCTAATACATTTTATAAACTGTGCAGATATTACAATGAATGGATAACTGGATGCACAGTATAAAAGTCATAGTGTGATGCCACTTTGTCAGCAGTGATTAATTAAGGTTACTTATGCTCAGATGATCTAAACTTCTGAAAGTAGGGTTTGCTGCGGAACATTTAGGGGCACAAAGGGAAAAAAACACTCCCTAAAGCATGCAAATTGTACCTCTGATAGACTTTCGACTGACTGAAAGTAAAATGATCTCATCAAGCAACAGTATTGCAATCAATTCAGCCAATGAAAATGTGCTTTTCTCATTATGTCTGAACTGAGGTATGGAGCAAAGTGAATTCTCTGAGCAAAGCTTCTCTTCTGCTCAGCTCTAAGATGCCGCTGCCTTCCACATATAGAATACATCTCAATTAGATAGTGCACATCTTATTTTGCACATGTTCTTTTGTATGCTCAACAACACATTTGCATTGTATGAAAGGAAGACACTGAGTGTCCTTTGTACGAAATATTTAGTTTGTATTGTTTTTAATCCCACAGCTAAAATACAGAAAGAATGGTTTACTTTGTTATCATGACTGCATGCAAAACATTGTATTGATTTGCATAAAACAAGCACAATTTCATGGCCTAAAGATAATATGACAGTGTACCTCTGTACCTGTCATATGCTAATAGGTACATACTGTACATGGAAAATAGAGATTCCAGTTACTGAAAGACCATCCTTATGCAGTGGATCTTAGAAATATATGCCCTGTATCTATTCAGTATAAAGAAATATACTGAATGCCAGAATGCCATGCTGAGGCATTATTACAGCATGAGGCCAGAAGAGAGAGAGAGGGAGGGAAAGAAAACTTTATTACTACATTCAGAAGCTCCTTTGATTTGAACTCCTGAAGAGCTGAAAGGAAGACACATTAGGACAAAATGCAGGACAGCACAAACAGCTCAGCTTACAATGATTTTATAGGCATCATTGTTGCGTGACATTTTGCCAATTCTGTCTTTCAGATCAAAGATGTTGATCTTATCAAATAAGTTATATGACTAATCTGACTGTTCACAGACCCTGCTAAACTGATGCTGAGGTATGATAATCACATGCAATGTGACCACATGCTGCAAGGAAATGTTAACATTTGCAGGCCATCGTTTATATTTCATTTTATTACTTATGATGCAACTGGGTCATACGATTCAGTCTGGACATTTGAATTCAGGCTTACGTTTTTCAAATGATTTTGTAGATGATTGGAGATAAATCTAAATTTAATTTCACAAGAGCATAAATTCCTTGCACATTCTGGCTCATTGACCAATGTTTTCTGTTTCAGATAGTGCTTTTGTAATGTCTAGAGAGAAATACGTTTTTTTTAAGGAATTGCATGTTTTTAAGAAAGATTTGATACTTTATTGGTGATTAGAAGCCTTAGTTAGATGGGCAATGCAGCTTTGCATGTATGCAACAGCAAAGGAAATGACACACACAAAGCAATCACACTAGCTGTAGCTAATATTCCAGGTAGAATATTAAGTTTGATTATGAACTTTCCGTTAGGCTGTTGATCGTCTCTAATACAAATCTATTTAAAGTATGCTTTTAAATCACAGTGCTAAGTGCTCCAAGCATATCTGTCATCACCATTGGCACTGTGCATTAACATCAGTAGCACTTCTGCTTAAAAAGAAATGTTTCACCGGCTTCTTTTCATTAAAAGATCATTGTTACTTTATGTCTCTGCTGGGAAGTCTGATTAAGTTATTTGGGTAAGGAATGCATGGGAAATTAAATGCATGTGTTTATTTAGGACTGGCGTTCCAGGAGAGCAAGAGTTTCTTCTCTTACACATCCTGATAAACAGAAGTTGAAGGGCATGAAAACAGCTCTCAGGCCGTGTCCCAAATGGCACCCTCAGCCCTCGCGGTCCTCCTCCGCAGTCCAGTCCCATATGGCACCCTCAGCTCTCCTCTGTATCTATACATTGCCACATGGGTTGTTAGGTAACGATCCGCTGTTGACTTTTGCACCAATGCAAGCTTTGCAAAAGGGGTCAATAGAGATACGTGATCTCTAACCTGGGGCATCCTACACTTATGGGTACTTCAGAAAATATTCAACTCACAAAAGACTTGATTTATTCTGTTTTCCAGCAGAAAGCACAATAACTGCCTACTGTTTCAGTTACGCTCACCCACCACAGACACAGGATGTGTGAAACAGGACAGGCATCCAGCTGTAGGAAATGCCAACTTGCATTCAACAATACTTCGACCTTGTGACCTCCATCGATTGTGAGAACACTCTTTGAAATCTGAATTGACACACTTCCGTACGCATCAAGTCTTCTATTTAGGACAGCTCCCAGTAATGAAGACCATCAACATCATGACAAATAAATAAAAAAATCATAGGAAAAATGGTAAGTCACTGTCCTCACAAGATCAGAATCAGTGCAGATTTGAAAATAAATAGTCAAGTCATTCCACTTTTTAGGATTTTCAAATTATCATTGTGTGAGCCTGTAAGGTTTTCTATATGTCAATATAAGATCTTGTATACTCTGAAAAAAATGAATGAAAATTGTAGCTTTAGGAGTCCGACAGCCTGCAATTCGGGCAATAGCTCTGAAGCAACATCTTTGTACCTATTTACCCCTAATATGTTCATAAATAGTACCTTAAGGGGACATATAAATACTCCGAGGTTCTAAAATGCATTTTTTAGATAAGGTACAAAGTTGGCAGGTGACTCTTAAATATACAACTTTTGCCAATTTTTTCGTCAGTTGTGTTCTGTTATGGCTCATTTTTCTGAAAAAGACATTGATTATGAAATGGCAAACTTGTCTAACTTTTCACTGAACTCTACAGTCTCTATTCTAGGTAATTACCGAGTTACACCAAGTCTACAATAAGAACCAATCAGAGTCGGGGGAGAAGATGGGAACTGCAATTAGCAGTCAATGCCTCCTCTCATCTGTTGAATAGCCATATAAATGAGCCTTGAAAAATCAAACATTTGCTCACTTTCTAGGCTATTCTTGACATGTAATTATCATACGTACCGTCGCCTTATGCTTGTATCTCTTATTTCTGTTAGAACATTGATTTCTCACATCTAATACCCAATTGATGCCTCTGCCATTTTGTATGTATTATGGTGTGATCAATTTGTATTCCAAAAGATGCCGAGAACAGGTAGGTTCATTTTGTAGTTGATGGGGAAGTCAATATGTCCCTTCTCTGTCAAACTGTACTCTCAGGCTATGTGGCAGAGTGTGATAAAAAGTTGCTCTCTCTTTCTACAAACCATATTTTACAGCATAACACACCTCAGTGACTTTCCACCTTGGCAGAGGGAGATATACAACGTGAATTTGCATTTTCAAACCTGCCTAGAGTAATTTCAAAACTTTGTTGTGCAAAATATTTAAAATGTCCTCCAGGCATATGCTTTTTTTCATCAAAGTCTCTTCATTCATTTTCTCTTTACCCCTCTTTTCTCTTGCAACTTCTAACTACATTGTGAAGACATTGCAGAGAAGTCACAACACACTGTAGGCTAAGATCTGTCTGATTTCCCTGGTTCCCATCCACATATTAATTTTTTGGGGGGTAAAATATCCCTTTAAAGGGAAGTACTGTGTACTTCAACACACTTTAGATAAGGTCTTTTTTACAGTGCAGGAATCATCGGTGGTGGTCTGGCCTAAATATTTCCCGAGCAGACGAATACCATTTTTCATTCCGTCTGCGGCAGCAAGCAGGCAGCCACTTTCTTGGCCTCTATTCCTGGACCAACCCCTCAGGCTCTCTGTGGTGCCAATCTGCCTTTACACAGCTGACATCATATGTCATCAAAACAGAATGTACATTTTCCAAAGCATGGTGGGAAAACATGATAGCCTAACTGATGAAATCATTGTAGGCTATATCACATTGGGAACAGTCAACATGTTATCTCTCTTTTAAAAAAAAAAATTGTATGTATTTGTAAATGTATTTATTAGACTTGTGGTGATATCACTGTAAAAAATTCACTATTTAGTAACAGAAAACTGACAAATATAGATTTGCAGTTGCATTGTGGATGTATTAAGCAACGTGACGCAAAGTGTAGGGGAATGAAACATTCATACATACATTCATTAAAATATAATTAAGAATCGTGACGTGAACTGCACAAAGCTATTTTATATCCATGACATCAGTAGGCCCCTGGAATAAACACAATGATCGGAAAGTGAGTTAACAGTTAATTGAGACTATAGCGCCCCCTGGTGGAGACACGACGAATGCGTTGTTTTGTCGACGTGATACGACGAAATACGACAAAATACAATAAAAACATAAGTTTGACACGAAAGCCATTGGTTTTTCATTAGCTGGATAATAATGTCTCGCAAAATAAATAAAACAAAAACTTTAAAGAAATTATAGATTTTGAAGGATATAGCTTATATCGATAGTATTTGAAATACCCAAACAACAGACGTGTGATTCGCCAGACTAACAAGTGACTTATTAATTTAGCGTGAATCATGTTTATTTGTTTTCCAGGATCATGACCAGTCTATGATCATGACACGTTATGACTCGTGACATAACCTGTCCATGTTCATGAGGACATGAAGTGCCACACACTCATTGTTTTTCTATGATTGTGTTGTATTATACTGAGCTAATTATATTTTTTGCAATCTGGAATTATCTGCATTTTTACTTTTTTTAATGAAAACATTACGCCATTTTCCTCATGATGACCCAGCTGCTTCACATGTCATGTAGGTCATTTCAGGTTTCACTGTCAGTTTGGGGACATTCACCACAGTTAAGACAAAACCAAATCACCTACACACAAACATCCATTGTGTCAACGGACCTCAGATGAACACCTCAGATTAGTTGGTACTGTTAGATCATGTTATTTACATCCACAAAGGAAAAGGAAATGGAGAAGATACAAATGGTTTGTTTTTCTTTTCTGTTTTGTTTGAATGACGTATTATGATGATGTATTCATGATCTAATAACCTGTTTATATGCAAAATGTCTCTTTTGAGTTTTTTTTTCAGATTACTGTGTTTATATAATCTTGGTGGTTAAAAAAAGGGAATTTTTATGTTTGTGTCCTGCCCTCTTTTCTGTCCAGTGGATGTTGGAACAAACCCGAATGGAAAAGTGAGTACTGAGTGACGGATGGAAGACCAGCTATGCAGCAAGAGAGGTGAATTCTGGGATACGGGTCCAGCCTTTTAGGGACATAACGGGATCTGGGAGGTGCTCATGAACTAGCTCAGACCATCATGGGTTAGCATCACCTTTTACATAATCCGGGGTACTTCACAGGTTTTTCCTATACAGTATATTCTGTTTTACTGTTGTTTTTGTTCTCACTTCAAATTTCCCACATCCTTAGTGAAGTCTAACATTCAGATTGCCTCTGCTTCTGAACTGCTTAGGCCAGGGGTTTCCAGGCCTGTTGTCAGCTAAAGCTACTTGAAGGGATAAAATATTCTGAAGCAATACTTGTTTCAAAATACACAAAGAATATCCATTTGTGGTCTAGACTGCTTGTAGAGATGGATTTTACAGCCTGTGAAAGTGCTGCTATATTCACGTATGTGTGATTGAATCATAGTTTGATCTGTCTTGATGAGCCTCAATTATATCCACATTAAATATACATAATGTGGATTTTTCTGACCTGACCAGTGCTGTCAAGTCAAGTACCACCTTGTTTTCATATGAGTGTACCTTGTGATTAATCTGCTGTCATCACCATTGAAAGCTCTTGAAAGGTCTTTGCGTAAGTTTGTAAGTGAATGGATATAGTAGGCAGAAAAAAACTTGACAGTATCACTATATAAGTATTCAAATAAGCATATTCAAAACTACAGTCAATTGTGCTAGCAGGCTATTTGATTCTCATTAAGATGTTTTTCAGACAGGTTAGTACATTGTGTTTAGGTAGGCCTACTGTATGCACATGCAAGTTAGCAACCAGTCTCAAAGGAAAAACATGCTGGTTTTGACATTTCTACAAATTGATACAACATTGCTTGTTGCACATAGCCTCATATTTCACAATAATCTTCCCTGTAATCATAATTTGTGTGAAAAGGAATACAATTCATGAGATAGCGAAGGACCCACTGGTTTCACACTTCTGAATTTTAACGGGTGTTCTTTGTAACGTCATCCATAAACTTGGTGACACACTTGATTATTTGACAGTCATTCTGACTACATTTGAAAGCTTAATTAGTTTTAATGGCAAAAGTGACGGCTGCTCTGGGAATAGCTGTCTAATAGAATAAAGCACTGACAACTCTTGTTATGCCTTTGCCTTTGATACACTTGTGATCAGTGATTTGGTGAGGGTTTGCTTTTCATTAGGATCTTTTCTGAGTCACCCTAATTTACAGCCTTTGACTCTGCTATAATAAGCCTGCAGTTATTGATCTATCTGTCAGTCATAGCACAAGACAGATGGTAAAGCACCGCCTTTCCCAGAGCCTTCGCCCCCTCTTATTGAAAGGAGAGCTCCCTTGCATGTAATGAAGTTTCCTGCTTGAATGTGCTCTCTGAATCCTAAGACATCCGGCTTTCTCCTCGTGGATTTACTGCATGATACCCTTTGCTGTATATTTAGATCAGTCTAATGCTCCTCAAAGTTAGACATCCTAAATGGTTTCTTAAATTGTTTATTTAAGTCTTTTTAGTTCAAAACATTCAACAAGTTCAACTCATTTTAACTCACTGAATACCAATGAGTTTTATTATATTATTTTTCTATGGTTTTTTGTGTGCTTGCTGTAACTCAGTGATTGATATTGAAGGTTTTATGTCAGTAAATGGTCTCTTAACCAACTGATTCTCTTAAGTGAATGATGCCATCTAGTGGACACCTAAATTATGTTTGGTACCTCTTGAATTATTCACTAATAAATGTACTAATCATGTACTCTTTGGAAAAGTGATTCCCAAAGAACATGTATACATTTACTTTCATAGGGTACTCTAAATAAATATTTAAATTTTGTTTTGGCAAACATTTAAGACTGTTTCCTGTCACCTTCTCATTAAAATCTATTCCAGAGACAGTGCCTGGGTGATATTTGAGACTTTTATGGTGCAGTATTTCAATTTCAGAATACAAAAAGGAGTGCAAATTACTTTAAATCCATGGGATATTTAACCAAAGCAGTTCAGAAATATATTCACTTAAGACTTTCTCTATAATTGTGCCCAGAACTGTTAAAGTTGTGGTGCAATGGAAGTACACTCAAGTGAATGTTGAAAAGACAAAATGTACTATTGGTTCTATCCATTGGCACTACTCAATGGAAGCAGATCTAATCTGAATGCCATACTTGCAGTTGACTTCAAGGGGTGGTTTTAAGCAATAAAAGAGTGTTTTTTTCAGCGATAGGTCATGTTATGATATTTTGATAAAAAATGAACAAGGTTAATGAGCATCAATACATTTTCACAACAAACATAAACATGAACTGCACTCTTAGACATATGGAGGCAAAGAGGACTTGATATATAGAACATAGAAATGTCATATGGGCCATTTTAGGGGAAGTTGTTTGTCCTTTTATAATGACTCTGATGAGTGTATTTGTGTGTTCACATGTTAAGTCTATATTCAGCACTTTGGCTGTTTTACTTTCATGCTGACATTTAAATCTTCCACATTCCAGTAGCTCATTTAACTCTTTGTGTGGAGAACAAGTGAAGTGAGTGGTAAAGTATTTGTCTTGTCTTCCCGTTTCTGTTTGCTTTCTAGTTGTGGCTGTGGTTATCATATTGTATATGAATAGAAGTATTAATTTATTTCTAAAATAAAAATAATAATAAAATAAAAATACTGACTCCAATCTTTTGAACTTTTGATGTGTATAGTAGGAAGAGTAGTGCACTAGTATAAAGATCTAAATTCAGGCACTGACTCATAATGACTCATGAACATGAAATGTTAACCATAAGCAGGTCAGGATATGAGCACTGGTACGCTATTGCCCTCTTCTGGCTGTAATGTAGAACATCCAAAAGAGCTTACACTGTGAGTTAAAACATTCATGAAAGATGATCATACAAGCATTAAATAAAAAAAGAAAATCTACTGCAAATCTACATTAACATACTACTTGTATGCATTATATAACAACTGTAAGTTGTACTAAATGTCAAGTGTAAACGAGATTCAGAAAGGACAGTGTGTCACAGAGCACTGTTGTCAGCTGCTAAAGGTGAATGTCAGCTTCCCTTTCAGTGGTAAATATGGGAAGTAAACTCTCTCCCTCATCTCTTGTGTTGCATGTATGTGAAAGCTCAGTTTCACTCAATACACTATTGAAGGTAGAAACTTTCAAAGGTTTAAATAGTTTCAGGGCAAAGGGAAGC
This sequence comes from Ptychobarbus kaznakovi, assembly GCA_027422405.1. Lineage (NCBI taxonomy): Eukaryota > Metazoa > Chordata > Actinopteri > Cypriniformes > Cyprinidae > Ptychobarbus > Ptychobarbus kaznakovi. The sequence continues at coordinate 17,424,316 of CM049811.1, read as the reverse complement.
ATATGTCATCAACTCAAATCATGTATGGAACTATAATAGTAGGCCATATGTATAGGGAGACGGGGCTAGTTGTCACTGGGTTATATTTCAATAAATATAAGGTCAGTTACACAAATGTGTTTTACAAAAACTTTAAAATTAGAATAACTTTTGCACACACAAATGTAAACAATTTATTAATATTGTTGGTAAAAATTAGTAGTCTGAGTTAAATAGTTTAATATTTTACTCTTCATATTCAGCTCTGTTTCAAAAATTAATTACTGTTCACATTTTACTGAAAAGCCTAAAAAATTGACTGACAACAGATTCCATGGTGACAGCCTCACATAGTGCACATATAATGAACTGTACATGTTTCATGGGCATTCGTTGTCGAAATATATAATCAGCTTTTGTGTAGTCAAAGTGTAAAGGTATGTATCTTTAACAGAAATGAACATAACCTGAGAAATTTTCACTTGAGTAAAAAATGTGACTAGTCTGGACAAGTCCACATGTATAAGCGATATCATCATTGTCTCTTCTATTTTACTTTTGATACTTACAATTACTACTATTGTTTTTCCTATTAATTACATCAGACAGTTGTCAGAATAAACAGAAGACACTTCATTTTATTTCTCAAGCACATTTTACTCAGTCAAGTAAATGAAGTTCATCTTCTTCTTTCACAAAATATGTGCAGATGTCCATGAGGCGGTGTAATTTTCCACGTTTTCTCTTAAACTCCTTTTGGGCATCCATGCACATCATGGTAAACTTCTGAAACTCACTCAGATTCAGGCACTGTCGGTAATTAAAGACTTCATTTTAGATTTACTGCTCTATTATGCAAAAGTTATTCTTTGATCACACAACAATCCACATGAATAATATTTTACAAAATGTGTCTGAAATTGACAAGCCTCTCTATGGACACATTGGAGTGCCATTAGCTAGTACTTTTTTATTTAATTTAGGAGACTTTTTACATAACATTTAGGTGTTTACATAAATGTATTTTTTTTAATCTAATTAACAAAAAAAAACTACTTACAATCAAATAGTTTTCTTTTGGATAATTGATTTGCTGAAAAGCATTAGCCAATATGATTGCCTCTACTGAAAGAATCTGCTAACAGTGACAAATAGTGACAAAATGCACAGAGCTAAAATAATGATTAATTCTAAATTACCTTTGTAATTTTGACAGGGAAAAACATCTACATCCAGACCGTCAATTATTTTCATGTGCAATGAAAATGTAGTAGTCAGTGGCAGTGGCTAATGGCGTGCATTTTTGCAGAACCGGATTTTACCAAGTGTGACATGTTCCTGGGTCAACATCTTAGTTGACCCTGGAACAACATTGTTATTAACCAATCAGATTTGAAGAACAAGTTTATAGTTTTTGTGAAGTTTAGGCTTACAATCAGTGTTTGGTGCTTGTACATCAGTGTCATTCATCTATCAGTTCTATTACATCTATTACTCATGGTTAAGGTTAGGTTTAGGTGTAGGGAAATGGTCAAGATTAAATTTTTGAATTAAAATGTTGTTCCAGGGTCAACAATATATGTTGACCCAGGAACACGTCTAACTCAGTCAAATCAGGACGTGCTACATTTTTAGTGCAACATTTGGTTGCAAATGTTAGCAATTATAGATGATTGTATACAGTGATGTTAAATATTTGACAGTTAAGCAGCACTGGTAGTTGTATGACATCTGTACCTCGTCCCCAGTGATGTCAAACTGGTTCAAGATCTTTTTGAAATCGGAACCCTTGAGGTTGAAAAGGAATCCGGACGCCTTAAACTCTTTCAGGGTGATGGTTTTGCTACCATCCATATCCAACAGCTCAAAGACAGGGAGGAAATGGTGACAGATGAAGGTCTCTTCCACATCGTGCTACGTACACACAATTCAGCACATGTGACATTGATCACCACCTCTCATAAAACAATAACAATGATAAAGACAGAGGAAATTTGGCAGTAGATGGGTTTTTCCTGCAGTATCAAATAGAGGAAGTGGCTTTTTGCTCATATATTGTGAGCCCTGTATGGTTGTGGTAAGTGTGGAGGGGCTGTTTTTGATGTGGTCATGTTTTGTAAGAGAATGGCTTACTTCACTACTGAGCAGAATGCAGACCATCATATAAAACTCCTCAAAACCAATTTCTCCATCGGCATCCCAATCCAGCATGTCGAACGTCAGCATGATGTTTTTCTTCCCCATTGTTGTCACATGCTTCATGAAATGGTAGAACTGAATGTCTGAGGGAAGGGAAAAGAAAAGCACGAAAGTTATTCCAAACACCGAAATTCCACCGTAGCTATGTATCCACCTATTACAGATTAATAAAAATTACATAGAAAAACTGATCAAAAATTACAGATTTGTCAGTTGTTCTCGTGTTAAAGGGGAAATGCACATTAACAAGTGTTTTTAGTGTAGCATATTCTTACCATTCAGTGTTTTTTTCTCATGAATATCCAGAAGACAAAAATAATCATAAATGAGTTTAGTGTTAGTCAATGAGAGAAGGCAATGAAACTTGTTTAAATTCAAATATTCGAAGAAAACCCCCTTTTTTAACTTCATTTTGCTCTGTAGATTAGAGAGATGTTACAGCTTCCACTATCAATAAACAATTAATGCCGTTACCATGGTAATTACGCACTTTTCACGCTTCCGCGTTTTTGGCTTCCGGATTGGCGCAGGTCAAGACGCTTTCACACTTGGTTCGCTTGCCTGGTCCGAACCCGAGTTCGCTTGATCCCCCGCTGGACTGTTCATATTATTTGATTTGGGTCCGAACCGCAGTTCGTTTGCCTCATCAAGCCTACTGCTGTTTACCCCGTTGCTTAGTAACGTTAACTACGGGCAGGAGAAGGCGGCAAAATGCATAGTTTTGCTCTCTTCGTTTTTAAAGCCTATATTTATGTTTTTGAAACAGTGGTTTTGTTTCCAAAACTTAAGTACATGACGGTACTTACGTCTATCTTACGAATGTAGCCTACTGCAAATGCTCTAAAGAAGGCTAAATGCGAACAGAAAAAAAGACAGTGTTCTGCTTGCATTGCGTCAGTCACGCTCGTCAGTAAAGTGAGTGAAACACACACAAATACACTTTTTTAAATCAAATAATACGTCTTTTATAGCTGTTCACATTTATAGCTGGCCTATTGCGTTCACATCAGCAGTGAACCGTGTACCAGTATACATGAACGTACTAGAGACCTACACTACAAACTCATCTACATCTCGGATGAACTGAGAGTGAACACATTTCCATTTGGGGCTGAACTATTTCTTTTATAGACACATATCAGTGCACTCCCGCGGGAGTACCGCGGGACCCAACGCAACAGGGTGCGGCGCGGGACAACTCTTGATGGGCGGGCGCGGGCGGGAAGAGACTTGTGTGTGTGCGCGGAATGCGGGAGAATACAATTATTCGCGGGACTCCCGCAAAATAGAAATTATTACTGCCCCAGTAAAGGGCAAAATACAAATTTTAGTATTTAATTTCTGAAGTGTAAACATGTGAAATGTGGCTTTATGTTATATCTGATTTATTCTTATAAATTATATATTTAATAATTTAAAAGCACGGTAATCGAGACGCTGGGCTTGAAAATATCGGATCGGAAAAATAAAATAAGAGGTATCATCCCTACACTACATCATCTACACTCGGATTGAGAGTGAACACAGGGGCTGAGGAACAATCAGTGCACTTCACCCAACGCAACAGGGTTCTTGATTAAGATACAATGGGAGAATACGCGGACTTAGAAATATCTAAACATAAAATGGTTATTTATCTGTTGCGGCAAAGGAAAACAACTGCAAGCTAGGAAAAGTTTAAAATTATAACATGCGTTTAAAGGGTTGCGCAATGTAGCCAATCACAGACTCAGCTGTTGATTAATGGAATGACCAGTTAGAGGTGACTCACCACAGTGCTCACGAATGGTCTCATTTTAATACACGAAGTGTAGACATAGATTCATTGAGTATATGTTCATTGAGTTATAACAGATCTTTATGAGATCGCGATGAACTGAGATGTCAGTTGATAATAAAGGAAGTGCTGCTCGCATTTTGCCATGCTGGCTGCAGCCCATGCTTGCTTTTCTGTTAAAAATAACGGTGGTTTGTGAATGTTGATGCTTAGCCTAAATAACACATATTTTATCAGGAGCGTTTATGCTGGGATGTTGTGGAGTTTAGGAGATGTTACAAAACCATGTCATGTAAATTTATTCGATGTACAGAAAAAAAATCAATATAGATTACTTTTATGCGGGCTTTTGCGGGCGTGAGCGTGATACAACATGAATGGCGGGAGCGGGACCAGATAAGATATATTTCTGCGGGAGCGGGCGGGTGAGGGACTGAAAAATCCGTCCCGCGCAGGTCTCTACCCCAGACCACCCCTTTTAAGCGGACCCGGGTACCGGTACGCGGAACCCACGTTCGGATTCAGAAGACAGCGTTCACATCCAGGGGCGGACTTACCCATTAGGCAAAGGTAGGCGATTGCCTTGGGCCCTCAAATGCCAAGGCCCCCCCCCTAAAACGCTGTTCATATACCAGATGCGCATTAAGCGCGGACACGCGAACGTTTATTACCATGACAACCCTCTGCGTTGTCGTGTATCCTGTAGCACATAAAATATCTGCGACTGCCGCGAGAGCGCGAGGTCTCCCTTTCCCTCTTTCCCTTACACATTATTTTATTGTATTTAATTTAAATAAGTAATGTTGTATTCACTGCTTGCACTATTAGCCTCATGTGATAGCATAAATGCACGTTGTACAATGCGCCCTTTAAAATAAATTGTAAACAAGACTTAGTTTCGCGGTTTAACAGATTAGGATTTTGTAATATGTGCTTTAACTGGACTCCTATAGAATTGTTTGTGTTTATTATTGGTAAAATGTCCGCGTTCAGAGTAGGCGTAGGCTATACAAAATTACAATGTTATTCCTTAGATTTTATAACAACAGTTTGGTGAAAAAGGCCTACTATGTCATTCTTGTGTTTTCTTGTGTCATGGTCCCATGCCCTTATTTGGTCTTTCCTGTTCCTGTCTTCGTTATTAGTTCATTATTAGTCTCCGTCTGTGTTAATTACTCCCCACCTGTTTCTGTCCCCACCTTCCGTTTGATTTCCTTGTGTTTATAAGCCCAGTGTTTCCAGTGTCCTATGTTCAGCGTTGTTTATGTCATGTGTTAATGGACCAGGGTTCCTAGTTGTCCCTTGCCTTTGGAAAGTCATTAAAGACTTATAATCACTGATCTCGGCGTCCTTTTTTCTGTGTTATCTGGGCATTTAAAACACTTTTCACGTGTCAAGCTGAATAGTGTCATCAGCATTTAATGTGAAATTTGTTTTAATGTAGAAATCACTTGATGTCATTATTTGACAGGAGAGGGGAATAACCCAATTGTGAAATGGAAAAACCAATGGATAGTAGGGACAAACAAATCAAGCACAGCAACGCAACCAGGTAAATCATCCTCTGACTTTCAAATGAGAACTTGTGGCAAAAATACCCAAGGTGTTGGAAAACAAATATTGACATTATATCATTCGGACCCTTTAGACTCAATTCCTCACATAGTCAGTCTTGGAAACCAATTAGCAATTTCATGTCTGATGTTTTCTTGCTCAATATAAAACATATCATATCACTCATATTTTTTTGAATGAGCCGTGTTAATGTATATAAATAGTCCAATATTAGAGAAGAGAGAGGACAGTGAGAAGGCTCAGTGGAAGTGAGAGAATTAGTGATGATATCTGAGAACAGCTAAGGTTCTGGAGTTGCTCATGCAGGGTTTGGTTCCTCTATAACCTGCAGTGGACTTTTCCTGGCCAGGGGAATTCTGCCTTCCTGACAGTTACTTATATGCTTGCACACCAAACACGACAACAAAGCAAAATCAGTCTGGTTGTGGACGTTAATCTTGTCGGATTCTTGAGTGATCGATGGTAAGTCTCTTATTTCAAACTCATTTTATATTGTCATTAAAAGAACCACTCAATTATTTTGTTTAAATATATATTTTTATGCATTTGTTATTGCATAGGCCCAATAATATGTAAGATTATTCGCATTACATTAAAACTGACAATTTTATACATGCATAAACAACAACTGAAGTATAATTTACCTGTTTAACAAATACAATATTTCGCCTATTGTTTGTTCTGTTAGTAATAACAATATTAACAAAAGAGTTCAACTGGATACAACAGGATATGTAACATTGTCATGTATCTTTTCTAAGTTGATAAGTCTTCATATTGCTTTCTTAAATGCACAACTATATAGTTAGCTGCATTTTATTATTTACATTTAGCATTGTTTTTTCACCTTCTGTCAGAGCTGAGCTGAGAAATAATGATTAAGAGTATTCATTGCAGTCTAAACGTTTCTCTTTTTTCCACCAACAGATGTTTTTTCTCTTTTTGAGTACGTTGTTGTTTCTCCAGTCCTCTGCTGACGGATCCATCAAAACAGCAGAGAGTTACTGGACACTTAAACCAAATGGTTTGTTTGTCTGAATCTAAAGAAAAATACTTGAGCTCTCTTTTATAAACTGCTACAATTTATTTTATTTGTATTAGGGCTTATATTGTTATATTTGCACTTCTCACATGTTTTTCAATTGTCTGTCATTAGTGCTTTTGGTGAATGTCGAGTCAAGTGAAGATGTAAACATGGTGCCACTTATCTGTGGAGAAGCCTATGAAGGGAAACATATTACATGGACCAGAAACGATGAAACTCTGGAGGCTCAAGGAAACAGGATCGTCGTCACAGTGGAGGCCTGGAAGGGGGGCAACTACTCCTGTTTCAACAGTGAGGGATCCTACCTAAACCACACTCTGGTGCTGGCTCAGTGGACCTTCAGGAAGATTATCAAGAATACTCCTGAGAAAGGTACAACTATCTTCAGCAATGTGTAAACTTGGCGTGATATTCATTTGAAATTTTTTAAAATAATTTTAAGCCTTCAACGGTGAAGTAACAGTTTACAGTAAAATATAATGTGAAGAAAAAAAAAAAATAAAGTCATAAAATATTTTCTACCATGTAATTTGTAGAAAAAATATTGGGCTCAGTAAGATAAAAAAAGTATGTTCATCAAGGCAATGTTAATTTTATGTTCAGTTTAGAGAGAAATTTGAAATATTATTACAATGGAAATGTTATCCATTTTAATATATTTTAATTCATTTTACACAGTGATTGCTCTTCAGTGTCACATGATCCTTCAGAAATCATTCTAACTGGCTGATTTGATGCTGCTTAGTAATATTTATTTATTTATTTTTGATACATGATACATTTTTTCTTGATTGTTTGAAACAAAAGTTAAAAAGAACAGCATTTATTTGGATTATAAATATTTTGTAACATTAAACATATAAATTAAATTAATTATAAATTAGATATAAATATATAAGTCTCTGCTGTCACGTTTGATCAATTTAATGCGTCCTTGATGAACAAAATGATTAATTAAAATAATTAAATAATTTAATAATAAAAATTGACCCCAAATCTGTGAACGGTAGTGTTTATATTTTTTATAACATGTGTCCTGTTTGTTTGTTTCTTTATTGTATTAATTTAAATTTCATCATTTTATTATTGAATTAATGAATTTAATTAATTATTATTTTTTGTTTGTTTATTGGATTACCAAACAAGGTTACATTGATTGTTCAACAAATAACTATGGAGGTTCCTTCAAATGTAAATGGGAATGGGATGAGAACAGGAATGGCCATGTTGTTCATATCAAAGCCACACGGTAAGTTTCTCAGTTTTACCTTAGGCTCGGCAATCTGCTATTTTATAAGGGGGTGTGGAGGAAAGAAAATAATCTTGACTGATTCTGTTCCCAGCCCTCATGGTGGAAGCAACATCAGCTGCAGTCTGGATGACAGAGGACAGTCTATCACATGCGTAGACCATGACTACTGTCCCTATGCTGAGGAGGTGGAGCGCATCAACCTGACCATATCCTTCAGAAGCAGCTTTGTTGTTGAATCTTACAATACAAAGTTCTACATCATGGATATCGGTGAGCTCTCAAAAACTGCTAAGATTGGGTCTTAGAATACTGAATCAGTGTGTCGCTCATCTGAATATGAAACAATCTTTTTCTCCACTTCCTTAGTGAGGCCTGATATGGTGCCTATTAGTAGGATCAATAAAACATCCGTAGAGGTCAGATATCCACACTCCTGGAACACACCATCATCCTTCTTCCCTCTCATGTTCCAAGTGGTTCGCTGTCGGAAACACGAACAATGTGACTGCTCCAAACAAAACTTACAAGAGGTAAGCCCACACATATACTGTACACACTACTGGTCAAAAGAACACCCGGAATAATTACATTTGAAATAATTAGGCTGTATTTATTTAATCTATTTATTTATTTGTATTTTTTAAATACAATAAAAACAATAATATTGTGAAAAATTATTACAATTTAAAATAACTGTTTTCAGTTTGAATATATTTTAAAATGTAATGTGTTTCTCTGATTAAAACTATGTTTAGTCAGATCAGGAAATATATACATTTTTTATTTTTTTTGCTCAGATTTTATTCACACAAATTCACCAGCTGCCAGTGAAAAAAGGGACGAGTGTGTGTGTGAGAGCCAGAGATGAATTCTGTAATTCCTCATGGAGTGACTGGAGCCAGTACAAGTGTGTGTATTTAACATTTGTTATATTTCTTAGCAAAAGATTAAATTGCTTTACCCCCTTTAAAATGTCCTTATTGCTTTATTGATGTTTTTTTTCCGTACACATTATAATTCAAACTTTCTCTGTTAATTTTTAGATGCAAATCCAGAAACAACGGCAAGCAGAGGAACCGAGAACCAAAGTTAAAGATGCTATAATTTATTATACATCATTAAATAAAAATCAATGTAACCATTATGATGTTATCTGTAGTTATGAACAATGACTGACTCTATTAGACCTTCTCTGGTCATATACTGTGTAATTAAATACAAACACATCGTATGTGTTCTTGTAATAATGTATTTATCTATAATTGTAATAACACTATCATGCTCTTAAATTAATTATTTATAACTGTAGTACATCTTAACTGTGTTACATGTATTTATTATGATTGCTGATGTCTTTACTTGATTATAAATGACATAAAACATCTATATGCTCTTAATTCAGTTTTGTCTTGATTGCATGTTTAGATTTAAGAAGGGATTTAATTTGGTCTCACCAATTCTGAACTGTTATGTAGTGTATTCATTTAGTTAAATATCACTCACATTGAAAGGTTTGGACTTCGTTAGGTCCTAATTATATGCAACTGTCTTTTCTTTCTCTGTAGATCACACATAAGACTGCTCAAGACAGGAATTACTGTCACATCTCAATGTGGAGCAAAGCAACATGCTATTCCCCCCGTTTCAACAGAGTTCGGGCATCAAATCAAAAGAGCCACCTAAATCAACCGATCACTGATTGTTAAAGTGTTGTGTGAAAAACAAGTCCTGTATTGAAGCCTGGAAATAACATGTGTAACACACCATGAGTGACATTAACCACCATGTAAAAAAACACAAGTGCTGGGTTTTTGGAAATGACACAATTGGTGCATCATGAAGTCATTTTGAGGAACTTACCCAAACAAACCTGCCATTCATTAACTGAAGCTGGTATAACAAAAAGACTATAAAAAATAAATAAATGAAAGATCTGAACTGTCATTAACTGATCTGATCAGCTGTGACTTACTAATCACAAACCACACAATTAATACGCTATTTTAAATGTGGTGAATGCAAATAAATAATCAAAATGATAATAGATCATGTAATTTAAAAAGAGTCTGTACATTGTCTTGGCTAAATGCATTTGTGAATATATGTCTTGCTAAATACTTGACACGTTTATCCAGGGTAGGTTTATAAGTTTGAGATACTGTGAGTGTATATATGCCTTGAGAAGGCCACAGTCTCTATTTATCAGAGTTAACAGTTATTTCAGGGCAAGTGTGCCATAAAAACTTTGATTTAAGAAGCATTTCCTCAACATAATTATGAGAGACATTGAAAAGGGTACAGATTGCTGACCTACTTATGAAGTATAGAGACTAAAAGAGAAGATTGGCTCACTCCCTCTGGGACATGTGCTCTTGCTAGTAGGCTGATAGAAACATCCACATGCTCATAATTAAATGATTTACAGTCTATAGCAGACACTGTGGATATAAACAAAGATCATGCAAATAGGCACAGTACAGGTCTGAAATGTCCACAGTGATCTCTCTGTTACTCTTTTACTGTCTAGCATTGATTTCACAAATGAGTTTTCACTAAACAATGAATTCAAGATGAAAATGATGGGATTGCGATTTTGACGTGATCCATGGCTCTTGTTTTTGAAACTGTTGTTTTGGGTTACCTTACAACGATTCAGCTGCTTTGGCATTGCTGTTGTGGGTTAACATGTGACCTATTGTATTTTATACTGAATGGACATTTACTGTATATTCCTACATCGTAGTGCCACATCATACTCTGTAAATGATGCTTAATCATACGTTTATACAGGAGGGAAGTTCACATCAGCACGAGTGAATAGCTGAGCCAGCTGTGGCTTCACCACAAGAGGAGAAATTACTAGGGGTTTGGAGAAGATAATTCCCCATAAGCGTGATTAAATTCATCAGTTTTTTAACCACATGCTTTTTTTGGGACTGTGTGAAAGCAGAGATAGATCACTACACTTATTTAATCTTCTTGCAAGTATACACAAATTGGAATGTATATATATATTATATATATATATATATATATAGAGAGAGAGCTGGGTTGTAACTGATTACATGTAATCTGGATTAGGTAATCAGATTCCACAAATTGAGTACTTGTAATTAGAGTAAGTTACATTTTAAAATCCTCTTAATCAGACTACAGTAACTTTTTTATGCATTACATGATTACATATTATTCACAAAATAGCAATACATTAGTGTTCCTGTGGCTCAGTGGTTAGAGCATTGCGTTAGCAGCGCAAAGGTTGTGGGTTTGATTCCCAGAGAACACACATACTGACAAAAAATGTATAGCCTGATTGCACTGTAAGTCGCTTTGGATAAAAGCGTCTGCTAAATGTAAATTATTCATAATTAATTGATTCTCCCTAATTTCTCTTTTTAATCTTGTTAATTTTCCTTTCCAAAACCGATTATATATTATATATGAAGAGTTCAGATGCAAAAGCCTCTAAGTGCCAATCTGAAATGTTCTTCTGAAATGAGCATGTTTCTCAGGCTCCTATATTTATGTTCAGTTATTTCACTTTAATAGCAATGAAAAGAACCTATTCATTGCCACTAAAGTGACATTACTGAACCTAAACATGAGAGCCTAAGAAAAACGCTCATTTTAGAAGAAAATTTCAGATGACACTTAGAGGCTTTTGCATCTGAACTCTCATAGTCCAGTCCAGTTTGTGGACATACACACAAAGATCAGTCATTAGTCAGGTGGCATTTGAACACTGGATTTACAAAAATCATGTCAGGTTTAAGAAGGGTTTCAACATTGCATCAACTACTGATGGACACATTCATTTTTATTTTAATTATTACTGTAGTTTTTTTAACCATGTATTATTAATTATAACTAATTAAAATATTAGTATATTCACGTTATTTCTTAGTGCATGCAATACAGGCATTTCAAAACTTTTTGTCATCTAAACTTTATTCACCAAATATATCTGCTTTAAGTACGCCTGATATTTTAAAATAAATATTTCAATAATTAAGTATCACATTTGCATCTTTTTTAGTAAGTGTTTTATTTAAAACAAAGACTATAGAAATAGAAAGACGGTTCACTCTTATACTTATGAATAGGAGAAACTGCAACGCGCAATATGGAGGAATAGTCCCACCTTCTAAATGAAAGAGCCAAATTTCCCATAAACCCGACTAGACCAGACAATGCACATGCTCTGTATAAGCACGTTATGACTCCGCATGCGCATTGGCTGGTCTAGCCTGAAAAATATCTTTTTAAACGCTATTTGAGCATAAGAAACAACATTCATGGGCAATTGATTTCAGATTTGTGTTGCTGATTTGACATATGTAATTTAATTGTGAGGTCAGCGAGCAGTTTTTGGGATTTCAGAATCCCCCCATTCATTAAGACAGGTCTTGTATGAGCTGCCCGGAGGCTTTGCAAATATGGCCACTGAGTGAAGAGACTTTCCTCGAAATTGAGTTTGTTTTAAAATGATTTATGTTCATTTAATTTTTTTTATGATTTAATTAATTGTCAGCTTTTCATTAAACCCCTGCAGTTCCTTTACAAACCCTAGTTTGGGAAACCTTGATGAAAATATTTTATGCACTTCATGTTGTAAATTACAACCAGTGTTGGGAAGGTGGACAAGTTACCCTTCTTACTTTATAAAAGTAAAGTAACTTTTTTTTATTTTTTGACATCTAATTATGGTAAACTTAAGATAATGCTTTTCATCAAATCAATGTGTGTGTCTTTGCAGTGTGTGGACGTTAAATCAAAAGCAATCAGCAAATACGTAATCTGAGCATAGAAGGCTTACGGTGTATTTGTTCACTGCTGTGTGTGTGCAAAATGTTCTGAGAATGGGTCACCATGTAACTTTCACTAAATTAGTTTATGTCTGGCTGCGCATTTTTACTCCAGACTTTTCTGAATAAGGGCCAATGGCAAGTTTTGTTAAAAAGTTCAAACTAAAGGATGGATCAGCAACCATTTTTCGTGATCCAGCTACACATCCAGAAGAAGTAAGTCTGATTATCTACAAATCGCCTTTGCTCTTCCACAGAAGAGAGTCGGGGTGAGCAGAGCTCATTGGCATGTAAAGAGATATACACCGAAACGAGTGCTACATTTCAAGATTACCCTAAAGAATCATGTGGAAAATAGGCATACAAGCACAGCCACCTCAAAATCAGACTTACTTTAAAATCATTATGTTAAATACAGTTTAAAATCATAACAAGAAATTGTTTAATAGCTATGATATTGATTTTAAAATCAAATCTTTGCATAGCTATGACATAAAACACTGGAATCTAATGATGCAGAAAAACAGTTAATCTTAAAAAAAGCATATACATAAACCCATATAGGAAATATAAGACTTATCGGAAAACCATGATATAAATTTCTGAAACATTGGTATTTCATATTTTAGAGCAGTCACTGCAATTTATGAAGGAAATCAGTTCAATCTGTATGTGGGAGTGTGTGTTAAAAAATCAGATGTAACCCTCTGTGTAATCATTAACATTTTCATAAGTAACTGTAATTTAATTACACATCTTTTCTTAGCAACTGTAACTAATTACAATTACTTTTATTTTGTAATTAAATTACGTAATTCCGTTACATGTAACTAGTTACTCCCCAACACTGATTACAACGAATGGAACAAGTTTTCTTACTCTTTTTTTTTAACATCTTTATGGTATAAGATAATGCTTTTTAAAATCAATGTGATAAACGTTAAATCAAAAGTAATCTAAACGTAATCTGATTATATTACCTAAAATGTGTAATGTAACGGATTACATTACTGACTACAATTTTTGCCATGTAATCTGGAATCAGTAACGGATTACATTTTGTATATAATCTACACAGCTCTGTATATATGTGTGTGTGTGAGCCCACAAAACCAGTCATAAGTAGCATGGGTATATTTGTAGAAATAGCCAAAAATACATTGTATGGGTCAAAATTATTGATTTTTATTTAATGACTCATAGGGTATTAAATAAAGATCATGTTCCATGAAGATATTTTGTAATTTTTTACTGTAAATATATTAAAAAAATTGAATAGTAATATGCATTGCTAAGAACATGATTTTCTTCTTATTATTATTTTTTTGCACCCTCAGATTCCAGATTTTCAAATAGTTATACATCTGGGCCGAATATTGTCTTATCCTAACAAATCCATCAATGCAAAGCTTATTTATTCAGCAATCAGATGATGTAGAAATCTCAATTTCAAAAAGTTGAGCCTTGCACACACACACACAACACACACACACACACACACACACACACACACACACACACACACACACACACACACACACACACACACACACACACACACACACACACACACACCACACACCACACACACACACACACACACACACACACACACACACACAGATGTTTTATGGGACATTCCATAGGCGTAATGGTTTTTATACTGTACAATCTGTATGTGCATTGCCCTACACCTACCTACACCTAAACTTAGCCCTCACAGGAGACATTCTGCATTTTTAGATTTTCAAAAAACTTTATGCTGCACAAGCTTGTTTCCTCATGGGGACAAAAAATGTCCCCACAATAAAGATTTACTGTATTACACACACAGGACACCAGCACACACACACACACACACACACACACACACACACACACACACACCACACACACACCCACACACACACCACCACACACACACACACACACACACACACACACACACACACACACACACACACACACACACACACACACACAGACAGACAGACAGGCCTACTTCGACTACCATAGACCACACATAGCATGTGTGTGTGTGTGTGTGTGTTGTTATATTTGTATTAGGCTGTTGAAATAATAGGCTGTCTGCCTGACTTTTCTCAACGCCAAAAAGGTGAGAGGGGGAGAGATATATTAATGTGAAGAGGCAGTATCACAGATAATTAAAGTCGATTATCATTTTAGTTTTATTCACAGACCGTGATCTGGTTCATTATAGCACTCTTAATCTTTATGGCACAGTTGGCATTGTGAATGCTGAGTCGCCTGCTCTGACTCCTTATCATTCCACCTATCCACCCCCTCTCTTTCTTTCAGTCTCCAACGTGTGCTGTGCCCTCATGATGCCGCGGCGCTCTATAATCCGCTCTCCTCGGCGCACATGCTCAGTACCGATCACTGTGGCAATCTGTAATGGCTGCGGGATGATGTGATACGAGTCCCGGTGCCGCGCCGCGTATATTCGGAAGGAATGCCCTTTCCCTGAGACAGCCAACCACTCCATTCATTCCTCCGTCAACATGATTGACATCCGACAGAAGAATAAAGGTCGGACATCATAGTCGCCAGCACTTGCGAGAGTCATAATCGTGTAAGTTGAATGTTTATTTTGTCTGTTAAATTGCGGTTCATTGAGCGGGGGATCCGGACATGAGTGTGTCAATGTTTGTTATCCGAGGTCACAGTTCATAGCAGCATCTCTAGAGAGAGAAGGCAGGGCACATATAACGTTAGCCGCGTACTGCATAGCTAGAGCTGCATCCAAGTAACGTTATTAACGTTATATATGGCGTGCGATTCGAGGCCA
The DNA here is from genome assembly GCA_027422405.1 of Ptychobarbus kaznakovi. NCBI lineage: Eukaryota > Metazoa > Chordata > Actinopteri > Cypriniformes > Cyprinidae > Ptychobarbus > Ptychobarbus kaznakovi. The sequence goes on along the minus strand of CM049811.1, from coordinate 17,408,875 downwards.
GAGATATCTGAATGTTTCCGTGAAGGTTTCCTTTAATTACAGACGTTTAACACCGGTTATCACAGCAGCGTCGCGTCATTGTAACGTTACAGACAACATTGGCTACATATCCTCACATTTATTGTTTTTATTTACGCCAATAGAACGGAAAACGAAGTTATTTTTGTAGACGCGCTTATTACTGCAACAGGCTCATTGTGAGATCAGCCAGTCACACACAATTCATTTTCAATGAGCTCGGGGTTACTACAGTTCATTTCGACAGCTCCCGCTGGCTCTAACCTTAGAAAATACATCATCAGGGTGCGAAACCCGGGGTTTGGGGTCGAGGGGCTGTGCTACTTTTTAAAAAAATAAAGCCTCCCAAAGGAAGTCCAAACAAGTTGGGATGATAAAAGTATTTATTTTTACAGACAAGTATACGTTTTAAGGGATTTGAAATGTTTCATTAATCACAAAAGTTAGATTAGTGACAGAAAGGCGCTAGCCTTACGAGGTAACCATAGCAACAGTAGCCTGGCGAAACATTTTGCTTTAATTATCCTGATAAAAATACGAACATATAACCTACTGTATTTATCACTTTATTATATAAGTATTACAAGTATCTCACACAAAGAATAGTGTTTTTTTTTCAAATATAGTTTAGAGGCGTTTTATTATGACAATTTTTTGCGCAAACACAGTTAATTACTGGGTCCGAAAAATGCCCCACAGAAGTTAGGCCTACTTTACAAACTAATTTACAAAAACGGACTCCTCCCTCAGAAGTGTGTATGGGTAGCACACTGAGTGCAAAGCAGATTATGTAACTGTTTCCCTATAAGACCGCAGCTATACAGTTTTATGGAAATTTTGACTATCTAGTTATCTACATTATTTATGGTTATGGTAAAAATAGCTGTTTATCAGATTGTTTTATGCACCATCTATGCTGTGTTTTGTGTTAATTGTAAAAACATGCAGCCCTAAGGAAACAAACAGGTTATGTAATAACCTGTGTTTAACTGTCCATTAAACTTCAGTAAAAAATGCTGCCACATTTTGCATTTAGTCTGTCTAATTATAACCTACATATAAACTTTTTGTATTCGCTGATGTATTCAGTTGAGAAATTATTCTCTTAATCAGTATTTAGCTCTTGATCTCAGAGCTTTTCTTTTGCATAGGGCTTGTCTCAGACAATACCTTTTACTGACAGTCATGAACCCCCCCCCCCCCTCTCTCTCTCTCTCTCTCTCTCTCTCTCTCTCTCTCTCTCTCTCTCTCTCTCTCTCTCTCTCTCTCTCTCTCTCTCTCTCTCTGTTTGTGGCTCTCTATCTCGTATCAGCGCAGTGCTGGTGTGTGATAGTGCCAGTGAATTGCGTGTGGTTGGTGGTAGTCAGGAGTGATGGCTGTGAAGGAGCGGGTGGAGGCGGTGCTGAATGTGGGCCTGCGGGTCCCCAGTATCATGTTACTAGAGGTGCTGTACCGCTGGGATGTCAGCTCCTTCTTCCAGAAGATCCAGAGAAGCAGCCTCAACAACAACCCCCTCTTCCAGTACAAGTACCTGGTCCTCTACCTTCACTATGTGGGTGAGTAGCAAACCTATTTTATGTGATGGTTTTTGGGGTATACCATGGTCTACGAATAAGGAGCCATTCAGTGTCATGAAATGCCCATCAAGTTTCCATGGTATTACCATCTCTGTCTGCACCATGGTACTTCTTGTGAGGGAATAAATGGCTTTCATCTGTAGATCAGTTTACTTATTTCTCTGTTCCCTTCCTGCTACCTAAAACACTCTTGTTGCAATTTGTAGCTATTTTATATTTTGGTGAATTTGTGGCTAATTTGGATGGATCGTATTAATATGTTTTTGTACGATCTGCTTACGCAAAATTGAATGTTGCATATTTCCGTACAAATCACTTCATATAAATTCATATGAAATCACCACCTTGAAAAATATTTGCATTTTCTCATGAGATCTGGTTGGCTGAATCATATGCTGCCATAAAATCTACATTTGACCAGTGCTTGCTTTCGCTAGAAGTTGAATCCATGACCTTGGCTTTGTACTGTTTGAGCCACAGAAAAGCTTGGCTTGTTATAGTTCAGGGCAGCCAAGAAGTCTCTGAAGATTCTTTGCAATTGGAATAGTAGAGAAGCTTTGTTCTAGAGGTCAGTCAGGTGGTCTGTTCATCACATTACTCCAGATTGCCTCTCATTTGAGTAATGGTGGCACAGGCAGCAAGATGATTGAGTGGAAAATGGAAAAAACTTAAATGAGCTGGCAAAAACCTCAAATGCAAAGAAAAATAACCCATTCAAACCTATTTCTCGCTGTTTATTTACCCTGTGGTCCTGCTGACAATGATAGAGTCAGAGGCAACTGATTCAGGCCACGGGTCTTTCTCAGCCCCCTGTCCTGAGTTTTAAAAAGACTCAGTGGAGCGTAGCATCAGCCTCCATTCATCTGCTGCACACATCCCAACACACACATCTCATGAGTTATTCACGGGGATCATGCTGTGTTGATGTTTGTGAAACTCTTTTTGTTGTGAATGACTTTATTTTCTCCCTTTCTCAGTTGTTCACATTTGTTTTTCTATCTGAAAGGGTTTTCGACTTCTAGAGCTTGTTTTTTTAGTTTTCATTTAGTCTTGTTTGTAAGAGACTTAGTACAACTTCACCCACATAACTCCAGGTTTTAATGGTTTATAAACTTTAATTAAAGACAGACTCCAGGAAAACTGGATTTTGGAGCAGATGTTTGTGTAGTACCCAAAAGAACAAACCCTAATGACCCTGATTTGTCTGTGTGTGTGTGTGTGTGTGTGTGTGTGTGTGTGTGTGTGTGTGTGTGTGTGTGTGTGTGTGTGTGTGTGTGTGTGTGTGTGTGTGTGTGTGTGTGTGTGTGTGTGTGTGTGTGTGTGTGTGTGTGTGTGTGTGTGTGTGTGTGTGTGTGTGTGTGTGTGTGTGTGTGTGTGTGTGTGGTCATGCGCTATGCCCATGTGGCTGTTATTTACCCTGGAGAGGAGGCTTTTGAGGTTACATGCGGATGTGTTTGTACAAGTATGGCAGCTTCTGGTAATGACTTTAGAACACAGACTACCACCCAGCAAAACAATACGGCACATCCTGTACATCTAGTTTACAGAATAAAAAGTTATTGTTTTGAATGAATACTCATTGTAATTTGTGCCAATGGCATTATGCTCATTGTTTGTTCTATCAAATAATTTATTCAAAATGTAATTTATATATACAGTGACTTGACTTGAAACAATATTCTATGATGAGCATGTTTTATTTTTCTGGTTTAACATTCAGCTTTATATGTTTAAAAAAAAGATTAATTATTTTTTAATTAAAATATTTCCTTAAAGCTGCTACTTTGCATATTGATGTTACAAATCTTTTGTCCATTGAATCAGTCATCAATCAGTCAAACAACATTCAGAAACACACTGAATGAAAAAACTCTACTATATTTTAATATTTATGAATTATTCATTCATTCATTCATTCATCATATTTATATAAAAAACTTAAAAAAAAATTAAATATATTTGAAAGTTTATGAAACCATAGTACGTGCATATGAAACCAAAATAAATCAAATATTACATTTTTGAAAATGCTGCACATGTTTTAAACTTATTTTAAAATTATAATTTTTTTTTTTTTTATGACATTCACCTTTTTATTAAACATAACATTCTCTTTCCACATTAACTGTCTAAAATACCCACATGTAGTAGATTAAGTGTATTCACAACAATAAATGAATAATTTACAACAAACAAACATGATTTGTTATTCTCGGTTATTACACGAACAAAGCATCAGAAAACAATAAACAATTTTTCCATCTCTGCAGTGCGCTTTATTAGCTGTTGCTTAGAAGCAATGACTAGGTGTTGACATTTCAGAGCTACCGCTAGCAGGACCGTTACTGGTGTTCTGTTTAATAGAGATTCAGCAGCTTCTGTTCTTGGAGGCAGCTTTGTTTTGCAGGTGCGACTTGTTCAATGTTGGTGGTGCTACAGTACCCTCAGGACCCCCTGCTGAATGGGGGATGGAGTCCAATTACAGTAGCTCCCACAGGTGAAAAGTGCTGCTGTCAAAAGAAACTTGGATTTCTTTCATCTCAGGCTTGCTGGGTTTGTGTTAGTGTTAAGAGAAACAGCCTGGCCCAGAGAAGCTCCTGTGGATTTTACACTGTAATGAAGTGGAAAAAATAGGCCTGTGTGTCTGTTCAACACTTTAGTTTCAAAAAATGACACTGCAGGGCCATTAGAACTAATAGAGATGGCCTTCTCTAACACTAGGAGCTGACATTTCTGCAGAACAACTCCACTTCTTGTTATTATCTATATATTCTGGGCTTTAGCCTTATGATTATATTGAGGAAACGAAGCATTGTCCATCCAATCTTTTTTAACAATACTTATATATAGGAGAAGATAAATTACAGAGAGTTTGGTTTGGCAGAGATGTTAAATTGAGACAAGGAGAACATCTACAGTCAGCAAGATCACGGGCACTTTCTGTCTTTACTGCCTATGGAAAATATGAGCTGTCTTTCAACATTTTATCCAGCCTCAAACATGGCCAAGTCCACTGCTCTTTGACCTGGCGAAAGCTTCCTCATATTTCAGCGCTAACTTTATTCCCAGGTAATTGCATTGGTTCAAGCTAGTGTGCCGCGCCAGCATACTTCACATTAATCAATACTGAGATAAACTTTGTGTCTTCAATCCAAGTAGAATATTTCCACTGTGTTATATTTCTCCTGTGTTCTAGACAATGGAGTATGGTGCATGTTTTTATATTTGTGAATGGCAGAAGTGAACTGGAGAGGATGAGTGTTGAACGTCAGATAAACAGTACGCAACAGGACGGATCAAGAGGGTTTGGCAGTGGAGTAATGACAGCTTAATCTGTGCATGGTAAAAGCCTTAATCTCCCGCCTCATCCCATCTACACACACTCATATGAACACACAAACACGTCAGCGTGAGCCAGTGAATGTCAGACCGGAGGCTGAAACATGTACTACAATACCCTTGTTCGTTATGACGTATACTACTGAATGTGTTTACATTTGAAAGCACTTTTTTCAGGAAATATTGCACCGTTAGAAGGCGTTTTATTAGGTAAATGTCTAATGCAAGCATTCCAATGTTGAATTTGTGTTGTCTACTATTTCTGTTTTCTCATTGATGGCCATAACATAGGCTCAAAACAGCATCCAACTTGCACTGTTTATGCTGCACATTTGCTGTATGCCTAAATAACTTGATGATCACAAAAATGTACAGTACATTAAACAGCAGTTAGTTCCAGTCCTCGAATTTGATTGGCCAATCGGCGCTCCAAGAGTTCCAGCTCAACAGCACTGAGACTTGTCGCTATATCACTCAGATAGTTTATGTTTGCTCTTTCCAGAAGAGACTGTCAGTATATTCCAGTCAGTTTGTGTATTAGTGCATTATGTTGAGAATATTAAGTGACGATTTCTGCAGGTTACATCTTTCTATAATTCTAGGAGGTGGTGACAAGTGATTGCCTTTTGAGTGAATTGATTATTGACTCACCTGCTTAGTTCAAAAATACTGATTCATTTAGCAATGAAACATGTAACTGTGTGTGTGTGTGTGTGTGTGTGTGTGTATTAATGAGTCATATAATTATTCACTCAATTGATTTGTTCAGAAACACTGAATCATACACAAACGCAATAGATTTTGTAGTGTTCAATTTCAGGTTTACAATGTAAGTTACTGTTGTATAAAAGCTAAATCACATTTGAAATGGTGCTGGTCTAAATATCAACATTATTTCTAGCTTATACATTAATAGTATAGGCTAGTAATTTTCAAAATCAGCTTGATTATGCACATTAGACTGCCAAACAAGTAATTACGATTTTAGAGACTGAAACTGAACTAAATTAAAAATGCAAAGTAAATGTGTAAACAATGCAGACTACTAAAACTACTTTTTATATTTGCATTTTGCATGCTGTTTGCTTCATATGCATTTTTTTAAAAGTAGGTAGTATATGGTATATTCTGCACACTGAACAGCACCCATCCATCTATTCTGTATTCTGTTCTGAGCATAGCCAAAGACTCTTATTGCAGGTGCGACTATCAATGAACTGGATATCCGGATTCAGTCAGTGAGCTCTGGCTGTGTGACTTCCTTTGACAGTCCGAGTGAATGGACCTTCTCTGCTGGTCTGAGAGATATTGAGAGAGATGTGGCCTCCGAGGCCCTTCTGTGTGCTTGACAGCATCCTCTTTACATAGCGGTCGAACAGCAGTCTCATTCTTTATCCTTCTCTCTTTCAGGCTACATTCTGAGTCTGGTTCTGCTCACCCTGCCCCGACAGCACCTGGTGCAGCTCTACTTGTATGTGCTCACTGCTCTGCTGCTGTTCGCTGGTCACCAAATCTCAAGGTGAGCGTTTAGGAGAAAGACTGACAGAAAAGCTGCTCCCACCAAAACAACCCGATAGCCACTAAAACTCCCTTAAAACACTGTGTTTGCCATTCAACCAAGAGAGAATCCATCATGCATTTTGATTCAGTCTATTTTTTACATAATAGTTGATTATATTTGTTTACACTTCTTTGTTCATTACAAAATGGGACTGACCCACTTAAGACCCTAACTCTAGTAGTTCACCCAAAAATTTAAATAACCCCATAATTTACTCACCCTCAAGCCATCCTAGGTGCAAATGACTTTCTTCTTTCAGACAAATACAATCGGAGTTATTTAAAAAAAATGTCCTGGCTCTTCCAATCTTTATAATTAGGGGTGCACATAATGGCAAGTTCACACTGCATGATTTTAGCCCGATTTTTCACTCGCCGACAGGTTTTGATGAATCGCCGACAAATGCCCGAAATCGGAGGCAAATCGGTGCTCGTTCACGTGAGTGACAATCACGCAGTGTGAATTATCAAAGACGCGATCTGAGAGAATCGCCGATGCGTCGCAGACGCTCTTGAAAATTTTGGCATGTTATATATCTGGACCAGTTCGCAATTCAAAATCCTGCTGTGTGAATGAGTTCTGACTGAAAAATACATCGGCGATGACTTACAGCCAATGAGAGAGCAAGATACAGTGCAGCTGGAAGTTCGGGGAGGACTGTTTTTATTTTTTTTACTAAGCAATACAAACAACGTGGCAATATCAGTACATTTTGCATTATAATATACAGAAAAGGTAAAGTAAGATATACAGGCTATATAGCCTATATATCTATATCTATCTATATGTAAATATATATATAGTCATTTAGCAGACACTTTTTATCCAAAGCGACTTACAAATGAGGACAATGGAAGCAATCAAAATCCACTAAAGAGCAATGATATGCAAGCGCTATAACAAGTCTCAGTTAGCTTAATGCAGTACATGTAGCAAGGTTTTTTTATTATATAAAAAATAAAACCTAGAATAGAAAAAGAATAGAGCAAGCTAGTGTTAGAGGCCTTTTTGCTGTTGTTAATTGTATAATAAATAAAAAGTAAAAAAATAGATAGAATACAAAAAGATTAGACTATAGTTAGAAAATATAAAAAATTAATTAAACATAAAAGGGAGTTAGGATTTTTCCTGTAAATAATATTCTTCTATAAAGGACAAAATATTTTGTGTTATTTTTCTTTTTTATCACTTTGAGAGCTTTTGTAGGCTATAAGAAATAAACTCATTATAAAATAAACAAAATGTTTGTTTCACTTTCAAGTAGCCTATTAGATTTGTGTAGGCTATATCAAATTTCCACAGCAAAAGTATTTTGTTAACAAGGAAGTCATCTTTGTTAATTATTGTGTGTGCGTGGAGGACTTTTTACAGACCATAATATCAGCGTGATCTTGCGTTATTCTCGTGTGCGTTTGGCTGTAGTTTGCGGATCAGACAGAGCTGTCGTTGGCGATTCTTCCTATTGTAAAGTCATGCAGTGTGAAACCTCCTGTCGCCGATCCATCGTGCAATGAGAAAACAGCAGTGACTGAATGCTACCCCAGATAGTTGTGCAGTCTGAAAACAACAGTGATCCGGCGACGTTGAAAATCGTGCAGTGTGAACTCGGCATAACTGGAATGCAGGTACGCAGGTGTGACCAAAATAAAAAAATGCGCTGTGTAAATAAGTTCAGACTACTCATTTGCATACCGACATGGTTGACAGCTGTTAACGCACAATTACCATTTTAGATCAACTAACTGTAATACTGTATATGATTTTCATTCTTACTGAAACTGACATTTCATTCATTGACGCGCTTCACTCTTCACTCAGCAGTGCTAAACCTGGCAGCACATATACTTACTTGCCAGCAACACGCCAAAGCTTGCTGATTTTAAGTTTGAAAATGATGAAAATTCATATGTATAAAAGAGTAAATATTAGCATTTTATTTTTAAGTTTACTAAATAATAATTATTTTATTATATTTTTTTATTTTGTTTATTAAAAAAAACTAAATAAATGAAGTGCAATATTATTATTGTCATCAATATTATTAATTTAATACCACTCTCTCGTGAACACACGTATGACAGTTAGCAGAAGCTAGAGATTATGGTTTATAAAGTCTTGAATATGGACATTTTTCTTACACAAATGCATCAATTTGCTTCAGAAGGCCTTTATTAACCCACCAGAGCCGTGTGGAGCACTTTTTTTTATAAAGGATGAATGCACTTTTTTGGGCTTCAAAATCTCAACCCCCATTCACTGCCATTATAAAGCTTGGAAGAGCTAGGACAATTTTTCATATAACTCTGACTGTATTTGTCTGAAAGAAGAAAGTAATATACACCTAGGATGACTTGAGGGTGAGTAAATCATGGGGCAGTTTTCATTTTTGGTAAACTATCCCTTTAAGGTTATGTTATATTATATTATAAAGAACATTTATTAAAATAGAAAAATAGTTTACTGTCACACCTTTGATCCTTGCTAAATAATAATTTATTTAAAAAAACTTACAGACCCCAAAGTTTTGTACTGTAGTGTATATTATATTATGCTATTATTTACTTGTCTTCATGTCTTTCTAACCTCTGTGCTGTTGTTTCTACATGGAACATAAACGTTTATTTATTTAGTATTTTAATACTATTTGAACAATAATAATTAATTAACAAGCTAATTAATAATTTGATTAATAAAGAAACTAGCTAAAAGAGAATTTGTTTTAACTTCTATTTGCACTTATATTTGGACATTTAAACAATGCTGCACAAAAATCTATGTTTTTAATGCTTTGAAGGTGAAAGAATGTTAAGATCTGAGCAGGCATTACGACAGACGTGTTACTTTACTGGAGGCTCCTCTGCCATGCTCATGGGTCCGCGATTATAGTGTAATTTGCGTTTGACAGCTGGCTATTTAGTGTCAGATTAAGAGAGAGCTTTTAGCACATTTGTCAGCATAATGTGTGTCTGTAGAAAAAAGCAGTGGCTGCTCAAATTAAGATCACCCAAGTGTGGCAAAGCCATTACTGCCAGCTCGTAACTTACCTGCCTTCCTCTATTCCCTCTCTGCCTCCTTAAACGGAGCAGAGCCAAGCTCAGATAAGAATTTAAGCAAGCTTTGTAAATGTTTATTCAGGTATATGTGTGTCATATATGACATCCATTCGGTCCTCTAAATGAGTCAATCCCTCAATTTGTCCGAGTCATGTAAGAAAAAAAATATCATGTTGTTATATGCAAAGCCATTTCAATAGTCAAAATTTTCACCAAAAGCTATAGTCGGGCTTTAAAAGTGCACAGCTTTTATGGTCCACTTTTATGCTCCTTTAATAATACCTTTGCATAATTTTTTAAGCTTGAAAGTTTCAGTTTCATGCATTATAATCATGTAAAAAAGAGCGACCAGCACATTATTCAGAAATTCTACCTTTGTATTCCATGAACAAAGTTATATTGGACCTTTTTTTCCACCACAAAAATTCGTTTTAGATCAAAAATAATTGATGGAGCCCCTGCAGAGCCCCTAGGGCTTGCAGACCCCGTATGAAAACCCCCTTAGCTAAGGGTAGAGGAGTATTTTAAACTTCTGAATGTCAGTACTGGTTGCTCAGTGGGACTCAGCTGAGAGTTATATAAGGGATTGTTCTCTCAGGAATACTAGTCTGATAAAAACAGACGGACTGATGGTTCCACCGCTCTGCTCTGTCTGACTCGGGCTGTAAGTATAGATCCTCCTCAGGCTGTGATGACTCAGGGGGAATGTTGTGCTGTGAGAGGTTAGAATAAGATATCTGTTCTCTGTTTCAGGGACTATGTGCGCAGTGAACTGGAGTCAGGCTATGAGGGCCTGCTGTACCTGGAGCCTCTGTCCATCAACCGCTTCACTACTGCGCTCATCTGTAAGTGCCTGACAAAATCTCCAAAGCATCTCATTGGTTGTTGCAGGATTGAAAGAAACAGATTAAAAACTAAGACAAACTTGTGATGTCAGTTAAAAAATTTAGTTTTAGAGGAATAAGAAGTTATTACATTTTAATAAAAGATTATAAAAACGTTTTTTTTTCACTAGAATAATGTGCACTGATGAATTAGTGTCATTACCACGGGAAGTAGGCCTATATTAAACTTTGAACTTTTATTAACAATATGAATAAGGGAAATATGTTTTACCTGCATTGTACAAATAAATAAACGGTCTTTGGATTTCCCATTTCTTTAAAACGATCGTAGTTTGGGGTTCATTATTAGCCTATTAATTAAAACACATCAGCCATAAAATAGTACAATGGCAAATTTGCATAGGCCTATATTAAACATCTAACTTTTATTAACAAAATGAATAAAACAGATATAGCTTACTTGCGTTGTATAAGGTCTTTCCTCTTTTATAAAACAAATGCGTAGTGGTTCATTGTTTTCTTTATTTTCTTTTTTTTTTCTTTATGAAAATAGCAACAATAAAGACAAACTCGCTTATATTAAATTAATAAATGAAACTTTTATTAACAAAAATTGCGCTTTTGGATCATAGTGTCTTGCATCACTCTTGTCACGTAACCAACCCCCCCGTTTTATTTCACAGCCCCCCTGCTCAAAATATGTTCCCGCGGCTATGATTAGGGCTATCCGATTTAATTCCAAAATTATATATTCGTTTTTAATATTTAATTAGTGTAATGAATTAGTAGTAACGTTATATAAATTGTTTAAATATTCATAAATATAATAAAAATAAATAATATAATGACAATAAAATAATATATAATAATGAATAATTATCAAGCGTGAAAATAAGAATAAGATTTTTTATTTATTTAAAATAATATACAGTCATGCACTATGACTATGAAGTTGCATTAATAAGTTAAACAGGGCCAGTTCTTATTTCATGTTGACTTCAAATTAACATTCCAACTAAGTCCCGTTCCTGTCACGTGCGAGTCCCATACTGACTCATTACAGCTCTCATTCCGTCGGAACGTGTGCTCATGTAGTGTCATTCTGAGGAGAGTTGGGTAGTTTTGCATGTCTTGAGATATGATGTCAGAGGTCAAGGCATTTCCCACTCATGTTCCCGTCTCATATGCCGCCTGCCCTGAACCACACTGCGCAAAAGCCAGAGATGCAGCTTTCATATTTTCCCCTCTCATCACTTTTTCTATAAGTACTATCCTTTGCCAGATTAATGTCAAAACCACTCCTGCTCACTTCCCTTCCCCTTATTTGTAATATGTCATTCTCTGCCTCACTCTCTCTTACTTTCCGTCCCTTCCTCTGACTTTCTCATCAACTATATTTTTTCACTCTTTCTCTTTCTATGTTACTCTTGACATTTATACCATTTAGGGAGGTAACTCTCACTACCCAGAACATTCCAGTCATTTTTCATCTTTCACCTAATGATAATAATAAATAAGTTAATAACTTTTTATTTTTTGGTAGTACAAAGAAAAAAATATGTGTACTTTAAAAGGAATTTACAGTAAACATCTGTTTACTTATTTATTTATTGTCTTAAATCAAAATGTAAGGTATGAACCAAACCATAAATATAATTGGTGAAAAAGTAAAGATAAAAATAAAACATAGATCCAAACTTTTTTTGTTTTTCCCTTCTTTCATGTAAATAAATATAATTATTTAAATTGTAAAGTACATCTACTTAAAAGTATAATCCTATGTATATATTAGAAAGACGTTGTGTACAGACAGGATTATTTTCTTGCTGCATTACAGTCATGAGATTTTCCCTCATTTGAGAGAATATGCTGGTCTATAATAGGCCTCATTTTATGTATGCGTCTAATTTATCTCTTTTTTTCTTTTTGTGTGAAATACATCCCTAGCATCTGTGATTCACCCTTTGGTGTACTGCTTGCTGTTTCACTACATTTACATTTATGCATTTAGCAGACGCTTTTATCCAAAGCGACTTACAGTGCATTCAGGCTATACATTATTTGATCAGTATGTGTGTTCCCTGGGAATTGAACCCACAACCTTTGCGCTACTAACAAATTGCTCTATGAGCCACAGGAACACACACTAGTGTGCTCATTGAGTTCTTGAGTGCTGCTGGGTCCTTCAACCATTACTCTAAATTCTGTCGGGCCTAATTAACTCCAGCCAGAACAGATGCATTCATTAATGTCAGTGAGTACAGTAGGGGAAAAAACGGCACAGATTCAGGTCTGATGCATTGCTGTACTGTAATGTATTGCAGTTTGGTATCAATAATCATCTTATTATTGCTAACATTTCTATATATCTTTAATGCTATTATGTTTTATTTCTCTGTGTTTATGTGTGAATAGGCCAGCTGGTGGTGTGTACCTTGTGCTCCTGTGTGATGCAGACCAAGCGCATTTGGCTGTTCTCAGCACACTTGCTCCCTCTGGTGGCCAGGCTGTGCCTGGTCCCTTTGGAGACCATCGTTTTCGTCAATCGCTTTGCCATGATTTTCACAGGCCTGGAAGTCATCTACTTTTTGGCCTCCAACCTGCTGGTGCCATTTAATCTGGCCAAGACAGCATACCGGGAGCTTGCACAGGTTAGAGGCTAAAGAGTGAGCTTCAGAACGGACTTGAGAGGGTTACATCAAAGAAACAAGAATCAAGCTCTTCTCTGTATTATTCTGTTAGGTGCTGGAGGTTTATGGGTTGCTGGCTCTCGGTATGTCTCTGTGGAATCAGTTGGTTCTGCCCGTGTTGTTCATGTGTTTCTGGCTAGTTCTGTTTGCTCTGCAAATCTACACATACTTCACTACACGGGACCAGCCCACATCTAGAGAGAGGCTGCTCTTCCTTTTTCTCACCAGGTGAGTTGAAGTTCAGGCCGCTCTGCTTGTCAATCCTGAGCAACTAAAGATTGTAATAAGATAAGTGTCACTGGTCTTTTTTTCCCAGTGAAATATTTGATGAACTGCTTGTGAATGTTAAATGTTTGATTGATTTTGGTCACATGAAGGTGCACAGCAACTTAATTTCTAAATGTTCTCCAGTATTGCAGAGTGCTGTTGTACTCCATACTCTCTGCTGGGCCTGGTCTTCACCGTTTCATTCGTGGCTTTGGGAGTGCTCACTCTTTGCAAGTTCTACCTGCAGGGCTACAAGGCTTTCATGAATGACAACACCATGCACAGGTATCACACACCCACCCTCATGGCACTGAGAAATAGTTTTTTTCTTATGAAACACAAAATAATGTTGCTATTTTGTTTGGTTAATTTATAAAATTATAATTTTGTATTATTTAATGTTTTATTTACTTTTATTTAGTTAATTTTATTTATATTATTTGAGGTTATTTTAATGTTTTTGAAAAAAGTCTTAAATGCTCACTAAGACTGCATTTATTTGATTAAAAATACAATAAAAACAGCAATATTGTGATTATTACAATTGTTATTACAATTCAAATTTAAATGGACTTTTTTCTATTTTCATATATTAAAAATATAATTTATTCCTGTGGATTTTTAGCTGCTATTACTCCAGTCTTCAGTGTCACATGATCCTTCAGAAATCATTCTAATATGCTGATTTGCTGCTCAAGAAACATTTCTTATTATTATCAATGCTGAAAACAATTGTGCTTCTTAATTTTTTGTAGAAACCCTGATAAATTTTTTCAGGGTCCTTTGCTGAATAGACAGTTTAAAAGAACAGTGTTTATTTAAAATACTAATCTTTTACAACATTATAAATGTATTTAGTGTCAAAATGTCTTTTGATGAATTGAATGCATTGAACCTGTCTTATCTCGGCAAAGGAGCTTTTTTCATGCTTTATACCTCTATTTAAGCTGCCTCCATTTAATCTTTCCTTGAGTAACTATACCAGTATAACCCTGCTAAACAGTTATCTTGAAGTCCATATTTGATTCATTATAGCACCTTTTTATCACATAACTGACCATGGAAATCACACATTTTCCAAAATGGCGCCGCTGTGTTCGGTCGCCGTTCAGGTACCTCCGCTCAGATTGTGCTCTTATTTACTTTTTTACATATTTTTGCTTTCACTTTTTACACACAGAAAGTATTCTTATTTTTTACCTATATTTATGTATATTCTCTTGTGTTGTGTTACATATAATTGCACTGTCCATTGAGCGGACCTGACTTACATTTCACTGCTGATTATATTCTGTATAATTGAGTATGTGACGAATAAAACCTTGAACCTGAACCTTGAACAAATCCGTCAATCCCTCATCTCTCTCTCAGGGGCATGACGGAAGGAATCACTCTTCTGATCCTCGCTGTTCAGACTGGACTGATCGAGCTAAAGGTCATCCACAGAGCCTTCCTCCTCAGTATCATCCTCTTCATTGTTGTGGCCTCCATCCTGCAGTCTATGCTGGAGATAGCTGATCCCATAGTGCTGGCGCTGGGAGCCTCTAGAGACAAGTACAAAAGGATGATTGTTGAAGACATATATTTATGTATTATACAAGTGAACATTGTAATTTAGTGTTCTGATAATTGTATAATCATTATTGCCTACAGGAGTTTATGGAAGCACTTCCGTGCGGTTAGCCTCTGCTTGTTCCTGCTGGTGTTCCCAGCATACATGTCCTACATGATATGTCAGTTCTTCCACATGGACTTCTGGCTGCTGATCATCATCTCCTCCAGTATCTTGACCTCATTACAGGTAGAGATCCCACACAAACACACACCATCAGCTCTGAACTACAGCATTAGTGAGTGTGAGAAACAGTATAAAGGAGCAGAAACTGAACAGAAATGAATGTGGGAAATTGTAACTCTCCTATGGCGCTGTAGGAGTGTTGTCATTGTGTTGAGGTTGTATTCCTGATATGGAATATGTTATTGCAACAAATCTTGACAAACAATTTTGGAGATTTTAATGGATTTTGGTAACATTAGCCATACGAAATGCAGATCTAATAGAGGATCTAATAAAGTGTATTAAAAGTGTATTATATGATTTTTCTCTCTGTCCTCTGACTGGTTTCTAATGTAAAGTTTTTCAAAGAACCTTCCCGTTACTTGGATGATGTTTATGTTTCTCGCTAATCATCTTGTTGAACTTCAAGTTGAAACTGGTTCTGTAAGTGCTTACTGTAATTCCTAAAACATATGCTGTATCTCAGGGAAATTAAATATAGTTTATTCTTAAAGAAAAGAGAAATGAAACTGCTTTAAGAGAATCTTTGCATCTGGTTTGTGAGGAAATAAATGCACATATGTGTTCTTTCTACAACTTCATATATATATAACTGTTCATTTGTTAGTTCATGTCAGCTCAGTTCCATTGAATAATATTAACAGATATAACTTTTTATTTTAATAATGTATTAGTAAATGTTGAAATTAAAATTATTAAATGTTTTAGATTCATTTTTATTTTTTGTTAATGTTACCTACAATGTAGTTCAAAATATGTTAACAAATGCAAAGTTAAAGAGTTACCAATGTTTTGTAATAAATATAATAATAATAATGTTTATAATAATAGTAATATTTAATTATAATAGATAGTGATATTTTATGTTTACATTTTTAATACCAACAATTGTCATATTTCCAACTTTTTGTTGATAAAATGTGTAAAAATTGTAATAAATAATTACCAATATATATATATATATATATATATTAATAATAACTAATACATTTTAATAATTTTTGATTAGATGTGAAGTAAGTGGTGATTGGACCAATTTCTACATTATATATAATCTGCATTTTTTATGTTCTTGAAGAAAGTCTCTTATGCTCACTAAGGCTGCATTTATATGATTTAAATATTGTGATGTGTGTGTGTGTGTGTGTGTGTGTGTGTGTGTGTGTGTGTGTATGTGTGTGGTGTGTATATGTATATATATATATATAATTTAAAATATATATATTCATATATATATATATATATATATATATATATATATATATATATGGTATAATTGGACCAATTCTTACATTATATATAATCAGCATTTCATCAGCCATCCGCCACTCTGCTCTCTAGTCAGTGGCTCTGAAAAAACAATTTCAGTTGTGTAGGAGTTGTGCTTATTGCTGATTCGTGTAATGTGATATTCAACTGTTGTCCCTCTGTTTTAAACTCTTTGACTCTTAGGTGCTGGGCACGCTGCTGATCTACGTGCTCTTCATGGTGGAGGAGCTCCGCAAAGCTCCGGTGGAGAACATGGATGATGTCATCTACTGGGTGAACGGCACCTACAGGCTGCTGGAGTTCCTGGTAGCGCTGTGCGTGGTGGCGTACGGCGTGTCTGAGACGGTGTTTGGGGAGTGGACCGTGATGGGCTCCACCATCGTACTCATCCATTCTTACTATAACGTGTGGCTGAGGGCCCAGCTGGGCTGGCAGAGTTTCCTGCTCCGTAGAGATGCTGTCAACAAGATCAAGAGCCTGCCTACAGCTTCTCACCAACAACTCCAGCAGCACAATGACATCTGTTCCATCTGCTACCAGGTGTGTGTATGTGATGGATGTCCGGGTACATTCTGTAGCACGCGTCTCCTTGTGTATTTCTGTGCTAGATTGATGGTGGATTCAGATAGGGTGCATCACTGTTGTTCATACAATCCTCTAAGTGTTAAACTTATGCGCATAATTTGTGCTACACCATTTGTATTATATAATATTGCGTGACATATCTAATATTGCGTGGCTTGCTGAGGAAGGACTTTTCCAAGCAATTGTATTTAAGGTTTCTTTGTTTGGCGGAAAATATTGTAAACTTACTAGCAGGTACTGATTATTATCAGTTATCAGCCGGTATTTTATTTTTTTTAGAATTTGTTGGTATGACATAAAATTGTATATATATATAGACTAGATTGATTTAAAAAAAAATATTTGTGAAAGGTTTGTTAACCTTACTCAACATACATTAAACATAATAATTTTCTTCTTTATATTATTATTCTTAATTATACTAATAATATATTATATAAATAATATAATAATTGACCATTGTTATAATAATGATGAAGATGATGATATCAATAATTGAATAATACTAATAATTGTATTATTATTATTAATTGTATTATTATATCAATGACAAATTATTATATTTTATAATTAATAATAATTTAAAAAGACAATTGTTATTACTACTACTACTCAACATAATAATAATACTTTTTCTTCATATATTATTATCATAATTATTAATATTAATTATATTAATAATATCATAATTTTCCCTTGTTGGAATAATGATGAGGGTAATGATGATAACAATTATTGTTATTATTGTTATTATATTATTATTATTACTCAACATACATTAAACATCATAATTGTTATCATCATCATCATCCTCATCATTATTCCAACAAAATTATTATATAATTAGTATAATTAATAATAATCATAACAACAACAACAATAATAATAATATATGAAGAACAATTATTATTATTATGTATACTATATTACTGAATGCTAATAATAATTTTGTTATTAATATTAATTGTATTCTTATATCAATGAAACAATATTATATTAGTATAATTAATAATAATGTTCAAAGAAAATTATTATTATTATTATTACTCAACATATAATAAACATAATAATAAAAAAGATTATTATTATTATTATTAATTAATTATACTTATAACAATTTGCTATTGTTGGAATAATGATGATGATGATAACAATAACTTATTATTAATAATAATTGTATTATTAATAATAACGTTATTAATATTATTATACTAACAATTTGCTGTTGTTATAATAGTGATGATGATAACAATAATTATATTATTATTATTACTACTCAACATACATTAAACATAACATAATGATAATTATTATTATTAATTTTATTTTATTATTTTATTTTTAGTAACTAACCTCTTCTGTTCTTGAATCTAGGACATGACGTCAGCTGTGATCACCCCCTGCAGTCACCTCTTCCATGCCGGCTGCTTGAAGAAGTGGTTGTATGTGCAGGAGACCTGCCCTTTTTGCCACAACCAGCTGAAAGGCTCATTACTACCCGGCTCTTCAACACAGGACGCCCCGCCACAAGAGCACCCAGTACAGCCAG
Source organism: Ptychobarbus kaznakovi (assembly GCA_027422405.1). NCBI lineage: Eukaryota > Metazoa > Chordata > Actinopteri > Cypriniformes > Cyprinidae > Ptychobarbus > Ptychobarbus kaznakovi. The sequence continues at coordinate 17,390,324 of CM049811.1, read as the reverse complement.
CAGGTGATCCTGGACCCTTCACAGCATCCAGAGCCAGATTCAACCCTCCAGGTTCCCCAGCAAGACGACACCACTCTCGCTTCAGCGTCAGACCTCACGGCTGGGCTAAAAGACGACGGTGACACTCCTGCCTGCTCCCCCTCCCAATCCTAAAACCTGCCTCCACACACTGCTGGCCAAAAGACAGGGTTACAGCAGAGGGTCTGATGGGAAACTGTCAGCCCTCTCTGTGACTGATACGTACACATGGAATGAGACAATCGAAATCCTTCTACCGTCCCCCTCTCATCCAGAAAATCACAGAATCCAGAGCTCAGAAAGCTTATCTGAAGTGAAAAGAATCTTTTCACCCCTTCCACATCTGGATCTACTAAAACACCAGCTCATCCCCACCCTTTATTATGATATTACAATCTCCAGCGAACACCAACCTGAATGTGATCACGTGACTATTCAATATAGTGCTGTGATGCTCTGTAGGCACTTAGCACATATCCACTAGCACACTCTCAATATCCAATAGCGGTAGCCCGACTTTTTTATGTTCTTTATTTGTTTTATTGAGAGAAAATATACATATATATATATACATATATGCCACTGCATTTGCACTAATGTAACATAAAGCAATGCTCCAAAGTTTGTCTTGTCTGATACCAAATATTTTGGTGTGTATGCATTGAATCAAGTTATATATGAAATATATACCCATGTACAAATATAAAGGAGTTTTGATATGCAAAAGTACAGTGTTGAGCAGCATCGAGTGTCATGAAGCGGCCTCAGGTTTATATGAACGCTGCACCTCTAGTGGTGTTAGTGGGAAGTGCCTTTGGCTGTGGATAAACACTATGACCGTATAGAAGAGTCAATTTCATTCTCATCAGTATTTGGCATTTAGCGCATTTGTGAATATGAATACATTCGAGAATGTATGAGCACACTTTGCGAATGCCGTTTTTTATTTTTACTAAGTGTTTAAGTTCATATATTTAACATAGTTTGTTAACGAATGCCATTTGGCTTGTGGGATTTTTAATCTCCAAAAAGGTTACTTTTATCTAAACCACCAGATTTTCTTTTTTTATTATTAAAAATGCTGTTACAGCTATATTCCATTTAAAAGCAAATCTGAAAAAGAATGAAGAGTATATTTCTAATAGCATTCTGAATTTACCCTCTTCTTTTTATATATATATATATATATAGCATAATGTGGAATGATGTTCTGTGAAGGCTAACTTTGTTTGAATTGCAGCTGAATTCAGTAAAATATGCCTGAAGTCTGAACGTGAACCTGAATGTCAGAATAAATCCAAACCTAAAGTATGAAATATTTGTATTGGCTTTCTTCCACATTACCTTTCTGAGTCGTAAAAACACATTCAGTGCTCTTAAACCCACCTGTGATGATGATGATGATAATAATAAATTGTTAATGCGTGTTAATTCAATAATTATTTTATTTATTAATTTAATTGTTTCATGTCATCTTTAACAAATCTGTTAAATCAAAATTAATACATATTTTTTTTTTGTTTTGTACATTATAATGGTGTGATGCCTAAATGGCATTTAAAATACCTCTTTTTAGTTTTTAGTGTTTCATAATAAAATATTAATATTGACTGTTTAATGGTTATTGGGCATAACCTTAACCTTAAAACCTCTTCTGTTCTTTAATCTAGGACATGTAAAAAAAATTTTGGGGGGGGGGGGGGGGGTTATCCTCCTTACTTTATACAGCATAAATGTGTGATGTTCTGTGAAGGCTAACGTCTGTTTGAATTGCAGCTGAATTCAGTAAAATATGCCTGCCCTGAACGTGAGCCTGAATGTCAGAATGAATCCAAACCTATGAAACATTTGTCCTGGCTTTCTTTCACAGTGCCTTTCTGAAGCATAATACGACCTGCAGGGCTCTTAAACCCACCGGTGATGAATCAAACAGACCCACACCTGAGTGCTGAGGTAATGTCAGACTGCTGAAACCATCAAAACATCTGATGAAGAGACACAGACAGGATATGCACTCATTTCCTGACCATTCGCATGCATCTTTCAGAGGTCTGAAGATCACTTGCTCCTCCCCCCCCCCCTTATAGAGTTACTGTGTACACCCCATATCTGTGCAGTCGTCATAGTCTATAACTATGCAACTCTTTTACTGTATGGATTTGGAAATGTGATAAACAGTTTGAAGTTATGGCATACGCATATTCCCGCTGTATTTGAGCGCAGTGTGAGGTGGCTCAGTGCAAGCAGATGTGAGCATTTATCTGCTTTTCCTGTGTGAGCACTTTAACTCAGGAAGAGAGAATGGAGGAAACATTAGCAAATCAAAGAACGCTACCCTTTAACCCCTCTCCATCCTTCTGATCAAAGTTAGCCTTGAACTCCGACCTTTGTGTAAAAAAGTTACAAAAAATACATGTGAAACGCAAGAACAAAGCACTCGGTCATTTTGGAAAGGCCAGATATTCCCTAGGTACTTTTTCTCATGGAACCAGAATATAAATGATGTTGTCTTCACAAGTCCCTCCAGTGTGAGTGTCTCCTCCACTCATATGGGTTTGTGTGTGTCTCTCAGTGTGTGTGTAAGGCCTTCAACGGAACAGCTAGTTTAAGGTCAAGTGTCACAGCAAAGTATCTTTTTTTCTCTTCTGACCTAAATCTTGATAAGGGTTCTGTTATAATATACATTTACTCAAAAGTAAGACTAATATCACAATTTAATTCTGCTGTTTTAAAAGGACCAAAAATTAAATGACTGTGCCAGTTACTATTAGCTTCCATGAAAAAATAAAAATGCAATGAAAGTGAACAATGAGTGAGTCTGTCTATCAGTCCCTCGAATTCTGCCTAACATCTATTTTAGTTTCTCTGAAGAACTTCATACGGGTTTGGAATAACATGAGCGAGTACATAAGGTTTTTAGATACAGTAACTGTCTTGCTTAAATTATTTTCCCAATTGTGTTTCCATGTGTGGCCGCAAGATGGCAATGTTGGGCCGTCAAACATTAACCACGCGTCCCCTGTGTCCGATTCCACGAGGAGTCCGAAACACTTTCACGATTTATTTCCTTTTCCACAAATCACAGACTCTCTTAGTCGTTATAGTATGCACAAAATATGCACACATTTTAGCAGTTGTCATAATCACCATGGAGCTGAAACTCGCATTTCTCAATTTCCTATAACGTCAAACTGAGATGAAAACAAAGTCAAAGGTAATAATGGATATTTTGGTGCACGATGTAGGCTACTCAACACAATTGCAAAAATAAGTATTTTTCATGTTGTACGAATTTAAGGCATTTGATCAAAACTAAGCCTACTGGACAGTGTTAAAGACAATTGTTTTTAGATAATTATAGCCTAAATGTTGACATGCGGCCTTATGGTTTGAAACTGATAAATTTAGCCTACTGACTGAATGTCTCACGTGACAAGAACTTTGTTTTAAATTATGATTTATTTTATTTTTATTCAATTCAATGATATGGTTAGTAGCATACTCACCAACGACAGCGTGATTTATGTGGACATCTGTTTTACAAATCAAGTCGAATTTGTCGCTGTCAGCAATAGGATTAGTTATATTATATAAAGGTTAATTTAAGCATTTTTATCAGATTATCGTTAATACAGACAAGTTTTTTTTTTTAAAGATTGCAAATTGATATTTTTTCCATGCACACACACACACACACACAAAGCTATATTTAAGTAATGCATAAAAAGCGTTTTAATAGCCTAAAAGTAACAGGTCTGTTTCTTATTTGGACACATGGAAATACACGGTTTCCAATGAGACTGCTTGTGTAGTTTCTGCCGCTTTAAACTGCTGTGTGGGAATATAAACACACAGGGACGCAGGGGGAGCAGAATCCCCCTCTGCCTGACCAGCGCTGGATTGAGCGGGACTCAACACTTCCTCTGTCCGCTGCATGTGGAGGATTTCATTTAGCTCTAGTAGCCTACAACATCCATTTCTCGTGCATGCTTATGCTCATTTTTGCACATTTCTAAAACATCATAAAGCTTTATAGTTGCATTCTAAATCTAAAATAAAACTGCTGTTGTGTGAAAAATGAAGAACACGAAGTGCTGCTATATAAATGGTTTTGCGCTCCCAGCATTTGCTCCATAGGCTATATTACTGTCGTTTTATATAGAATCTGACAAAGCAGCTGTTAAACTGTTTGGGTCTGTACTAGGCTAGTTTTGTTTTATGCGTTTACTGTCGTTTATATGCTACAATCAGAACAGATGTTTTATGAATTATAAAATCTGTACATGACTTTTTTTTATAAGCAATGGCGTTTTAAATATAATATGCGTCTTTAAACGTAGCCTATTAAATAATTTAATCACACTAGTAATATATTTTATATTAAGCTATTAATTGATAACAATTAATCTGTTGAAAAATCTTTTTTACTAAATATTTTAAAGTCTAATTATGACACTATTTGTACACTAATTATTAATTTACTCACATCAGTTGTCAAACATATCACTTGGCCTAATGTCTCTCCTACATAAAAACTCATTATTTCGATGACAGGTGATCTCTGTTTAGTCTACTTCATCGTGGTCTTAATTCTATTCCACAAACGTGTTTTAAGAATAGTATCCTAAAATGACCGCGGCTGCTTCGGGCTGTTTCACTAACCAAAAAAACAATATTACAACAGTATTTATTTATTTATTTTACCTGGATGTTGTAAACAGACGCTCAGAAACAGCGTGCGTCTAGCAGGTAACCATAGCAACAGTAGGGTGCTTGAGCACTTTGTGTTTGGATCATTATCGATATTTCAACACAAATTAATAAATAATTATTAATTATTTATTATAGTTATTAGTCATTATTTATCACGTTGTTATATTTACATTTCTCAAAAATGTTTCCTTGTTTTGTTTAAAAAGTCTCTCGGATATTTGATATTTGCTTAACTGTATCAGGGGCGCCAAAACACAACTTGAACAGCTCAAGGCGAACCTCAACACCCCGACATTTCCTTGAAAATCCCTTTTAAAAAGTCAAACCCTTGAAAGTTCTTAAATAATCCTCGCACTATTTAAACAAACTTACTGTGCCGTTTCTAAAATAACCTCACAGTATATATATACACAAATAAATAAAAACTCTGCGTTCATGTGAACCACATCAATTTGGCTTCAATCGCGCTCCGGTGGGCAGTTGCTGCGTGACGCTTAACGCGCGGCGCATAACTTCTCTCTGCTTTTCTCTCTAAACACGCCGCTCGCTAAGTGGGCAGGGCTGGCTGTGATATCTAATTAGGCGACGGGCTTCGTGGTTGGGTGGACAGCTAATGGTAGTTCGGCTTTACTTATGTTTGGGGGTGGCCCTGCGTGCGCAGTCACTCCCTCCTCCTCTTCCTCCTCCCTTTGGGGTTAGTTTGCTTGTGTTTAGTTCCCAAAGACAGTCAAATCGGATTCCTTTGGGAAAGGACACAAATCACTCCCGTTTGAACAAGGGGAACAGCGAGGGAGCTGTCTCCACAAGGGTCCACCTCTCCTGGTTGATTTCATATTGCTCATTCATGTGATTTGATCAGAGAATACTCTTTGTGGAGAAAGACAGGAGGAGGAAATAAATAAAAAAGTCTCTGGATGATGACATTTGATCTAACCCTCAGCGAAGCCCGTTCTTGATCCTATTGTTTCTTAAAGTGACATTATACTTTTTTTTGCGCACGCTAGACCAAAGGGACCTCCAGTCTAATCTTGCGGTTTTTGTTTGTTTGTTTGTTTGTTGCACGGTGTTCCCAAACCTGGATGTTGACATCTCGCGTTTCTTTTGGCACGTCGCTCTATTTTCTGTCTCAGAGAGGAAGCGCTAATAGAGACAAACGCGGTGACACCTGCTCACCCATACACTTCTCCTTGTCTTTTTTTAACGGAGCGATCAAAAGAAGCAAGCGCCGACTGAGACGGTGACAGGAGTCTGTTTTCATGTTCGGGATTCAAGACAGCATTCAAAGGAGCGGGAGTAGTATGAAAGAGGAGCCCATCGGTGGCGGGATGAACGCGGTCCGGTCATGGATGCAGGGTGCCGGAGTGTTGGATGCGAACACAGCCGCTCAGAGGTAAGCCGGCGGCGGTCTTCATCGCTACGGGAACCGCTAGACGGAATATTGTGCGCTTATCATCCTGGGACGATACAAAACACTCGTATTCATCCTGATCAGTGCGCGATATCTGCTTATAAATAACCAGGTGACAAAGAGATTGATTTATTGCAGTGATAAGTTCGTAGCATCCTCTTCGGCGTGCTGTTGGCACTTAATACAGAGAATGCTTGAGTTGCGAGTCACATTAAAACGGGTTTTATTAGCCTATTTCTACCATTATTATTGTTAACATTAAAACAGCCATAAGCGTTTGCTTCTAGTGACTTTGCAACCACTAGTTATGCATTGATTCTGTAGCTTTAAAATTTAAATACTGAATTTAAAAGACAACCCAGTAAACCAGTAGTTTGTTATAAGCAACTGAACAGATTTCTTAGATTGAGTTATTTTTTTATTAACAACAATTAGGCTACGTCTCTTGTTGTTATGCTATTTAATAAAATAATAATACAAGTTTTTAAAAGACTTAACAGGCTACTTTTAACTAATCTGTTTAAACTATTAAACTGTCAAAAGTAGCCTACATTTAAGAGCTTTTGCACTGCAATTTGAAATAAAAAAAGCATTTTAATCGTTTTAAGGATATTGTAATTAATATTATATATATATATGAATATTTGATCCTCTCTCTCTGTCTTGTATGTGTTCAGTGGAGTGGGTCTTGCTCGAGCACACTTTGAGAAGCAGCCTCCACCCAATCTTCGCAAATCCAACTTCTTCCACTTCGTTTTGGCGCTATACGACAGACAAGGACAACCCGTGGAAATCGAAAGAACTACTTTTGTCGGATTTGTTGAAAAAGAAAAGGCAAGTGAAAAGTTCTCTTTTGCATATCGGTTTTACTAATTTGAAATGAAAATGCATAGCTTGTCAATTCTGATAACTATTAAAGTGCAGATAGATAAAATGCCATTTATATCAGCCTATATTTATATCAGATATAAAGTGTAAAGCTTATTTGCTCATAGTCTACACAATAAATAATAGTATTGCATCAAATCACCGTTCTGCATGAATACCCTAAAACCTCCATTTAATAATTATTTTGTTGTTATTTTTTTTGTGCATATTAATCCTTTATAATTTAAGAGAGCCTCACGTTGTATATGTGTTCCTTTTAGTACTTTATGCATTCACTAACAGATCTGTAGGCTAGCTATATTTAAGAGAAAAATACAGTGATAACCTAAGGTCATAAAGTTAATATTCCCTTCCAAGAGGCTATTTAAAAAACAGATTATTTGTATTATTGTGAAAGCCCACATGCTGCTTTAATAAAAATACTCTACACAAATAAAATGTTTTAAGCACTTGTAAATTAATCATAGTGAGCGAAGTGTCTGATTTCATTAAAATATGTGACTATTAATACTTACTGTATATTTAATCACATTTGTACACGTCTATACCCCGGGTACATTGTTATTAAATTGTGAAATCACACTGTACAATACACAATACGTATTATTATTGTTTTAAAAGTATTTTAACTCGTTCGTTTACTCAGTGAAGATGTATTTTGTACCGTTTTTTGTCTCGGTTAGTAGTTTTTTCGGCCTCCTGGTCCGCAAGGGAATAGTCGCTTTGACTCACGGGCTCTTCAGAAATAGTCAAATAGGGTTTTCTGGCTAACCATCGAATTTATTTTTGCAGGAAAGTGCCGGAGAAAAGACAAACAATGGCATCCATTACAGATTGCAGCTTCTTTACAGCAACGGTAAGAAGAAACGCATCATCTAAGACTCACTGAACTCTGCATAAACACATCAGGGATTTCTGAATCAAATAAAAAGACAGCGAGACTGATAGAACGACTAAAGAATTAAATCATTCATTATAAATAATTCATTATGTAACTAGATCAAAATGATCCAAATTAATGTAATGTCCTGAAATTATAATAATAATAATAATAATAATAATATACTGTTATAACAATTCGCATAATTGTTCTGACAAAAGATATTAAAATGCGCAGCAAAGTCGAGGCGTTTTAACTATAAACATTAATGAAACACAAAACGATCCCCATTAGTGCACTTTTCCGGTTACGCGTTTTCCAGAAATGTGCACTTCATTTTTGATGGAAGCTAATGGCCTGGGCACAATGAAAGTAGCCTACACTCTTTTCTGTCTACTAATGTGCTAAATGACAACCAGGCGTTTGAAAATGTGTTACGCCAGTCCTTAACGACCTTTTTATAAGACGTTTTTAATATAGGCATATGTTTTATTTAGTTAAAAATCATGTTTTCTGTAATTGTTATATTTGATTATGTTTATTTCACTATTTTATAAGCTGTACATTTTTATCGTGCTTTTTCTTTCTAAAAGCTATTTTTATTTTATGTGGGTCTATAAGTGTGAGTTTAAATCAAAGTCATTTTTTCATAATCCTTTAACGCTGTCTGCAGTCTATGTTGGGTTGGGTTGTCTAAACATTTGAAGCATCTATGTTGTATTAAAGCCATGTCATTGTGAATGATAAATATATACCTGCCAGATTCATTTCTGATCCATGTTTGTGCATATGACCTATATTGTAAGTTAAAGATGACTTATCTTCTCTCCTCTACAGGCATCAGAACAGAACAGGACTTTTATGTACGCCTGATTGACTCCATGACCAAACAGGTAGGACGTTATTTAAAAATCCCCACGGTTCACTGGTGAGAGTCTGTGTGTGATATGCAGTGAGAGTGAACGTGTGCATGTGTGCCGTGCACCCTGGTGAGTTTGGGGTTACACACTCTAGCATGCCTCAGGGGCACGAGGATCGGTTAGTGTCTAAATATGACATACTCTCTCTGGGACATCATTTAAGATGACTGAGCATATGCATGTATTTATGTGCATACATGTGACAGTGAGATTGATAGCTAAAGAGGGAAAGAAAGAAAGAGACTTTCAGTTGTATTCATTGCCTGTCACAGGGGATTATCCAGCGGTGTCTTTCAATGTTTAAACAGCATACGTTTTCGAGTGTGTGTATGAGCGTGACTCTCTTGCAAATAGTGTATATTCAAATGTGTTGTGGGAACAGATGTTTGTTATGAACACACATGTATGAAGGTTGTTATAGCTTGTCATATTAACTGTGCAGGGTGTGAGCTTTAACCCTGGAGAAAAACTCATATGAGAAAACACAGGGCAGAAGGAGTGACCTCACAATCTCATATGTGGCGCTCTTCCTTTCCCCCCTAAAACAGAAACAGCCTCTCCCTCTCTCTCATTCTCTCTTTCCCACTCGTCCTCTCGTTTCCTCTCCCATGATCTCTGTCTATAAATATTGCTTTGAAGACACTTTAGGGAAGTGTATTCAACAGCGATTACAGCTGCGAGTCAAGATGTGTGACAATACATTTTAGTTCAAAGTTTATTTCATAAGTATAAATGAGAGAAACATATTTATAGTACATTTGTAATCAAATAAATATGCAAAGCTGTTTTGATTAATAACTGAAATAATAGCTGTTTTCATAATAGTCATTTTGTATGACAAGTAATATGTGTGTATATGTGTGATCCCAGCCAGGATGAAGTGTGTATGGATATGAGGTAATTAGCAGGCGCTGTGACAGATAACCTGCTAACGCTCTGAACACTTAGTATATCATGTGATTTAAACATGCCAGCATGCGTACCCTGTTGTTCCACCCTGTTGCTACTGTTTTGCTTTGTTATGTGTGTGTATGTGTGCTTATTGAGAAGTGGAGAGTGGAGAAATACTAAAACTCATCTTAATTTGACCTTTATTTTGTCTAAAAGTATGAAACATTTAGTATTTTACAGAATGTGTTCTTATTTAACTATAAATGAATGTATTAATCATGTAATAATTTGTAAAATTTATTTTACAAGTATTACATATATTTATTAATATATTTTTTTGAAAAAAAGCAAATACTACTTTTTCACTCATATACTTGTTGTCATGACCCAAAGCATTAATTTCTATTAAAAAATTCCTACTACAAAATCCCTGGGTGTTACACTTGGCTCAAACAGTTCTGCAGCTCCCCTTTCTGTATTGTGTGATTTGTTTGTGGTTTATAATTTCCTTTGCACGAATGTTTATGTGCGAGACGCTAGGTGCTGTTACTGATGCTAGTTCTTGCCCTCGCTCTGCTCAGCGGTTTGGCTGGCGTGTAGCGGGACAGATTTATGTGTGTGGGTGAAAGGCTGGAGCGTTGTGCTGAGGGAGAGAGACTGTTCTCTGACACCCCTGAGGTAAATACAGTGGCCAGGGGGACTGGCCTCGGCTCAGCCTTTCACTGAGTGTCTCAATAAAAAGCCGTTTATCTCTCCAGGGTTGTTTCCCACGTGCACATATATTACCGGCTGATTTACTGGCTATTTCTGTGGCAAACGGCCCTGCCATACCTGTTAATGATGTGGTGCCACGGCGTGTGTGTGAAAGAGAGTTTGGCAGCCAAGTCAACATGCTAGCTAGTATCAGATAGTAAAGCATGGTACTTTGGTAGTTATATAAAATATGCTAAATCTGTACCTTTAGGGGTACAACAGTTTGACAGCGTGGCAGTACTGTTAAAAGAACAACTGCACCTTTTCACAGCAGTGCCTACAAGGTACATATTGTCACGCTGAGGTACAAAGTTGTCTTTTTAAGGGTACCAGTGACAAGCCCCTAAAGGTACAACGTTTGTACAGAGAAAAAAAAAGGAGGGCCAAAATTGTACCTTTTGGGGTACAACAGCTTATCACTGGAGCAGTACTCCTTAAGGACATATTTGTACCTCTTTTACCCCTATTAGGTACACATTCACCTTATAGATGTAATACATACCCTTAAGGTACTAATAGGGGTAAAAAATGTACAAATATGTCCTTAAGAGTACTGCTCCAGTGACGAGCTGTTGTACCCCAAAAGGTACAATTTTGGCCCTCCTTTTTTTCTGTGTATTGTTTTTCTTACAGTGTAGGTACTTGGTATTATCATGGTATAATGTCCAAAAAACATGGTAAATGCCGCTCAGCTCAAGATTTTTTCACTACATTTCCCAGAATCTCTTTCTCAAACGTTCCCATATTTGCAAACAATAACTTTTTTAAGGGGCAAGGTATATTTACTGTTGTTAAACACATTTTTGAGAGCAAAATTCAGTCGTTCAGTTTTTTTGCGAGGGTGAAAAACTTACTAACAGAGATTGAGAGTTTGCCACATGCTCAAGTTGGTCACATGCTTTGACTCATTGACCAAAAGAAAGTTGCTTTGTATGAATGTGCCATTAATAAATTACCGACAATGCACAATGGACACATGCATGTGAGCATACCTTTTTGTGTTAAGACCTTAACTCTGGCTCCGCTTTAGACTTTTCTGCTCTCATTGTCATTTGACTGCGCCATTTTTTTTCTCGTCCATGTCAGCGTGAAACATGGTTTAGGTTATGACAGAGTGTTAGCTGGTCTTTAAAAGCCTTTCGGAAAACCCGGTCCAAAACCACTCTGCGGTGAGCAGTCAGCCTACATATGCTGAGGAGTGCTCGCAATGTGTTTAAGATTTCCCATTAAAGCCCCATAACTCTGTACAGAGAGGCTACAGAGCGCCTCTCCACTCAGCATGTGCTGGCTTTGGCAGTGTCAGGCGGGAGGGCTGATGAGCAGGTTTATAGAGCTGTTCAACACACACTTCTCTTTAGCACTTAGCAAGGCGGTAAAGTCCAGTCGCCTGACCACACAGTTAGCTTCTGTACATACGCACAGCTATTAGAGACAATTAAACAACTTGGACTAGAGCTGCAAGGATCAAAACGGTTCACATTCAGTGCATAAAACTGACATATTCAGCGGCCGTCTTGTGCTCACACTCCCAATAAACCCATATACGCTTTCTCGGTTTGCCTGTGGGAACGGTTGGCGTGGGTGAGGAGAGATGGAGCGGGTGTCAAGCTGACAGGCCGTATCTGTGATCAACGCATGAGCTCGTGACAGATCTGATGAAGACAATGCAGTAAAATACTCTCTCTCTCGCTCTTTATCCTTCCATCCAACTGTTTCCCTCAACAGCTGAAGCGCAGAACAAAAGCGAATCACATACGCAGGCTTAATGCGCACACACACTGCGCTGACACGCTAGCGTGATGGTAACAAAGAGGGAAATGTGTTTTCATGTATTTACAGTGCATTGTTTACATGCCTCAGATGCGGCTGTCAGTTCAAGGCAGCACTGGCGGCTCTCAAACGAGATTTGAGGAGCAGTTTGTGCAATATAAAATATGCATTAAAAGCAGCATCAGGGCCTAATGAAAGCTTCACACACACCTCGGCGCACCGTGCCATGCATGTTTCATGCGCTCCGTGGCCCTCCTTAAGGAGATCTTTGTTCAGAAAAGTGCTGGGCTGGAACTGGTTGGTAACTCTGAGCTGTAGCTCGCCTGTTGCTGTGTGTGTGTGTTTTCTAGAGCTAAGCTTCGGGCAGATTCCTAAATAAATTTGCACGGGAGAGAGGGAGGTCTCGGCCGTTCTTTCTGCTTGTGTACGTATTTTTCCTGTTAATTACGGAATAGGGTGTGTTTACATGCCAGAAACACTTCCCCGAAGTATACGACATGCAACAAAGTGACACAAATCTCCTATATTAGATATTTCCTGTAATCACTAGCTGTTTGGAGACTCTGATGATGTCAGATAGGACGTGAATGGCCGCTCTGTGCCAGGCCACATAAAGGCTTAATGCTGCTCATTTGCAAATATTTACACACACAAGCTTTGAGGGCCTAAAGATCCCAGTGATTAAATCTACTCACATTGAAAATGTGAAATCTTTAGCAAAGAAAAAGCATTCAAAACTACTATACACCACAATCTTAAAGACGTATGTGTTGCAACTTGGTGACGAAAATATATTTAATACAATAGTGTTCTTTTTTGCTTTTAATTAAACCAAAGTCCCACAAAGGCAAAACACAGTACTGCTACACCAACAATGAAAAAAAAAGATTTTCTGATTGAATTTTAATTGATTTGATATCAGTTTTCACACTCTCTGTGTGTAAGTTTTCTCTAAATCTGAGCATAAATGAACCAAACCCACATGACACAAGACCGATCATAGTCTAAGACAAGGTGTTTTCAATGTCACTGACCCCTAATCTATAGTATTTAATAAATATATATTATTACATATTCCTATATTATTATTATTATTAATTTATATTATTACCTGGAAATTATCTGGAATACTTTTTTGGAAATTATCTGGAAATGATTTACTTAATTTTAGCATTTTATTAAATTATTTAATTTATATTGTCTATAGTACACTATATATTTTTCTGTATACTATTAGAGTGATTTTAGATGTATAAACCTAAGGTATATATATATATATATATATATATATATATATATATAACTATTTAGATTCAGCTTTATTTAAACAGCACTTTTCACAATAAATATAGCTCCACAGCAGATTTACATCTAAGTCCTAAAATAGATTTTGCTACAGTATATATGTGCATATATATATTTTATATTTTTGTTATGTTAAAACCCCTGGTTTAAGAGACCAAAGTTCAATCTTATAATAAACAACATGCTGGATTTTCCTTTGCACAACAGATGTGACGTCAGGGGCTACAGAAAAATCCACCCAAAGACTTGATGTTGCACTAGCTCGAATCCAGAGGAGGACGCACGACCATTGTTGTGTTTGCCTCTGAGGAGAAATTGACAAACTGTTTTCAGACTTTTTCCAGGCACTTATATACTGTTCTCGGCATGAAGTTATTCCGAGTCTGTTTGCAGGGGCTTTGTGTGATAAATAGCCGGTCTTATATATGAAATGAATGTGTGGTGGTGTAGAGGACGTCTTTGTGTGGCCTGAACTGCTCTCTCTGCCTCCCGCTTCCTCTCAGAAAGCCTGCGGGGTCGAGGCTCTAGGCTCAGACAGTGATGCATGCTTGTGCGCTTTTAGAAGACCTTGACCCTCATTTCCACAATGTGAAACCTAAAAAACAAATGTCCCCGATCACCTATGTTCTCGAGTCACAGCAATGACAGGAAATAAAAAACATAAAATATTAATTTTCTCCTTTTTCTGGGTCTGATGCTTTACTTATAAAACTTGTTTTCAAACAAGTGTTTCATGTAATTGAAAAAGCATTGCGCACTTGTGAGGGAAACAGTTCCTCATTAGAACCATCAGCTGTTTTTCTGTGTCTTCAGTTGCCATGGGTGGCATGTATATGTGTGTTCAGAGAGAAAGAAGGAGTGATTCATGGCAAACGGGTTTAAGTGTGTGTGTGTGTGTGTGTGTGTGTGTGACAGAGAGCAGCCTGTTAATAGGCTGCAGTGTGTGTATGTTTTGAGTAGAGTCACTGATTCACGGCTGTGGGGGACATCTTGTGTGGAATTGGAGGATGGAAACAAAGATGAGGCTTTTGGATGAAGTGTTAGCTGGGCCAGATGGCTCGCTATGCTCCAGTCTGGCAGCCCAACTGCTTGCCGCACACCAAAACACACACACATGCTAATGCACAAATACATGCGTGAATGCATACACATGCACAGGGTCTCACAGATGCGGCTTATGGGAGCTCACACACATACATCTTTCCTAGAGGGCTATTTCACACTAGCTGGAGTACAACACTTATTTAGAGGGACCTGTAACTAAGCAGTTTATCTGTTTGCCCTCCTTTATCTCTTTTCACTTCACAAACGTATTTTCTCATGTAGTAATAAGGGTGCTTTGCTGAGTAATAATGTTTTGTGTTTCTGTATTATTAACCAATCTGTGAGCCCCGGATGCCTGTGGAGGGTGGGCACTGTGGCAAAGGTTGTCCGCTATGACATAATAGGACAGTAATCTGCACAGTCCAAATTCTACACGCATAGTTCTTTTGATTCTCTATGTCTGCTTTTAAGTAAACCAACGAGCAACAAATGATAGCGCTGAATGTTGCCAAGAGCATACAATGCAGGATTGTGCAAAATTCAGGCCTCTATCAGCATTCATCCATCCGTCCGTCCGTTCGTCCCACCTTCCATCCATCCATCCACAAACTTTTTAGTTAAAAATGAACTTTCTTACATGCAATTTGAATCACAAACACATTCTCATTGTGAATTGTGTGCGGCTCTGTTAAAATAAATATCTAGCAATGGTAGTTTGTGTCAATTAGTGAAACAAAAGAAATAAACTCCGTTCCAGTTATCACATCAGTTACCAATTATAGCAATATATCAGATTCATCATAATTTAAAACCTGTATGACTTTTTCTTCTGTGGAACATAAATAGAGATGTTAGACAGAATGATCACGCTCCTCTTTCCCATGCACATTAGAGAATAGATCATTTAAGCAATAGTGTTATGTGGAACACACAGAAATCTAAGTTTTTATTCATTGAATCACAGATGTGCATGTTCAAACTTTGTTGCCTGACACCAAACACCATTGGTTCTCACATAACCGAATGTGATGCACCAAGTTTAAGCTCTTAGAGAGGCGGTTAGGGATCGTTTTCCATTGCAGCAGGTAAGTGGGCATTAAATTGCCCACTTTGAGTCTGGCTCATTCATAGAGACGGCCCACCATGCACACAGACTCTGTACAAGCATTCCCATGGTGCACGGGACAGTTTTGATTGATTGATTAGCTGAAACGAAAAGACATCTATGAAATTCAGAGCCCAATGTGTAGAGTGAGAAACATGGGACCAAATGAACAGAACATCCTGATAACAGAAACTAAAACCGACCTGATGATTCCATGCTGCATGAGATCTTTCAACGGCAGTCCTCTGCCAGATGGAAGAAGGGTCACGTTAACCGCCTATGAGTGCTGCATTGTGTGTATGGTGTAATGATGTGATGTCATAATGTTTCTGTTTCAGTGAAACGATGCAAACAGACATTTGAATCTTTTCATGATAGGATTTAAACACCCAGAGAGTTAGTCATGGAAATTTGTGCATGCTCAGAGCGTTTACACCACAAGGAGAAAATGTTGTTTGTCAATTTTCTCTAACCACATTTTTCCACCTTCCCTTGTTCATCAGGCAATTATCTATGAAGGGCAAGACAAAAACCCAGAGATGTGCAGGGTCCTGCTGACGCACGAGATTATGTGCAGGTGAGAAACACACACACACACACACACACACACACACACACACACACACACAGTACACCACACTCCCTCCTTCACTATTACACAATCAAGCTCTTGAACCTTCTCTACCAAGCTCTGCCCGCTGACTGTGAGAGCTTTACTTTGGCATCGTTTTGGTCTTGGCAAGGCTGCAAACCTCTGGATCCAGCGTTAGTGTGACAGGACTGAGCTTTCTGCTCACACACACACACACACACACACACACACACACACACACACACACACACACACACACACACACACACACACACACACAGCTGTGTGTAAGCCCTGTTGTAAAATTAGACATAAGGGGGAGGATAGATTAACATTACTATAAATTTGCTGAAAGGTCAGATCATTATTCTTTAATTTATCATTCACGTCCATCAAAACCAGTATAAACAGTTTACTTCTATTTAAGAGGGATGCAGTACGTTTATATCAAGGCTCAAGTTTAGACTTATGATGCACTATTACACAAGACACTCCCAGATCATTTTTCACCAGTCCAAATGGGATCCTGATAAACTTACGCGAGCCTGTTTCCTATCAGAGTTAGAAGTGTTCTTTTCCCAGACTCTGCCTCAGCCTTAGAAATCAAAGCTTGGCTTTGTCCAAAAAAGATGCCAGGCAGCATTTCTATTTTTGGAGGCTGATGTTTCAGTGATTGGTGGTGCTTAATTTATTTCTCGATGACACAAATACACACACAAAAGGCAAGCAGGGAAATACACTAATGTAAAGTTCATTTTGTGTGCCAGAATTTTAATTACTGTATTTGTACTGAATTTGAACTGAGCAAAAATAATTCAGAATTGCAATTTGAGTAACTTATTGCTAATAATTGTCTAGACAAACTTTGAACTTGTTTGAAATTTTGAGGACAGTGTAGTTTTGAAGCTTTACAGAGATGTATGGATGGATGATACACTAGATGTTAAAGCAATAGTTTGCCCAAACATGACAAACATGACAAACTTGAGTTGTTTCAAAACTGTATGACTTACTTTCTTCTGCTAAAAACAAATAGAGATGTTAAATATAATTTATTATGCCACTTTTCCCCGATATAGAGCCAAAAAGTACCATAAAAGCAGATAATTTGAATTAAACAAACAACAAAAAAGAAGACATTATTAATTAATTTGCAGATATGCATATTTAACTTCCTAATAAATTCACATTATTGAATTGAAAGGGAGCCAACTCTGAATTTTGCACATCCCTGTTTGTAGCGACAGCATAAGCAATGGAGTTTCAAGAGATGAAAAATGAACGAAGACAGATAAGTTCAGAGCAACCCTTGTCTCTCTCCCTTCCTGAATCTCTATCCAGGTCATCCACTTCCTGCTCTATAAGAGAGAGAGAGAGAGAGAGAGAGAGAGAGAAAGCCATGCACCTTTAATTAAAATCAAAAGATAAATTCCTTGCACTTAAAACTGGGTTGTGGAGATGAGTCCTCATCTATTTTTGGTTGAAGTGGAGAGCATTTGAACAGTTTCTACTAAAAATATACCACTCATGCTTGGTTAATTAGGACAAGGAAAAACTCATTACTCAATAAGTATCCTCTTGTTATTCCACAGCTAATGAATGCAGCTTGCTTTGAGTTTTGACAATGAAATATGTGCAGGCGAGCCAAGCCTCTCTCCTCTTTCTCTTTCAATCTTTCGCTCCCCCTCACTACCTTTCTAACACACACACATGCGCGCACAGCCTTCTGTTATCACTCTTTCAAAATAGTCGCTGATTTAAAGATGTGTATTGACACAAACACTTAGTACCATATGTGTCTACAAAGGCTCACCACGTTAGCGCTGATCTGCCACTGTAGGATTACACAGATCACATCTGAAGTACATATCGCTACTGGTACCCTTAAGGTCCGAACAAATGCAAATGTCTGTACTCTGTTTCCTACCAAAGAGCTTTCCAAAAGCAGGCGAAAATGAAAAGCATCTATTTCAAATAAGTAAACAACCCATTCTCGTCTCTATCTTCTTCCTTTTCCCCTTCTTCATCTGTATATGCTGTTTCGATGCAGAGCCTGTGCTGAGAGAAAGGCACAATTACCAGTCTGCAATTAGACTGCTCTCCATTAATCAGGGCTGTTAATTGCTGTACGCCTTGCCATTAGCCATATGGTGCCACATGGGCCTGCAAGCATGAGACAGAGACGCATTTTCCCAAACAACTCGCTCAGAGGCAAGGCTAGAAACAATCGCTCAAACGCAACTCTGGGCTCTTTATGATGGAGTTCCACATCCTCATATGCACGGATTGATGAGGTTTTGTTTGGTTTGTGTGGTGCAGATGAAACATCACAAACTTGGCCAGATTATTAAAGGCTGGGTGGTCACAGTTGGAGAAATGCTGTTTTGTTTGGTTTTGGGGGCTATTTTAGAGCTACTGTCTGTAAAGGAGCTGGGCTAAGGACAGTTCAGCTTTAATGGCATCAGCGCGGGCCACATCCTGGTAATTACGTGCAGCAATTTGGATTTAATTTCTTCAAATACTGCAGCAGGAGGAAACGCTTGAGATTAAAGATTGCGGTTTTCCTGCAGGTCTTCTGGGATGGAGCAGAAAGAGCCGGAATGAGCAAAAAATCCCCCTGAATGAAGCCAGAGCTTGCATGGAGTCATCAGCATAGCGTTGATGGGGGGGGGCTCGGAGGTTCACGGGTGGTGGTGGGCGGCTGTGTTGTGGTTTCCCATGGGCTCCGGCTGACTATTGGGTTATCGGAGTGTCAAATCTATCTGTGCCCACCCCTCGCATCCCAGAAAGCTTTGCTTCTGTATGACCCACTTTTGAGAGAACATTGCTAAAGACTTGACTGCTCTCAGAGGAGTGAGAGGAAATGAGAGCAGAGGAAGGTAAAAATACGACAGCAAGAGTAAACTGAGACAGAAGCCTGACTACACTGTGTCCAAACTAACGAGGGCGCTTAGACGTGAATGAGGGGTCAAGCTCAATCCATGTTATCAAGCTCATCAGGTCTAAAGGAGCCCACTCACACACAGATCGGTTCTGCTCCTATCACATGACACCTCAAGCCCTATACTCTCTCTCGATTGAGCCCCTCTGCCATCTGTGCTGGGAAACCTGAACTCGCCGTCCCACCTGCTGTTTACCGCCAGCCTCCATCCTCCAAAGACATCATGTATACACCTTCTTTCCATCCCCCTGTCTTCTTTCACTTGCTCATGCTCTAGTATCCACCTTGCTCTCCTCTGCTGTCCCATGCAGAGTAACCTATGAAATTAAATAAAGAGCAAGAAGGTATTGCAAAAAAAATTGGCGCATATTTATTCTTGCAAAAAAACAATCATTCAGATTTTAGAGGGCTGTTTGACTAAACTACTAAACCATCATCACACTTTGCTTGATTTGATATTTAGGGGATGATAATAGGTTGCGCATCAAAACCATTATAATTTTATTAACTATAAAAAAATTGTAGCCTAGGTGTGCCGACTTTTTATGTTTTCATTAACTATAAAAAACAATATCAATTATATATATATAATATATATATATATATAAAGTTAATAAATATATCAATCATATTTAATAATAATAATACATATTATTTATATATATATATAACATATACACAAAAATATTGTTTTAAAACATGTTTTTTTTATTTTTATAGTTTTCATTTATAATTAAAATTATTTATTTATAGAAATATTACATCATAAATACACTATATGGACCAAAGTATCGGACACCCCCTTCTTTAGAACAGTAAAAGGCCCTTTCAAAACACTAAAATGACTGTGACTTTAAATGCAGACCTTGAGCCAAAAACTCATCACCAAACACCAATGACTGTACCCATACAGTATGTACAAGTCACTGGTGTTTGGTGGTGAGTTTTTGGCTCAAGGTCTGCATTTAAAGTCACACCAGAAGTGTTCAGCTGAGATTAGGACTTGGCTTTCTGCAGACCAGTCAAGTTCTTCCACACTGATTGAATCAATTTATTTTTGAACCTTGCCTTATACACAGAGACACTGTCATGTTAGAATAGAAAAGGGTCCTTTCCAAACTGTTACTATAAAATTAGAAGCACATAATTCCTTAGAATATCATTATATGCTTAAACATTAAGATGTGTACTCATGAAAATGACCAAAGTAGTCAAATCTGTTAATTAGAAGTTAACATTTGGCACACACACACACACACACACACACACACACACACACACACACACACACACACACACACACACACACACACACACACACACACACACACACACACAGGCCGAAAGGCAGTATATTGTGTGCAGTGTGTACAGCAGGAGTGAATGTCTGCCTTGGAGGAGCGAAAGAAAGACTGCTTTATAATTGCTACCTCTTCCTTCTCCACTGTGTTTGAGGTCAGTGCTGACATATGTGCAGTAGCACCCAGGTTAACTGCTCTCCTCCTCTCTTTCTCTCCCTCCATCTCTTTTAGCCGCTGCTGTGACAAGAAAAGTTGTGGCAATCGTAACGAGACGCCCTCTGACCCGGTCATCATCGACAGGTAAGAGCTGGATATCAGATATTTGTATGTGCATTTCAACATATTTGATCATTACACCCCTTGCTAGACAGGAAGTCCAGTTGAAGTGTTGAAAGTGGCGTTATTGAAATGTAGTGAGTTATGAAGGATAGCAGAGTTTGTCAGGGTAGATTCCATATTTAATTTGACACAGGAACATTTTTGCTCTAAGTTACCCTTCCACACTCCACTTTCCTAAAAAAATTAAGGCCCAAAATGAAGAAGAAAATCAATCTTTATACACTACCAATATACAATACAGTTTAAAAGTTTGGGGTCAGTAAAACTTTTTTCTTGAAATAAATAAATTAATACTTTTGTTTAGCAAGAATACATTCAATTAATTAAAGATGTCAGTAAAGACAGTAATAACAAGAGATTACAAGAGATTTATATTTGAAGTAAATGCTGTTCTTTTATATTTATCAAAGAATCCTGAAAAAAGTAGCATGGTTTTCTGTAAAATATTAAGAACATCTGTTTTCAACATTGATAAGAATAAGAAAGTTTCACTGAAGCATATTAGAAAGATTTTCATTTGACACTGGAAACTGGAAATAATGGCTGCTGAAAATCCAGCTTTGTCATTACAGATATACATTTATTTAAAATATAATAATTTTACTACTACTGTGCAATTTTAATGAAAACATTTTAACAATTACTGACCCCAAATTTTGGATTGGCAGTGTACAAACAAATAACAGACTACTTATTTTCTTATGCAACCTGTTTAATTAATATCAAATTAAATAAGAGCCTATGTTTAATGTAGTGTTAGCACCACTACAGAGATAATGCACTTAATAAATTCAATTCACAAATCACAATCAAAGTGTTGCTCTATGATGGCTTTGTGAACACACTCTGTGGCTGCTCTGTATCACTATACGCTCTATTGCTCAGTATAAAACACTGCAAATCAAAGGCAGCAGTTCAAAGAATTCACCATCAGTGAGAAAACAACTTGATAACAAGCATAAAAAAGGCTTCCTGCATGGGACCAGAAGCCATTTGTTTGCAAAACAGTAATTGTTTAGTGATCGGGCTAGGCTGTTTTGAGGCCATATCGGGTTGTTGAGTATGTAGTGTGCTCTGAACTGTGCATGTATGAATAATCAGCAGTGAAGATGTGCAAGACTTCTGGAGGCAGCAGCGTGTGCAGCGAAGCGCGTCTCCTACCGTTTTTGTTTAAAAGATCATACCACCATGTCACATTATTATTGAGGGCGAGACTGTTTCATTTCTGACTCGATCGTGCTGTGGTGCGAGCAAACTAAGCATGGATTTCTGCAGATTAAGTGTCAAAGGTGTGTTCTCATCTGTGTGTTAATAAGTCAGTGGCCTGTGCTATCAGATGAACACAGCTGTAGGTTCGCCAGCAGTAGAGTAGTGTGTGTGCGTGTGTTTGTAACAGAATAAGAGAGGCTTCTACCTGGCTGCTGTGTCTGTGCGGCTGGCCCATTTCTGCTCCACTGGGCTAGAACGCTTCACAGCTTTCAAAGACAGCTGCAGCCCCTCAATGTCACGTGGCATCACCTCCACCCAACGCACACGCTCACACAAACACACTGCCCATCACTTACTCTTCTTGATTGTTTCCCTACATAAAGTTTGTCTGCCTCAGATCCTCCTGTTGTAGCTGTTTGTGGTCTGAACGGTTGTGTTTCGGGTCTGGCTGAAGTCATGCAGCTGCGCTCGAGGTCACCACAGAGCCCTTTAGGCTCAGGTGCGAGGGCATCGCTAATTGCCTGCGAATAAAAAAGGAATTAGTAACAGTTTCCTATTAGTCACGTGTCTCTCAAAGCCGGGAAAATAGGTCATTTGAAACGAGGAGGAGGAGGGGGGGGTATGGAAGAGTTTACTGGAACTCTCAATATTTTCTTGGCCACATTCACATTCTGGGGTTCCCAACAAACAAGGCGCAAGATGGAACAGAATCAATTACGGCAAGAGCAGATGAGCGCGCGTTTCCAAATTAATCAAAAATATGATTTTGAGCATCTTCCTTCCTTTGAAGTTATTTAGCTGAATAAATAAGAGCTCATTAGTGTGGTCTTGTTTCAAAGAGCTGATTAGGTTTTACAGCGGTAATTAGCAAGGCTAGCGCTAATTCCTCTGGAAGAGTAATGAAAGTGATTTCCTAATTAGGTTCCTCTCATAAGACGGCACAACAGGCCACTACAGCGAAACCAGAGGAATGTCAGGGAAATAAAGCCAACTAACAATGCCTTATTAGACTGTTAAAAGAACAAATCTTACTCGCAGCAGTGCAAGACGTGTGCTCACGGGACGGGGTTGGAGTTTTTGGACTCATTGGGAAGCTTTTGAAAATCTGATTGGGGTAAATTGAATTACTCACGTGAAATTAAAACTGCCTTGCTTTCTTCTCAGAGGGTGTGTTTAGTTTACGTTGGATGGCTGTATCTAATCTCGTTTCATGTGTAAATGTATGTGTGTCGGGATTGACTCCTCGTCTTCTCCTTTTCTTCTCCTCTTTTACCTTCTGAGCTCTGTTAATGCCCCAGTAAGATTATTTCAAATACTTTAATCTGCTCTCATTGACACGGACACAAAAGGCCAGTGACATCTAATAGCAGGCCTTTTCACTGCCTCCTGTTTCATCTCTTTCACATACCTTAGAAGCTCCCTCTCTCGCTTATTCTCTCTCTGGATTTCTTTCTCTCTTATCATTGTGTGTGTTAGGAGTAATTGAAGCTCAATAACCCGTACAGTAATGGGGAAAGGTGTCGTTCTATCTCCCTGGGAACATTGCAGTTGATGCCTTCCTCACCATGGATACTCTTAAACACTGATAGTGATTTCGGAGTGCAGAAAGTTTAGAGTTCCCGCGCTAACCGTGGGAGTTCTGTGGCTTTGCGCTTAGTCGTGAGCCATGACCCTGCTGGAAGGCTTTATTTGTGATGTAATCTTCAACATCTGGATATCCACTTCATGAAGAAATAACACAGCGAAGGATGGAAAACGCCACGGAAAGGTTTTTGTGCCCTTTCTCTGAATGTTTAATGGAGGTCTTTGGCTCGCAACTATATTGCTGGCTAGATTTGACCTTCTAGAAGAAGACCTTCGGCTCTCATGAAAGCAGAACAGGAAGTAATGTTTCACAGGGGGCTTTCACAGAACCATTTTTGCTCCTGCTCTGCTTGGGGCTGCTCACAGGATGTGCTGTTTTATTCAAAAACATCATGAGAATGCAATAGAACGTGTTTCTTAAAGTTAAACTACTTTTAAAGTGATATAGCACCTTGCAGCTAGTGCTCATGGATTTATATGCTGAAAATGCATCCATTTAATGCTTGTTTACACAATTAAAAATAACCCAGATAGACGCAATAATGTATGAACAGACCCTTATAGTGCATTATGGAATGCTGCCAATTTATTTCTTATTTTCAGTTTGTTTAAAAACAACATGATTATATACACTACTATTCAAAAGTTTGGGGTTGTTAAGAATTTCTTTTTTTTTTTTTTTGTTGTTGTTTTATGCTTTCACCAAAGCTGCTTTTATTTGATCAAATACAATAAAACATGGAAATATTATTAGAATTTAAAATAACTGGTTTCTATTTTAATAAATATTAAAATGTAATTTATTCCTGATGGCAAAGCTGAATTTTCAGCAGCTATTAGTGCAGACATACGTTTTTTTATTAAGGATTTTTTGGATGAATAGAAAGTTAAAAAGAACAACAAAGTTTATTTGAAATTGAAATATCTATCTATCTTTGCTGAGCTATAAAAGGAGCAATATTCGAGCAATAAAACTGCACCTCAAGACTGGATGGTTGGGAAAGAGACAGTGACCGTGAGCAGCGTTATATTCTTGCAGTATGTTTGCATTAGTGGATTAGCAGGCTCTATTTCACTGAGCTGCTCTCTGAATCGGTGGCCAGAGAGTGATCCTCACAGGCTGGGGCTTCCATTGTTAACGTAATCCTGTCCGGTCTGTAGGCCTATTGTGTGGCAATTAAGACTGAGAGACTGTGGAGAACTCAGCGTGAGCATCTGTGTGTGTGAGCCATGACAGTAATACAGTGAAAGAAAGCATTTGCGGTAAACAAGATTCTGCCATCTCTTTGAAAATTAACTGGGGAGTCTTTCACTCTGAAATAGATACACAGGAAGAGCGAGTGAAGGAAAATGTGTGCGTTGGCCTTTAAAAAGTGTGCGTGACTCTCCAGGCTGGGCTGTCACAGCTGCTGAAAGGTGATGTGCTCCTATGCAGTGACAATGTCTCTTCCTGAAGAGTGTGTCTGTGTGTGCTTGTGTTTGTGAGTCTGTGTGTATTAAGTGTGGCCTACTTAAGCCCAAACGGTGCAGGAATAATAAAAGGCCAAGCTCTGCTGTTCGGAGTTAATACAGGGTTAAAGATATGCAGCTCACTGTCAACAATCCCATCATCTGCCTGAATGATTCCCAAAGAAGAGCATGCACTCCTCTCCACTCGCCCGTGCCTGTGTGTGTGGCCCTGCTTGTGCTGTCCTCCCCTGACAACTTTACCATTCTGTCTTTACTCTCTGTGTACTGAGCGCCCGCTTTGCTTCTCTGTTGGTCTCTCTCTCTCTCTCTCTCTCTCTCTCTCTCTCTCTCTCTCTCCTCTCTCTCTCTCTCTCTCACTCTCTCACTCACATACACACACACACACACACACACTTATCTAGGTATCTAAATGGGAATGGGACATATTGACAACTAATGTTGTTAAATTAAGCTAATTAATTATATTTATATTAATTGAAACAAAGTAATTATACTATTTTAAAGTAATTATACTATTTATACCTTACTGTGGTAAGTTGGTATTAGTTACCACTTTCACCTAAATAAGACAAAATTATTATTTCTGTGGCTGAAATTTCAGCAGCCATTACTCTAGTCTAGAGTCACATGATCCTTCAGAAATTATTCTAAAATGCTGATTTAGTGTTCAAGAAACATTTATTATTATTATCAATGTTGTTTTCAGATAGAAATTTCAAAATAACAGCATTTATTTGAAAAAAAAATATTTGCAAAATTATAAATGTTTTCACTGTCACTTTTGATCAATTTAATGCATCCTTTCTGAATAAAAGTATTAATTTAATTTAAGAAAAAAAAAACTTTTGACCTCAAACTTTTTAAAAGTAATGTATATTTCGTGCAATTGTCCCTGGATGTGACGGATTTGTACTCTTTAACACATCGGATGACTTTTCTGCTTTATTTGCTAATTCTGGTTTTCGCATAAATTACATTGGTGATGATGGATAATTTTGTCCCCAAATTCATAGGTCAGAAACACATGCAAACACACAGTTATTCTCTCTGCTTTACTTCTATCTCTCTGCTTGTCCAGCCTGTTGTTCACACACAGGGTATAAGGTTGTGATCTCTGGAAAGGCTGATCGGCCCTTCAGGCTAGTGCTGGAAACCCTGGCAGTCAGAGTCTCCTCCTCTGCTCTCACAGATAAGAGCCACAGATCAGCCAGATCACTGATCCACTTCACACGCTTTAGAAAGAGATCTGACCCACAGGATGACTGATTAGTCACTCAATGCTACTGACAACACTTACTGATGAAAAAGAGTGTGTAAAAGTAAAACAAAGAGAAAAATGTGCTTTCACTCCAAGAAAAATAACCAAACTGTCTCATTTTCACACACTACTGGTGACACAGATTAGTCTAGTGTTGTTTTAAGAAGCTTGTGTGCGGGTGAGACCGTGTGTTTGTGTGTTCATATGGAGGGTATTGTTGATGTATGCCATTTCCTCACGAGTGTGTGTGTGTTGATTGAGGAATGTCAGACAGGAAGTACTCCTCCCGGGGAAGGTGATGTCACCGCAGCTTCAGGGCGGCTTCCTGTCTAGTTCTGCAGCAACAGATGCACTCTACTCTCCCAATCAATCACTTTTTTAAATGCAAGCCCACATATACAACTTATTAATGCTAAACCTGACGTTTTTCCCAGTCTACTCTAAGCAGCCTCAGATTTCCCTGTAAAGGGCATGCTGGGAAATCATCCCCTCTCTGCCTCTCTCCACTGGATGCGCTCATGCAGGGACATTGGGGTAATCCTATTAGTTCTGTCAACACACACACACACACACACACACACACACACACACACACACACACACACACACACACACACACTACTCGAACAAGTGATCAGCCACATCCATAAATGAAAAAAGGATGTGAACAACATCTCTGAATGTTTATTTGTCTTGTAATGCCTTACTGTAATACCTTTCTTTATATTTTTTTGTCTTTTTGATAACTCTAAATATTTGAAAAAATTGCATTAAATATTTAGTCGTTTTTATAGAATTGATATTGAATTACAGTAAGTTTATTTATATTACCATTGAAAAATAGCATTAAACATTAAGCAAAAATCTAACAAAAAAGAGTGAGGTTCATACCCACAAATATTGCTCTAAAGTAAATCTGAGTCAGATTAAAGTCAGATTAAGAACATCATTTTTTTTTGCATTCAACACATTCTATATTGGTTCCTCCCATCCATATGAAGAGGCCAATCAAGATTTCATCGATCTATATTTAGCATTGTGTAGCGCTCAGTGGGTGTGTGTATTTGCATGCACGCTGCACAGGGGGAACCCCCGTGTCTGAAGTCCATTGTTGTGTTTTGTTGTGTTTGGGATGCACTTCCTGTGGTGAGAGGTCAGCAGCGCGCAGCCTCGGCTGGCTGCTGAATAATTCATGCCATTGACTTTGTGTCAGCTTTCACAGGCGTGCCCAGGGATGTTTTATTCATTTATCTCATTTAGGGGCCCTGACTGCACCTGTTCCACCATTAAGCACCCTGCTCATTTGCATTAGATGCTAATTTAGTTTACCGACAGGCCTGGGTTCCCCCATTTTCATTAAATTTTCTTAAAAACAAATATTATACTTTACACAGTACATAGTTTTTTTTTTTGTACATGCACCATGGATATATGTGGTGTGAGTCTTAAAACTAAGAATGAAGGAGAGAAAGGAAGAGATTTTGTAACAGTTAAGCACTCATTGTTCACTAATTATAGTTTATTGTAAAAAAAAAGTGCCCCCATTACTGAAACTCATAACATTGGAAGTGTGTGAATACGAGTATGTGTGTGTGTTTAGAAGGTGTCAGAGGGAACAGACTTGCCCTGGAGCAAGTTAAGCACAGATGTGCCTCTTTATACCCCTTCTCTTAGCTCCCGCCCCATTCCCTCCCTCCACATGAAGATCACCTTTCTTTTAAACACACACACACACACACTGTCATTTCCTCAGTCATCCATCTGTCTCTCTCTCTTTCTCTTTGTTCTATTTTTATCGCCACAATCGTATCATCTTCAGTCTATACTTTGCTATACATTCTCATTCAATTCAGGTAAAGACTATGGGATGTAAAATCAATGTGAAGTGGCATTTACAACCCATTTTACCTCCAAAATGTGAAGCAAATGAACACTAGGGCTTGATTTTAGAAATCTGAAATTGGTTTGATGGTGAAAAGTGACTGTTGCTAATCAGAATATACAAAAAAAAACAAGAATGTGAGATTGACAAAATTGTGCTTAGTTAGCTATTAGTTATTTGTGATGAAACTTAAGTATTAAATATATTTTTCTTCTGTATTGTGTCATACATACAGGTTATCAAAAATGAAAAAAAAACTATGACGTGGATCATAGTAAGACTAGAAATATGCATTAAGAACTTAAATTTAGTAAATTTTTAAGACCTAAGAACTTGTTTAAGCACACCTCCCGTGTTGCTACCATGAGGGTGAGATGTTTAGAGCTCTCAGAGCAAATGTATTCAATGGAGGACTTTGTATATCTGTCCAGATCAGATTTAGTTTGTGTGTACGTGTGTGTTTCATTAGTATCACGCAGAATACCGAGTCTTTTCATTGGCTGACATTGCTCAAATATGTTTTTACCACTGAACGTGCTTTTTGCTGCTGGACCCCAGTGTGTTGGTTGTGTGTGTATGTGTGTGTGCCGTACACTGGGCCCACCTGGAAATTAATCTTGTTTGTACTGTCTGAGACTGACTACATTACGCCTTATGTCTACTCCTCTAATTGCTAGACCCTACACTAGCTCTGCCCAATAAAAATATCTATCTGAACTCTATGCCATGCCCTGTCAATTCAATCTACATTGGGAGCCATTAAAGGAACAGTTCACCCAAGAAAAAAGTTCTGCCATCATTAAAGGTCCTTGCACACTGAGTACAAAATTTGCAAAGACCTTTACCCTCACCCACTTGCAACTTTTTTTGCTTCTGTGGAACTTAACAGAGGATGTTTGGCATCCTGGCAGTCTGGGAACTGACGTTGTTGAGCATTATGTATTTTTGAGCAAGTATTATGATGGTTCATATGACTCATGCACTATAGTCTGCCGAAGCAATACGATAGCTTGTGTGAATAAATTAATCACATTATAGCCTTGTCTAAGGCTATACCCCTACTCGTTTTCGAAGGACATCCTGGGATTTTTAATGACCACACAGAGTCAGGACCTCGGTTTAACGTTTCATCTGAAGGACATGACGTTATATACCAATCTATATACCATAAATTATATATAGACCAGTGACATTATTTTTAAATGGCATTATATTGAAAAGAGTAGCAGGGACATTGCTAAATCCTTTTCTTTTTGGTGAACTATCCTTTTAAACGTTTGTTGTTTGCAGTTATTCACTATTTGGCAATACAGATCTTAAAAATCATTAACAGTGATTTTAGATTTGGCAATAAATACAGGAGTTGCAGTAGCTGTATAGGTCAGTAAGTTGGCCGAGATGTCTATCACTAACACTAATCATTATCCTTCTCTGTCAATATGCCGTACATCAGTTTCGATTAGCAGCCTGTACAAACACAAGTGCAGAAAAGACGAGTGCAACCATTGGATTGTCGTATCTCAAAGAACACCATCAGTACTCAACAGTTTGATTGACATCCTGTATATTTGAGCTTTAGGGCAGAGGATTGTGGGAACTGTAGTGCAGTGTGGTGCAGTGAATGTTTGTTGGGGTGCCAGCAGAGTTGCTGAGTAGCGGATGATTATGCAGCCCTACGGTGTTGGTGGCTTCACTGAGCTGGCCTGGAGCTCCCTCCCTGTTGTGTTCCTGATGTTTCTTTCTTTCTCTCTCTCTTTCACCCTCTTTTTTTTTTCCTGGAGCTGGGCAAAACTGCCTCAGGGGACTGTGGGTAACTATGATTGACAGCCAGATGCAGGCAGAGGTCGAAGCTGCTTTAAAACGTCAATGGGCTTTCATCTTGTAGCGGACACCAGCTCTCACACGCTCTTGCTCTTTTTCTCTCTTTATGTGCTCAAGCACACATACGTGCACAATCAACACATATTATTGCGCTAATGCTATTGTAATACAATCTGCACTGAATTAGCCACTTACGGCTAGGAATGCACAAGATCATTTCATGATTAGAGAAATGTTTTGCCCTGCTGAATGTGAAACAGTCTAGACCAACATAAACTTTCATGCTGGTCCAAAAAATGTTGGTCAACCAGCATCCCTGTTCTCAGAACTTATGGCTACTGTTCTGTCAAAGTTCTGAACAAAAGTTTGTCATAGTTCATTGCAAAAAAATTCTAAAACATTTCAGTTGGATGTTTTTCTTTTATATTACTACTTGCTACTTGTTTCAGATGGCTGAAAGAACATTCACATCTCTAATGTTAACATAACCAAGAAAAATGTTTTGAGCATTCTGAGAACATTCAGATATAGGCCTAGCGATTTTATAACATAAATGGAATGTTAGCAAACAAATTTTTAACTGGGAAGGCTCTTCTCATGAAGCTGGTTGACCGCTGGAGACACGATGGTTAAGATAATTAAGAAGCCCACAACATATGCTGGAGAAAGTCTGACACTGTTGGGAACGAAAGTGTGCACAAACACACACAGACACACACATCTGTCTAGCAGAAGCTGGTGGAGGAGTCTCTCATTTCTCATCTGTTTCATCCTCCAATGCGTAATTCGATTTCAGTGTTTTAGTGTTTGCTGAGGAAAGAAGACCGCTCACTCTCAGAAAGACGCACCTCAGCCTCTCTGTCTCTGCATTTGTCCACGTCACCCCGGTCTGGGTGTTAGCGTTGTATGAATTACAAATACATTTTACCTGCTGACTTATATGTTTTGGTGAGTGTAGTGCGTGCTCTTGGTACGTGAATGATGCAGTGCCAGAGATGTAATGCGCATCTCTATTATTAATGTGCATGTAGAAATAAAAATGCTAATCTTGTCCGTATTAATAGCTTGAATGCTTTCCGGGTTGCCTTGAAGTCCTGCGTGAAAGTCATGTCAGGGTCCACATCTACACACAAGTGCTCACGTTATCATTCAGTGTTCACATACACTTAGAAACACACAATGAGAGAGAGAGAGAGCTGTGGCCCCTGGCAGGGTAAATGGATGGTTCAGGTTACAGCTCTGAGAGAGCGCGAGCGAAAGGGCTGTGAAGGATATTCTGAATCACAAAAGGGTCAGAGGATGAAAAATATATGGACATGTTAGTTCAGCTCTGGGTGCATTCAGAGCTGGTTTCTCACCTTCCCAGAGCTCACCTGACCTCCTGTCTATGGGACCTCTTTTTAGGGATACACTGCGGAAGAGTTTGGAGGAGTGTGTCCTTTTTATATGTGCTTTTTAAAAGCACACAACCAAGGTCTGTTTCAAAACCTAGTGAGCTGCCTCTGTAGGTATCATTTTCATGGCAGGTTGTTGGTTCCAAAAAGTATGCAATTGATGCTGCCTTCTAAGTCACCTCACTTTGCACAAATTCGAAAACAGCATTACTTGTAACTTTTGCGAAGAAGACCATTCCAGAATGCATTATGATGAGCTCAATGAACTAACAAATACCATATATTATGTTTAAATAAATTATATTAAAATAATAACCAGATTATATATAATATAGTATAAATACACTACTGTTCCCAACATTTATTGTCAGTATTATTCTTATTTTGAAAGAAATGAATTTAGTAATTGATCAAAAATGTTACATAGTTGAATTATTTAACTATTCAGAAGTAAAGAAAATGTAGTTTTGTAGTCACAGAAAAAAAATACAATTAAAAATATATAAACAGAAAAAGATTATTGTAAATAATTTTTCAAAATATTACTGTTTTTCTGTATTTTGATACAATGCAGCCTCTGTGAGCATAAAACACTTCTTTAAAAAAGAGACACTTCTTTTTACAACTTTTGAATGGTAGTGTATATATATATACTTTTAAATGAACTCAATAAGATATATAATAAATAAGCCCGTTTCTGCCTTCTGTAAACAATAAAACATTTAATTGTGAGAAGTTTAATAGAATAAATATATATAGTCACAATCATGACATTTGAATTCAGAAATAACATTTGTTAGTGGATGAATCTGGCTCATATTAACATATAATAAAAAATACATTTATACATTCCAAAATTAATTAATACAATTTTTTTTTTAAAAAATGTAATAAATAATTACTACTCCATTCAAAATGTGTGTTATGCATATTTATGTGTTCCAAATCAATCACTCAATTAAGATGCAACCATTGAAGTCAGCTGTCTATGTAAGCAGTAAGCTGTAGAGTACCTCACTAGGTTTTGAAACACAGCTGTAGAAACCTTGTTGCTCTCTGTCTTTCTCTTCAGCCAAGCGAAAATCCACTGCCTCTCTCTTGTTCTTTCTTCATGAAGCCTAAATCGGACTCACTGCCTGCTCGTGTTTCTGTCTGCTTTTGTTCAGATGTTTGTGAAGGCGATGTGAGAGCCACACTGACCCAAATGAATTATGTCCCAGTTCTCCAGAGGCAGTGCGTCAACTATTGAGGGCATTCTGTGCAGGATATTTTAGAGCTAAGAGAAAGGGTGAGTGAAAGCGAGAAACAGCGGAAAGCAGAGAAAATATACCCCCTTTTTACTAGGTGCAAATTAGGATGCCTCCACCTCATATGAAAACACAACATGGCCAGATTTGCACACAGGTCATTTTGAGGTAAGCTATTTTTACTCTGACTATATGCTACAGCACAGCTGTCAGTCACAGATGTTTAAGAATGATAGGGAGTGTTGTTTTGTTTAGGATAGTTGTGTCTGTGCATTTGATACTTCCCAGTGTGCACTGCACAGGAAGTAGACTACAGCCTCCTACTGTGGTCTGCATTGTTGTTTTAGCACTCCCCTCCACCCTGAGCCCTGACAGCACGGCACCAGCACCCAAAAACAACAAACATGTCCGGTACATTTCATTTTGCACATATATCACGCTATTGTCAGCAAAGACTATTCACATTCATTAATTGCTTCAACTCAAGGATGGCAGAGGATGGCAGACTTTAATCCAGCTTTACGAGCCTCATTCTCTCTCTTTGTCTGACCTTCACCTAGACTCTCCATCACCAAAAGTGTTACTATATCTGTTATATTCAGCTTACAGTCAGTGCATTTAAACGATTTAGTCGACAAGACATTGTTTTTTAAGAAGTCTCTTACGCTCACCGAGGCTGCTTTTATTTAATAAAAATACAGTGAAAACAGTAATATTGTAAAATGTTATTATAATTTAAAATAACATTCTCCAAATTAATGTATTTTAAAATATAATTTATTTCTGTGAATAGAACAGTTCAATCATGGCAACTCTCGGAATGAGTTTTACAAGCATTTATTAGTAAGGAATTGAATGTACATAGGCTTGGTCTTGGCGGACTAGATCTCCTATGCTGCTGCTGCTGAAGGAGTAAGGATCCATCTGAAATGCACATGAAACTGTGACTTGAATTCAGACTGCTGCAAGGAAAACAGGGAGAACCCCCGAGCGGATCTAGGCAGGTGGTGCTGGGGAAGGTGGAGGGTTAGCGAAATGTTCTAATGAAAATGATCTGATTCGATACAGTCAGGAATAAATAGGTTATGTAGATAGAAACAAACATATGATTGGATGAAGCAATCGGCTTTAAGTAAACCAACGAGCTTGCTCAGAAGAGCTTCATGACTGAATTATATATGTAAATAGTTTCAGAGAGAACATCTGAATTTTCAGCAGCTGTTACGCCAGTCTTCAGTGTCACAATAAATTATAATTCTGATTTGCTGCTTAAGAAGCATTTCTGGAAAGTGGAAATTCTGTCATCATCTTCATCCCTCATGTCACTCGGACAATGATTTCTTGTATCTGTGGAGCACAAAACAGGTATTTAGAAGAATGGCTTCTCTTTCCTATACAAAGACATAATGTGATGTCAAACTCATAAAGGGACCAAAACGCACCATAAATATGGTTATTATTAAGCCTTCTACAGACATACGATAGCTTTGTGAGAGAAACAAACAAAAAACTAATATCATTATGCAGTGGTTAAATGGCAGAATGATCATTTTAGGGTGAATTGCTTTAAAGATGAGGAATAAAGACTTGGCTTTAGAAGCCACAGAGGGCTAATCTGGCACTTATTACTGTTTGTTGTTCGGCTCTAGTGGGGAAAAAATAGCTGAACAGCTGGCCTGTATACCACCAAATTACTTGTTCTGACAGGTTGAGTTTTATCTCCTGAACAGATTACACGTTGAATGTTTACTGTAAGTGACTGAGAGCAAGACGATGCTGCTGAAAACTGATAAATACAGCTAAATTAATGTATAGAGTTTAGAGGAAGGCAGTGATCCAAAACCACATACCAGCGCTTGCATAACTTCCTGTTTCTCATGTCCTGATTTCTGCTGTATGTTTGTATTTGTTTTTGAACTGACAATCATTCCCTGCACCTCCCGCTTCTCTCTTTGTCTTTTCCTTTTTCTCTGTCCATGAGGCGAAATGGAATGATGCAATTTTCTAATTCAGTCAAATAAAGCTCTCCTTTTGTCAGCTGTCAGACGCCGGGCTTACAGAGGTCAGAGGTCACAATGCTGCTCTTAGGAGAGCGCTCATCGATTAGCCGTCAAGCCGCTGCCGCCTCGTCTGTTCCGAGTGAGAGCGATGGAGGGATGCTGAACTCCATTTCCATAATTGCTCAGCGCCTTAAGTGCTGGTACCTTTAGAACAGAGGAGGTTGGAGGAAAAAAACAGATGCAGAAATTATAAGGCAAATACAGTTATTGAATATCAGTGTATGTACAAACTGGGCGATATTGATCTGTAATTGAGCAGGAATAATTCTTCCAGGCATTAAAGCTTCACCCCTGTAGCATGGCCACTCTCATTCAACAGGCTTTCATTGTGAGAAATGGAGCTTAATATCTGCAGTGTAGCTTAGATTTATTGCTCACATATATTCTTCCCCTCTTCTATAAATGTGGTATGAACAGTATTTCCAAATCAAACTTTCTCTTGCCTTAGTCTTAAAATATTTGCTCTACAGACAGGAAATTAATTCACACCAATTCCAATTCAATGTAAACAGAAGGATCTGTCAATCTAAACCATATTGATTGAGTACTAGTTTGAATACTGGGGGAGACATATCCCTCTCAATGTCTCAAATTTGATTTCCATAATTAAAAAAATATATATGTTATGTTGTTTTATAGATTTTAAAATATTTTTTTTTGTAAAAAATAAATAATAAAATAAAAAACCTAAATAAATAAATAGATATTATGATTTTTAATCCTTATTCAGTAAAAAAATGCAGAAAATTCCCCCCTTTTCATTTCCAGCCTTGAAAAAGTAATTGAACTATATAGTAAATATGATATTTTTATATTTATGCTCTGCTTTTAAGTTAGCAAAATCTGTATGTGTATATATATATATATATATATATATATATATATATATACATACATACACACACTATATTGCCAAAAGTATTGGGTCACCCCCTTCTAATGAAAGGTTTGACTACTTTAGTAATTTCCATGAGAACAAATCTTAATGTTTAATTATATAATGATATTCTAGGGAATTGTGTGCTTCTAATTTTATAGCAACAGTTTGGACAGGACCCTTTTCTATTTCTAACATGACAGTGTCTCTGTGTATAAGGCAAGGATCAAAGAGAAATGATGATTCAGTCAGTGTGGAAGAACTTGACTGGTCTGCAGAAAGCCAAGTCCTAATCCCAGCTGAACACCTCTGGTGTGACTTTAAATGCAGACCTTGAGCCAAAAATTCATCACCAAACACCAAGTCGTCCCAGAAGGAAGCCTCTTCTAAAGATAATGCACAAGAAAGCCCGCAAATAGTTTGCTGAAGACAAGCAGACTAAGGACATAGATTACTTGAATCATGTCCTGTGGTCTGATGAGACCAAGATAAACTTATTTGGTTCAGATGGTGTCAAGCGTGTGTGGCCGCAACCAGGTGAGGAGTACAAAGACAAGTGTATCTTGCCTACAGTCAAGCATGGTGGTGGGAGTGTCATGGTCTGGGGCTGCATGGGTGCTGCCGGCACTGGGGAGCTACAGTTCATTGAGGGAACCATGAATGCCAACATGTACTGTGACATACTGAAGCAGAGCATGATCACCTCCCTCCGGAGACTGGGCCGCAGGGCAGTATTCCAACATGATAACAACCACTGCCATGCTAAAGAAGCTGAGGGTAAAGGTGATGGACTGGCCAAGCATGTCTCCAAACCTAAACCCTATTGAGCATATGTGGGGCATCCAAAAACGTAAGGTGGAGGAGCGCAAGGTCTCTAACATCCACCAACTCCGTAATGTCGTCATGGAGGAGTGGCAGAGGACTCCAGTGGCAACCTGTAAAGCTCTGGTGAACTCCATACCCAAGAGGGTTAAGGCAGTGCTGGAAAATAATGGTGGCCACACAAAATATTGACACTTTGGGCCCAATTTGGACATTTTCACTTAGGGGTGTACTCAATTTTGTGGCCAGCGGTTTAGACATTAATGGCTGTGTTTTGAGTTATTTTGAGGGGACAGCAAATTTACACTGTTATATAAGCTGTACACTCACTACTTTACATTGTAGCAAAGTATACTATACATGTATACATGTATGTATATATATGTGACCCTCTCTGTAAAAACCAGGCTATAGTCTAAAAATCTAATTCTGAGATAACGAGCATCAAAGTTTGACTACAAGCATTAATTTCACTATGAGATTTCAATCTTAGACTTGGCCTTACTTCGTCAATATTAAAGATACCAAGAATATGTTTTCACAGAATGTTCTTTACAATATGTAGGATGATTTTATGCAGAAAATAGTAAATCTCAAAAAAATGACTTTAGCTGGGTTTTCACAGAGAGGGTCACATATGTATGTAATGTATGTATGTACGTATATTTGTTTTTTGTATTTAAAAAAAATATTGTCTGAGGCAGGACAAAAACTCTCTGTTCGACCAGTGGCAGACAGGGTGAGTGTGCCGGAAACCCACTTGTAAATCATTTTAAATTTAGCTTTAAAATATTATTATAAATATAATTTTTTAAACATACAATATACTTAGTCTATCATAATTCAAATTCTATCATAATAAAGGTATAATTATCTCTGATTGGCCTTTTAATTGAGTGACAGCCATCTTTCAGCCACTTAATGCTGAAGGGATGGAACAAATTCAGCAGAGCAGAGCCTGGCAGACAGCTCATCTGTTTACGATTTGAGTCCAGCCAGGAAGAGGGGTCACAGGTCAGCAGTGTGTTCTGAAAGGTGTATGCTGAGAGAGAAAGACAGAGAAAGAGATACGGGACAGGAGGGATGAAGGGTGGTCCTGTCACAACATGGCTGTTTCCTTCCACATGAAGACCACTAAACCACAGCATTTCCTCTCCCAGAGCGGCTTCTATCATTAGAATGTGGAATAACACACTAAATTGACTGATGACGGTTGGCTCACGGAGCCCTTCTTAAGCCTTAAAGGGCCCCTGATAGCTGTGGACATGGCTTTTATCGACCCCGCACTTGTGCGTATTAATAAGGTCTGCTGCTCACATTCACTCCTCTCAGATCTCCTTATCTGTGTTTCCTCCCACATGACAGATGAGTGTGTCTGGGGCGCAGCATGGTCAGACAATGGCTGTGTGTGTGTGTGTGTGTGTGTGTGTGTGTGTGTGTGTGTGTGTGTGTGTGTGTGTGTGTGTGTGTGTGTGTGTGTGTGTGTGTGTAATGAGGAGTCCAGACCAGCAGCGCTCTGATTGCTGCTGATTTAGGGCTGTGCTCCGTGCTGTTAATGGTCTCACACTGCGATAGAGAGGTGGCTCTGGGGGCAGGGCCATATTTAACGACCCCTGACTGCTCATTACTGGATGTCCCTGATCACCTGCACTCCTTGTCTAATCGTTTAAGTTTGGCGGCTCAAATTTTTGAGGATGAAAACAATTAGAAGTGAGATTTACGTCTACATAGTCATTTTTACAATAATGAGAGCAACGAGGACTGAAACGTGGAGGATAAACATCCACAGTTGTAGCAGAGAGAGAGAGACGGCCTCAGCGTGTGCTGTTTTATTGAAGCTCTCGTTCCCTGACCTCTACATTACTACATCATCAAATTACAAATTCCATTACAATGAAATGTTTACAGCGTCGGTGCTCTGCCCGCTCCACACATCTTCCCGTGACCCGTCCGCGTGTCCGTGCGTATGCGAGGAGATGACTATTTGCAGAGCGCAGGGCCGTGCATGTGCATGAATACCGAGATTACACTCGAAATAACAGATGAGAGTCTTCGGAGCAACCTGAATGAATATCTAGAGGTTTACATGGAGAGAAAGAGGCATCTATCTTTCTGTCACGGCATGCCATATGCAGCTGCACAGCCATTATGGTGAATGTGCACACATTTGGTATAAACTTGCAACTTGGAACCATTTAATCTGCCTGTGGGTTATAAAGGTGTTAGATGACTAATCGACACTCAAAAGGTGAGATCAGCCACTGTATTGATGTGTACAGGGTCTTAAAGGGATAGTTTAGCAAATTAAATTCTGCTATTTTTTACTTGCCCTCATGTTCATCCAAATAATTACGCTGTTAGTTTGACTGTTGAAACACACACAAAAAAGATTTTCAGAAAAGTATTTTCCATGCAATGACAGTTCAATGGACTGTCAATGATAAAAAATAAGAAAAGATGGAAAAGCATCCTGAAACTTGTCAATGCGACCAGTCATTAAAATTGTCAAAATCACAATATAAAGCTGCACAACTGTTTTTACCATTGATTAAAAAAAAATGTTTCAGCATAAATCAGCATTTTAAAATGATTTCTGAAAGATCATGTGACACTGAAGACTGAAGTTATGGCTGATAAAAAAAAGCTTTGCCATCATAGGAATAAATCACATAAAAAAAAAAAAATATATATATATATATATACACACACACAGACAATTGACGAGAACTGGCTTGCTCATAGTTGTCACTGCATAATAAACCTTCAAGAAAATACAAAACAATTACATCCATCATATATTATAACAAGTGCAATAGATCAAACACATACAGAGTTCGTGTTCTGTAATATCGAGGTCAAAGTCATGAACTGTTGAGGAGAAGAAACATAAAAAATGCATGAAGAATATTAGTGTGTTTTTTAAAGCAGATTTAGAAGGGTTTCTGTTTGTTTATGTGCCTACTTGGGTTGAATTTACTGTGAGAGTTTGTTTTCGCCTGTTTTGATGTTGAATTGTAAATGAGAGCTTGTAAATTACTGCCTTATTTCCTATTTAATGCATCATGGTATAAGTATCCATGAATAGTGGGATGTTAATTAGTAAAAATGCTCTAAAAGGACTCGGGATTTATGTGGCCATCACATAGCCGCTTCCTGATAGATGCAGAAAAAAAGCAGAGGAAATGCGGGTGCACGGAGAGCTCTGGCTGGGTAAATAAATTCATAAAAGGTCCATGTGATATATGGTGCTGAGATCCTCACGGACAAATGCAGGAATTTTTGTGACCTGAATTCACAGGAAGAATACCATAAATTTGGTGGTGTTGGTGCTTTTTCTTTCTCTCTTGTTCTTTTGCCCTCTGTTTTTATCCTGGTTAGAATAAGTAATTTAGCACAGATTCGGGAATGAGTGAGATTATAATATGGAGGGATTATAGTTGGAGGGAAGGAGTACTTGACTCAATACAGTTCCTTGACCCAACAGTGAATCAAGATTAATTCAATTTGTTTTTCAAATGAGGAGTCAAATGGTGCTCTGTCACTCCGTTGGCTCTTTGTTTTGTTCCCACACCTCTGATTTGTTTGGATACCCTCAACAAGGAGTCGTCTGTTAAGTGCCACGCTCAAACTGTGTAGGCAGATTAGCCTCGCTCTAAACACTCCGTAATTGAGCCCAGAAGCAAACGCAAAATACACAAGTGCATTTCATCTATCTTATACTCTTCTCCAGGTGCCTTTAGTTTCCTCTCCTTCCTTCCTTTTCTGCTTTTCACTTCACTCATTTGCACTAAGATATAAATAAAAAGACCAGCTCATGCAAGAGATGTACCGATTTGCATCTGAATGCTACACTCAACCCACAACTAGCATTGTGATCAGAGCCGATCCTCCCTATACGCAGAATACGCAAGTTGCGTAGGGCCCCGGAAACACCAGGGGGCCCCCTTGCTCTCAAAGATGTTATCATTTTAGTTTCGTTTTTGAATCTGGCCAGCTGTTGTGAAAACATGAATGATAATTTATTTTAATAAGGTAATGTGTGAATGTTGTATAGTCTCTTGTTTGAGGAAAAAAAATAGTTGAAAGTGTACCGAGCCGCAAAAGAGACTATTTCTCGAGTGAAACACGGACAAATATGTTTCATCCATTCTTCCATCGCAACCACCCCCCTGCCGGCGACACAGTTTTGCATAGGGCCCCCGAAGAATAGGATACTGATTGTGATACTGACAAAGTCAGTGTAGAATGAAATGTGCAAAATAAAAAGTTCATACTCCCCAACCCCCACACCTACATCACTCTCCAGCCTCCATCAGCAATGCCTTCAAATCTCCAAAAAGGTTCCTAAATACAACTCACTGCAGTTTCCAGCTTAAATTACCACTAGTGACAGTAAAACACCAGTGACCTTTCACACAAATAATGATAACAGAGGCAGATTATCAATTAATAAGGACTTTTTTTTGCATGGTTCCTTGTATAATGCTACGTTATGACCTCAAAATACGTTTACCATAGTGCATGATTTGTAGAGTAGCACATTTTGTTCAAATTACATATAATCAGCTCCATATATATATGGCTTTTCTTATGCAGTAAACTTGCTTGGTAGTCCCCCTGGTACAACGTGGAGTGCTTGGGTTTAAATCCTGTGAAACATGGGATTTTTTTCACATTATTGGGTAGGTTTATGGTAGGGCTTACTGTAGTTGGTAAAATATTTTCAAATGCCATACAGCATTAATCTTTTATTGAAATTCATTGGACATTTCATTTTAAAACTGCCGTGATATGTGCAACTACCAACATAATAAAACGTTGCCAAATCTTGTTTTTATATTTCAAACAAAACTGACATGAATTTAGCACCACTCACTCACTCAAAATTAAGTCTTTTTGAAAGTGTTGAAAATAATTAATTTTCAAATGTGCAAGAAGCAATGTAATATAATTTCACAGAAATGTCACCACAGGCAAGTCTTTTTTCCAGCGAGCCTGGGTTGTTAAAAACAACACCAGGCTCATCAGCTCTGTCTACACCTCTTCAGGAAGCTGGGAGGGAGACTCCAAAACACAGGCTGACAGAGATGCTCTGTTGACAGAAAGATGCTTGAGATGCAGAAAATAACAGTGTGTGTGTGTGTGACTGCAGGAAAGAGAGCTTTGCGACGCCGTGACCTTTAAACCAGGTCTCACAT
Organism: Ptychobarbus kaznakovi; assembly: GCA_027422405.1. Lineage (NCBI taxonomy): Eukaryota > Metazoa > Chordata > Actinopteri > Cypriniformes > Cyprinidae > Ptychobarbus > Ptychobarbus kaznakovi. Next base: position 17,348,634 of record CM049811.1, on the reverse strand, counting down.
CTGGCTTAAACCCCCCTGCTTCTGAAATCATCCCCCCTACAAGGGACAGGAAGCTGCTTTTTCCTCATCCTTCCAAAAACAGGCCAAACAGACCTCCATGCAGCAGCAGACCCCCTTCCACTGTCACAAAAACACACACTCACCCAACAAGGCAAATAAGAAATCCGGCACAAAATTCAAACAGAAAGGTTTCCCTGGGTAGTTTAAAAATAATAATGTTTAATAATCTAGTTTAAAGACTATATCGGTGTGAGAGGGGTTAGTGAGAGTATGGCAAGTGGACATTCCCCCATGTTGCTCCAGGCAGCAGCTTCAGCTCTGGGTGATGTATGGCCAGACAGGCTGTTTCCACGGGAACCAATCCATCACACCACCGTCAGCCGTCAACAGGCCTGCCCCGTGCAGCACGGCCCGACCTCCACTCACCACAGGCACTGAGCCAGTAGAGAGAGAGAGAAATAAGAGCAGACCTCACATCCTTTACAATGGCTGTTATCAGTGCTTCACTGATTGTGATCTGTTACACGCGGCCGGCGACAAAACGGCCAGATTGACATGTCTGCTGTCCTCCGGGCTCTATGCATGCTAGGTTACAGCTCACCTGAAACAGGCAGGTTGGCGTGTTTTAGGGATATGCACTATGCCTGTCATCATTTACTTAAATGTACACATGGCCGCACCCACAAGCTGTAATGTCATGCATGAAAAATCTGTAATTTTTGGCCTTCTCCTCCATAGTTTCTATTTATTTTGGCTTTTTATGCTGGTGAGATGTTTTCTTTTCTTATATTCTTTTTCTTATATATTTTTGAAGGATTTTCATCGTTCAAAAAGCTCAAATTTGAGAGTCCAAACATTTTTACACAATACAATGGTAAACCAACTGGTCAAATTTAGTCTGAAATTACTCAAAATTATAAGACTGTGGTACAAATTAATTTCATACAACTCATATTATTCAGTACAACAGCTTGTGAAATGGCTAAACTAGAATATATATATACTGTATATAATGGTGACGAGGTGGCGTGGCAGTAACGCACGCACGCACGCACACACACACACACACACACACACACACACACACAGACACACACACACACACACACACACACACACACACACACACACACACACACACACACACACACACACACACACACACAGACACACAGAGACACACACACAGAGAGACACAGAGACACAGAGAGAGAGGGGGCTTAATCTCATGTCCAGGTCACATGTTAATATATATATATATATATATTAATTAATATAATTATATATTCATAATTGAAAATAAATAATACATTTTGCATTTTAAGAAAGTAGCATTAAGATTTTGTGCATTCTTTTTATGACAGTTATACATAATGACAATTATGCATTATTTCCCTCACATTTTAGTAATTTTCTATTGTTTAACAGTTTTGTGGGTTATAAATAATTTTGCAACTGCAGAATTAATGTTTAGTTTTGTTAAGCAAATTTCTATCCCAAATGCATAAACAATGTAATCAGCTTAAATCATACCGACAAATGTGCAGGTTTTATTCAGTAAAACATAAATCTCACTTAAGTGAATGTGCTTAATTATGACACAGAAAAGTCTGTGTGAATTTACCTATTTTGCTTATATTCTAACCTGAATTTCAATGGCTCATGACCTTGTGCCCTCATCGCAAGGCCTGCAGGGGTGTCCAGTAAGGCTGTGCCTCTGATTGAAACATTCCAGAGAGAGAGAGAGAGAGAGAGACAGAACGAGAATGAGATAGATGAGAGGAGTGTAAGGAGGGGTAGACAAAGAGACATCCTACGGCCTGTCGTACGCCTCATTACAGCTTAAACGAGTGAGGCTGCGTGAGGAGGAAAGCACCACGGATCTCCCTTCCCCTCTTCATCCATCTCTTCACCTGTCCCTGCAGTCACCCATCAGTCGGCTCTGACCTCTCCTGCTCTTCTGTAATCTAGCAGAACTGGCGGGGAACCCCTGGCTGTTCTTAGAACAGTGTTTGACAAGGCCTGAATTCACTGGCTTGTGTTTACCGGTCAAAAAGAGAAAGAGTGTGAACACAAGCAGAGTGACTTCAGAGAGAAGCCGAAAGGTCCAGCTGCTGTCAAAGAGATCAGAACAAAAGTAAACACTGTGACTGGCAGGCGCGCTTCTTTTTTAATCCGCCGCTGTGCTTCCATCTTTCCATTTCTGTCTTTTTTCCATACCGTACCGACATTCCTGCAGGTGACTCCCTCAGTACCCCTGCCGGCTTGAGGTGCCCGGCCGCTGATGGCAGGGCGTGTGGATTTCTGGCTGTTGCTTTTTATAATTTGTCCCGGAAATGTCGACAATCGGCCCCGAGTAATGAGCGGCACTTGCGGTCTTGGTCCTGACAATAGTAGGAAGACCTGCGTTGTGTGTTGGAGAGTGAGAGGGGTGTGGGCCTGAGTAAACTGTATGAATGTGTGTGTATGTTTGTCAGATGCATGTTATAAAACATGGTATACACATTTTATTTGTTACAGTTTCAGTCATAAGGCTGATTCTAGTTTATTGTGATTGTTATTGAGACATTGGTGTCTTTTATCATATTACTTTTTTATAAAAGCAAAATAATAATCAATATTTATTGGCCAGGTATGCATAACATACAAATAATTTTCTGCCTACACCTGCTTACAAAATAAAATATTATTACAGTTTAACATAAATGTTTTCTGTGTAAATATACATTCAAATGTGGTTTATTCCTGTGATGGCAAAACTGATTTTTAGCTGCTATTACTCCAGTCTTCAGTGTCACATGATCCTTCAGAAATCATTCTAATATGCTGATTTGCTGATCAAGAAACATTTCTTTATCAATGTATAAAATAGTTGTACTGCATAAAGTATTTATTGGAACAATTTTATTTCTGGATTTTTTGATAAATAGAAAGTTCAAAACAGCATTTATTTAAAATAAAAATATTTTATAAATGTCTACTGTCACTTTTTATCAGTTTAATCCTTGCTAAATTAAAGTATAAATTATATAACATTAAATAAATTGCATATTATTATAAATAAATTAATAACAATATTAATCTTAAAATTGTCTAATTCAATTATTTTAGATAAATGAGTATTCTAAATTATAATTATTAAACATTGATGTCTCAAAGTGTGAAAATTGCAAAATGCCATAAACTGTAAAACAGGAGAAAATTAAATACAATTATAAATGATAATTATTAAATATTGATGTTTCCAGGTGTGAAAAATGCAGTATGCTACGAAACGGTAAAACCGGAGAAACGGCTCAAATGTGTTTAATCGACATGAATACAATTCACAAAAATCACTGTAACATTACTTTCATTGCAATTAACACATTTTCTCCCAACATTCCCATAATGTGTTAGAATTATTTCTGGACCAAATACTCAAACAGTGTAATCAGTGTATACTTCTAGGGTGTATGTACTTGTTATGAAGTATTCCGTCTCATCTCCACCTGCCTCTTCAGACAGCACAAACCATCCTCTCAGTGAGTCAGTCAATAAGTGTTTGCTAGAGCAGTATTTAAAGGTGTGCCAGGGTGTTGTGTTAATGAGGAAGAGAATGACGGCTGTTTGAGGTGTCTGTCAGGAGCGTGTGTGTGTGTGTGTGTGTGTGTGGCATCCCGAGCGACTCGTCAGGCTGAGAGGAGGGAATGCTGGATGACTGTGCTGTGACAGCGAGTGTCAGAGGCGGTGACGGCAGTTCCCGTACCCTGACGAGAAACACAGAAAGAGCTCCATTTTACACCGTACAGCGATGATGATGGATAGTAGAGCGGATATCAGTCACCTGAGAAAGAGGAGCAGCGGTGGGACATTTATCACCTGACTGCTCTTGATATACTTATCAACCACAATCACTATGATAAACTTCAAGAGTCTTCATAGTACTACTTTATCATGCTACTTCTGTTGGCATGCATTCGGACAGAATTTCCCAGATGTTCCCCCAAAATCTGTGAGGGCAAAATCGAAAAAAATGACAAATATGTCAAGGATTCTTCATTGTGAGGATCAAACCAGAAAACGTCTGATTATCATCCTTTAGCCTTAACCACTGCCGCGCCACCGCCAAAGGAACAGGAAGAGAGGAAACTCATAATAAACACAAGCTGAAATGTATTACAGATGCACAATATACTAACTGTCATACTGACATGACATTTGTTTGAAGATGAACAGTAAACATGAATGCCTGCACTGGCACAAAAACCCCGACAACAGCTTTGTGTTTTCTTACAGCGCATCTTCTTGCTCCTTTAATCTCCTTTTTTTATTTACTTGACTTGTGTAAAGTCTGAGTTATTATCAGATTTTGACAATCAGTCCCGCTCATCTGAGATACAAAAATAGCAGAACAAAGTATGGCTGTGAGCTGAACGAGCCCAAGTAATTAATTAAAAGAGAAGCCGTCAATATACAGGCAATTATGGTCAACAGCAGTCCACGATCAAAGCCGCTGATGACTGCATAGCCTCAAAATCATTAACAAATAACTTGTAAACATGTCATCTCTCTCTTTTCAAATACACACGCTCCTTTAATGGGACGGCTGGACTTAATATAAGGACGTGCAGGCATTAATCTGAGCACACATTCTGTTCCCCATCTTCAAACCCAGTCCATCATGCAGCAGTTTGTGTGTTTTATTGTTTCTTTACCTGTCAGGATTTGTGAGGATTTAAGTGTAGATGCTAGCTTATGAACCCGCCTCATTTGTTTGAGTGTTCTGTTTATTTCTGTCAAACTGTTTTACACTCATGCTATATAAAAGTATAATGTAAATAACTGAAGGCTAATTCAGTGGGGCAGTGTATTTTTATTATTTAAACTGCCTTCACAAATCAAAAAGGAAATACAGGATGCCTTAGTACCTTACTTAGAGTTTAATGTGATGAGACATCCTAGGACAAACTTTGTTTTGTGTGCTTTCTTTTTTCTACTCTAAGTGCTAAATAAAAACAAGTAAATCATATATTTTATGCATATTACGATTTCTGCATAAAACAGAAAATTGACATTTAAAATCAAGGATGCATTAAATTGCTAAAAAGTAAAAGTAAAGGCATTCACAATGTTAGAAAAGATTCAAAGATATACCCCAGTTTCACAGACCAGGCTTAAGCCTAGTCCTAGACTGAACTGTAAGTCTGAGCTGTTTCAACTGAAATAAACGTGCACTGACTGATCTTAAAATATACCAGTGCCTTTGTTTTGTCTCAAGATGCACCCCAGTAATTTTCTTTTTTAAAGCATGTCTATAAAAATTACTTAAATGTCCTAATTAAACTATGGCCTAATCCTGGCTTAGTCTAAGCCCTGTCTGTGAAACTAGGTCATAATGTTAAGAAAGATTATACATATTTCTTTCCACAAAAATATTAAGCACAACAACTGTTTTTAACATTGATAATGATAATAAATATTTACTGAGCAAAACAATCAGCATATTAGAATGATTTCTGAAGAATCATGGGACTCATGTGATGGAAATGCAGCTTTGCCAACACAAAAAAATATTATTTTAAAATATATTAAAATAGAAAAAAACATTTTAAATTGTAATATTTCACAAAAATATGTTTTTTTTTTTTGGATCAAATAAATGCAGCCTTAGTGAGGAGGAGACTTCTTTCAAAAACATAAAAAATCTTAACAGCCCCAAACAATTTCTAGTATTAATTATCTTTTTTCTCAGGCAAATGTATCTTATCTTATATACATATAAGATTATATACATCTTAAGATAAGATACATTTTAGTAGGAAACCAAACCAGGAAATAAATAGAAGAAAAACATATTTATTTTAAACTTTTGCATTAAGCATTTATAACCGTTTGTGTTTAAGTACTCGTGTGTGTGTGTGTGTGTGTGTCTGCCGGGGATGATGGATAGACCTGCTCTCGGGTCCTGCTGTATCCTGGACGGAGACATTCCAGCTCTCCACACATTTGCTTCCCATTAGCCCTGGCCTGTAAAGCACAAACTCACACCAGTTCCCACAATTTCCTCAGAATGACTGAAACAATTTCTTTAAGGCAAAAGCAGAGCACAGCTTACGATGGCATCTCAACACCTCTCGCATCTCAGCTCTGGAGATCCTTTACCGTGACAACATGTTTACCTAGACATAGGCTTACTAGTTCAGATCTCCTCAGGGACCTTGGAGACAGAGACAAACATGTGAAGAAAAAAGAAACAACAAATCTCTCTTCATCCAGAACTACTCTTGGTTCTTGTTTTTTGTTTTTTTTGTAAATGCAGCTGTCATGATTACGAACAGCTTTAAAATACAGTACAATAACTTTCTGGTGGAGTTCACAGAGATGAGATGGTAATTACTGTAGTGTGTGTGTGTGTTGTATTTTGAGACTTAAAAGGAGATCTTGTGTGACTGAAAGGTGTTGTGAAGGGGTGTAGGAGGTGAGGAGTTGTCAGTAAGCCCCCGAGGAATCGGAAAAGGAGATTGTGGGAAGGAAAGAGAAGCACAGAAAGAGAGAGATGGAGGGAGGGGTTCAAGGAAAGTTAGGAGGTGTGTTTGCTCCGGTGTGTAATAATGAGAGCTCAGAACCCAGTGCGTGTTCCTCCTACGAATGTTCACTGAGCCTTTCATCAGAGCGCCATCCATTCGCCATCTTTCACAACCTCCTCCACTGTGCTCACACACACACACATAAATCTTACATACAGAGAGGTGCAAAAGTTGGAAAACACTAACGAGTCTTTTCTTTTTGTACAATCGTGTTCACATGATCAGTGTAACAGTTTGTTATTATTAATGAATTAAAAACAATGCACAAGGGTTCTTTTTAGTGAATAATAAACACAGCTAACAACCAAATTCAAGACTTAATTCATTGTCTAAAAAGATTAATTGAAATGATCTCATTACTTGTAATCATTTACACACTGCATGCATGCATTCAAAAAAATTGAGGTAGATTTTTTTTTTTTTGAAAGAAAACTTTTTTGTTCACCAAGGCTGCATTTGTTTGATCCAAAATACAGTAAAATCAGCTAATATTGTTTTGTATTTGTATTTTATATGTGATACTTTTTATCAGGATTTTTTTTTTGGTGTATGGAAAGCTAAAAAGAACATTTATTTATGTGAACATAATTTATAACATATTTGTTTGAAATAGAAAACTTTGTAACTTTATAAATGTCTTTATTGTCACTTGATAATTTTTTTTTATTTGAAAGAAAAAAATCTTACAATACTAAAAGAATCATTTACAGAACTTAATGGAACTAGATTCGTTAAGGCAATTCTAAAATGAAATTATTATATGTATTACAATTCCCATCACAAGCACACATGCACTCAACACCCAAACTGACTTGTCAAGGCCTGTGGCACACATGCACACTCCAACAATGGTCGTCTGAAGAAGGGGTCACTATGTGTCAAGGAGGCATGCGTGGCATGGCGTCCCTTATTTATTCTCCCTGTTCGCCACAAAGTCGCCACAAAGCATCCCATAATGGTGGCTGTGGGCCTGCATTTTAATGAGCCGTTATATGAGAGGTCTGCCTCACAACGAGCTTGTCTTACACAGGTCAGAGGTCGTGACCCCTAGCACGGCGTGTGTTTACCAGCAGGCAGCGGTGCAGGCTTTTGAGTGGAGCTGAGATTAATGCACGCTATCATTGGCTGTGGTTGATTTAAAGCCACACTGTCACAGATCTCCCTCCTCACAGTTATTCCATATGGTGACTTCAGCGTTAAAGGGCAACAGTCAAGACCTGCGTGACATGCCACAGAGAAAACACAGATTGGGGGAACAAATATACATTTTCATTTATGTTTTTAGTGAGTTGTCTCATTTAATTTCCTCCTGGGATTTTTTTATATAAGATCAAAGTTTAAATATAGTGTTATTTTTAGTACAATGATACATTATTTCATATATCTATCTATATATATAAGATTTTATTTATGCACTTTTTTCCATTTTAATTTGTTAATTTTTTTGTAATGTTTTTGTCATTTTTATTAGTTTTTCACTTGTGTATATATTTTTTTTTAAGTTTTAGTTTTAGTCATTTTAGTATTCAGTTTAAACTAAACAAAAAATATGTTTAATTGGCAATTAGCTGAAATAAAATAAGTTTTAAATATATATTTTTTTTATTTCAGTTCATGTTTATTTTATTTCAAGTAATGAACAACTCAGCCTGATAATTCAGGCTTGTATTTATGTCAGAAATGCCAAAAACGTTCTTATTAGAAATGAGAGTTCATGGAGATAAAAAATAAAGCACATTAGCATGTTAGCATAATTAAAATGGTATTTTAAATAAATGAAAATGAGCCCTTTATATTATAACCTTTTTTACCCTTTACTTTCTTAAAATACAATCATGGTGTTATTGTACATTATTTACATTACACATTATTCCCAAGAAAATATTTGTCTTTTATATTTGATGAAAAAAAGGACTCCTTTTTCCACTGATGCCACTTTATCCACACAGACTATGGATAATATTAACAAATAGCCAAATAACATTTTAGGTGTTATTTTAGCAAACACAATCTAAGTCTTGCTCATTTTTTATGATCAAATCAATTCCCAGCTTAATAAAGTTCTCAATATACATTTTCTTACTCAATGAATATCCTGTTTCACCCAGAAAAAAAAAAACAAAACATGATTTATGCAAACAAAATGTGTTGGTAGTGCTGTTTCTTTGACTTTAAATCTTCATGTTGACAGCTCAGCCCCCTAGGTTTAAGCTTGCCTCCTATAAAAGAGCTGTAGCGGAATCACAGTATCTGATTGGGCTTTTACAGCTCTCCGGCTCTATATCACCTGCACCCAGCATGCATTGCACCAGCTTTAGTGAGGCTGTTTGCATACAGCAGCACAGATCAATAGCAAGAAATCAAAATCCTTGCTGCTATACAGCTCCATAAAGGGTCTGTGCATGTTTCTAGAGCTTCCTTGCGGCGTATAATGTGGCCTCTGTGTAACTCCTCCTTTTACCGTACAAACAACACACACTTAATCAGAGCAGCCGATTTTGTTTCGGTCAGGCAATGTGGTGCATGTGTGTCTATGTATGTGTGTTTTTACCAGTGCATTGTTTTGCCCACATGATAATTGAATGTGCGCTCAGGCAGCATCCGTGCTAGCGTTCCAGCTCACACTTTAATTAGTTTAGCTTTGTGTCTGCCGGCTCGGCCATCAGTCGCCAATCAATATCACTCCGGAGAACAGAAGGGCTCTATTGGAAACAGATACGTAAGCTTTATAGATAGCGCTGCTCATGCGCCCGCTCCACATACCTAGGATGGCTCTAAATGTGTTCAATGTTAGAGTGAACATGCTTAATTGTACAGATAAATGAGGCCTCTGAAGCTGGTTTTATGTGTGTGAGTGTGTTTGCATGAGTAAGAGAGGTGCGCTCGGTTATTGCTGTTCAGTTATTGCTTCGCTCAAAAAAATGAGCGGTGAGCCGCAGCTCTATCGGAATTCAATGGCTGCTTTGTTTAAACCTGCTCATTCTCCATTCTTCACCTTTATGAGTTTTCCCTTCCACTAATCCCATTCACTTTCACTATGGCTCACTTTGCCCCTAACTTACTTAAACACAGGCCTAAATATCCACAAATGAGATTTCCAGCAGCAGCATTTAAAGCAAATGTGTTGAAATAAGTTCAGTCCTTTTCGCTGCGAGGAGCCATTCCGGCTGTTATTGAATAAAAACGCATTGTGCGGGCAAAACAATTATGCACTTTAGCGTCGAATCGCAGAAACGATTTCAGAGCGCTCGCCCATTCATCATATTTACGCAATTTAATCATTTCAGATTTTTACTGTGTATTATGGGAGCAGTTAAATGCGAGAGAGGAGGAGGTGATTGTAAAGCCTGTCTGCATTAGTTAAGTGTGTGTAATGGCTGGGTATCACACAGTAAATGGCAGTTGTAATATTTAGATCCTCTGCTCATTACCTCCCGATCTGCCTCCTGTGACCCGCAGCACCGGGCCTGCGCTCTCTCTAATGAGGGATGGAAATTACCGCTTCAAGAAATGAAACACAATTTATTTAGAGGAAGACGCAGCACACAATGAAATTACCACAAACAACTCTGAAAAATAGGCTCAATAACTCAGGCTTGTGTTTATTACGTTGGAAAAGCCCAAAAAGTTCTTATTAGAAATGGAAGTTAATGGAGATAAAAGGAAAGCGAATTTTAGAGTGTTATCGCATTAGCATGCTTAAAATCCAGCACATGTTTGTGCACAATATCTCAGAGCTATTTTATATTAAAACTCTCTCAACAGAGAGTGTGGATGGTATGGAGTTGTTAAGTGCTTTCTGTGAGCCGGCCTGCTCATTGGCTGTCTCAAAGACGGTAAAGGGATGTCATTGGTCATTCCACAATAAGTCTGTTCCTTCTTTCACTCCCTTTAAAGATGACTTTAAATCAAAATGTTTTACTGTTGACTTTAAGGCCCTCTATATGCCAGTGTACTTCAAAAAGTTAACCGAATTAATGCTTAAAATGTCTGTTCTGGGAAGGGAAAACAAACTACAATTATTAATCTTCAAGCTGATTTTGTCAACATTTTTTTTTTTTTTTGAGAAAGGAGAACATCCATTTTACTTCAATTATAAATACTTAACTCAGTGTCGTTATTGTTTACTAAACCTTAAAATCTATTACAATGTATTTGTGGTAATTCAAATAAAATAACTAAGTAACTAATAATAAGCTAAGCAACTAACTATAATAAGTTGAAGTACTAAAATGACTAAAACTGAAATAAAAAAGCTAAATAGAAATACACATAAAGAACATTACATTATTTAAAAACTGAAAACATGAAAATAAAAGCTAATTTAAAATGCTAATAAATACTACAAAAGTATATAAATTCTTAAATAACCCTGACTTAACCCAGACTTAGAAAACCTTAGTATGAGAGCAAGTTTTTTTTATCAAGCTAGTTGCAATTGGAAATATTTTGGAAAACTTTGTTCGCCAAACCATTTCATAGGGTATTTATACACTGATCACTGATCCCTTTTAACACATTTACTGTAATTGTTCCACATGGTCAGGTACAACCACAATTCAGGTTAAACTGCTATCTGTGTTTTCCAACTGATTTGTAGCTGGTCTAAACTGGTAATCTGACCATCTTGCACCAGGAACAAACAATCTACCAGTAGTTTTTTTTTTTTGGAACATGGTAGCTGGCCAACCAGATGATTACCATCTCACTCCAGGTAGAAACCAGCTGCCATGTTCCAAAACAGATCCACTCCAGCAGCCAAACATAAACACACACACTTCTCCTAGCACAAGTGCCACTTGAGATTTATATAGAGGAATCCGACTTCTAACAACAAGACTGAAGGTGGGAGGGAGGTATGGGAGTGGAAAGCAGGAAAAAAGTCCCGAAAAACAAAGGAGAGGGTGTGAGAGTACTGGAAACGGCCCTGAGTATTCGCATGCAGGATTCCAGCAGCCACTCGTTTCAACACAATACCAAAACAGACTATAAAAGATGGAAACAGCGCTTAAGAGAAAATAAGCAGAGGAATAAGGTATTATCTTCTTTTCCCGAAGCGAATATAATAGCGGCGCTCCCGTGTCATTGTGTGCATGCTGCGAGGATCTAAGTTAAGCCACGACTCCTCTCCACCCCGATGCTCTCCACACCCTAATGTCGGAAATAAGCGAAGCCTCTGAGATTCATTAGAAAATTGAATGGAATCAAGAGAGGCTGAGGGCTGAAAAACATCCCCTTAATAAGACGGCTGGTAACATAAAAGCAGCTCTCAGCCAAGGTCCTTTATTTTCAAAAACCAGTGGAGCCTTTGAAGAGGGCTTAAGAACAGAGCGGAGGAAGAGATGAAGAGAGCGCAACAGAGGGATATCCTTGGAGAACTATTCCTGTCCCACGAGGGAAGTGATGGAGGCGTGGATATGCGTATGTTTGTAGTGCAGTCTCAGTAAGCTTGTCAGCCCGAGTGTGTTTGTGTGTGTGAACATCTACAGCATCTGCACCTGTCACACTAGATGGCACACGTGTAGCTGTGAGTGCTAAAGGTGAGGTGTGTTCAATGCTTATGTGTGCAGGTACTGTGTGTGTGTGTGTGTGTGTGTGTGTGTGTGTGTGTGTGTGGTGTGTGTGATTAACCTTGTACTACCTTTTTTGCCTGTCTGGCTCATGGCTCAGCTGAAGTTTCTCGTCTCATTCATATTTGATAGACATGCCCAGACCTAATCTGATAAAGTGCACTTCAGCCTTGGTGTCTTCTGATGAACTTCTAAGTGGGAAGTGCAAAAGAGTGTGTGTGTGTGTGGTGGAGGGGGTGGGGGATGGGGGATGGGGAAGAGGATGGATTGGGGCTAAATCGATGTTGATTTATAATTTACTATTGCAAGAACCTATCACTGAATGTGAAGCATGTATCCAGCCTCATCTATATTACATTAGGACAGAAGCTCCCGCTCGGCACTGGACAACAGACCTTGTGGTGTGGAAGGGGGGCTGGTCGATCCACACACACACACACACACACACACACACACACACACACACACACACACACACACACACACACACACACACACACACACACACACACACACACACACACACACACACACACACACACACACACACACACACACACACACACACACACACACACACACACACACACACACACACACACACACACACACACACACACACACACACACACACACACACACACACACACACACACACACACACACACACACACACACACACACACACCACACACACACACTTTTCTGAGAAACTGACAGGCCCATCTCCGATTTTGGGGCCGAGTTGATTTTGAATGCACCTTCCTATAAAAGTGTTTGTACTTTGGATAATTGAGCAATTATTGTAGGGATATAATGTGTAAATTGCAGATTTACATCTAAATCTAGGCTTGTCCAATCAAGTCGCCCCTTTTGTGGATCATTGAGTTTAAAGTGAAGAAAATATGAATTTACATTTTATTTTACAGTGTCCTTGTTACAGGATAACTCTACACTTAAGTACTGAGTAATATTAATTAACAACATGTACTTTACTATATGGTTAGGGTTTGGCTTAGGGTTAGTTGCATGTAATTATGCATACTTTGATGATATTACTATAGTAACATGTGACAAGAACACTGTATAATGTAGCTTTACCAAATATTAAGCCTCATGTAGCTGGTGTGACTTTTTTCCCCCTGTGTTAACACAAAGAAGTTACTTAGATAAATGTCAAAGCTGCTCTTTTCCATACAAAATATATATATTTTGCTAATTGTAAAAATAATGACCTATTATCTTACCAAGGGGATCCAAGTGAACCAGCACTGCCAATTTAAAATAAAATAAAATACAATAAAATAAGATCATGCATTGTTTACTGACTTGACTCTGCCTATATTTTGTGTTGTTTCCCTTTAATGGATATTAGCAATGCTCTATGCTGCTTGAGACCTTTATTATGCATAATAATTCACCAACATTCAGCTACACGTCTCATCTTACAAACAATTCATAACAAAATGTAAATTAAAGAAGAATCAAAGCATTTTATTTCAGAAATATTTCACCCTTTTTTTCAGTTTTTCAATAAAAAGAAAACACTCCTGTTCTATTGTTGTCATATTTTTGACAGGATGGGCTTGTATATTGGGCATATGAGAAAATGCTGTCGTCTGTCTGCTTTATTAACAATCATAGATTACTCCCCCGACACACAACAAAGACCCATTTCTCTGTCTCTCTTTCTCTCTCTCTTTCACACTATCTCTCTGTGACTCAGTGTATTGATGAGGGAGGAGGCAGTGGTTGTCAGTACTATGGGGACTGGGTGAACAGCAGGCATATGGAGAGGTCAGGCAGGGCACCGCAAGACCCCTCTGTCTGCTCTGGCCAACCCGCTACACCCCACTGAAAGAAAATCAATCCCATCATACCACAGACACATATCCCCCTCCCTTTCTCCTTTCTTCCTTGTGTTCTTCGCCTCTCCTTTATCCACACACACACACACACACACACACACACACACACACACACACACACACACACACACACACACACACACACACACACACACACACACACACACACACACACACACACACACACACACACACACACACACACTTTATAAGATGTTGTTACTGGGCTGCTCTTTATTAAGTCTACACTCTTCACCTTATCTCATGCGTTCCATTTTAAAAGCTACGTGACTCACATTATGAATCAAGTGTGTTTCTAAATGCTTCATGCATGAGTTTTTCTCTTTAAATAAGTCTGATGAATATAAACACTTCCATGTAGAATTCAAGTACATAGCTGGGCACAAAACTTCTGTTTCTTAAATTCATGTTTTGATGTTTACAGTTTGGTTTTAAATGAAACACATGCAAACTTGGTCTCGATGTGACTGTCGGCCCTTGAGGTTATATGTGTTGTCATGGCGACTTGCAGCCAGCCAAAAAAAGGGGTAATTAGCGTTGGAACAGTTGATTGGTTTGCGGCAGTAATTAACACAGGTGAGGTTAATTAGTTCCCATGAAACCAGTCAGTCTCTGCAGCGCACACAGGGGAAAACAGCAGAGGGAAAAAAACATACACGTTTACACGCCTTTACTTTATTACTTCTGAAAGTTGGGGAGAATTTTAATATGCATGGTAAGGTCCCCTGTGAGAGGACGCAAGGAGAAATTCAGCCTCATTAATGGAAGCGGGACGAACCTGAGCTAGATGCTGTCTCTATCAATAACACAAGGATAATTCCACACATACACTGTGGCTCTATCTGACCGAGGCACACATGTGAATATGCAAAGTGCCAAACAAAATGTCAGTCTGTCTGTCTATATTTATGAATATCTGTCTACCTATCTTTCCATCTTTCTATCCATCATACATATATATCCATTCATCTATCTATATTCATATAGACTATATCTATCTGTACCTGTATAGACTATATCTGTCTGTTCCACCTGTACAGGGTACCTTCACACACACTTATTCACTCACACACACACAAACACACACTGTAGTGCTACATAGTACTAACAGGCGCAGCAGACCTGGATGAAATGATATGGAAAACATATACAGTTAACTCACATAGTCTCTTTCTAGCTCTTGTCACATTTTTAGTCCAGTCCAGTGTGTGCCATTATAAAGCCGTGATGTCAATTCCCTCTGGTGCACAGCAGATCTGAGCGACGGGAACCAGGTGAAATGGAAACATATCCAGTCGTTGTCTACTCTTCCTTCCCGTGTTCTTATATATCCTGGAGCAAATAGTGTACAATCAGAATGACACTGGACAAAGCCAAATAGCAAAATGTCCAACATCCTGTGTCCACCTCTCATTTCCTACTGTATACAAACATCTACCAGTTTTAAACACGCAATAGATAGTCTAGCCTTATAGGATGGTGGGTTTATTTAAAGAACAATGAAGTGGATGTGCGAGAATTGATTTTTTGGACAGACGGTTGTCATGTTTACATTGTTCATTAGCAATAGTACTGCACTTTGCTCCTAATATTCATTTGTTAGAAGCTGACATTTATGACGATGCTGTATGAACATTGTTGTAATCCAGAATAGCTAAAAGCCTATACGTTCACTCAAGTTTCCCTTTTAACCTTTACACACTGATTGGATCGCTGTAATGATTTTTACAGAGTTTAATGTAAACGCATTGACTGTAAGGGAAACAGCGTGGCATCTGGATATCTCCCTTGAGCTGTAATCTATACTGAAGCGCTGCATCTTTGATCAGCACAACTTCATAAAGTCTTTAGAGGTACACTGTTTTGACGAGGCTGCTTTTCAGGAAGACAGCGGGATGAAAGATTGTCTCTCGCTTTTCTCTTCATCTCCAAATGTTTTTATTGGAACGTACTGATATCCTTTCACCTTCCAGTTTCACAAGCCCCTGCGTTAAGCATTTCAGTAATGGCTGACTGCTTAAAACAAAATGTTTAAATGAGTAAATAAACAATGTGAAATCATCAGATGCAGGTCTAAGAGAGGAAAATAAGTGCTTGAGTGTTGTTGCTGATGTATTTTTATGTTCAGACATCAGAAAACGGTGTAGAGATACAACCATCCTGAAGCAAACATTTTCATACACCAAATGTTTCTCTCTGTCTTTGAGGACGCTTGAGGAGGAGAGTCATGGAACAGCAAAAGACAAGCCTCTAAGGCCTGTTTACTGTATCTTTATGCAAAACAGTGGATAAAAAATCATGCAGTCAAATGTTTAGTAATTTTACCTGCATATAACAGTGACTGACCTGGGCGAGTTGTTGTGGGTGAAAGAGCGCTGTAGGCAGAAGTATGTGTCCCTCTGGTGTGTACTCTTCCCAAATCCAGCAACCCCTCCTCAGGCACATGCGTCTTACCAAAACACCTGCTTCCAGGTGTTCACACTGCTCAGTAATCAGGGCTCAGGCTACGGCCAGAACAATAGCAGATGTAGGAACAATAGGACCTGTTAATTCATTATGATGCAGGCTTCCTCCAAAACAAAAACAAGCAGGTAAACACTAATTATCATGAATACAAATGTAAGAAAAACAACTCATTTATTCATAGAGGCTTGAAGGCACCTTCCAAGTGCCCTAAGTTGCGAATATCAGATGAGAATGAAACTTTAGCTTGAGGAACTATCACATTGTCAGGGATGAATGTAGTTTTTGTCTTGGAAAATATTAGGCTTTTTGTGTATCTAAAATATGAAATAGATTGGGATGATCATTTTGGAAGAATCACAAACCAAGAACATTTTAGAATGACAATTCTAACCTTCCTCCTTTATGCTTTGAGGCATTAAACAGTCATCATTATTATTCAATACATCCATTTTACTAGCTCTGCTAAAGCATTTAGTTATATGTGTAGACTATAATCTGAGTGCAAAATATACACTGGACAAGGGGTTTTTAAACTTTATGATGCCAAGGACCCTCAAATATAATTAATGATCACATTGTGTGGAACCTAAAATTATCAAGTAAAAAAAACATTGCAGAATTTCACCATTTTGCCTACTGCTACGCCACATCTTTGATTGTAAAATAGGATGATTTTAATGCTGCAACCAAAGATATCTTATATTTCCAACAAAACAAAAGCATGCTGTACTTTGAAGTCAAAAACACCCTTGACATACGGATACATACGCCTTATGGCAGCCTTGTAAAGCTCCTCTTCTCTTGGAAATAAAAATGACTAATTTCTACCGCATGCAAACAAGAAAGCCGTTATATAATCAACTCCAGGTCTGTAGTGGTGGGCGTCTGGTGGTGGCTGTGTTTAATTGATGTTGAGTGGCTTTTGAAGTTGAAATATGAAGAGTACTGCTGATCTGAGGAAGTGAACAGAACCTTCTCTGCTTCTCCACGATGCTAATCTCGCCCAGACTGCCGCACCCTGTGCTAACTCGCCGCCTGTCGCCAACATCTCGCTGCCCAAGAACGAAGATAAGTTTTGTGGTACTACACAAACGCCCTCCCCCATCCCATATCTCTTCGCATTGTGGGGCTTAGAGCTCATTAAATAACTTTAATGTTACTCCTAAACTAGGTCGTTGATGAGGTAACCCTTGCATCCAAGAGAAGTAATTAGCTTAATGCTAATGAAGCAAGCAGATATTGAGATCTGGATTGAGAGGGCAACTGGTGGTCCAAACTACAGTAATGAAGGCAAATGACTGGTCATTTAGTCAGTCAATCGAGCATGAGGAGCATGTGTAGCTTTACCTAGATAGTTATCTACAATCATTGAGCGTGCTGGGAGCAAAGTTAAGAGGTGAGGTGATGCTAACGCTATGCTCTGTTATTTGGCAACTTCAAATGAAACTCCATTCAGCTTCACCTTTTTTGATTACTAGCCCTGCATGGTATGAAATGAAGGAGTAATACACGAAAGGAAAATTAAGGTTTTATGTTTGTTTTTATTTCTTTTTCAAATGAGACACCGGTGAGGTGTTAGCTAAACAGAGGAATATAAATAGACTCTGTAGCAGTAGCAGGACTTTGATTCCATACATTCTGATGTGCAGCTTGTTACTGGTTTATGGAAGGGCAGACCTGCGCTTGCAAATTAAAACGTAAGTAAGCGGAGGCTGAAGGATTCAGCAGCACTGTGGAAATGAGCCCAGACCACGCATTTTAGCAGCATAAAGAGCTCCATTACCGCTGCCGAATGCATAAACAGTGCACCGTCCACCCAGCACTGCTACTGCAAATACACTCTAGCCTCCAGCGATATTAAACACAAATACATGCATTAAATTAAACCACTGCTGAGTTGGTTCAGGGATTCCGGTGAGCTAATGATCCCTGTTTTGACTCATGGTGTCATGGTTTACACGCTCTACCTTTCCCAGTCTCTGCAGTACTGAGATTTTATAAATTTTAATATTTTAATACGTTACAAATGCATGACATCTGAATGCTGCATATGAATCAGTTATTCATTGACAGCATAATTGCATCTTAAATGCTGCATGTAACAAAATGCTAAGTTAATAGTAAAGAGGAATGCAATCAGTGTAATTCATAAATGACTAAAATGAGCCAATTCTTCCTGGTCAATCAAAAACTAATATCACAACCAGTGTAGCCTGGTGTACAAATAAATTAAACTTCAAACTGGTTCTTTTTGGTGAATAAGCAACATACAGCATGACCACCCTAGTGAAAAATATATATACTAAAATGTATTTGAAATATACGTTAACATATTATGTGTGTAGCATAAATACCCTTCAATTGCACTTTTGATATGGTATGCTTACCGTCTGCTAAATTGGAACAACTAATTTTGTACTTAATGCATCATACAATCCTCATCAATAGTGATATTAAAACACATTTTAGGCTTAAAATTAAGAAATGTGCATTGTGCACAAGTAGTTCTCCAAATAAAGTTGAATTATAATTTCTATATCAGTAAGTCTCAAGCAATATGTCTGTAAATATGTTAATAGATTTGAACAATACTTAGTATAAATAAATGTATTTTAAATATAACACTTTTTTACTAGGGCAGTGCAGCCTGATTTACGAACAAATTATTCTTATGAACCGGTTCTTTTGTATTGAATCAAAAATGTACAGTGCAACCAGTGTAGTCTGATTCACAAACAAATGACTCTTGTGAATTGGTTCTTTTTGGTGAAGCAAAAACACACATAGTTAAAAAGCATTAGTAACTGGTTTAAAGCACAGCTCTTGTCAATCAAAATCAATTCCTACTTTGCATAACAACTTGCATAACAACTGAATGAAATGGATCTGCATACACTAGTGCACACAGTAAAGGTGTGCAACGGTTCTTGTATGCCCTGTTTAAGTATAGCTTGCTGTAAATGAATGATAGACACTGGTGGCTTCAGTAAATAGCCACCCTGTGTGAGACTCGGTTTGGTGGGATCAGCTGATCCAGGCTTTGTGCTGCCGTTCACTACTCCTCTATCACTGTAACCCTAATCGCTTAATCTCTGTCTACTGTTGCCGTCAACATATACAAAGAGCCCAGACTCTTTTGTGTGCCAAGCCTTTGTGTGTGTGTGTGTGTGTGTGTGTGTGTGTGTGTGTGTGTGTGTGTGTGTGTGTGTGTGTGTGTGTGTGTGTGTGTGTGTGTGTGTCACCAGGTTTGATATATCTGTGTGATGTATTTCTGCTGTGAGTGTGTTTCAGGAGAGATATATGTAACTTTCTCGAATGGGAGACAGTAACCTCATTAAATCAGCAATGTTGCTGCCCTTCTGCCTCTGTGATGCTTCTCTCCGACCCAAACCACGCGGCAAACCTACAATACTCTAAGAAAGCACAAAACTTCTCTAAAGATTGGATACGAGAAAAAGACGACATTAGAAAAGAGAGAGAGAAAAGGGCGGGTGGAAGGACAGACTCTGACAGGGTCTGGACTCTGACATTTCTCTGCTTGGATAACCATCACACCCTCTGTCCCTCCAGCCATGAAGGGAGGGAGGGTAATGTCAGTTGTCAATCAAGTTAGTCCCCACGCAGCTCTGGTTCCTGCGCTGCTGTGCATGGCCTGTCTGACAGACAGACAAAGAGGCCACCTTTCACCCCTCACACCCCCCTTAGCACCACCTCTTACCCCAGTTGCAGCCTGAGGCTGGGCCAGAGGAGCTGAAGCATCAGTTTTGTGGAGGGGAAATAGAGCACAGGTGGTTCACTACATCTCTCATCCTCTCTAAGATAGAATGGCTTTACTAGTGTGACATTTAAACACCTGTTCTGGACTACCCAATTGCCTCTGCCATTTTTTACACATTCTGTATGTGTATCGTAACAATTGTGGCCTTTCAGTTCGGATGTAGAAAAATCTGTTCTGTGGTTATGATGGTGTTTGCATGTGCTCTTGACCTCTTCTTTTACTTTTCATTGAGGGCAGAAATATAAATACGAAAACACCAATTCTTGGCATACCTAACATGGTGGTTATTCTCTAAATGCAAGAGGGCGATAGAGTTAGATTCAGATTTCTGTAACATATAGCTAGCTATAAATATGCAGACAGTTTAATTAAATGTAACTTAATTGATCAGCAAGATTCTGATCCGTCATAACAGAAACCTAAAAAAAAAAAAACTCACCATAGAAGACAGTTTTGTGACAATGTTGAAAATGCTACATGTAGAGTAGTTGTGTTGCATATTGAATTACATCTCATGCATTGCAATACATTTTTTTTTAATTTGACATACTAAAAATCACCACTAAAAAAACTATTACTGCATCACTGCTGCAAAAAAGACGACTTCATTTTTTTGTTTTATTTTTGTAATTATTTTTGCTTATAATTATACACTGAAATACCTAAATATTGTTAAAATAAGCAATTTCAAATATTTATTTGAAAATGAATGGTGTGCATGATATTAAAACTTAAAAAATTTTAAACTTGTTTTTTATAGATTGCATCTTGAATATAAGTGCATTTAGCCTTACTTATGTGGCTGATTTTTCACTTTTGTTTTTAGTTTTTTATACTTTGAGAAAAAAAAATCTACCAGTGTTGACAAAATATACTTATATTAAAGATCCATACTCTGAGCTCTTAATATCTAATGTAGTGTTGCTTCTCAAGTAAATAGTCTTGTTTCAAAACCTTTTAGATATTTTAACTGTAAAATAAGATACATTTTCGCTAAGAAAACCATTGCATTATGCACTGTTTAAGTCTATGTGAATGTATAGAGACTGAAAATACTTCTGCTTATTGTCAGTATGTGTGTGTGTGTGTGTGTATGTACAAGAAAGAGAAAGAGAGATCTCCACAGCCATCACCTGGAGTCACTCATCAGTCCCGTCACAGTAAGACCTGAGAGGAAACCAAGGGCTGCGGTGCTATAGAGCAGATGTAGTCACTCACTGTGATGACTGCTGCAAAAAGTGCCATTCATTCTGTCTGAAACGGCTTTATCTGCTACCTTATCAACTCAGCAAATGCTGGGCCTTTATTTGTTATTCAACTCATTTGCAGAAGAGAACATGGGGACCTGGCTTCTCAGAGGGTGAGCGGTTGCAAATCAGCAGCCCCCAAAATCCTCACTGCTGGGTGAAGATGTGTCCTATTGAAGTGAGGTTTAGAAGGGCAGACCTTAGGACATGTCAGAGCTGGAGTGACATATGGAGACAAAGAAAGGAACGAGAATAAAGATAGAGGGATGAGGTGGAGGAAGGTGTCCCGCTGTGTCCTTCTGTCCACGCTGCAAACAGCAGGACTTTAATCTGATGGGTTGTGTGTATGTCTGGCAGTAAGTATAAGTGTGTGTTACTCTCGTTCAGGTCAAAGCGGTGAGGCCCAGAGCGGGTTGGATGTCATGCGGCCCACAGAGGTGGCAGGGGTCAAGGGGTAGGGCTCCTGCCTGCTGGGGAGCTTTGATGGGTGGCACACTCTCCCGGCGAAGCCTCCCAGGCTGCCCGGCTCAGGCGGGGAGGTGCTCTGCTGTCTTTGACCTCAGGCATGTCGGAGCTGTTTCCAATTACTCCCTTGGATCGGGTGGCGTGTATTTCTACGTGTTATATGGGATCATAATTGACTATAACTGCACCCTCTTAACTTTAACCAGGTGCGCCGGCCAAACAGGAGAGATTAGGCTTGCGCTCTTACAGGCACAGTGTGTGTCGAGTAAGTCTTGCCAGGGTTCGACACCGGGATCCGATTTGGCTCTGAAGGAATAGTAGGGAGATTGTCCGTGACTTATTGCCAGATCTTACTGCTATTTGAGTGAGTGCACATGTGGCCGTGTGTGTTCAGGAGTTGTGTCTGTGGGTACTGTTGTGCTTTACGAGCTGTGTTAAGTTGTTGTTGTATATTTGTGTTAGTCATGCTCTCCTGAGGCACAGCACTGCTTAGCCCAGTGCCGCAGCCATAACCGCAACCATTTTTCCAAGAGGTCTCGACGGAATCGCTGCCGTACGAAACAGCGAAAGTAACAACATGTGGACATGCAGCCACCTGCAACGGGTGCTTTATGAGCGGCCCCCCAACCTCTCGGATTAAAATAGCCCCATTTACTGGCCTGACAAAGGGGGAAGAAGCCCGGTGTACATCAGAACCCAGAACTTTACACCAGGAGAGGGGCGAGAGTGGGGATTGCTGGCTCATTGAAGTGCCACTCACTGAGAGAGAGCAGTTGTGTCAATCCAGTCTAGTGTTTCAGAGTTCACCTCGGGCTAAAGCCGAGCTAAGTGCGCACCGAGCGAGGGCGGCCCGGGTCAGCCTGCAACCAAAGACAACCATCCAACCTGAGAGGGAGGTTTCCATCAATGTTACAAATCTTACTTAACAGAACATGAAATCTTACCACACGGACAGGAAAACAAAGGAAAATGATGAAAACAATGAGCCCGCCGTGAAACCAGAGAAGAAGCCGACGCATCCGTATATTTAGTTACACAATTAGACCGAATGCATGAGGTGGTCGGGAAAGAGAGAGATGCTTTGGCTCTGAGAGTCCTGTGTGGTATACTGTGTACATGGTTGAGGCCTAACAAAGGGCAGAAATAGAGAATGAGTGCATTGTGTTGGACAGGCTGGTGTTGAGCGGGGAAAGAGTGAGTCTGGGTTAAGAGCGCCATCATTGATGACACTATAGAATAAACACGTCTCCTGAACACTGATGAGCTGAGCTATCACTTTCAACAAGCTCATTACTGTCACTTCATTACATGTCCCGCGCTCATCTTTGATGCTGATGGAGAATGGAGGAGCAAGCAAAAAGGAAGAGAGTGAAATGAGAGTGAACGATACAGTATGGTCAGAGCTACACTTATAATTAAGTATACAAATGAAAAAGTGAGATAAATATATTTATATATATTTGTGATAAAAACAGTAGCAATTGTAGAATATTAAAACAATATATTGTTGTTGTGAAATATGCAATTATGGGAAATAAAGTTTGATATTTAAATAATAAAAATTTAAATGTGGGGAAAATATTTATTTAATATTTATTAGCGCTGATTAATCGTAATCAAACGATTAATCGCGATTAATCGCATCCAAAATACGTTTTTATTTACATAATATATGTGTGTGTACTCTGTATATTTATTATGTATATATAAATACAAATACATGCATGTATATATTTAAGAAAATGTTTGTTTATATATTAAATATATTTATGTATAATATAAAATATAAATATACAAATGTCTATACATGTAAATAATACAAAAATATATATACTCTGTGTGTGTATTTATATATACATAATAAATATACACTGTACACATACATATATTATGCAAACAAAAACTTAATTGTGATTAATCATTTGACAGCACTATTATTTATATATGTATACACACACACACACAATTTGGAGAAATACAATCCCAATTGTAAGATATATCATTTCTATTTGAGAAATTAAGTTTCATTTATGCAATAAAAATGTCAAATTTTGAGATGTAAAATCACAATGTGAAATATAAAGTTGCAATTACTAATAATAAAGCCACAATTATGAGACATGAAGTTACAATTACCTAAGAGTATTTTTTACTCTGAAACAGGCATCTATAATAATGGGGACAATCTGTGACTCTTTCAGGGAAGTAAAACAAATGTTTTTGTTGTTGCTCCAAAATGCCAAATGACTCACATTCAATTGTTTGTGTTATTCAGTGATCCAGCGCTCGCATAGATCATTTGTTCTAATGCGCTTTTTGGACAATTGACAGGTGGGAGGAGATGTGGAGCTTGATGAGAGGAAGCGCATAATGAGTGTGTGTGTTTGGGGGGAGGAGTGTGTTTTTAATTACACGATATGTGTTATACGGATGGTTAAAAAGCCAGTTACACAGAGGAGAGCGTGTATAAATCTGCCAGCATTGAAATGCATGCTCCGATTCCTCACTAATTAAAGCAGCAACTTCAGAAATGCCATAATAACCATTAATTAGGGAGCTGCTATTTTCAACATAATTTGCTAATTAGTCGGAGACACAGCACTGTGGATGTGACTAATTATTGGTGGGTTGGAGCAATAGACACTTTCAAAATCACACTATTATGGGGTCTCACTATTATGGGTGTGACTCAGGACCTGACAGAGCCTTAATAGCTTGTAGCCTGTTACCATTCCCCTTTAAAAAATGCACTACATCAACACTGGACACAGTTTATTTACTGAGATTTGAAGATGCAGCGTCCACACACTCACTAATTAGTATGTTATGGGCTTTACTCTTGACCCCACCAGCCTGTCTGTGATATTGGACTGAGGGTGAAAATACATCTCAGCCCACGGCATGTCACTTCCTGCTGTGTGACCTAATCTCCACACAGACCTTTGAAGCCCATACTCCTCACACACTCCACGGAGGTCTGTACGCACACATCTACTAGTGTGTTGTTGTGCGTGTGTGTAATGTATTCAATAAAGTTGTGTTGTGCAGCGCATTTTACAGAGGAAAATCTGTTGAAGATGCAGTTATCTTGTTTTATAGTCTTTAAAAATCCGGTCAAGGCCTCTGAATAATTCATGTCTGAAATCTTTAGGGCTGTTACAGGAGCTCTAGCTGGTTGCTAGTTTGTTGCTATTGACTGTGTTTAAATTTATTTCCTTTTGATTGCCTGAGGGAAAATCCTCTAATATTTGCCACAATTAAGAGCAGTTAAAATCCATCCAACATCGTGGAGATACAGTGACATACCTTTAATCATTAGTACTGTATGTTCATACTCTAGAGCTGCATTGCTGCCTACATAATGAGCTCCCTAAACATAATGGAACGTCATGTGATTGATTGATTGATTGAAACACTCTATGTATTGATCCCTCTTTTAAAGGGAAAGCTCACCCAAAAATGTAAAATCTGTCATCCTTTACTTTAACTCAACTATATGACTTACTTTTTCTGTGGAACATAAAATAAGATATTTTGAGACTTTTTGGTCATGCAATGAAGGTCAATGGGCTTAAGTGTTGTTTGAAAAGAGATGAGGGTAAGTTAACGATGACATCATTTTTATTTTTGGGTGAACTATCCCTTGAATGGTCACTCTCCCACACAAAAAAAATCTATTGACAATACTTTAATAAGCATTGTTAAAAAATACACACAAATATTCGGACTGCTTCTGGTGTGTGTGGTTGTCTTCAGCATTTGTGTTTCTTGAGTGGATACATTATAGAGAAAGTTTTGGTTTCCTTCTGCCAGTGTGTGTGTGCTGGACTATCCCACATCAGAGAGGGACATACACAATGGGGTGGTAGGGCCCTGTGGCCATTTAGACTTTACTCTCCACCTGATCCTATTCACTACTGAGTGTATCACTGACTCACTGAATGAGTATTCAGTAAGGAGAGAAATGGGATGAGAGGGGTGATCTGAATGCAAACAAGTGTGTTTACATGCCCAGTCTTACACACTTGTACATGGCAGTTAATATTTGTAATATTAGCTAATATTTTGTTATATAATACTGGTCAGCATATTTTATGTATTGTAGTTTTGTATGTATTTTTCCCCTGTCTAGCAAGGATGCAATGCATTGAAAAAAGTGAGAGTGAAGACATTTTCATTAAATAATGTTAAATGCTGCTCTTTTGAGCTTTCTATTAATCAAATAACTTCACATTATTACAGTTTTGACTATATTTTTAATCAAACAAATACAGCCTTGGTCAGCATAGGAGCGTGCTTTCAAAAACATTCAAAATCTTAACTGAACTGAAAATCTGAGCCCAAACTTTTGAATGGTATAATGTACATGCAAACTCTATCATTAAGTGTTCAAATGTAGAAGCGTTCCTCCAAATACATAACACAGTGGTCATTTCTGCAGTGACCTTTAACCTTAGCTTTCAAGCACAATGATGGATGTTCTGTTCTACATGTATTTAAAGTGCATTTTTAATATACAGTGTTTACGCTTGAATATTTCCTAACATTTTCTTTTTGTCTCTTTTTCTATGATGCTGCTGCTTCTCTGTACGGTCTTCTAACAGGTAAGAAAAATATGTTTTATTCAACAGCCATAAAATACTATTAGTATCGTAGAATATATGGGAATGTGTGTTTAGATGCAGTAGTGTGCACCAATTTAGGCCATTAACATATCACACATTCTCCATCTACACCGGACCTTCACTGATTTTACCCTGTCCAGATCTAATTTTGTCTCCATTACTTTCCTTTTACCCTTTCACTCTCTCTCTCATGCACTCTTTTGGAGAGACCTTTACTCATCTTGGCTAATGACTTCCAAATACTTCATCAGCATGTAGCCTTAACCTTGCTGTTGTTTCCAAACACCATAACGGCTCTAATTAACTGCTTCCCCCTTCTGTTTCACCTACCTCAAAACACACACACACACACACACACACACACACACACACACACACACACACACACACACACACACACACACACACACACACACACACACACACACACACACACACACACACACACACACACACACAGAGCCTAAGCCAGTTTCATTTTGCTGAGTTCTTTGCCCAGTGCTCTTTACTGTTTTAGTGCTACAAAGGGAATATATATTTTTAAGAGCTTTGTGTGGATGGATGATGTTAGAATCACTGGCTCTCGCCCCACCGGCCGTAAGAACGGCATCTCTTGTTTGTGAAAGTGCTTACGGCAGTTTTTAGTCAAGGACTCAACATACGTACACATACTGAATCCGAAACAATAAGGAGAGTTGAGTTTGCCTCAGCAGATTCACATTGAGACGGCATTAACCCTGAACACTAGTATGGGCATGTGCAGCCTGATTAGAAGGAAAACAGCCTATAATATGTGGCATTTATTTACATATTTAACTTTTGATCTTTTACCCGGTACTTGCCCCTCAATTCAACGGAGAAAAGTGTGAACTGAGGGTAAGAGCGTGTCGCTCAAGTTCAAGGATTCTCTTGCCTCGCTTGATAAACATATCTCAAGATTCAGGCTTTAAAATCCAGGAACCCTGCTGGGGTGCAACCTGACCTCATAAGTTTATTAATTACTTTTGTTATTAACTATTCATCATGGTTTCTGATGTCCGTCCCAGTGCTGAGCTGAAACAAGACCTATATTCTTTCCTTTAGCCGCCGTATGAAAATCTAACAGTCCACTGAACTTGATAAGTGTGCCATCATCTCGTTAATCAAATTACTTATGAACCGAAATTGACAGTTTTCATTAATTATAAAGGATTATTCTAATTGCGATTCAAATTTATTCATTTAGAACAGACGGCATTCAGTAATATTTCAGCAAATTTGCATATTAAATGGAGAGGGTGGTTGATTAAGTATGGTAATGTATGCGCGATGCCTTATTTTGTTTCTGGTGGGCCATATGCGGCATGGTGGCTGGGGCAGGTGAAGACTCCAGAACGTGTTTAATTTGTTTGACAAACACGGAAGGGGACACAACACGTCCTCTGGCACCCTGCGCTCTGCTCGCCCCTATGACCCTCACCTCCCTTTGCACCCGACTTTACCTTTAGCTACTGCTCTGTAGCCCTGAGAGCTGCCCAGATACTCGACTTGTACGTTGAATAAACAAACTTTATGTTTAACTTCTTAAAGGGACAGTTCTCCCAAAAATGAGTTTACTTACCAAATTCATGATGTTCCAATCCAGCATGATTTTTTCTTCTTCTGTGGAACACAAATGGAGATATTTTGAAGAATGTTCATGCTGCTCTTTTCCTTTTTCCATCTCCATCATCTAATTGTATTTTTGTATTTATTTTTACTAAAGAAAGAAAGTTATTCATATTTGGAACATTAAGATGAATAAAAATTAGTTTTTACATTGAGTGAGCTATACTTTTAAGATTCTGATTGATATGTCTAATAACATTGTTTCTTAAAAGTGCCATCAAGTCATAGCGATGGCTGAAATCTACTAAACCGGTCACACTTTAGTAGTTTATTTTTGTTCAGAAACTGGCACGGTGCTTTTGCGACTCTTCAAATGGATTTTAATACTATTTTACACTACAGCTGTGTCCCATTTGTCCTTTGTTCCCATTCTTAAGGTTAAATCAAACCCATTCTTTCTGGAGTTTCTCCGCAACCTGATTTGTATTTTTACAAATTATTTTTAATGGATTATGAATACACAGCAAGAGGAAAAATGGAATTCCTGCTCCAAACTCATGCAAAGGGCATTGCTTTAGAGTAATTTAATACAATAGTTATGGCAAATGAAAAAAGAAGAATAAAATGAGCACATCTATCAACACCGTGTGCATTTACACAATGTGCCCTTGCTTACACAAGAACTCTTTATCAAGATAAATATAGCTTGCATACTATACTTTGAATTTAGTTTGCAGATACAACATTTTAAAGCATTTGTGTGTTTATACATCACCTTCAAGTGAAGAAAAAGTACACGCCTGGACTGCCGTCATCTAATATAAATGCATTATTGCAAATTTCAGTCTACTGGCGCAGTCCAATGGCAATAAAGCATTATTAGATTCCTTAGCAGGGGTCAAGCCCCTCTGACAGGTCAACGGTTAACCCTGTAGCTTTACTCGGGCCCTGGACTGTTGTTCTGGCTGGGGGCCTGGGTGTCCCTGGGTGTTGGGCCATTTAAAAAGAAATAACCTAGCGCAGCTGCTGGTGTGTTTAATTAGCAGGGGTGCTGATTTTATGTGTGTGTGCCCCTGTAATGATGCTGAAATGGATCCTGCGCTTAGACGGCTGAGTATTGACAGTCTTCGAGTGACCCGGTGACAAGGCCATTCTTCATTAGTCATGGCCGCAGGGAGAGAGGGGACTTGGGGTGGGGTATTGGGTGGTAATGGGGTTCTGGGATTTGGCAGCGGGCCAGCGGTGGCACACCCAGTTGGGAGAGGCTCGGCGCGATTGCCATCACTTTGCCTGTCTCAGATTTATGAGGGCTGCTTTAGAAAGGAAATGTTTCAATCAGCCGTGCCTGCCGAGCATGTCCATCACCCTGACAGCCATTTATTTACGACATCATAGAATTAAATCCTGTGTACTATGTGCTCCACACACACACCCACAGATCTTGCTTTCAGCAATACATATCTCATTCATTCTGCCCAACAGTCATATTGTTTTATGTACTTTGGCCGTTGCCCTGCTGAAGTCCAGTCATGCCAGGGAAGCCCTTATTTAATGCTGTGCTCTGTGGCTAAGTGGAAGAAACCTTTTAGAACGTACATAAATACAGACGTGAATACTTAGCCAACGCATTGTTACTGTGGCAGGAAGAAACCTCAGTTCTCATGAGGGGGATAGATTACCCTCAAATTTCTGAGCCTTTTAACCGTACATGCTCTTTTCAAGTATCTAGCTACAAACATGTCGACAGTTTTGATCAATTTAACTCTATAAACTGTTGCACTGGAATGACAGCAGTTGAACTAAAAAAACTATAGAAGGTGGCAGATTAAGCGAATGACTGCTATAGCGCCCCCTTCCATCAATACAGAGAATACAGCTTGTAGTGCAGTTAGAATTTTTTTGGGGGGGCCAAGTCTTGTCCTAAACTGGCCTAATCATGGTTGTTTGCACACACACAACTATATATATATATATATATATGTGTGTGTGTGTGTGTGTGTGTGTGTGTGTGTGTGTGTGTGTGTGTGTGTGTGTGTGTGTGTGTGTGTGTGTATGTGTGTGTATATATATATATATTAAGCAGCACAAATGTTTTAAACATTGATAGTAACCATTGTTTCTTGAGCAACAAATCGCATATTAGAATGATTTCAGAAGGATCATGTGACACTGAAGACTGGAGAAATGGCCTCTTACCATTCAGCTTTGCCAGTAGAGGAATAATTTACATCTTAAAATATATTAAAATAGATAAAAGTATTTTAAATTGGAATTATACTGTATTTCACAATAGTATATTACAGTTTTTACTTTTATTCTTGGTGAACATAAGATATTTCTACCGAAGAGATGAACAAATCTTACCAACCCCTAAATGGTACTGTAGTTTTCTAATGTAAATCTATGGAGGATCCATGTTTGGATACTTTTAAATAAAATTTAACTAAAATTATCTTAAAATAATAAAAACATTGCTGCTGCGGCACGTATAGTAAGGATATTTACAGAAAAGACGATTCTAAAATGTATCTGAGTTATCAACAGTAATTCAAGAGGGACGGATCTTAGCAAAGGGTCAGTCTAAGTTGATTTAAAAAATCTGCATTAATTCTAATGGGTGTTTTAGGCCATGGTTTTAGGGCTTCCACTGGAGGACTGCACTCTGAATCCAGGAGTCCCACTTTCTGCTTCCATCAATGTGACATGATGAGTCCGGCACCCCTCCACTTTGTCATGAGAAATATTTAAAGAAAAACAGAGTGGAATTACCTGACACAGGACAGGATTAGACAGAGAGCATGGACTGATAAATTTTTCAGTGCAATGAGATGTTGTGGCTGAATAAAACATTGCTTTTTAAGTAGACATGGGCTAACATGGAAGGTGTTTCCTGCCAGTCTCTCAGCATAGCCGTTGACAGCTACACTCTCATGTCACATGCAGCCACACCGACTTACTATACAGTTCAGTATACTCTGTCTCAGTGCACTCTTTCTTGCCACTTTCACATCAAATTTGGTGTCACCCTCCCGTATTTCACCCGATACCGAATGGCAGCCTGTTTGAGCATGTGTGACATGAAAAAATGTGTGTGTGTGTCTCTGGCTGTCCTCGGTGACAAAGTACACGGTGCCCTCTTTGTGAGTACAGAGACCCGGCCTTACTCTCTCACATAGTATTAGCATGCCAACATGCCCTCTCGCACCTTCCGCCCGGTACGTTATCCTACACACTAGGCCGGCTCGCCCCTTTTTCTCTCTCCCGCGCTGTCTATCAGTGACCCCACTGTTACTCTGAGCTCTTACAGATGGCCCGAGCTCAGATAGCATCTGCCTCCTCCCATCCATCACAAGCGGCTGCTCTGCAGAGCTCCTCGGCAGGGGCCTGTGTGCCTGCCAGATCCGTTACCCCACCTCCATGTGTGGGACTCAGGTAGCTGCCTACTACCCTACGGTCACTCCAAAGGGGGAGGAACCTAAGTCTCCACAGTCCAGACTGGGAACGAAGGTCTGGCTGCGGGTTATTAATGGGCCCCCCTCATTGTTCCTCGGCCCCCGAGGCGTCTGCCTCCGTAGCTCCTGGCACGGGACACCGCCTCATAAATCTACTTAAATAATACCGTGCGGCAGCTAGGGGAAAGGGGTCAGTACGGAAACAAGGCAGTCAGGCTGAGATGAAGTGTCAGTGATGCATGGCCTGTGCCCTCTGAATGCAGGTAACGTTCCCCCCAACACACACACATAGCATAAAAAGGGAGGAGGGTATCGAAACAATGCACAAGCTGGAACTATGAAAGAGATTTTATCAGGAAAACCAGATATATATTTTCATGTGAAACTTTGACCCCAGAGGTGCTGAGGAGTCCCCCAAAATCAGAGCTCCACCATCAGAAGAAGGAGCTGTAGGTCGCAGCTAGTGGAGTGGCAGCTGAAAGCCGAACATGTGGTTTGAATTAACACCTTCCCCAGGGTTCAGCCCAACAGTGGGGGGAGGCAGGATCTGAGACTACCTTGTGATGATAGACACATCCGTCTGATTATTGTTCTTCTCATGACACACATCACTTTCACATGCACTGTAGAGTTCCCACGCTTTTTTCCTCTTCGTGCTTCAGAAGATATTAGTGAACTCAAAATGTGGATGTGATATTATTTCTTGGAAGATTATAGACTGGGTTCAGGAACTAAGCAGGACTAGGGCGACAGTATCACCATAAGTGACAAAAACACCTCAAAAATAAATTCACCTGTTATCTAATGCTTGATTTAGTTGGGAATTCAATTCTACTAAAATGGATTACATCAGTTTAAATTAGCATGCATGTATATATGCACCCATACATTTGTTTAAACATGTGCCAGCCTCCAGCTAAGTCTTGGTTCCTCTCAAGGTTTGTTCTTCATCTGCTTGAAGATCTTAAGGAGTTTTTGCTTGTCACAGTCACTTTTAGTTTGGGCACTGGAGGATTCTGCTATTCTTTGAAAAGTTGCTTTGGAAAAATATGTAAAAAAAGAAAAGAAAACGAAACAAACAAAAAAACATTAATATTTTAGCATTTTATATTTTATTTTAAAAAGTTTTAAAATGTAAGAAAAATATTATTTTCTTAATTGTCATTAATAGACTAGCTATTTACACTACTCTGATTTATTTATTTATTGAAAGAAAGAAAGAAAGAAAGAAAGAAAGAAAGAAAGAAAGAAAGAAAGAAAGAAAGAAAGAAAGAAAGAAAGAAAGAAATTCAGCACGAATGCATTAGATTGAATCAAAAGTGAAAGTAAAGACATTCACATTGGTTAAAAACATATTTCAAATTATTCAAATTGTTTTCAGTATTGATAATGATATGCACCAAATCAGCATATGAATGATTTCTGAAGAATCATGTGACACTGAAAACAGCTGAAAATGTCAAATAATTGTACTGATCAAATAAAAGCAGCCTCAGTGAGCCTACAAGACTTCTTTTAAAGGCAGTAAAATATTACAAAACCTTGAACTGTAGTTTATTAATGTTTATATCATAATTAAAAGTAGTTTTTAAAATTCTGGTGAGTAAATAGACCTGATAAAATCAAACCGAGCAACACCTCTGCATTGTTTTGACATGTTCCATCGGTTTTATTCAAGAGTTCATTAGCAGTTGCTAACTTCTTCCTGTAGCAGCTCTACTCTGAAGCAGCCTTCAGGGTTGCGCTCGGCTCAGGGAAAGCAGCCCGTGCGCCGGAGCTTTGAGCACGGAGAAGATTGTTATATATTAGTTTAATAAAGTCAGAGACAAATGAAGCCACCCTGACAAAGAGGACTGTGTTACACACTTCATGAACCAAATTAGTGTGGCAGCGCAACACGCCGGTGCGTCGCTTTTGTTCCGGAGATGATCTGCATAGCGGAGCTCATTTCTCAGACAGATAAATCTGACGGCAAGCCGTGACTTCCCCCTGAAGTAAATAGTGTAAATAATGAAAGGGCCTGCCAGCAGTGCTTGAGGAATGACTTCATCCCGAGCTATTTATACAGACTGTCAGAGGGGAACAAAAAAGGAACTGGGCAGGGAAGAGAAGAGAATGAAACCTCCATCTGATTGGATAAAGAAACAGACTGGCTAATGCCTTCTGGGTAATAGAGATGGAGCACCACTTGAGCGTTGTGTATGTGTGGCTGGGAGGGAGGGAAGCTTTTAATTGAGAGGTGAGAAGGATGGATCCCACAGGTTAACTCCATTCTTCAAGGGCCATTAATATGGATCAGATAAGGTTTTTAGTGCACTGCACCTCCAGTGACACATGACATGCTCTATTAATCCTGTTGATGTTGTGGACTTGCTGGATGATTGTAGTTGAGTTTATCATATTCTGTTAATACATGGTTAATATGTAAAATAGATACGAGTTATCAAGATCCTTTGGACTCTGGTCACAGTTAAGAGTCAAGCACTAAAGGGCATGAGGGGCACTCCAGGGACTGCCCAAAACGTCCATGTCTCCCTACAGGAGAGATTCAAGAGCTGTCCTGCTCATATGATTATCAGAGCAGTTACACCACCATTGAAGACCATTGGTAAGACTTAGAAAGATAATTAGAAAGATAATTACAACTACAGATCTCACAAAGTGACTTCAGATATCACATTGTGATTTTATATCCCACAAATTGACTTCATATCTCATAACTCCAACTTTATTTCTTACTCTTGCAACTTCGTATAACTGTGACTGTATACCTCACAAAGTGACTTCATACAGTATCTCACAATTGTGCCTTAATTTCTCATTTCAAACTTTATCTCTCAATTACCTTATTTATTTATGCTAGGCAAAAACAGACTGGATACTTATCAGAAGGATACTTATCTGCTTTTCCCAAACACTTGGCTCTCTTAAATGTCTTTTTAAACATATTAAATCAACCCAGTAAGTCCATTATTTTCCAATCCAACATTTTTTACTGCTGATTATGGTTGCATTTGTGTCTTTGAAAGTTTCTTGTAACCAGGCCAACTTGTCTAAAGTGTATTTTAAACTGTAATATCACCAGACTCATTTGGTTTCCTCATTTAGTAGCTATTTAGGAAGTGTTTCATGTTCTTATAATTAGAGCTCTTGTCTCTCGGCTCCTTCTGGCCCCTCCTCTCTCCACTCTGTAGTTTTATCTTGACGCGGCTCGTACCGCAGATCAAAAAAATGTCCCACTGAGGATGCCGTACTGCTGGCAATTACCAAGATGTTTATTATATCTGGTGTAATAATTTTGGTCGCTACAGGGATTATTTAAAAGTTATTACTGCTTTGATGTTTGCGCTTTTCTCTGGTTGTGATTGTGTGCTTAATTGTACCAAAGTGACACATAAACCCCATCTTAATTTAATGAAAGCGAGAAAGTGAGATTATTAAAATATGACTGCATCGGCAGCCCGGCTGTGTAATTATTTTGGTAAATTTGTGCTAGGAGGCATGATAGGGCAAACTGTACTCATTTGCAGGAGGCTAATTTAATAAACCTCAACCCTCTTTATATGAAGGTTGAATGTTTTCCTGTTTAACCCAATTGAAAACCACACCAATTTGCTGTACTAATATTTCCAGCACTATCGGGCTAATGATGCTAACTCCAAACAGCCCGGAACCAGTAATTAACGGAGATGCTAATGAAAAGGTGACGGCACCTCCAGCATGCTACGGCAGACACTATCTATCTCGGACCGGTGAAAAAATCCTCCTCTTATCTCACAGCCCATAATCCTCCTCTTCTAATTAGCCACTGCATTTAGGCAGAATGGAGAATCAACGTTCATCCCAGCTTTTCCAGAGAGATTGAGAGAGCAGGGTCCAACCCAAAGAGACTAGTGAGGAAGAGAGAAATGCTGTCGGTGGGAGGAGGAGGAGGAGGAGGAGGAGAAGAGACAGCAGTGTGTGTTACACTCTGCTGGTCACCTGTCAGCTGTCAGAGCAATTACAGCACCTCCTAGTGTTAAATGTTTAAAGTGCGCATTAGCATGTAGCACAGTGGCATCCTGTCCCTGTGATCCTGCGAGGCTGGCACTCGGAGACAAGCCCCTGTGCCGCCACAAATCGCTGCAGACAGCTCGCTGTTAAAATCAATATGCTGCAGTTTTGTAGTGCTTCCGTCTGACTGCACGGCGTTGTCTAATATAATGTAAATAATAAATTATCAGAAGAAGATTACCAGGCGGCGGAGACACTCCACCTCACAGTCACCCGCTGATATAAGCGCTCGAGAGCACTAATAGGGTCGCACATCCCACTTTAAAACATCTTTTTTGCTCCTGCTCAGTCTTTTGAATATCCTACAATTAAAATATAAAGGTTCCATAAAGTGGATTTTCACAGCTATGGAAGAACATTGGGTTCCCAAAAAGAACCTTTCAGTGAACAGTTCCTAAAAGAACCATTTTTTTCTTAATGTGAAGATATTTTTCCACTATATGGAACCATTTGTGAAATATGTAATTAACTGTATCTAACAAACTGTTATATACAAATAATTGCATTTAACGAAATTAATCAAATGATTGATGCATATAAATATATGCACAGAGGCATATAAATAGATGCACTGTGCATTCACATACAGTATGTAGAGAGAGAGAAAGAGAAGGAGCAAGAGACATTAAACAGTGTCATCAGCAGATTTGAGCGCTGTTGACATTGTCATTTTTAGATGCCTTGTGACAAAGCATAATGTAATAAAATAACATGACATTGCAATTGTAATAAAAATGGAATACGATTCTTTAAATGTTCTTTACACCATGAAAAAATTGTACTTTTAAAGTCGGCTTGAAATCAAAATTGACAAATATTTTTTTTGGGGTGGAATACTATAGTGTGTATTATAAATAATTTATCCGTGCACTTCATTATTTATTTTTTTATTCATCTGCCCTCGTAATCTTTATTAAAAAATGTTAACCTCCCCTCCCCCTCAAAACGACGACTCTACCCTTCTGGTCACGAATGATGGCGCCAGGGCGGAGCTAATGTCGTAAGGGGTAAACGTTGGGATAAACGATGGGGAAAAGCTAAAGCTGATGCTTCGCTTTATAGCACTGACACCAGTCATGAGAGGGAGTACTTTACCCTTAAACACTGAAAAGATATTAGGATATTATGACAACATTACTATTAGGACATCGCAAACTAATTTGTTTCATTAATATATGACTTAACCTGATGGACGACTCGCTCAGTCATTCAGGCAGTCTCTCTCTCTCTCTGTCGCGCGTGCTGTTTAGTCATGTTTTGTACCGTTGATCGTGGTCATCATCCCTAATAAATAAAACATTTATTCATGCTTGGGTGTCGGCGGTGAATCCAGTGGCGAGAAATCCCCCACCACTATCTGCAAACTGCATTTCAGATCTGCCTCCATTTTGTTAGTAACGCCCCAACTTCCAACGATCCAATCAATTTTTGAAGGACGAAATCAAGTCCCGCCCTCTCATTTCAGATGCCGTTTCACTCGGATATACATCACAGTAGAGAGGAAAAGACAATCGCAACTTCCGTTTCATGCCGACTTTAAGAATTGTTCAAGAATGGTTCTTTGCCAAACCCAAAAATGGTTATTTTATGGCAGGGATAGGCAACATCGGTCCTGGAGTGCTGATGTCCAGCAAAGTTTAGCTCCAACCCTGAAAAAAAACCTCACCTGCCTGTAGCCCTATTAATTCTGAAGTCCTTGATTAGCTTTTTTCGGTGTGTTTAATTAGGGTTGGAGCTAAACTCAGCAGGACAGCAGCACTCCAGAACCGACGTTGTCTATTCCTGTTCTCTGGCATTGTTCTGAAACCCCCCTTTTGGAATCTTTATTTTTAAGAAGGTTCCATGAACACTAAAGGATCTTCATTGAACCAAAGCCAATAAAGAATTTTTCAAAGTGTACAAAAATAATAGGTGGATTCATTAGAGATACACAGAATAAATTGACAAAATTAACAATTAAATACATTTTGAAAGCATATTTGATTTTGATTTTCCACATACTCTTTTACAAGGCCTCTTGTGAGCGCTGCCATTTTTCAACTGGTAAAATGTAGTATGAACCCCTTTGTTGTGGGTTAAAAGAGCGACTTGGTTTTAGTGGGACACGCCATATAACAGGAGACAGAGGCAGGGAGTGAGTGAGCTCTAATTAGGTCAGTGGAAGAGAAAAGCAGCGCACTCGGTCTCCGTGAAAAGGTCCCTCTGTCCTTTGCGTCCCATCTGCGGGTGACTGGTTAAGACAGGTGAAGGCAAGTAGAAGTGGTAGCTGTCAATACGCCTCCCTCGCTCCCCTTTCCTCTGATGCCATGAATTATTTGTGAGAGCAGGCGATGACAAAAGGATGTCGCTCGCTCTCAAAGCCTCACCTGCCGTCCCGTCACACCCACAGAGGGTTGATTCCATCAGACACACGAGGGGGAACCGACTCCCTCCTTTACATTTCTCTCTGCTCTGCTCTTTTTTCAAACCTCGTCTTTTCTGTATCAAAGCACAGTAAACGAGTGTCGTCCTGCTCTAGCTCGACCCTCTGAGCTCCTCCTCTTCCATGCTACACATTTCCATCTTTCAAAAACAAATCCTAAATATTTTGCAAAGTCATTGTTAGTGTTGTCCAGCTAAACTTAAAATTGTTGTAAAAATCACTTTATGAGCATGGTTTAGTTTATGTCAATCCTTAATGATTTGTTATTGCTATTGATAGTCAGAGGCATGAGCATACATTTTAAATATAAAAAATGGTCAGCTTTTCTATATGTTCTGTACATCTATTTCTACACATACTACTCTGATCTCATGGGGTGTTTACATAAGTATTCTGGGTTATTTATCTAATCTGAGTGAAATGATAAGAATAGGTTTTGTGTAGCAGCAACAGCTTATCTTATTGATATAAATGGGAAATTATAATTTTTGGCAGTCACAAAATATTTATTAAACATATTATAGAGATTGATAATTAATTTATATATATATATAAAACAATATTCCTTTAAGGTTAATCTGAGTATACCCTTCTATTCTGGAGTTGTTTTTGGGGAGTTTAGGGATGTGTGAGTAACTGAGTATTACTCAGGCTGGTTTGTTTGAGCCCTGTGGCCGTGAGTAACAGTGTACTCTAAAGCCCCAGTCTTCACACAAAAAGCAGGCGGTCTAATGATCCCACTGGCTGCTAACCCTCAGGCCTGCTCTATCCCTCCACCACCCTTCCATTCCCTCCCTTCCTCCCTGCCACATCTCCATCCATCCCTCCCTTCCTTCATCCCTGCCACATCTGCTGCCTCTCGCCAAAGGAAAAAAATCAATCTCTCCATCATGAATTATTGAGGTGTTTGCCTACAGCCTCTGAAATATACAGGAGGGTGGTCTCTCTCTCTCTCTCTCGTATCTCTCTCCCATTCTCCTTTCTCTCTTTTCTTGTACATTTAGTTTAAGATACGTAAATTATGCACAACAGAATTAATTTAATGTTTTTTTTTTTTATGTTCCACCTATTTGTGCAGTTCACATTGCTTTGAATGTATTGTGTGGGATCTTGTATTTCCTTCTAAGTGGTGAAATTATGGCTTATGTAAACAGGCAATGCACAGTGCAGAGGCTGTTTACAGGAAATATATCTGTTTGTCCATAGCTTTCTGTATGATTAGCTAAAACTGGGGTCGTTTGTGCTGAATTAGTCAATTACAGGCGTTAAGCCAGAGACGGAAGGGTTCGATGTGTAAATCTTATCAGAAAATGGACGAAACAGCTGCAAACTGAGAGTTAGAGCACTTCCACTCTCTAAACCCTCCCTTACCGAACTCAAGTTTGACTTATTACACCATCGACTGCTGTACTACTGCTGGTCTTGCTCGCTCACACACCTCCACTGGCACTTGTAAACAATAGCTTTAGCAGCAATGATTACATTAAATCAGGCAGTTGTCATATGACAATCATTATCCCTCCTCCAGTGGCAGCGTTTGATTGACAGCTCCCCAAAACCCATGTGTAGTGGCTGCACATCGTTGCCTGGCTTCAGCTATCAATTACAGGCTTGAATTTGAAGCATTTATTATGTAAAATAATTCCCCCGTCTGCTCTGCACTCGTCTCCTGGGTTTGGTCCCGCTGTCTGATGTGAAATTTCTCTCCTCGCACTACTCTTTCACGTTCATTGTCTCTCGCTCACTCGTTCTGTCTCACTCAACTCTTTGTTGTTATTTCGCAGAGAGTGTGTCTTGCATGCATTGCTCTTAAATCGACACGGCTCAGGAGGTAATGACATAAGATGCCAGTGGATTGTCTGAGAGAGGAAATGCAGCAATTCAAACCGGTTAATGCTCAAGAGCTTTAGTACAGTGAGAGGAACAGGCCTTGTTAACTGTACCCTCTTTGGAGTGAGCATACAATATACTATGATACTTCAAAGTATATATATTTATCTTTTTATGTTTAGCTGGCTAATGGTCGTCTTGGACTTATACCTACAACTAGTGGAATGG
Source organism: Ptychobarbus kaznakovi (assembly GCA_027422405.1). Classification (NCBI taxonomy): domain Eukaryota; kingdom Metazoa; phylum Chordata; class Actinopteri; order Cypriniformes; family Cyprinidae; genus Ptychobarbus; species Ptychobarbus kaznakovi. The sequence goes on along the minus strand of CM049811.1, from coordinate 17,308,453 downwards.
ATGCAGCATAATGCAAATAGCACCTCCATTGCAGAAATATGCGATTCAGTCAGCCATGACTCATTTAGTAAAATATTATTGCAATCTCAATAAATGTTTTCTATTTGGATGAAATTTAAAAAGCTGAATTTTCACTACTCCAGTAATCAGTGTCACATGATCTCCAGAAATCATTCTAATATATTTGCAATAAATATTTATTATTATTATCAATACTGTATTAATATTTTTGTATGGAAAAATATGATCATAACAAATTACATCAAACAGAGAACGTTTTAAGTCATAAATACATACATTCTGTGCACCAAAACAGTCCACACAAGCTCAGCTAAACAAGACTAAAAATAAAGAATGCTTACACTCTGAGGACACATTTGTAGACAATAGAAGACACAGAGTGCGAATTCTTCTACTCTCATGTTATGTTAAGAGAATTATCTTTGCTCGCTCGCCGTTTCTTTTTTCTCTCTCTTTCTTTCTGAAATAGTTCTTCGGTTGCATTTGGCACCAAACTCGCAGGCCAGTGCAGAAATCCAGCCATAATAAATGGAGGGAGGAGGGAAAAATAAGACATCTGAAAGTCCAGCTAAGCAAGCCGGTGATATTTCTTCTTCTTTTTTTTTGCCAGGGACAGATCTTTTGGAGATGTCTGTTGTAAGCAATTTTAGAGCTGTCAGCACAACATGCCTACTGGTCTCTGCTTGCCTGAAGGCGGAAAGAGGAGAAGGTTAGACTTGTTGTAGCTGTCAGATTGTTCTACTTGCGTTATTATTATTTTATTTGCAGTATCTGGTCTTGAAGGAATTATGAGCAATTGAGCATATTAGAGACCGTTCAGGAGAGAGGCTAAACGATGCACTTGTGTATTTTCAAAGCATGAGCGATATGTTTTTCTAAAGTGGAGCTGAGAGAGAGAGAGAGAGAGAGAGAGAGAGAGAGAGAGAGAGAGCCAATGACAAACAGAGGCTGAAATGGACAGAAACGTTACAGGACCGCCCGGCTTTAACGCTGCCGCTCAGAAGATTAGCCTATCACTCGTCAACATGGTGTTGCCTTACTCAATTAGCCACAACTCAAACTCTGTGTTTTAAACAACTGCAACATTCCTATCATGCCCACACAGTAGAGGTAATGGAGAGCTGCCTTGAGAGGACATCTGCCCCTGCTCTCATTAAGACAGCCCATGCTGCCGTCTCACCGAGGCGTTCTGGGAGACGGGAATGAAGATAAGATGGTGTAAGGTGAGGAGAGAGCGGATGAAGAAAGATATCATGCCATACCGAATGGCACTTTGAGTGTCGCTCCATGGCAAGAACTGGCATTGGCTGTGTCTCCCAGAAATGGACACATTTATATTCTCTTTTTCTCTGCTCCTCTCACACTCTTATGGTCTGCGTTAGCCTTCATAAAATATTCATGTTGCTTGTGCTCAGTGCCATAATTGCCATCTCAGCCTCTGAATAATTGATGGCTGGTGCCGTTGACTTGGTCTCATTTACTGAGAGTGTGGGTAATACCATACTCACACATGCCACATGCTCTAATGCCATGCTGCCGCAGTTAGTGCTGACTCCAGATCAGCCGCGCTCTCTGCATGCCGCTATCATTCATCTGAAACCACCCTCACAGCTACAGTCAAATGCATTTAAATCAATAGCGCTAGTGATTTAGGCTACAAGTATCAATGCAAATACGGGGGGGGGGATTTGATTTCGTTTTGTGTGCTTTTAGGAGTGACTCGAACTCAATGAGAGGCTGCAGAGACTTTCCCAAACGCTCTTTCGTTTGGGAAAAAGTGCTTTTTTTCTGTTATCGTTGCATTTTGAGTGGGTATATGATCAGAGGTGGTAGTAACGAATTACATTTACTTGAGTACATTTTGGGGTACTAACTAATACTTTTAGAGTATGTTTAAAGATGGGAACTTTTACTCTTACTCGAGTACTCTTTTGTGAAAAAACAGTACCTTTACTTCGTTACTGTGGGAGTGTGGGCGACACTCCTCTTGTTTCTTTATCTTAATGCAATACAAGTTTAAAATGCTTCAATTTATTCCAAACGCACCAGTTGGAAAACCAGTGAATCGGTTTGTGAATCAGTTTGAATGATTCGTTCAGTTCCCTGCCGCACGCGCTGGGTCGTCTGAAGCTGTTCTCACTCAGAGTTGTAACAAAGTTTAAGAACATCACGAGCATTGAGCGCAGTGGCGTGCGACCTGTTCCAGGAGGAATGCCTTTACCCAGACACAATTAATATTGATATTTTCACGATATTTACGCTTGCAGAAATATAGGCTACATTTGTACATTTTGCAGAACAGACGGAAGAAGATCCGTCAATGTGCATTTGTTTCGTTACGTTCAGATGTTCGGTTGCGGTCATGTGAGGAGTTTTCACTCTTCTCCATGTCAGAGGTCAGAGGTATACAAAACATACATACATATATAATACATGATTAATATACTTTGAAATATAATTTAATTCAGTGATGCAAATCAGAATTTTCATCAGCTGTTACTCCAATTTTCAGTCATATGATCTTTCAGAAATTATTCTAATATACTGATTTGCATCACTGAAATGAATTACATAAAAAAAACATTAAAAACCTTTTGAACGGCAGTGCTTGTGTGTGTGTGTGTGTGTGTGTGTGTGTGTGTGTGCACACATTACATACATTTTATCTATATATCTAAATGAAAATAGACTATATATAAACAGTATATGATCCAAAGTAACTAGTAACTAACTACTTGAGTAGTTTTTTATCCGATACTTTTTTTACTCTTACTCGAGTAACTATTCAGACTATTACTTTTACTTGAGTAAATATTTCTATAAGTACTTTTACTTTTACTTGAGTACAGTTTTTGGGTACTCTACCCACCTCTGCTGATTTTAAAGAGCACTTTCCTGTGTGGATGTTTTGTATTTAATTTGACGTCGAGCAAAACGGGCTTCGTTTTTATGAATCATTCCTCGGTTGAGATTTGAGGAGAATAACGCAAACGGCTTAACGGCTGAGTGTCCGAGTCGGGCGACCCTGCAGGAGAGTTAATTAACGGGCCAGAGCTGAGCGGACAGATGTGACCCCTAGACAGGCTGAGGTCAAAGGTCAATTTGTTGAGGATTACATTAACCCTGCCTACACCAACCCCACCACCCCTCGACTGCTGCTTTAATTCATTGCTCTCCTTCTTTTTCAGCCTGACATTCACTCTTACCCCTCTTCACGGCTTGGGTAAGCTGCAATTACCCATTAGTGCACTGCAAAGTGAACTTTACAGGGTATTTGACCCACTGTGTTCAGTCCGAAGGGCACTGCAAAATGCACAGGAAACAATAGTATATCAGTATATCACTGCAAAGCATCTGAACATCACAGATTTTTTTTTTAAATAAACACAGGGAGGAGGTGAATTCTTCACAGCTGCTTGTGGGTATAAAGTACACAAGATGTGACCGTTACAATATTATCATCATAGCCATGGGTCAAGAAACATACTACTATTAGACATACTAATTTTAAAATAAAATCACAAAAGTTATTTTTATATTAAATATCACAGCCATCATTTATTGTAAATGTTTGGCTTTTTTATCATAAAAAGTTATATTAATTTAAAGAAATACAAATATACATATTCAAATCTAAATCTAAATATTAAATAATCAGCACAACTGTTTTCATCACTGATTAAAGGAATGTTCCTTTAACAGAGAAATCAGCATATTAGAATGATTTCTGAAGGATCATGTGACACTGTAGACTGGAGTAATGATGCTGAAAATTCAGCTTTGAAATCACAGAAATAAAATATATTTTAAAAGGTAAAATAAAAATAAAAATCATAGGCTCCAAACATTAGAACGGTATTGTACAGTAGATGTATACCTGTGCGATGTGTCTCATGTGTTTGATGATGCTGCAGCATTTCCAAATGGGGCATTTTCTCAAGTGAAGTGAACTTCACCAGATATATCCCGCTCAGTGTGTAGGGAGCAATGAACACTGCATAGAACCCCTATGAATCAGAGCGCAGCTACTCTCTCATTCTTCCACGTCGACATCTGTACTCTTTCCATCTCAGTTACAGTTTCATTAGCAGCCAGTTTGATGTGTCTAAAAGTACAATGTAAGAGTTATTAAGCAGAGCAGTATGAATGACAGGTCAGGCTCTGTGCTCTGACTTAAACTCATCCTACCCATCAGACACTTGGAGCGTTGCCCTCTTCCTCACACTGACTGTGGTAATAGCCCTCTCTAATTGAAGTGCTCTTAGCAACGTACCGTCCAATCTCTTCTAAAAGCATAAGGTCCATGTCCGAAGTGCCCTATGAAGGGGACAGTGCGCACTTTATTAAACATTACACGTGTGATTACATGTCTCCTCCCTGTTTGGCAGGCATTGGAGTACTCTTGCTATTGCTAATGGAGCTATGGGGTCAACAAAGTCAAACTATATCCACATTGCACATGTGGATGAGGGCTCTAAAAACTATGAGTGAGTGTTTATGTGAACGTGGTGTGCGGTTAGGAGACCAGAAAGACAAATCCATAGCGCGGAGGGAAAGAAAGACAAAGGATGTCTTCCTAAAGTGAGGGCACCCATGGTTTTTCAGGGGATTTAGGAGGACTATGAGAGCGTGATGTCAGCGATGGGGTTAAGCCCAGACTTATCTCCACACAAAGCAGGAAAGAGAGTAAGAGAAGGAAAGCGAGAGCGTGGAAGAATAAGGGACAGGTCAGGAGCGCTCAGACAGGGTCAGTGGCAGGAGGGAATCAGTGAGGAAGAAAGCCGCGGCTTAGAGCTCTTAAATTATATTATAGATGAGGCCTGTAGTGCTAATCTGTTTACCCAAACAACACAGTGGATAACACACACAAACATGTTTTTATCAATGTACACACACACTGAGCAGCAAAATGCAAGATGTGATTTATATGCTCAGTGCTATGCATGATATTATATTTGAAATCACACAAACACACACACACACACACACACACACACACACACACACACACACACACACACACACACACACACACACACACACACACACACACATACAGTGTGCATTTTCCATCTGACATGTGACAAGGCACAAAGGCATGAGAAAGGGATGAATGGATTGACGAAATGGTGTATATGTTAGAGGGGCGACACAAACAGTATATTAAAGAGCAAAGGATGAGACCTGGATCACTTATCCTAGAGGAATCGCAGCCAGCACACACAGACTATGCATCTTACATTCCTTCAGCACTAACAAGCCAGCTGCACACACACACACACACACACACAACACACACACACATTTGTTTTCATATTGCGGTGGGGGCTTTCCATTGACTTCTGTTGTTTTTATAAGAAACTACTGGCCTAAATCCAAACTTTAACTTTGACTAAAATAACTAAACTTTATGAATAAAACATCTTAAAAAAAAAAACTAAAAGCCCTGTGTGTCTAGTTAGATATGTTTGAAACTTATGTAATTATTTCTTATTAGTATAGCGTATGAATCTCTTTAATCTACTTTTAATATATCTAAATAAAATACACACACACACACACACTATATATATATATATATATTATTTTCATATATAAATTTTATAAATATATTATTATTAAATTTTTTCAGTAAAAGTAGTCCCTTCAGATGTTATCTCTGAGTGTAAAATGATTGGATTCATAGAAGTTATCTTCATTAAGACTCCAGCAATGACAACACAAATTCTTTGAGTACCAGGCTACTGAGTGTCAATGCATTTGTGTGAGTAGTGACAGACAGCAGATATAATAGTGGATAGATCCTGCAGACAGACATTGGTTCTCAGCTATACCAGTGCAGTGATCCGGAAAACCATGAATGAAGAAAAAAGAGAGAAGCCCTGCTGTGCTAATTAATATTGTAGATTTCAGACCACAGAGAAGGGGAAGACACACTGAATCACAGCCATACAAGATTTGACAAGCCCACTGGATTCAGCATAAAAAACATTCTTCCAGACCTGTGAGTGTTGGTATATATGGTTTATGAGGACACAAATCTGTATAATAACATGGGTATTACAACATGACGGTGGTTTATGAGGACACTGCCTATGTCCCTGTAAACCAAAAGGCTTAAAAAACATACTAAATAGTGTTTTTTTATCTAAAATTACACAAAGTCTCCTGTGAGGGCTAAGTTTAGGTGTAGGGTAATAGCACATACAGTTTGTACAGTATAAACCATTACGCCTATGGAGAGACCCCGTAAACCACATTTGCCAGACTGTGTGTGTGTGTGTGTGTGTGTGTGTGTGTGTGTGTGTGTGTGTGTGTGTGTGTGTGATGCGTGTGAATAAATGTGTAGCTGTGACCACAGAATAGGTAGATGCAGTATGTTAACAACAAATATTAGATCTAATGCAGTCAATGTCAGTACCACACAACACTTCAATCTCACACCACAGTCTAGAACAAAACACTGCCTTGCCTCATAAATCCTCTTATTCTGTGTTTTGCCAGGTTTTTCCTGAAATCCTTCCTCAAATGCAACCAGAACTGCCTAAAGAATGCAGGGAACCCACGAGACATGCGGCGATTTCAGGTAGGACCACATCCGGTCAGCTCACACTTCCAAACTAAAGTGGCAAAATTGCCATTTTAACCATACATGCTAGTGGATCAGCTGCCATGCCATTGCTTGCTGCGTGAAATGGTAATACTAAAAAATGTCCATTAATAACATTAAAAACAAATAAAATGCTCAACAGATAAGTAGTTAATGAACATTTAAATAATTTGTAATTTACATTAAATAATATATTTTAGGATATCATCACTCCTGAAAACTCCCCCCCTCTAACTTCTGCCAATACAACCAACATGACCTGCACGCCTGCATGTACCCCATATGACCGAAGAACCTAAGAGTAAAGTCAACTTGAGAGGCGATTAAGGGTTAAATACAATTAATCACTTTAATCAACATCTGAAATACTTTCAATATTTAAATAATGTTTTAAACACTTCAAATTAAGATAAGCATTGAAATCATTGAATATATATTACAAAACATGGCCCTTATAAATTCAGATTTTCAGTTGACAATCTTTCACTAAAAAGATATGAATGGTTGACCAATGAATGGTTTTCTTAACAGATAAAGAGTGAGTACTAGAGAACATATAAAGAGATACGGATGTAGAGAAGAGGGAGAAAAAGAAAGCTTTGAGCGAATGAAGTGGCTGCCCAGAACAGGGATAATGTAAGCGGTGTTTGCCAAGTCTCATCAAGCCTCTTCCTCTCTTGAGATTGAGAGACCTCTCAAAGCCTGAGAGCCATTTAAATCAAGAGGCTCCTCAGTTGCTGTGGGACACCTCTAGTCTACATCTTCAGCTCTGTGAGAGCTGTAAGCTGCTGTCATTGTTCCAAGCTCTCTGGTGAAATGTGCCTGTTCGTCAATTTATCAGTCAGCAGTTACTTACACACATACCGTGTGTATGTGCTGCTGCAACACTTCAGCTGTTTGTTTGAGCAACGTATTAATTTGTATACAAGAGCAGAGTATGTCTTTGCGGATCAAGTGAAGTACAGTCATCATTCGTCTCTTGTAGGTGGTGGTGTGTACGACGGTGAGCGTAGATGGACACGTCCTGGCTGTGTCTGATAACATGTTTGTTCACAATAACTCTAAACATGGACGCAGAGCTCGTAGGCTGGACCCCTCTGAAGGCACACAATCATACCTGGAACACGGTGAGTGTATGTGCTGTATCTGCAGTTTGTTGAGAAATAAAGAACACACATTTGTCATATTGATATACACAAACTATTCATATCAATTTTTTGTAGTAACAGAAAAAAAATAGACAAATAGAAACAGACCGCCAGAATAAAAGACGTAGTGTAATGTAGTGCAACCAATGTAAAATTTGCTCTATTATACTTTTACTCACAACCAACTCGTTTAGTTGCACAATAGTAACAGTAGTAGCAGCAACATCCCTAGCACTATTCAGCAAAACTAAACCACTTTGTCACACTCAATATAGTTTCATGGTTTTGCTTCATGAGCACAGATGTTTGCCCATCATGGCTTGTGATGTACTCTGCCCTTACATCAACTTGTATTTGCAATACAAATGGTATTGCAAATTTTTTTTATTTCTGGTTTCCTGAACCCTCCCTCATTGTCTTTATGATCAGGAAAAAACAAGGTTCTTAGTGTAACAAACCCACAATGTTTATGGACATCAACTTACTTATAGTTGTCTCAGCATATGGGAGGTATATATATATATATATATGTAAATGGGGTAAAAATATATATTCTATTATTACCATATGAATTTTTTCTTAATAAATGTAATAATCATGCTTTCAGGATATTTAAATAATTCTGGAAAACAAGACAAAAATACTAATTAAAGGTGCAGTCACATTTACCATTGTTCAATACATTTTCATAGTAATTTCGACAGGAATCTATACGATTGGGAATTTTACATGAGGTGAAAGATTTCCCCTCACAGATTTTGCATTGGGTTCAGTTGGTCATGCTGAGTTTGCCATGTTGAGTAACACAAAGCTGCTTCATTTAAAAGTGACTGTGAACTGTGCTTCATACGTCACTAACTATTGACGATGGACATTTCTGGCCACAAAATCTTATGCCAGGACCTCGAGAATATATATTTTTTTAGTATAACTCATAAATTTGAACATGAAACCTTTCATCCAGCCCAGAGCTTTAATCACTACAGTATATCACACTATACCCTTCCAAACTACTTTCAACTAGTTTGCACGCATTATTATTTAATGATCCAGGGTGCAGTTGAGCACAGATGAAACTCTTGACTCTCCACTGGCTGAAAGACAACTGTGACCATTTAATCAACTCACAATGACTCGGAGTCAGCATGTCTCTGTGCTATTGTTATGTTTTAATGCCACTAACAAGTCACACCGCTGCCAAATATTACAGGTGGTTTGAGCTACTAACAAACAGCATACCAACACTAGCTGTGCAGTAAAGCACCAACAATGCACCAGGGCTAAGAAAAGAGCAGTGAATGCAGCATTCCCCAAGTGGCCTGTTCTCTTTGGGTTTAAACATGTGTCTTATGAGACCTCTAAGGCTTTAAGCACCGAGCATTTATTTTCAGAACGGCCTGTGGCTTTATCTGCTGTCCTCTTCGAGTGCTGCAGGTTATATTGCGGCCCTCCTAAATCTGTCTAATAACATGTGGACATGATTTGAGCACTGATTTGATCCTCAGCCGCAATCAAATCCAATCATTTTCTCATTTATGTATGGGATGATTCTAGAGAAGAACATATTCTTTCGGCTGGACTGTTAACCTCTATTTATGATGAGAAACTGAGGATTTGAATGATGATGATGATGATGCTGATGATGAATAAGTTCTCTCTATTCTCCTGGGGACGTCTTCAGTGTTTAAGCACAGTTTCCGCTGCACTGAGAAGATTAAAAAAGTCGGTTTTCTAAAGCCTGGACATATTTGAAAAATTGTGGAGATTTATCATTTTTCTTTCCTTCTCTTTTTTCCAAAATAAAGTATAGGATAATTCCTGAGACAGACAGGCTTATATTGTAATTCCTCATTATGTATAATATAAAACCCTGACGTGCACATATAGATATATTTTTCTTGGAGGGCAATGCAGGAATAATGTCAGAGCTCCTTTGAAAATTCAATACAGAGTTTTTGTAATAACTAAATTCCACTTGAAATTGAAACACCTGTCATTCACTGTGTGCTACACATTCCAGTCCCTTGTGTATGATATTATTAAAGGAATAGTTCACCCAAAAATGAAAATTTGCTTACCCTCAGGCCATCCAAGATGTACATGAGTTTATTTCTTCGGATCATCAGATTTAACATTACATCACTTGTTCAAAATGGATCCACTGCAGTGAATGGGTGCCATCAAAATGAGAGTTCATACAGCTGATGAAACATCTCGTGACATCAACATTCACATGACTCCAGTCCATAATAATGAAATAATGTTTGTAATAAACAGTAACTTTAAACCAATGCTTCTGGCCAAAATATATGTCCTCTCTCCATAATATTGCTTTCTGCAGTGAAAAAGTTGTCTCGTCTGAAACAGGAAAGAAATATGCACATATCAAGCACTGTTTACAAGAGAAAATAGTCTAAAACAGTTCTAAACAAATATGTTGGTCAAAACATTTGTGGATGGGAAGGCGTTATTATGGATCAGAATTCTTACAAACATGCAGCTTTTCACTTCACAAGATGTCAATCAATGTACTGGAGTCATGTGGATTACCTGTGGATTATGGTGATGTTTTTATCAGCTGTTTGTACTCTCGTTTTGACGGCACCCTTTCAGTGCAGAGGATCCTTTGGTAAGCAAGCGATGTAATGCTAAATTTCTGTTGAAGAAATAAACTCATCTATTTCTTGGATGACCTGAGCATAAATACATTTTCAGCAAAGTTTTTGTGAAATATTTTAGCTAATATAATAATGCTTTCCGCTCCCAATCTATTTAACACATTTTACCCTATTTAAATCCATTCCCTCAGAATTCTGTAAGTTTTTCTGCAAAAATCAACACAAAATATGGCCTTCTAATAACCAACAGCACACGTCCCTTCTCTCACCCCTGCTCAGCCTCTCTTGTCCATTATTGTGTCAGTTTTAAACCATTTCCCCTCCAGCTAATGAGCCTGTTCTGTTAGATATGGCGTGCATGTGTGTTGATTGCTCTGGGCTGCGGAGACGAGGGTAAAGTGAGGGCACCAATACGTGAGGTCATGTCACTGTGGTGGAAAAAGGTGTCTGCAGGGCTCGAGAATGTTAGTTTGTAGAAGAGAAAGCTATTGTGCTTGTATCTGAGATGTGTGTAAGAGCGAGCGCGAGTACGCGTGCATACAGCGCAAGGGAACAGATGGCGGCAGAGGAGGCACCAAAGTTTAATCCTATCAGATGGATTCACATTCCACCATCTGCTTAATCCATGCACAATTTCAGCACCCTGCAAAAGAGTCGTCTTAGGCCAAGATTACCATCACAGATTGCTCCACCGTTCCTCTTCATCTCTCCTGGTTTATCACGCCGCCAAATTGCATTATGCCCAGCAGTCAGCCACAACACAGCTTCGAGGGAAAAAAAGAGCACAGACAAGCTGGGGAAGTCCTCAAGGCCGCAAAGTGGATTACTTCACTTCTGAAAATTACTACATGGCTGGTACACAGAATATATGTGAAATTTTGATTGGTCTAAGGAGATTTGGTTTGTAGTTTTGGGGTTATTGAAATGCTTTAAAATCAAGTTTCTTAATCTAAAATATGTAATTCCTTACTTAATATGTAATATACCTTCAGGAAAACATTCAAGAATATGATATGAATCCTGAAAGACTATAAAGGTCTTCTGCAGATGCATCACTTTACAGTGTTGCAGTTTGGAATATTATTACTTAGCATTTCTATATTTAACATGGATATAAAACTTAAACTCACCCAAAAATGATTACACACTTACAGTATAAAACAGACTTTCTGCTGTTGCTGAATAAAATAAATATATCATTTTTAATGTGTTTTGTGAAAAAAAATCTATGTCTGACTAATCTAACCCTAATCTATGTCTATTATACAATAATCTTACACGCTGTATATAGTGGCATTTTGTGCAAATTTTACCAATTTGACATCCTTGTTCTTTTTGTACAAGATAAATACAGCTCTTTCTGCAAACAAATAAATAAATAAACACCTTCAATGTACATTCAATATTTGGGGTCAGTAAGATTTTTCTTTAAATAAATGAATAGTTTCATTAAATTGATCATAAGTTACAGTAAAGACATTGAAAATGTTACAAAAATATTTTTCGATTTTTCAATAAAACCATTCCAAAGAATGTTTCTACAAAAATATTAATCAGCAATATTTCCAACATTGATAATAATGAGAAATTTCTATTTAAAATCAGCATATTTAAATAATTTCTTAAAGACTGAAGACTGAAGTGGCTGCTGAAAACTCACCCTTGCCATCACAATGAAAAAAATAATGTTATACTTGTTTTAACTATATTTTTGATCAAATAAATGCATTCTTATAAGCATTAAAGAATTTCAAAAACATTAAAAAAGAAATCTTACCGACTTTACCGATTCCAAATTTTGGAATGGTAATGTAGCTAGCTTCTTTTCATTCGTAGCTTGTACTGGTGCTAACTGCTTTTTCAAGAGGGTAGCGTGATTGCACTGTAGCTTTAGAAACTACAGTTTAGCTTCTCCAACATGGTTCCCCAGACTATTTTTCCCCTGCTGGTGAAACTCTCCATCTCCCCTGCTATTATCTACGCTAGCTCTTCCCAGGGCATTGCCGGTGGCTGACACACACCAGTTTGAGCTGTGCGAGTGAGGCCTACAGCCTCGTCTCATCTCAGTTCAGGTTCTATCAGCAGCACGAGCACCTCCTGCACACAGGCCATCTGCCTCCGCCGCACGTCTGCCTCAGTTAGGTTATCATACGAGCATCGAGTGTAAACTCTTGCCCAGGGGTCCTGCCTACAGTCAGAGCGGTGTGTAACGCTTGTTAAAGGATGTGTGTTCAGTCCCCCTACCAGAGTCACAGAGGACAACAGAGCCACCCGTGACAGACTCTCCTGTTCTCTGTCAGAAGAACTCTTACTTTTCCTTTTTTTCTCTCCCTCATGTCTTTTCCTTCTATTTAAATCAAGGAGCAAATTGGAACAGCAGTAATTAGTCGGTTAAAGCGCCTTCAGTGAGACACCAAGCTTTAGAATCCGGTGCCAAAGTTCAACATGCTGAAATGAAATTTAAACTCATTAAGGTGTTGAATTTTTATGGCTGGCTGCTGTTTTCTCAGAGTGTCCCAGGGCGCCTGGCCTTTTGATCGACTGCTGTAAAGACTCCGGATTTCTCTGTGCCTGGCGAACTCCGGCGCTCATGACATTTGCACGAGTGTCATAAAACAAGCGCTCGCACCTGGCCCCCTCCCTCCTCGCGCACACATGGGGTCAGTGTAATATTTAATAAAGGTGTGTGTATAATCAAGCGGAATTAGCATTCGTGTTGTCCTTCCACCCCCAGAGGGAAAGGAAGGAGGGGTTGGAGGGAGGAGTGCTGCTATTGTACACTCATCACTGACTGATCTTTTCCAGCCTGACCCTCAGATTTCATTAATTATGTTCATGACTAAAACCAAGGCGGAGGGGAATTATCCCTTTCTTAAGCAGAGTACCAGGGGGGCTTTCACTCTGTGTCTTGTCGCCCTGTTTTGCCTGCTCTCAGTTTGGTCAACCGAGTCTGAGCATCTGTGGACCAGAATGCATAAGTTGTGTGAGCCGCTATACACACACACACACACACACACACACACACACACACACACACACACACACACACACACACACACACACACACACACACACACACACACACACACACACACACACACACACACACACACACACACACACACACACACACACACACACACACACACAGTGGGGTTTCTCTCACCAGTGAGAGGGGAATAAGAGTGAAGCTGAAGCAGATTCATTACAAAACACTGAGTGGGGAGGAGACATTGCTGTCACTCCACTCTCTGATTTCGAGTTGTGTTCCTTCAGGTGGCAATGCCAACAATCTAAAGTTCCCAAAACACAGCTAGAAATGATCAGGGTGAGGTTGCAGGTGATTTCCAGGCAACCGCAGCAGTGAATCACGCTACTATAGAGGGTAGATTGAGATAAATGAATGGTGAGCGGGCGTCATCTCTCATACTCGCGCTGCTGTCAGGAAGCATATGGGGACGGCGTAGAGGAATGGCCACAGTCTAATCATATGTGACTACTCTAATGAGTCAGTCACTTGTCATTAAGCTGTGCCTAAAGCTTCCTAATAGAGTATGGCTCATAAATCTATTTTCCGTAATCAGGAAGAAATCAGTTGCACAGGTTTAGATTTATTTCCTAAGTATTGAGTCTGTGCATGAAATTATGTCACAGGTAATGCACACGAGTGACGATTTGCTGGCTGCTTCCAGATGTTTATTCCGATGCTTCTTGAAATTATGTATCATCTCTTTACAGGTGTCTTGATGTGTACAGGCAAATACATATAGTCATAATTAATGTATATTGCATATGCCTTTTCGAGAGCTGTTTATTGTATACAACAGCCACGGGCTTAATCATTTTGTCCTCTTCCTCTTTCTCTAAAACAGCTACCCCTTGCATCAAGGCCATCAGTCCCAGTGAAGGCTGGACGACAGGGGGTGCCACAGTCATCATCATTGGTGATAACTTCTTTGACGGCCTACAGGTCATCTTTGGCACCATGCTGGTCTGGAGTGAGGTCAGTTACCTTTCTATGCAAACTTCTGCCAAAAATAAATCCATGCCATGCTCTCGCCAAAAAACAACCACAGATATTTGGGAATCACAACTAGGATCAAACTGAATTTGAATACACAGAAAAAGCAATTAATACACATTTTTAACTAAAATAATTAGGCACCCTAATTAGCAAATGTGCCTGATATGGAAGATGCATTCAAAATCCACTTGGCTTACAAATCTGAAAAGACACGTGCCAGTTTGAATGGGCATAATGCTTCTGTTCTCATTTTTGGTCAGCCAGTCTGTCTGTTTTCCTGTCTGTCCATCTGTTTTGGTCTTTTACTCACTGTAAAAGCACAGCACTTCTGTGCTGTTCATGTTGGGAAGAGCTAGATGAAAGAGGTAATTCTATAAAAAGCTTCTCATTGACAATGCCATATTTATCTGAGAGGTGAGAAGAGCAGTGCCTGCTATATGAAAGCCCAGCTAAGTGAGCAATGAAAGGGACAGTTTAAAGCCATGTAAAGCAGCACCAGTGCTGCTGGCTTTGAATATGACAGAGCGTTTGCAGAGAAACTGAGCACTCGCAGCTGCTTTGTAGTTGCACGGATCCTCTTCAAAAGCGATTGAGCACAGTTTCACAAACACTGTAAGCAGTCAAATCATAGTCTAATCAGAGAAAAATACAATACTGTTTAAGAGCTCGGCTAGTATGGTTGCAGTTAGACATGGGTAGCTTAAATGCACGTTTAGAATTTTTGTGAACTAGTTCTACAATAGAAGAGTTAGACAGTTCAGATGCAAAAAAGGTGGACAGAATTTTGATTATGTAATGACTTGGATTGTTTTCATCTACAACAAACAAAAGCTTTACTCTAATTGGTTGCATGGCTAAATTTGTGTCACATTATGAAACTAATAGAAAAGGTCATCTCTGACTCCAACACTGACCAGTGACTTCTCATAACTCTATGCAGCATGCCATTGATATGTTTCTTATACTAAAAGGAGGGACAAAATAAAAGGAAGAAACACTGATGCTCTCATCATCGCAAAATATTCTGTTGGATATGTTCAGAATAGAATACATTCTCAGAAAAAAAGGTACAAAAGCTATCACTTGGCGGTACCCTTTCAAAAGGTACTAATAGTATGTACACTTTACATACTAATATGTTTAATTTAGGTGTGAATAAAATACAAATACCTTCTAGCTTTTGAACATTATGTACAGCCCCAGTGACAGGTTTGTATCTTTTCTATGTACTTGCTTAATATATCATGTATACTCCACAGTATACACTGTGTGCTGCCTACTGTTCTATAAATAATAGCATTAAATATTTAGAGCAACAATAAAAGTAGGCCAATATTGTTGTCACATGACAATTATCTTGCATGTGTGGAGGTGACCAGTTCTGATATTTAAAACAAAACTTCATTATGAATAATTGAATGAAAATAGTATATTTAATAATAATAATAATTGAGTAAAAATGTCCTATCTTTTGGAAGTAAATTACTAAATAATGAATCATGAAAAAGATGTAAAAAATTATGTAATCAGTTCAGGTTCCTTTGGAACACTGGAAATTAAATGTCATACACATTGTATTATGTTTATTTTCATATTTTGTTGCCTTATTTCAACCCATGTAATCTGTTTTATTTTGTCCCAAATAAAACCACACTTCTTGTTTTCTCTTTCAGCTCATTACCCCTCACGCCATTCGAGTTCAGACTCCTCCCAGACACATTCCCGGGGTTGTGGAGGTCACTCTGTCCTACAAGTCAAAGCAGTTCTGCAAAGGTACACCGGGCAGATTTATCTACACAGGTAAGAATAACATTAAGCACCCTTAGCTGTACTCCGCCAGCTGCGTACAACCATCATGTCTTATTCCTTTTCAACTGTTCTTGATTTCTCATCGGTCTGGGTTGAGTAAGTCACCCAGTGTTTTCTGTAGCGAGAAACCTACGCCATAGAGGAATCCTACCTATTTCCTGAGCACACAGCTTAATGCGAACGGCTGTGCCTCGAACTCCAGAAAGATCCTGCAGCCTGCACAGATAAGGGAAATGTAGGACTTATCTTATAGAGGAAAAAGAGGTCACCTGTGATATCTGCTGGCTTCAAAATTAGTTTACTGTACACTCTACATATTGGGAGTTCAGCCAACGAGAAGTAATTAACTTCAGACTTCCAGAAGTAAGGGAAGCACATGATGGAATTGTATGATGGAATCTAATGGCAAAACAACGTGAACTCAGTGGAGGACGATGTGAAGAGTTTGTTCGCTGATCTTGCAGCTTTTTTAGTTTAAATTTAGAGTTTGCAGTCAAAGTACAAGCACAGCTTTTCTGAAGAGCGTTAAAACGCTGAAGGGAGCAATGTTAAAGGCCTGTCTCATCAATAGGTTTAAACAGTGCACAGCTGTGGGTATTGTTGGCTCAGTAGGTGTCTATGTATATGCCTGTGCATTCGTGGGTGTGAAAGAGTATGCTCGTTGGGTTTATGGCGCTGGACTTGGCTTCTTTTCATGGCCTATTCAGCGAGCACATGGGGAGGAGTGGAGGGAGGGATTTAGACGTTCGCACACAACCATACAAACACACGTACAGCCACACACCCTCCAAAACAGAGGGCAGATGGTCACCTCGTTTTATGGCTGCACTTCTAGATGTGCCCCTTTTGCTAAAGCTTCAAGCTTAATAACCATCAAGAATGCGTTTGATTAAATGTGCTGTTTTAATGCACACAGCTCTCAAACTCAGTTTGAAACTCAATGCTTTTAATGACAAGAGACCAAATGCAGAGCTGTCGGTTTCCACACACATTAAAATGGCGACCAGCCCTCAGGTTGGCTGCACCGTGCAATTCTCCTCAGTTTGAAGCATTTTGGGCTGTCTCTCATCCTCTTGTCCCCCTATCCCAGCTACTGCAGTGGGACGTCAGCCTGTGTGTGTCTTTCTCTCCTGGCTCCAGTTGGCACCTGTGCCTTGCCCAGTTGCCAGTGGGTACTAATCATAGAGTATTGGCAAAGCTATGTGGCAGCTGGCAGTGGAATTACACATGGGGCATCTGGCACCTCTAATCAACTTCTGTCAGGCAGAGGAGATGGAGACCTAATTAAATCAATGGTGCACTGATGCTGCCTTGCTCAAACACCACACAGTCAAGCGGAAAGGCTGAGCCGTACCTGGAGAACATCCCTTACAGCCATGGTGGAGAAAAAAAACAATCCTTTCAGGAAAATAAAAACTCATTTAATTTTGCTTTTCACTTTGAATGCATGGTTCTCACAAGTATATATGTACCATGTGCATGATTTTAGAGTATTGTCTTTATGAGTAAATTATAACGCTGATTATATTTGACACCGTTCCGTCTGTAGTGATAGAGCTGTGCTTTGGCTTTGACTTCACTCTGATTATGAACCCAGCAGCCACCCAGTAAATGGGTTCATCAAAGGCCTCTCATTTCAGAAGTCTCAAATTCTCTAGGATTCTTGGCACACGCTCGTGTGAACTGTGCCTCTGGCTGGCCAACAGTTTGTAGTTAAGGGGATAGTTCACCTAAAAATGAAAATTCTGTCATCATTTACTCACCATTAAATCGTTCCAAACACGTATGACTTTCACTCTTCTGTGGAGAATGGGATGGGTGTTTTTTCCATGCAACTACGATAAATGGGGTCTAAGCTCAACAAATAAAAAGCACTATAAAGTGTGCATGTGTGTGTGTGTGTGTGTGTGTGTGTGTGTCTGTCTGTAATAATGTGTTACAAGTAGATACAGAGATAGACACGACTACCAGGTGAATGTCAAACATCAAATTCAACAACTTTAATTTTGTGATGTGCTAGTATGTGATTAATGACAGCAGGCTACCTGTGTCAGGATTCATCTGACAGAAATGTGGTCTAAAACTGCACAAGCTAACTTTCACGCCGGGACAACAACAGCATTCTCTACTCAGTACTCTGGAGAAGCCATAACACAGCACGAGCTCAGCCTGGAGAGACACCATCTCCCTTTTAGTCAGCTGGATGGAGTACAACCGAATGGAGTAGAAAGCAGGAAATTTTAGGCATGGAAATAATCCGTAAATAATCAGAAATAATCCGTATTAAAAAGGCAGTGCGTTGTCAAGGCAGCTGTGAGGAAAATATATGCTCGCACTTAACTCAGGTAATTACGATAAAATACAGGAAGTACAAAGAGATGCGTTTTCTGAGCAATATACCATCGGGTTTGCCAGTATGCCAGTATATTTTAATTTGTAGTTAACTTTTTCTGGGGGGGGGGGTTGATACCTTTTGCAATGGTAACTATAGTAAAAAAAAAACAGTGGAACATGATACCAAATAAGTTTTCAGTAAATAGTAACTTATATTTTGGTCTGTTCCTCACATAAATATATCAGTTTTAAGATATGAAGCTTGACAGCTTTAGTCTCCATTCATTGAATTCAACTGGATGTAAAAATTACCACTAGATTTTCTTTTTCCCTTGTGGGGGTTGGGGTTGGCCCTGTGGAAGACAGAAAACATACAGTTTGAAAATGATGGAATAAAGTCAATATTGGAGAGAAATTAACTGAAAGTAACAGCATATTTCAGTAATGTGTGGTACAGTAGTCATTATTTCCCATCTCACTAGGCACTTTTTTGCATTGCTGGAATGCTAAAGTTCAGGCCCTTTCACAAACCTAAGCTTTAAAGGTGCACTGTGTAATATTTGATGATCTATAGACAGAAATGCAATATAATATACATAACTATGTTTTCAGAGGAGTATAAGACCTTACATAATGAACTGTTATGTTCGTTTTACCTTAGAATGAGACATTTATATCTACATATACCGCGGGTCCCCTTACATGGAAGTCACCACTATGTTTCTACAGCAGCCCTAAACGGACAAACTGCTCTACAGAGCGCGTTTCGTCACTATGTTGTTCTCGCGAAAAACACGGACACAAGGATGAACCAGTAACAGTAATATTTGCAATGACATCGGTTTATTGAATAAATAACTAAATATAATTCCTTAATTTACCTTTGTAAAAAAACCTCATTGCTCTCTGCAGTCTCAGACGATGGCATCTTAGCGCTGTATCGGCCACCGTAGCTTCTCTAAAGGGGGAGGGGCGAGCGGGGGACTGAGCCATCGCGACCTCAACCGCTAGATGCCGCTAAAATCTACACACTGCACCTTTAATGAGGAAGACCCAGTCAAAGTAATGTCACCCACAGTTACTGGGCCTGCAATTAAACATCCAGAAGCTCTCTGCAATTATATTTATCATCAGAAACAATTAAACACTCACAGCCTGGGACATTACCCATCCTGCATGGCACTCCGCAGATAAGAGGGATGAATCATTCCTCCCTACGTTCTCTCTCTCACCCTCCCTTTCAATTCATCTGCAACAAATGCATTTCCATGTTTGGTTGTGTATTACTTCTCACCAGATTGCCATGTTTGCATCATTCGTCAAAGGGGTTTTCCATCTGTTTTTGAGGGAAAGAGGCAGAGTTATAATGCTATCTGCCAGTGAGCGTATGTGAAGCCCTGTGTGGCCGATAGATTGGAGGTGTTGATGAATCACTTGAAACGTTCAGGAGGCAATCGTTGCTGCTCAGTATGCAGGCCAGTGGGCTGAACAGCACCCATCAGGCCTGATATTAAAAGACTCTGCGCCATCACATTAGAGGGAGCTCTCTACGCCTGCCCAATGATTAAGTCTATGGGAGGCATTTGTCACTTTAGTTGAGGAAAAGCCAGACTTCACATCATACATGCATTCACCCTCTCTTTTAATGCAAATGCATGGACGGTGGGGCCCAAATGTGTGAGACCACAAGGAAAAATCAGTTTGATACAAAATGATATCAGCTTAACAATTTGAGTTAAAAGTTAGCTTGGGTTGACACTTAATGTTTTAATATTTACTTCGCTCATCATTTTGCTTTAATGCACTCAAGCTGTGTGGACTCCTTTGTGTAAAACCCGATTAACATGTTATCCAGCATAATTTTATGAATGATCCAAAGGCCAACTTGCACTTGTAAACACAAACATCTGTTTATTTGTTTTTCAACAATGGCCTAGAAATATTTCATACTTGTTTTAGATTGTTCATACTATATTTGTTTTACATTGTTGCTCTTTTAATGATTCAAAATCCTAAATGATACTTTTAAAATAACACTTTTGTATTTTAATTTTAAAAAGTAATTTATTTACGTAATGGCCAATGCTAAATTTTCAGTTGCCTTTCTTCATTATATTTTGCTGATGTGGTGCTCAAGATGGTGTTCAACATTTCTTGTTATAATGAATGTTAAAACTGTTGTGTTGCTTAATTTTTTTGTGGAAACCTTGATACATTTTTTCAGTATTATTTGGATATAAAGTTCAAACGAACAATATTTATATATACATTTTTTTTAAATGTAACATTATAAATGCTGTTGCAGTCACTTTCAATAAATTGAATGCACTCCTGCAGACTAAATTTTTTTATGAATAAAAAAAATATTACCCCAAACCTTTAAACGTTAATGTAAATAATAATCTCTACATGGTCTCATACTTTTAGACCCCACTGTAAATGTAAATCCTTTATGCATTCATAGTCACCAACTTATTTTTTCCCAAGCACTAGATTTGACGGAGGCTTTCTTCTTGATTGGGTTGAGTGATCGTTCGATTTTGATAATGAGTCTCTTTAATTCTATTGACAAATGGGGTCACACTGGGTGATCAATGATAACCGTTCCAATTAAATTGCTAAACCTCTGCATGGTGGAGATTGTAGCCATAAAGATATAGAGCAATTGGTTTGCTCAACAGCGGGGCGTCTTCAGTGGGCCATTTCACACAGATGTCTCTGTCTTTTAGAAGCTGCTGCTCACGATCAAGAAAAACAAGTCATCCATTTTATGGCCACAGGTTCCAAGATTTTTTTCTCCCCCATGTCTTAAAGTGATGCCTTATTTAGCTTGTCGGATTTTCCACATAAACGCAATCACTGGGTTTATGGAAAAATGGATAAAAATGAGATTGTAAGGTATTGATCCCGGCGTGGGGAGGGCTGGGGAAAAACAGGCTTCATCTATATAGGGAGAGAAATGAAGCAATAATTCAGGCAGGCATCGAACACCCTGCCACTGAGCCTATCGATTCCTATCCACAGCATATGAGATCACACCTGAATGAAAGAGAGCTCTGGGGAAAACAGAGAGAGAGAGAGAGAGAGAGAGAGAGAGTAAAACGGAGTCTGCCATTCCCTAACATGTACAGAACATTACCACCCTGACATTAACAGCTCTGTACAAAGCCCACAAGTGCCTGTTAAAAGGTTCTGCTAAAGACCAATTACCCAGCATGCCTTTCTGCTCCGTCAGTCAGGGATACTGTTCTAGCCCTGCAGGTCTTTGTGTGGTCAGCTGATTCAATTTACCACCAGCAGCTCAGCGCTAGCATCTGGTCTCAAAAACAGGAAAGCCACAAATACCGTGTTCTCGCCAGTCTAAAAACTGCCGCCCACATTCTGCCCTCGGGCTTCAGTGCGAGATATTAAGTGTGGGATTTTTTGGTGGTGTAAGGTATTTTAAAACACACTGTTTTGACTTGCTCCATCTGCTTTTGACAGCACTCATAGTATTGTCTTTTAGCAGTGGCTCATTCCCCTCCTCTCCTCTCCTCTCCTCTCCTCTTCTTCACCCCCGCGGGCCTGTAGTTATTATTGTGAAATATGAAGCGATCCGGCTGTGCCTTCATGAAATTTCAATGAGCATTGATCTGTGTGATTGCGAGGAATCCTTCAAGCAGTGGTTGTTGTTCATTTATTTATTTATTGCTGATATGTTTTACTCATTTTGATCCCATCTTCTGGAGAAAAAGGAGAGCTGTCGATTGTTAATGTATTTGTAGCTTTCCTTTCTTGGAAAATCGACAAGGTTCCTTGATATTTTTTTTTTTTTTTTTGCGGAACATTCAATTTGCGCATCCAGGAGCTCCGTTTAGATCCGTAACGGCCCTATATTTTCCTATATCGATTATATTAATTAAACGTAACGAGATGGCATCGTATACGGCAGATATTCTGCTCTTTTCAGCATTGATTTAGTAGATTTTATTTCAGCTCATGACATCACACGTAACCTTTTCGTTCTCCTTCGCGTATGAAATTGGAGAGCTGCAATGAATCCGTGATGACATGAAACCGACTCTATCATACATGTTGGTTGCTGGCCGGTGTTATTTCTGTCGTGAAACCGTTCCCTGAGCCCAGAAAGAAATGGAAACCGCAGCTTGCAAGTTTCTGGATCTGTAAAAGTAAACAAGTGCATGGGCAGTTGAAAGGTGTTTCTCTATAAATATACAGGTCGGCTGTGCATGGTTTGGTAAACAACGTTACACACCAAGTAGGACATAGAGGCTCCGGAAATGAAGAAGCTCATGGGATTTTACTTCCCTGTTTGGTGTAAGTGTATCTCTCAAAATACACAGTTTTATTTGAACTTTCTGACAAAGTTCGCTCCATGACCCAGCACAGGAGATGTTTTTTTCTTCTCTGTGAGGTCTCAAGGGTTTGGGTTTGTTTTTGCGGTAACATGTACTGTCACCGGTTAATGTCAATTTGATTTGTGACATATACCAGAATTGCATACTCGTGTCCACGAAATGTTTGCATTTTTGTTTTCAGTGGGCGTTCAGTGGCTATATAAAATTAGTAGCACTATACTGCCAACTGTTCAGTACACAATCTCTTTCCCAGCAAGTGTGCATTATCGAGTCGACTGGTGAGAGGATTGTACAGTATGTGAAAATCAATAGCAATGAAGGAGAGTAAACATGTGCAGTTGTCTGTAAGTGTGGCGGAGTACAGTTTAGCCTGAGATCTGGCCCATCCATCTCTGTATCAGCACATTAACTCAACACCCTTCTCAGAGGTGCTTTGCATCACGGCCCGCACCTCATAATGCTAGCACATGGGTCCACTTGAAAGAGACATACTTTAAATGTTCCCTGTCTAGACCCTCACAAAAGTTCTGCTCCAGCAGCCACTTCATTATTCACTCCTAAATGAGTTTAGTGGTGATTTCCTCAAGACCAGCTCTTATACAGCATGTGTTTTCTTGAAGACAAATTATGTATAATGAGATGATAATAAATGTCTCGGGCCTTGGTCCATGTCTCACAGATCATTAATTATGCGAATGTTGCGTCATTTTGCCTTTAAAGGGATAGTTCACCCAAAAATGAAAATTAGACATAGATTTACTCACCCTCAAGGCCTGGGCGTCCAGGCGAGCCACAGTCTGTTCTAAGTATAATTGCTGAATGGTGCCCCTGCTGTCCAAAAAAGTATCCATGTTTGAAGTGAAACGATGCAGCTTTATAAACCGTTTAGTCCAGCTTATCTTAAGCAAGCTTTTTTTTGATTCAGAAACAGTTCACTGCAATTATACAGATTGGAACCAGGACAATGTGGAATATAACTTAGAATGTGTTCGTCTGAAAGAGGAATATCTTTGAGTAAATGTTTGGCTAATTTTCATTTTTTAGCCACAGAAGCCTGTCCAGACCTTGCAGCTACAGCTTTCTCTTTATATAGTTAATTCAACCCACACCTCTTTTACTCTTCCATTCACTCTCTCCTCTACCTCCATGTCAGACCTGCTGTAATACTGCACAACACAATCTTTCATTCAGCTTCCATCTATTCCTTTCCCATTACGATATCCTGCAATCTGCTTCCCCCAGCCCCATTCATGCTCCACTCGGGCCACTTCTACGCTCTGTGCCGGTCCACACTTCCATATCCCTGTCTCCAAACCACCAACAGGCCTGATTACAGGAAACCTATTTAGATATGATGTATTGTCAGCCGCAGGGCGGCTTTGAATCATTCTGTCACATTCGACTGTTTTTGTTGTTCTTTCCTTCGCCGATAGCTGTGGTCTGTTCTCCATCATGCTCCGGGATTGTTTTAACTTTTTTTTTTCTCGTCTTGCTCTTTAAGTAAACAGCCAGTCAATCACAGTGCAGCGTGAGCGACTGTGCATCCAGGCGGTCATTGTGGCCGAGAGAGTCGAGGTTAATGCCGCCTCTCAATCAGCGAGTTGTTGAGCCCTGCTGTGTCTCACCGCATGATGTATGCTGTTATTAGCCAATGTCAACCGCTTTTTAATGAAGTTACAGCTTATTGTAAAAATAAACATGACATTTTATAGAGTTGGTTGGGATGCTTCTTTCTTTTCAATGCGTGTTTCAGGCTTCATGTCAAAACCAGATACTGGACCAGCATTTGCATGTTCTCATAAAGCTGTAGATCCCACCTGCCATTGGATGTTGTATCAAGAGGCATCGATGTACAGTCAGAGCTTCCCCTGTTCCCCGGTGGAGGAGGGCCAGGCTGGGCACAGCTTGTGTTCTGGGCTCCAGGGGTCTGGTTCTGTCTGGGCCCTTGGCCATCTGAATCCACTCCACTGCACTCAGAGGCTGCCCACAGTCTGTCCTCTCAGCTGTGGAGCTGATGGGAGCTGGGTGAACTCCCTCAGGAAACATCCAGGCTGCGGCCTACAGGGCAAACAGAAGGGAGGCCGGAAGAGAGAGAGGCTGTTACACTTCGGTTTTTTTTTCTTTTACCCCGTCTTCAGCAAGACAATTAACTGAGGGCCAGAGGACTCCAGTCCTCAATTGCTATTTTTTTGCTGCTCCTCCTCTGTTCTGTTTGAGATTTGATGCTTCAGGCAAAAGAAAGGCGGTCAGTCTATCGAAAGAGAATAAGAGAGGGGGAAAGTGCGTGTGAAGAGTGAACAACTGTTCGAGGGACTCTTGGGTATCTTATGTCACATACCCAAATCATTTTATTATAGTGTATGAGTATTAAAGTAAGATCTTGGCCTCTTTCCTGACTTCCTTCTAATGTGGAATACATTATATTCAACTTGTGCTTCTTTGTCTCTGTTCATTGTAAGTGCTGATGGTTGTTAAAGTATGATAAAGTTAAAGCATAGAATAGCAATTATCACCAAAGTGAGAGAAAATAACAGACATTTTGATCTATTTGACCCTTTTATTTACATCATAATCTCTAAATTATTTGATAAATGTTTATCGAATTTTTTTAAATATATATTTTGTGCACCAGCTTAAAACCAGTATAAAGTGGCTCCAAAATTGATTTGGACACTTTAAAATTTATGAATTTTAAACCAAGCCATTTATTATCCTAACAGGATAGGGCACTTTTCAAAAACAAACATTTTAAAAAAGCATTTTTAAATGATAAAAACAATGGATATACCGTTTAGAATTAATATAAAAAGTATTTTGACACTTGTCAAATGCAAATTATTTTGAAACTCAACTATTTAGAAACTCGTCTAATGTTAATGAATTGATGAACTACATTCTGACTCTGAACTCTATTCTGATAGGACACCTGTGTGAACCTATGTCAGTACATCCACTAAAAATCACCTTAAAGTGATGTTAGAGAAAGAACAGTTGTGAGAAATGTTTGAATTTTAAAAGTTTAAATTTGTTTGATGCTACTTGGTTTGATATTGTTATTTACTGCATTGAAATTCATACATTTTTAAGCATAGCTTAAATGTCTTAATACTTTTGGGAGCACTTTTCTGTATGCTACATATCAAATATCGAGTATCTCTGCTGACGTATATCTCTCTGTATATCTCTTACTCTCTCTCAGTGAAGCACAGAAGGGCTCTGTGTGAATGTGCCCCTGAGGGCTGGAGTTTAGCACCACAACAGATAAACACACAAACACGCTCAGTGGGCCAGAGCTGGAGAAAGACCCATTGTCTCAATGTGAAAGTCCCGCTCAATCCAGGGAGGTTAGAAAAACATTGGACCAAGCACCATGTGGTCCACCCGTGCAGGATGTTTGGCCCTATCACGCAGATTGGGTTCCTTTTTAAATATTATCTTATTGCTTTGTCCTCATTGAGCATTCGTGAAGCTGTCTGTGGGCCTCTGAGGAGTGGGAGGTGCCGCATTACAGAAATGAAAACTTTAATTGAATTATTTGCTCATAACGGAGGTCTATAGATTTGTTTTGCAGATTACTGATGCTTATGTATACAAAACAGAAGAGGGAGTTGAAATCAGAATTATTTGTTATTGGAGTTTGTTTGAGGACACAGCAAATTTAAAAGGCGCCTTTTAGTTCTGTGTTGATCGTAATCTTGCTTATAGATGAAATGATCTGGCTGCTTCTGGTTATCATAAGATCTGTGAAAGTCTTTGTTAGGCCATTGGTATAAATCATATTTAGCTGAAGTGTGATATTAGCTTCTATGTGTGTTTGTGTTTAAATAAATATTATGGGTTCAGTACATGTTAAGATTAATAATATTATGTGTTCACCAAATGTTGATTGCAACAAATAATAATTTCAACTTGTACATTTTTGTGTATTATTATTAGTATTATTATACTTTTTTATTATTTGTAGTATTATTATTAATTTTATTTAATACAATTATAATGTAATAATTATTTTTTTAATAATTAATAAATTATTGTTATTTGTTTAATAACTTATATTTAATGCTTAATAACTTATGTTTAATTCTATATATATAAAGAAGAAACATGACGAACAGACAAAAATAAAAGTTAAATGTATCTTAGCTGTACTATTGAAACCATGAGTATATTGACATTTACTTCCATTGCAAGTATTTTAGATTTTTATTTAAGGAAGAGGAAGGACATGTGGAAATAACTTTTTTCTTGGTAATCAACATATTGCTGCCAATACTGTCTATTGAGCTGAGCTTGCTCTGAACCTGGAATATTTTGCCTGACACACAAGCACAAAGTTGCATTGCTGTTCAACTATAGCATTTGCAATGCAGTTGGATCTCTCACAAGTCTCATTGCTCACAACCAGTTTTTGAAGCTTTCCATGAAGGTTGTGCCATTGCACCGACTGCAAAAATAGACAGGATCCATTCACACAAACTGCTCAAGTGCTGTTTTATTCATAAAGTTGTACCTTGTGGTTACAAACTGCTAAAGCATATTGGGAATTGATACAGATATTTTGGCAGCTAGTTAGGAAACATAGTATTTGATACTTTAGTTATCATTTTATTGCTTTTTGCTTTTGTGTTTTTTGGAACCGTATTGAGGTCTGAAGGAAATGACACTTATGTTTGCTATACATTTCTTTGTAATGGTAATTGCAGATGTGTGTTGAATTTACCTGCGGTAACATGGTTGAATTTCTCTTTCCTGCAGCACTGAATGAACCCACTATTGACTACGGTTTCCAGCGGCTACAGAAGGTGA
This sequence comes from Ptychobarbus kaznakovi, assembly GCA_027422405.1. NCBI lineage: Eukaryota > Metazoa > Chordata > Actinopteri > Cypriniformes > Cyprinidae > Ptychobarbus > Ptychobarbus kaznakovi. The sequence continues at coordinate 17,280,725 of CM049811.1, read as the reverse complement.
TCCCTAGACACCCGGGCGACCCTGAGCGCTTACCAAAGGTCAGTTCTCTAACATGACATAACTATTGTGCTTTCTTTCTTTTAACGTAAACATGAAGTCAATATTGACCCTGTTTACTTTCTTATTGTAACAGTTCATTGATGCTTTATTCCACACAGGCTAAGTTAACCAATACTTAAATAACTATTTAGACACTGTTTGGCTCACATCTGGAATGTACAAAAAAAATTGAAATCCCAAAGAACAAGTCCCATCCAGATATTTTCTTATTGAATATTATGTTTCTCTCATCACATTATAGAATAAAAATGGGTTTCAGTGTTGACTTTAATTTCTCTACTTCGCTTTTATTTTCAAAGAGCAATTACTAACATAAACACTGGTCCCGATTTCCATTTACCACGGTAGCCTTAGCTGAAACATGCTGTGGTTATTTGAACCATTCATTACAGACTCCTTCAGTCCAGAGATGATATACTGTATATTCAATTCCACGCAATTGTGTTCGGTTTTCTCATGAAAGGAGCCCAGTTGTGGACCCAGTTGTGTGTTTATTTCTCTCTCCATGCACGCTTCTTAAGGAGAGGCAGGCAAAGTAAATGGATCCTTTGGGAGGGATAAATAAACATTACTTTATCTTGTTGTGCGTGTCCTATGCCCAGAGCCCTGCTCCAGCAGCACCACTTAATAGTGTAAAAAAAGGGGAGTAATTATGGCAGGCTGGGCCTGCTCACGCTCTAGACTGACCTTGTGCTGTTAGCAGCCCTCTGTATCAAAGCTGGGCCATCAGTATTCACGGCCCATGAGCCACCTCCCAATCCATTACACCTTAAACACATCAAATTAGACCAGGGGGTCAACGAATGTGGTGTCAAACCAAAGCCAATCTACAGGAATCAGGCAAATGTAGAGTTGGTGGCCAAGTAGTTATAGTGGGCTGCTAGTCTCATGTGACCTGCAACACACAGCACAGTTATTTTAGTATAATTGACATACTATTATAGTTTTATAGGTACGCTTTATTATAGGGACCAATACTCACTATTAGCTAGTTGTTTATTAACATGCCTGTTATTAACATATTGGCTGTGTATTAGTAATTATAAAGCACATATTCTGCATGACCATATTTTACATCCCTAATCCTTCCCAATGCCTAAACTTAACAACTACCTTACTAACAAGTTATAAACAGCAAATTATGAGTTTATTTAGGCAAAAGTCATAGTCAATGGTTTGTTAACAGCGTGTTACAGCGTGTACAGTGTTTCATATATATTTTAAGTCATTATTTTAGCGCATCAACTTAAACTAAATAAAAAAAATTGTCTCGGCTACTAGATGAAATATAAAGTTTTATATATATATATATATATATATATATATATATATATATATATATATATATTAATGACTATAATAACACTGACACACAGTCTGTTTTTTCCCTCCTTTTCATTGAAGCACACAGTTTAGTGATTTAGTAGAGTGTTTGACAGGAAGTGATATCATAGTTGTGCCTTTGTGATGTCAACATTTAACATTTTGCAGGCACACTAAATGGGTCATGGGTTACAGCAGAGATTGGGTGTTGTGGGCACTGCACTGTTATTTTCAACTAGTCAGGCAAAGTTTAAAAAAATATGCTACCAATCAAATGTGTGCATACTCCCCATTCTTTATTATTATTATCATCCACATTATATCTACATAATAATGAAGTAATCAAAACTATGAAAGCTTTTCATTTACCATCCACTGGGGAAAAAAACCTTAACTATTTTCTAAAACAAACTGAGAATCATATAGGCACAATTCATATCTGACTACAACTAAAAATAAAATTTTTGTTATTTCAAAATTATTAATACATTGTTCACTGCAAACTCCTTTTTATGTTTTTAGATCATGAACACATGAAGTCAAGTATGTCCAAATTTTTGACTTGTAGTGTGTAGTGATATTATTTGTTAAATGTTATCTGTAGCTTAAGAAATAAACATGTCATAAACAATTTTCCATTTAATTTTTATATTGATGTTGGTTCTATCCAACATTAGGAGATTGCACATTCAGGCTTTCCCATATAGCAGTCCTTCTCCTTCTTCTATCTCGCTATTTCTTCTTTCATTCTCTTCCCTCAGTCCCTCACTCATTCCCCAGCTGGTGGGGAGAGGACAGATCTTCTGTCTCCTGTCAGTGGGGCTAAAGAGGGCAACAGTGTTTGATCTCAGTCCCTAATGAACCACATGGACATTGTCTGAATACCTTCCTCTGCAGTCCCACAGTCTGAACCCTGTGCTACCACAGACACACACACACACACACACACACACACACACACACACACACACACACACACACACACACACACACACACACACACACACACACACACACACACACACACACACACACACACACACACACACACACACACACACACACACACACATGCTGATAGGAACTATTACATTACTGGCTCATTGATGTCACTGATGAAGATATAAATATGCCCTTATAATGACAGATACATATATATATATAAAAATATAAATGGCTAGATATTTAAAATAGCATATTGAAAGTTCCCACGGTCATCTGCAAATATCAGGATTTTTTTCTTACATTTTATAATTGTGATTTCCATTTCCAAATTCATTAAAGTCATTCAACTTATTTCATTGCTTATAAATTGCTTTTTTAGTGTAAGCTCCATGAAATTATTGTTGAAAAATCAACATGCCATTGGAATCAATTGGTCAAAATATTCGGGAACCCTGTTTTTGTCATTTGTTTGTCAGCTTCTCTGCAGAAAGAAGAAAAGTTAAATGCCTCCCATGATGATTATTTTTCTCTGTCTGCCATATTGCAAAAGTCTGGTAATTCTCATTGAAACTGGGGCAGCATGTTGCTGAAATTTGCTCTCTGTGGTCTTAACCTTGGCTTGATTTGGACTCATTTTCCTGGGCTGATGATGAAGCTGAATGCATTAGGTGGGTCATGGTCAAGGTCACTTGTCACATCTTTCCCACTGTTTTCAGAGTAAGGGAGGTAGATCTGAATACACTCATGGCCACACTCCCCAGAGAGCCTGCTTAACGGCCGCCCTTATTTTTAACCGATTCTTTACCTTTTAATGAATAGTGTGCGATGGCCCTCAAGTGAGCAGCCTCACTCTATTCGAGGTGCTGAATAAAACAGGTAGGCAAAACTACTCTGTGAGACAGCTTCAGGGTCAGGTATAGGGGAAGTCCCTGAGGAAGCAGTTAGATGCATGTTTGGTTATATTAGGATACTGAAGTACGTGCCCACTTTTTCAACAACCCCACTTAAAAAAAACAAAATGACATATTAAGTCTTGTTTTCAAATAAATCTAACCAAATTAATTGAGGTTTATGCTTAGAAAAAAAAATCAAATCGGGTAAGGAATATAGCCATCTTAAAAAAAAACGAAGCAATATTTGTTTTACATTTACCCTATTTGCATTTTTTCTTTTTTCCCTTTAAACCCTTACTAAATTTTGTTATATTTGTCTAAATATAAACCTTAATGTAATAGGTAATTTTGCTTCTTGAATGTTTATCTATTTTTACTGAAAGACATAAAAAATACTGTATATGATTTTTTTTGTGTGTGTGTGTGTCACGGTGCACACACACACTAGGGAGAATCGAGGAACACGCAGATGAGGATGTTACTCAAATAAACAGTCTTTAATGACTCCAAACAAGGCAGGGCAGGACAAGGCAAGGTAGACACTGACAGGAACACTGGGGAGTAACGAGTAGACCAGACGAAATCAAACTGAACAGACAGAATTATAAATACACAGGATAATCATAGATAATGAAACAAACACAGCTGGACAAGAATTAACTCATAATCACACTTAACAAGGACAGGAAACAAACCACATATGGGAACACGACACACACGACAGAGGACTCACCGTGTGTGTGTGTGTGTGTGTGTGTGTGTGTGTGTGTGTGTGTGTGTGTGTGTGTGTGTGTGTGTGTGTGTGTGTGTGTGTGTGTGTGTGTGTGTGTGTGTGTGTGTGTGTGTGTGTGTGTGTGTGTGTGTGTGTGTGTGTGTGTGTGTGTGTGTGTGTGTGTGTGTGTAATGCATTCTTCAATGGGATTACAAAAAACATTACAAAGTTTGAAGCAAATAAAAAAGTTATGCTTATTGTAGTTTATGAGGGAAGAAACTACAATCAAATGAAGCACTGAAAATTATGTAATATGTAATAAAAGAAACCACAATATAAAATTGACTTATAATCAATGATTATATGTACAAAATACAATATATTTGAAGTTTTAGTTACAAAATACATTATTCACAGTGCTCCATGAGAGTGGGACCAGGACATGCTGAGCTCTTTCAGTGTTTTTAATTTCTGATTTATACAGTATATATATTTTTTCACATTGGTTTCAAGTTGGACCTCTAGTCTTGATTTCTTGGAGGATTATGGGTAGTGTAGTTGAAATCACACTGACTTTTGCCAAGAAGCATATGCTATCACTTCACAGCCCCGAAGCTCGTGGTAGGTCTTTCCTGACATAATTACATTTTTCCATATGTACACAAAAATAAATAAATTAATGACTGATGAATAGAAAATAACTTTTTAGCCTCAAATGTTGCCCTCTATATAGTATGCACATGTCATAGAGCCAACACACAGGTATTCATTGTATGCCAACTTAGTTAATGTTCATCTTCAGAGAATGCAGATCACATGGAAAACAGTAGCCCAATATGTTCGACAACACAAAAACATGTACACCTTTAGTCCTGGGCCTTGACAGGTTGGCATAGAGAGAGAGAGACAGAGAGAGAGAGAGAGAGAGAGAGAGAGAGAGAGAGAGAGAGAGAGAGAGAGAGAGAGAGAGAGAGAGAGAGAGAGAGAGAGAGAGAGAGAGAGAGAGAGAGAGCAGGGTGATCCATCATGGTGAAGTCAGCTGTCCGGTGCTGCCTTCTCACAGGTCAGCCGATCGAAGGCACCACAGCCCTCACTTTATTACTGCTCGCCCAACAATAATTAAGTCACCACAAGGGGGAAGAGGCAGCCAAGGCTGCACGAGGAAAGAGGGTGTAGATGTAGTGAACATGGGAAGGGTAAATGAGAAATAATTTCTCGGTGTACCTGTCCGGCCGGTTGTTGAGAAAAGGCTGGTGTTAGCAAGTGGATTTTACCCTGATTTCCTCGAGTACTTGAGGCTGTACGCATCTCTCCCTCTCTGTCTTCCCCTCCCTTTTTCTGTCCCTCCTCCTCTCGTTCGAACACTCTCAGCGAGATATTAACAGCGTCGGCTACTGCGCCCAGCCACTCATTTCAGCACTATTGATTTTGCCCTTTATTGAGGCAATAACAGTTTGTTGACGGCACTTCTCTAAACTGCTGGACTCAATCACAGGTGAGGGCCAAGTGTGGAACACAGCAGGTTAACTTGTTTTTTCTCAGTCCTTGAACAAGCGTGCTACTATGTTATCCAGCCCCGCAAATTTATTACGCAGCAATAGTTCGTGTTTTTTCTGTGATATTTTGTAGAAAAATTAATTATCACATCTGAAGTATCTTATAACAACAGGACTTTTGCATGTGTGGTACTAGTGATAGCGAAATAATGGCTTTCAGGCTCACAATGACCCGTTGAATGGGGCAAGAGACCCTTGACTGCCTAAATAATGTTTAAAATAGAGTGTCGCATTGCATTATAATGTATATAAGTGTGTATATTTATAACATATTATTTCATATTTTAAACGGATGTTTATATAAATTTAGTAAATGTATATATTGTACAGGGGATGGAGAAACTTATAATTAAATAGTGGAAACAGCATCCCACAATGCACCTGGCCCATATTCAGCACATCTAGGCTGTGGCCTTGTTTGGTCTCTCTCCATCTATTCTGTCAGCGTTGTTTCCCACATTTTCCCTGTCACTTCACATCCACCTGATCCCCATTGGCTGCCTCCACAGGGTCCAGAATTCAATCTGTGCTTCCAGGAAAAATCTCTTGCTTCTGGGTAACACTGCAGCGTACTCTTTATATATTACTGGGAAATCCATAAGACATCTATAAAATATCTGAATATGGATCTAGTTAAACTTAACATGCACAAGTTTATCGAGACCAGCATTGCAAATCTCAAAGCAAGTAAAGACAACTGTAGCAAAACTTTTCTTTAAAAATAGTATTCGTTATATAAGCAATTGAGTCTTTGCACATTTTGGGTGGCTGCACTCCGCTGTCGTACAGTGCACATGTGGACAGACAGGTTATTATTGACTTTCAGAGAGTAACCTTTGAGGCCCGGAGAGAATATGAATTATGCAATGAAGCCACATTAGTTAAAGAGCACAGTGACTGATATTTATGATGGGCAGATATTGATGGAAGGAAGATATGGGGGGAGGAGGGAGAGATTGGAGGGAGACTAAGGATATTTGATTTTGCGTTAGATAAGCTCAGTGGATAAGCCTCCATGTTAAGCAATACATTCGACAGAGCGAGCAAACTCAAATCTGCGGAAGTCAAAGAAGTGTGCATCAGCTGTGCTCAAACCCATGTAACGGACATTCTGCTCTACTTCACACGTGATTCACCACGTCTATGCAATACGATGGCCACATTCACTCAATGCACTCTTGCATAAATCACAGTTTACCTCACGCAAAGGTAATTAACACATATGTACCTTAAAAACGTGCTGTTGTTACTAACTAAATCATTAACTGGCATGCATTATAACACCGCAAACCATATTTTTGATGAACCACTGCACTCTCATGCTGCCAGTTACTAACTCTGTCATAGGGCTGTCATATATTTACGATTACTACGGTAAAGGCACTTTTCTATCAGATTAAAATCTGACACATTGTTCTGGGAACCGTCACAGTTGTATTGACTCACCGTTGGAGTATCTTATCTCTTACATCAGCGACAAATGGTGTGTTTGAAAATGAAGATTAGATTATTGTCAGGATGACTATATGATAGCTCTCATTCATCAAAATGGATTGCAGCCTTGGTGGGTATAAACAGCATGACATTACACACCAGTGTGGTCACAGTTTGAGCCAAGCATTTACAGTTATTGAAAACAGATAGAGGCATATGAGTTTGTGTGTTTAGCTTGTACAGATTATATATACATCCCACTTGGATTGGGTTTGCGTTTGGTGCACCGTATATATAGTATGTGCTGTTCTTATATGCCAGTAATTCATTTTTGAGTGCTTGCAATAAGACTGTCAAATTAACTTTCAGTGCATGGTTAACAATATTCATAATCTGTATTAATATGTTATATTTATAAATATAGAATTACCAAAATGAAAAATGTGGTTAGTTTTCCTAACACAAGCGTAATTAAATGATTGTTTTGAAACACCTTTTTCAAAAAATTTCAGAATTTTTCAAAATCTTAACATGGTATTTTTATACTATATATTCAATAATATGTAAATTTGATAAAAGTACATTTGTCTCCTGATTCGGTGCTTTACTAATCTACTACAATCAAATGTCTTTAAATAATCTCCTTTAGGGGCGTTTCCCCTAAATTTGCATATCATGTAATTCATTTAATTAAAAAATGTAATCATTTGACAGCCTTTGTTTCCATGAGATGCTGTGGACTGGAAGACAAATTAAATATATGTATTTTGTGACTGCACAGCAGCGAGTGGCCTCAGTTAAGCTAATAAAACCAGAAGCTCCACAAGACCAGCAGTCCATGAGGTCAGGGAAGCAGAGCAGGAAGTATGACATCATCACTGCGCTCCGTTCTGCATGAGCGACGCCGGTGACCCCGCTGGTATTACTGCTCTAATAGAACATTAGGAGATGATAAAATTGCAAATGAACAAGCACAGGAATAAATTTGTCATGTTTTTACAGGCCTGGCTTCCTTGTAAATGTGCAGACGCCATTGCCTTAACATTCCAGATGTGACCCGGGCCTTATTTCATTTTTTCAGCAGTCCCCTTCCTAATGAATGTATATCATATTACCAGCCACCATAATTTACACACAGGAACAGATTCAATGTCCGGCGCACATTAATGTGGAGGCTGGCCCTAACGGTGCTGTGCTGTGGGCTATTTGATATTATATTATTCGAAACACTACGCCTGGGGCTGTTTGCTTGCACACATTAGCATTTATACGTGCTTATGTATTACTATGAATGTATATATATGTCTCAGCTTTCGCGTTGATGGAAAACAAGGCTGGAAAACACCTGTCAGGGTGCTAAAGACACTCTGAATGGGTCGAAGCACAGATCGGGTCCTCGTAGCTCATGGCCATACTGAAGGAGTGGAGAAGGGGGGAGGATTGAGCTCGGGTTGTGATGGCTCTGACTGATAGACAGCTATACAGACGCGCAGATCCGAGATCAGGTTTCTTTCCTGTTTACCGCTCCTGGCTCCCTGCTCAGCCCTTACTGGAAGCCCTGCTACTCGCCCAGGAAATGGGCTCTGCTTCCAGACACCGGGCCACCACACACGGCCCGTGCTAATAGCATTTATTTGTTTATCTGGACAAACTTTTGGCCCCTTCCTTATTGGATTTGCCCTCTCAACAGATCTCTCCCCCACCCCCCAATATCTTAATGACAGGAGATCGATAGGTAAGGACGAGACCTTCTAACAAAGGCGAACGAGTGCGAAAGGGAGAGAAGTAGAGGAGAGGTGTACTGGATAAATGACACAGTGCCGGTGCAGCAGGGGACCAAGCCATGGACTAATGCTTCCCATCCCTTATGTTCTTCCACCATCCTGCCAAGAAGAGGGTAAAGGAGAAGAGAGCCCATCGGAGTCACACATCCATACTAAAGAACCACTTTAGGCCTCCCCAGGCTCCCGCGCTTCTCTCAATAACCCAGCCCAAGCCCGGGCGAACAGAGACGGGCGCCTCCCCCGCGAAGCACCCCTAACGAGGGGTTAACGCAGTGCCAGAGCTCCCATTATTGAGTGAATTTAGCACCTTGGACAGCGCACTAAAAATCTTTATTGCTTTGCTGACCCCCTCGTCATGTTCGTGTCTGTGTGTTGCATCTGGGGCCGCCGTGGGGAGGCGGAGGGGGCTGATTGAAAGGCAATATGTCGGCTGGCAGGCAGGCACACAGGCTCGGGGGCTTGTTCGCAGCGAGGGTTACACGCCGAGGGTGAGAACAATTTGCTGGTTGTCGCACTGCGAGCTTATTTCCTCAGCACCGGCACATTAACTTTTAAAAAGGGTTCCACTGGAGCTTGAGGGTTTAAAAAAATGAAGAGGGGAAGAGGGCTTGGAAGAAAGGAAATGAATACACAGTGTAAAGAACACTGTAAATAAATATTTAATGTGTGAAAAGGATGGTAATAAATAGGTTTTCGGTTATGGAAGTGAAAGTCGATTACCTGGAAGGAAAATAGCATTACTGTAGCTCTTGCCTCCTGTGGAGCGGTCGTTTACATGTACTAACATGCATGTATTTGCTTTAAATGTGTTTGTATTCATGTATTATACATGGAAACGGTGGCGGTACAGTTGGTAGGAAGAGCTAGATGAAGTACATGGCTGTTAAGGTGTTTTCTAAGACATGACCCCTCTAAAATTGTAGGGGAGTTGTGGTCAAGGATATCGGCTAGCAATTCAAAGGTTGCATGTTCAAACCCTGTCAGGGGCGATCTATGAACTGAAGAGCTACGTTAGCATTTTGCCCTTCAGCAAAGCACTTAACCTGATATTGTTCCAAAGGGACTGATCCTAGTAATTGTCCTGTGAGCTTGTTTGTGCCTGTCGAGTGTCAAGTAACCAAATAGACAAAAAAAAACTGAATGCAATGTTTTGGCTTAAAAATTTAAATAATGACGATATAAAATTATGAAAAAAATAAAACTTTTGCTTTCTAAACATTCTTAAAATGCTTAATTTCATAAAATAATGGCATGTGATATTAAGACTTGTTTTCAGAAAATGTCTTGAAATATTATTTTTTTTGTTTTTTTGTATACCATTTTATCAGTTATATTATCAATTGTCAAGTAAATTGATCTTGTGATGAAGATTATGTTTTGCGCATTTGACATAAAAATTTGACACAATTTTGGACACAATCAGAAATGGAAAGCTAAAGTGCCACCTTTCACCTTTTCTGTTTATAGGAGGTGATTCTGAAGAGGGCAGCAGACCTGGTGGAAGCTCTGTATGGGATGCCACATAATAATCAGGTGAGGTTCAATTGAACACAATGAAACTTTAAACAAGAAACACTCAGAGACAAACAGGGCCTCACTCAGTATTCATGCATATACATGTATTTGTGCATAACATCTGTGTAGGTGCGTTTTCATGTAGAAATCACAATAAAAAAAATGATTTGGGTCTAAAGTGTATTTTAAATGTACTATAACATTTGATCATTTTTAGAAATCACATTCTACAATTATCTTAGAAATAAGTAATTTGTTAAGACAGTTTTTAATGGAAATGGAAAAACTCTACAAAGTATAAATTATATATAAGGCAAAATAAAAACAAATTACTTATAAAAGTAAGATCTTGCTACGTATTCTCTCAGGCAAGAGTGCATGTGCATAAGAGAGTGCAAACTGTATAATTAGTAAAATAGGCACATTGTGTTATAGGATCAGTGTAAATAATGCCACGTTAAATGGTTTAAATGGTTTAATTGAGCAGCATAGTTAATAATTTGTTCTCAGTTAAGGCCATTTTAAAGCTTTAAGACCATTGAATTGTTCTCTAATATTCCCTAACATATTCCCTCAACATAAATCCCCCAATGTGATTCCTACATAGCTCTCTCTTATTGGTTTGAAGGACCACAAGGGCATCTTCAATGTTAGATCAGTTATGAACTGCGAGTGAGGGTATATGCTCATCGATTGAGAGCTGAGCATGAGTGCAGTGATGCTGAATTATTTAGGCTGGGCAGTGGATGGAGCATGACTCTAGTCATCAGCCCACTCAAAGAGCTCTCTCTCAGGAACCCCAATCCCCCAACCTCCACACGGTCCTGTCGTCTTTATGAGGGTAAATTATGAGACATTCATTTTCCATCAGAATGTGCAGCCCCCCTTCCCCAGCCCCCAAAACTAGTATTTTCCTCTAGCTGGGCTAACTATCAGATAAACACGTTTAATGAGTTTGCTTCTAGTTTTGTTCTTTTAGTATTAAGAAAATATTGACTCTCTTATTCACTGATTCATGTGATCTTATTTGGCCAAGGTGTATTTTATCTGGCAGCTCATAGGTTTCCTGTGTTTAGATATAATAATGTTAAGAAAGAATTGCAGTGGGTATTTTTTGGTTTTGAAATTGTTGTTAAAAAAATGTTTAAGTACTATTTTATTTTATTTTAATTATTTGTTTTTTATTGGGTTGTGATTATTATTTATACTGAATGATTATTTGATGGAGACTGAATTTTTTTCAGGCAGTTGGCTTAATAATATCCTTTTAATCGTTGGTCCATTTCTGTGTTTATCCTGACAGGAGATCATTTTGAAAAGAGCAGCGGATATCGCAGAAGCGCTCTACAATGTCCCACGTGGACACAACCAGCTGCCAGGTCTGGCCAACAGCTCAGTCCACGCTGGCATGATGGGAGTCAACTCATTCCACAGCCAGCTCGCTGTCAATGTCTCTGAGTCTGCACAAGGAGCCAATCAGGGTGAGCAGAGATGCCATCAATCTTATATTGTGACCATTCACAAAAAAATGATTGACTATGAGAGTTTATGTTTGTGTGCAAAACGAGATATTAAGGGTGAATTCACTTGTGCATATGGTACTCTAGCGCACCTGCAACTTATTCTTTAACCACTCTCAATCTAGTTTAACCAGGTGCTAAATATATATAATACTCCAATGTTTAAATAAGTCATTGTCAGTCTTTCCATTTGACTCTCTATTATGAAAGAGTGAGTCTATACTGTCTAAGTAACAGGGCCGCTGCAGGACAAATGGGTGCCCAAGCATAATTGTATTGTTGTGCCCCCTCCCCCAAATGTTATGTGATAAAAAAACACCTACTATATGGGTCCAAAATAGAACTTTATTAAAACTTTATTAAAATATAAAATTAAATAAATTGTATTATTTACAAATTACAATTTTAGCACTTGACAGTTACCTATGGCTATTATTTTATTAATACAGTTATCTGATAATTTTTTTTTCAATGAAACCATGTAATTATTATTTAGGCTAACCAATCATTATTGCCTCATAGTTTTTATATAATGCATTTTAAGTCATTTTAAAGGCTGTTTTTGGCTTAGGTCTGTTTTTATAACCACAAATAATATTATCTTAATACTCCTTTGTAAACTATTATTTGAAGTAACAAAACCATGGTTCATTTTTGGTTACCATCCATGGGTACAAGAACCATGATTTTTGGTTTTACTCGTGGTAAAAGCATGCCTAGTTTTTGTAAGGGAACATGAAAAGTCAGAGAGAATAGTATATGTCTTGTTGGTGGTTAAATTATTACCGACATTAAAACACGTTATTAACGTCAACAGCCAAAAAAAGTTTCACAGGATTATGAATGTAGGCTACCTAAAAATGATGCACGGGCTTCATCTTTTCTTCTTATTCTTTTCCCGGATTGCTGATGTTTTTTCATGGGCATAGCTGTCCATCAATTATGATCATTTGATTTCAGCCGCAAACATGATGCACGAGTGGTCACGGGCGCGGATGCGGGAATGCTGCGTCACGTGTGATTAGCCTACTGCGTCTGCGTTCACCTTAAAACGCATATAATTATATATATATATATATATATGTTAATGTTTAGATTTGTATTCATGTACATGTATATGTTAATTGTAATACTAATAAACAAAAGTTTTTTTTGAGCAACTGGGATGGTATGCAAACTGCGTACTCTGCGTATAGGGAGCGGCGGTACTGCTCAGTAAAGTGTGCCAGATCACTGTATTCAGTAAGTCCTTCAAACCTTAGGCAATCGGGTGAAAACTAGCGAGATAGACAGCATGCAGACAGATACAAGCATTCAGCAATGCTCCCTGAACCTCCAGGCTCCTTTACCTCAGCATTCCTTGGCCTCTGTGACAGTGAATGATTTGTGTTAAGTCAGCAGTAATGTATCAGTCGTCTGATGAAAGGGAGAATGAATAGTAATCAGAGCAGAGAAGAGCGCTGCCTTTGTACCAGACAGTGGGGACTCCTGGAGCGAGAACTTCCTGCTGCTTTCACCCATGTCAGCGTTTAATGTCCTGATGTATATTTATAGTCCATATCCTCCTCCTGTCCTATCTGCCTCCGTATGCCACTGACACAAAGATCTTTTTTTAAGGAATAGTTCACCCAAAAATGAGATTTCTGTCATCATTAATTTATCCTTATGACATTCCAAACGTATATAACTTTATTCCTACCCTGTAAAAAAAAGGAGAAGTTCAGTAGAATGCTCACGGCGCTCTGTTCCATACTATGAAAGTCGATGATAACCAGGAGCTGATTCTGTTTGTTTCTAAAAAATATTCTGTCTTTCTTTTCTATTTCTTTTCCTCGTTATATGTGTTTTAGGTTTCAGTCGAAACACGAGCAGTGTATCCCCTCACGGTTACGTACCCAGCACAACACCCCAGCAGAGTAGCTACAGTACCATCTCTACCAGTATGAATGGATACGGCAACACAGGCATGAACACGCTGGGAGGGTCGCCCAACTTCCTCAACGGCTCTGCTGCCAACTCTCCTTATGCCAGTGAGTACTGATCCTCTCTGTTTTTCTCTCTATTTTACATGTTTGAATCAGTTGTACATGGATATGAGTGTGTGTGTGTGTGTGTGTGTGTGTGTGTGTGTGTGTGTGTGTGTGTGTGTGCGTGCGTGTGCGTGTGTGTGCGTGCGTGCGTGTGTCTGTGTGTGTGTGTGTATATTACCATTAAAAAATTTGGCGTCAGTTTTTTTTTTTTAAGGAATTATTATGCAGCATTATAACACATTCAAACATTAAACTGATCAAAGGTGACAGTAAAGATTTTTAGATTGTTACAAATATTTATATTTAAAATAAATGCTGTTCTTTTGAACTTCCTATTCATCAAATAATCCTGAACAACTGTTTTCAATGTTGATATTTAAAGGAAATGTTTCTTGAGTACCAAATCAGCAAGATCATGTGACACTGAAGACTGGAATAAAGACTGCTGAAAATTCAGATTGGTCATCACAGGAATAAATTACATTTTAAAATATATTAAAATAGAAAGGTATTTCACAAAATTGCGGTTTTACTGTATTTTTGATCAAATAAATGCAGCCTTGGTGAGACTTCTTGAAAACAGCTTACAGACCCGAACATTTTTGAAGGTGTGTGTGTATATATGTATATATATATACAGGTCTATACATATAAGACTTATACAGGTCTTTATATTCTGCTATTCCACTCACCTTGGAGGCCATTTCCATTGGCACTGGTGCAGGTGGGGGGGGGGATATGATTTCTGAAGGATCATGTGACACTGAAGATTGGAGTAATGGTTGCTGAAAATTCAGCATGGTCATTACAGGAATAAGTTACATTTTAAAATATAACAAAATAGAAACAGTTATATTAAATTGTGACAATATTTCACAATATTACAGAATTTGTGATCAAATAATTGCAGCATTGGTAAGCATAAGAGACTTCTTTTTACCAACCCCAAGCGTTTCAACTGTAGTGCATGTAATTGCATTCTAAACATAAACTGTAGTAACATTAATGCATCTTACACTTGTATCATATTTGTATATCATAAGCCAGTCCTGCCACTGGAGCCTCGTCAAAAGAATGAGGTTCCCCTTGGCTGGAGACATCAGTTAGATCAGCAGTCATAGCTATTATTATGTGTGTGTGTGTGTCTTTAAGAGCAGAAATCAAATCCCAGCCACTCTTTTCTTCAGTCATGATCAGACGCTGTCTATAATGCTTAGCCATTCGTATAACACCAATCTTCTCGCGCGGCTTCTAAATTAAAGCGTCTTAATTAAATCAATAAACTAATTGCAGGAGAAGCAATTCAACTTCGGTACTTTGATTCCGTGATGTTAACAAGTATTTTAACAGGCTCACTGACTCCACGCTGACATTTTCAATCAATGCGAGAGAGCAGGCTTTGTGGGCTCCAATTTTCATTAATTGATTAGTAAGGCCTTCATAAATGGATTATGACACTATCAGGAGACTTTACTTGGGGAAGTGCCATAAAATTTAAGCGCAGAATAATAACAACACTAAAGGTAGAGCAGGATATAAGAGAGCAGCTGAAATACGACAGGAGTAATTGTAAAATCGTTGAGGGGGAAAATGCTCTTAGGGTATTAATAGACAAAAGGAGAGGCGGTAGAGATGGGACAGGGGAGGGACCTGCGCTAATGTTGTTCTGAGAGGAGCAGGCTGTGCATCTGTTGAGCACTGTGAACCTCCAGTCAAAGAATACTATATATATATATATATATATTCTAAAATTCTAATAGCATTGTCACAAGGCTGGATTATAACAGTATTTGCCTATACTATCAGAGGTATAGGTCTATAAAGTATGCTGTGATCCGCCCTAAACCCTTTCCCCTCTCTCGTTCATTCCCGTCCCTCAGTTGTTCCTTCCAGTCCCACCATGGCCTCCTCCACCAGTCTTCCCTCGAACTGCAGCAGTTCTTCAGGCATCTTCTCTTTCTCTCCGGCCAACATGGTTTCTGCAGTCAAACAGAAGAGCGCTTTTGCTCCCGTCGTGCGGCCCCAGGTCTCGCCGCCCCCCACCTGCACCAGTGCCAATGGAAACGGCCTCCAAGGTGAGTGGAACAGCAGAATATAAAGCTTGGCCTGTATATGTATATATTCACAACACACACACACACCACTTCAAAAATGTTGGGGTCCATAAGCTGTTTTTAAGAAGTCTCACCAAGGCTGCATTAATTTGATCAAAAATACAGTAAAACTGTAATATTGTGAAATACCTTTCTATTTTAATATATTTTTAAAATGTATTCCTGTGATGGCAAAGCTGAATTTTCAGCATCATTACTCTAGGGTCATATGATGCTTCAGAAATCACTCTAATACGCTGATTTGCTGCTCAAGATACAATTATTATCATTATTAATGTTGAAACATTGTGTTGCTTAATATTTTGATGAAAACAGTGATCTTTTTTTCAGGATTCTTTAAAGAATAGAAAAATCAAAAGAACAGCGTTTATTTAAAACATAAATTTATTGTAATAATGTAGAAGTCTGTACTGTCACTTTTGATCAATGATGTGTCCTTTTTGAAAATAAAATAAAATACAATTTTAACCTTAAAATAAAAATCTTACTGACCCCAAACTTTTAAACGATAGTGTGTGTGTGTGTGTGTGTGTGTGTGCGCGTGCGTGCGTGCGTGCATTTATGTATATATATATATATATATATATTTTTGTGCTGTCAAACGATTAATCACGATTAATAAAAGTTTTTGTTTGCATAATATATGTGTGGTCTGTGTATATGTTTTATGCATATATAAATACACATACATACAATATATATTTTTTTTAAAATATTTACATGTATGTATTTACATCTCTATATTTATATACATATAATTTATATTATAAATAAATATATTTACTATATAAAATAACATATTTTTCTGAAATATATACATGCATTTGTGTGTATTTGTATATACATAATAATTATAGCACATATATATATATATATATATATATATGCAAACAAAAACTTTTATTTTGGATGCGATTAATCGTTTGACAGCATTAATATATATATATATATATATATATATACATATATACATACAGTTTTTTTTTACTTTTTTATACAGCTTTAGCTGTGCAGTGTTGTTTCTAAGCGCTCTGTTATAAAACCAAGTGAGCTGCCTCCAAAATGACAATAAGCTAATTTTGCTGCCTTTGAAGAAACCTAGTTTTTTCCGACTTTTTTGTCAATGCAGAGCACTGTTTATATGATGCAAGGAATCTGTGCCTATGCAAAGCTTTCCAAATAGTCACTTATGAGGTTCCCTTCCTGTTGAAAGGCATCTGTCTATGTAGGTATTTGGCAGTGATGCAACTCACTTGTTTTGAAACCAAGCCGAAGGGTCTGATCTGCAGCCTCCTAACACTTAGACAGCCGTCAGTTTGTCCTAACTTGTAGTAATCTGTTTTTATATTTGCTTCTATGACCCAATTCCTCTTTTTGTAAACAACTCTCTTTCTCTGTCTCCATCATCTTCCTTCCCCTTCCCCTGCTTTCTCACTCTGCTTCCAGTAGATCAATCTTTTGTGGACTCTAGCAAGTACTCCACCGCCAGCTCCCTGCAGGGACTGGCCTTCTCCTGAAGTATGTTACACCTGTCTCACATTCTTTCTTCATCATCCTCTCTTTCTATCCATTAAACCATCCATCAGCATGACTGTCAGAGCATCCTCTCCCTTCATCCTCCTTCGTTCTCATCACTTCTGCTCGGTCACTGGGGGCCTGCTGTGCATCTCGAAGAGCGTGCCATATGTGTTTCATTTCCTGCCTGACTTCCTGTTTCCTGGGTCAAGTCCTCCTCAGAGTTTTGTCAGTTAACTAACCATAAGTCGGTTAACATCCACTAATATAAAAATCTAAAAGGTGAATTTCAAGAAAAAAAAATGTATGGATGAT
The DNA here is from genome assembly GCA_027422405.1 of Ptychobarbus kaznakovi. NCBI lineage: Eukaryota > Metazoa > Chordata > Actinopteri > Cypriniformes > Cyprinidae > Ptychobarbus > Ptychobarbus kaznakovi. The sequence continues at coordinate 17,263,009 of CM049811.1, read as the reverse complement.
ATTTTTACCCCATAAATATTTAGCACTATTGAGATTTGAAGCATGATTTAAATCAAATCAAATACAATAATGCAAATAAATAAATATGTGTATGTAATAGCTATATACTGACAATTGCAAACAATTATAGAAGAAGAAAATATGCTCATGAAAATGACACAATGTAAACAAAATGTTAATAGTCCTAAAAATAGGTTTTATTTTTCATCCACATTATATTATTAACATTATTATTATTATTTATTTTAGTTTCCGTTAGGGTAAAAAATACCTGGGAAATTTCTTCAGTTTTTTTGAGATTCAGCCAAATAGTAGCAGGCTACATAAAACCAGTTGTGTGACATCTAAAGACATATGTTCACTGATATCTGAAACAAAGCCATAATCAGCTTCCTCTGATTTAGGACAATTACTCTGTGCAGCATTTGGCCCTGGGTGTTGATCTGAAATATCTAGACATCCACAGTGAGACAATATTAAAGTAATTGAGCGTTTGAGGCAGACATCTCTTATCTGCGAGCGTGGAGTGCTTCCTCTCCGTATGTTGATATGCACTCAGCACTCTGACCCAATGACCGATTGTCGGTCACCACTCATTTTCTTTCTCCATTCCAAATGAGGCAGAGACACTCAGGAAATAACCCAGGAATTAGAGATGAGGGACCAGCGAGAGGAAATCAATAGGAAGCCAATATGTTACATGACAAATCTGGTGCGGTGATGTGGCCTGCTGAAAGTGGGGAGCGATGGAGAGAGAAACTCAGCTCAATGCTCGTGGGACTTCCGTCCTCTTGGCCAATAATGAATAGAAGTGATACTAATGTTTGACTGAACATTGTTTAATCTTTGAGAGCAAAAATTATTTATCTGAGCTCAAGCTATTTTTGTTTAAGTGTTGGCAAGCAAGTTAATTTGGGTCAGACTGTGTATACACTGCATGCACTTTTTATTAGCATAGCTGTTTGTTTGTAATTTGTCTCGTAAAAATGATGTCCGCATAAATGTGCGTCGGTCCCCATAGGCACATGAAGTAAACACTCAGTCGCTCATTGAAACACAGGCGAAACACTACACAGTCAAATAAAACTGCTTTAAATGACCTGTTTTTATTCAAGTCAAATATATGATTTAATATGACTGTATGATACTGGATTGCACCAATGGAAGTCATTTTTAAGAGTAAAAATAGCTCCAACTACACGCATACACTGAGTTTGTCCTCTACGCTCTTCATGTAAATGCAAAATCCCTCCGACTGTAAGAATATCCTGACCGTCTCCTCCGAACCCGTGGAGCTTTGTCCTCATGGGAGAGAAGCATTAGCTAATGTGTTGCGAAGCCGTCCTATAGTGTTATCACTAATTGGATTGATGAATTGTTCATATAATGGCTCCCTGATGGGGAGACTGATATACAGCCTGTAAAGCAAGTCACTATTTATCCTGACAATGACTCCAATTAAACACGGACGACCTGCAACCTTAGGTGGATCATACGGAATAAAGATTATCCTCACCCACTCGCAGGGAATTGTACATCCTTCTGATTAATGTACAGCTTCGGTGTGATCGAAAGCACAGAGAATTATGGGATATACTACTGCTTTCGTTTAGTCTCTCCATCCCTCCTTCAGTTGATTGAAGCCATATTTTACCCTGTTGTTTGGATGTGATCCATGAGCATAGTATTTAGTTAACCCTTACATTTCTATGCATAGATTCACTTCAGCACTACATAAGCTAGTCAGGTTAAAATCATTAATTAAAACTAAAACTATTTAAAAACACACAAGAATAGTGGAATTTTTTTGGCATCTAATGGAAATTATTTTGATCTATTGAAGTCTTAAAATTACTGACTTGAAATAAAACTGAACTACAATGAAAACTGAAATAAAAATGCATTAAAAAAAAAATCAATCAATAAATAATGAAACTAAAATTAATATGAAAATACTAAAATAACTGAACCGTATTGTATTTTTCTGACGTATAATGGGAAGTCAGTACAAAGCAATGCAATATTTATTTCTCTCTTTGTGCAAGGTTGACTGTGACACACAGAAACTGTCTTGTTTGTTCATATCATTTGAGTACGACATGCTTTCCAGATGCTTTTCTTTTGGTTTTGTTACATGACAGATGAAACCAAACAATCCCATGTCTCACTCTCGGTCTCTCTCCCTCTCTTTCTCTCTTCTCATGACTATAGTGATCCCTGGGATGATCGTTCCTCTAATGTAGGGGCTCCTGTGCTGCTGAAGAAGCACATTTGATTTCAGCTCTCGCCAGAGAATCTACATTCTGAGCTGAAGGCAAATTCTGGTGGAGGAGACATGAAAACTGAACTTTTTAAAACTCAGGCTTTTTGACAAAGGAATCTCATTTTATGGGAAGAAAGTGTTTGTTTGCTTTTGTTTTTAAGCTAATTTCTGGACTTTACCCCCGTGTTTTGCCCATGAAGAAAGGAGGGATGGAACATTTTGTTCATGGGATTTTTTGATGAATTTAAAGATCACATGCCTTTTTTACAGACTGTATCACACAAACATGACACTTTAGGAGCGGGTGCATCCGTAATGTTTCTGAGAGCAGCGGCGGGCAATGGCACAGATCTCTATCGATACTGACCATTTTTTTATATAAACAGACACATTGGTGCAAAATCCAAATGAGAACAACGGCCAACCGGTTGAACACAGAAAAGAAGAGGGGAGGGTTTTTTTGTCCCAGAGAGAAGCCAACAAATAGTTTGCCATAATGTTGTTTGTTTTCATATTAAATGAAATTGTAGCGCCATACTCACTTCCCTATTGTTTGTTAGTTTTTGTTTTAAGTATAGAGTCATACAAAGCATCTGGGTACCAGCCGGTTTGAATGGCTCTGATGTAGGAAAGTTATTTAAGAGTTATTAAATGCTGTCATGCTGTAATTTTTCAATGTCCAGATCCATCCTCAAAGAGAAGTAAAAGTAACCCAATTTCCACAACAAATCAGTATTTATGTTCTTGCAAATATTTGCTGCTAAATAGAGCAGAGATATGCAGTAAACAGATGGACTGAAGGAAAAAGACCTCAGTTGCCATGCCATTTAAATTGATTAAATACTTTTTTTAATTTTATGTGTGCTCAAAGAATGTGCTGATTTTTCCTTTTTTGTTTTTTTGCTTTGTCCATGAAAAAATGAAACTGTGATATATACATTTTAATGTACATTTTTATTTTAATGTGTTTGGTTTGCTGTGTTTGCTAATGAAGGATATTGGTTAAATGAAGTATAGGAAGAATACTATTTCAGAGCCGACTGTTAAAGCAACCCGTTTTTCCTTTTTTGTGTGTTTCTTTGGATTGTTTTGGGGAACATGACTTGAATTAGCAAAGTATTTTCATGTTTAGACAGCACTGTATGAAGAATTCTTTCCAAATGTGTCAAACACCCGACATACAGCAGTTTGATTGGCTCATTTTGGTAGTCGTCTATTTTTGTACATATACTTTCTGTTGCCAAAGTCTTTGTTTTATTTGTATTTATCTCAGAATGGCTTAAGGCAGCTCATAATAACACTGACGATTGGTTCATTGCATAAGTTACACAAAATCTCACCAACTTCAGCAAACACAAATAATGGATTCTGGACAAAAAGAGGGGAGTCTCTGTAAAATATCCATATAAATAATGTATGTATATCCAGATTTTGTATATTGCTTTTCTCCCCAAATTCACTTTGATTGTGGAAGGTTTTTCGTGATTGTTTGTCCATCTGTCCGCTTTCATCCCCATTGTCTTTATTGTTAATGTTTTTGTTTGAATTTAGGTCCATGTTTTGTATCATGTCAAGCTTCCATTTTTTTAACTAAGTTTTATTTGTAAAAAGCCATTGTCTATTTTTGTATAATTTGTAAGTTAAAAAGCAATTGTTTTCCTTTTGGAATTGTTTAATGTATGGCAAAAACGTAGCATCTCACAGCATTTAGTTATGTAGATTTCTTTTTAAAAATTATACATATAAATATATGATGAATATATAAATCTATATCTTTTCTTTGAGGCTTACAGAACCTGTAATATTGTAATAATATGCATGGGCTCTTCTCTGAGAGTGATGGTTTTATTTTGCGTGTCAAGCCTAGAAGGACATTTCTGATGAGCTTTTATTCTACGTTCATTTTCGTCTTTTCTTTCCTCTTTTATTTATCTGATTATTTATGCCTGCTTATAGATCTGTCTATTCCATTCTCTCTCTCTCTCTCTCTCTCTCTCTCTCTCTCTCTCTCTCTCTCTCTCTCTCTCTCTCTCTCTCTCTCTCTCTCTCTCTCTCTCTCTCTCTCTCTCTCTCTCTCTCTCTCTCTCTCTCTCTCTCTCTCTCTCTCTCTCTCTCTCTCTCTCTCTCTCTCTCTCTCTCTCTCTCTCTCTCTCTCTCTCTCTCTCTCTCTCTCTCTCTCTCTCTCTCGTATATCAGTACCAGCAGTATAGATGCCTTAGCAATGAAAACCCATAAGCGTACAATCACTTGTATAGACTTCAAAACCACCAGTAACAGTAGCCACAGAGTTCCTTAAGGGATTTCTTTCCAGAAAAAAAGCACAAATTGGTCTGTTTTAGCTAAAGCGAGGAGGGTTAAATGAATTATTTGTCCATTTTCTGTTGTTTGTATTATGAAGGATAAGGAGAAGGAACTTGAAGGATTATAAAGAGAGACTATGTAATTTATATTTTATGTGTTGCTAGTGCCGTGGGTTGCACTTTCTCATTAATTTAAAGGAAAAGGCTGCCTTTTTTCATTTGTTTATGTCTGCTGCGTTCACAAGAGGGGGAAAAGCTCAAAGCCATATTCTACAGTGTCACCGTTCGCTCTGAGGGGACGTTCACTTTAGCTGGAGGTGCATGTGAACCTGCATGTTTTGGGTCGTGCCATAGCACTTTGTTAGGTATCGTTGATGAATTTCTCACCCTGAGCAAAGTGACTCGATATCAGAGCACAACGCCTTGCCCCCGGAGCTGAGGTTCTGACTCCCAGTCTCGAGTCTAATTCTACTGTCAGCCGAATCGGCCCTTGATGATCGTTCTTCGGGGCTCTTTCATGAATGGTTTAAGTGCTGTCTTCTGTAATGTGTGTCTGCGATCTGCCATCTAACAAAAAAAATGGCTTTTAATATGCTGATGTGTGAGGACTTTTTATCAGAAATGACTGATGATAGACCATTCATGATGTTTTTCTTTTCCAAATGTGGCTTTGTTAGCAGCTTCATCGCAATGAATAAGATGGATTCCTTATAAAATGACAAGCATTTGATAGGACACGACTCGAGCCAAAAAGCTGGTCTCCTTTTTTCCTGCCTCCTAATGTCCTGTTTGTTTATTTTTTTTGACTGGACACACACTGAACCGTTCTATTGATGGGAAAACTCAAGACAAAAACTACTGTATAGATTGTTATCGTTTTTGATGAAAGCTGTAAAATAACTTTTCAAAGTTCACAATATTAAATTAAAGTTACTTCTTGTCTGTGATTTTTCTTTTCGTGGGTCTTTTGTCTTCCTTGAGCCTTTCTTACAGAAGCAGGTGTTTAGGGGCATGTTAGGAAAATAGATGTTACAAAAGTAACCCAGCATGTTATTTTTGTGCCATCTTATTGCCAACAGATGTCTGATTGTTCGTTATCTCCGGGGAATGATCTCTCCTTGGGCCCAGCCCACTTTCCTTCCACCCCAACCCGCCAATTCCCCTTAAAGTAGCACATTTTAATTAGCCCTATTCATTAAATTATAATATACCTGATAGCATAATGAATGTGGGCTCAGACTTTCACAAACATGATAATGATGGGCTCCTCAACTTGCATTTAATTTACTCATCATTTGCATTTACGGTCATCAGCAAAAATTAATCTCTCTTTTTTTTAGTTTGCATATTTAATTTAAGATGCTCTTGATCTGATTAGCTTGTAAAAGTCACTGGCAGCATTCTGCTGACCCGATTGCACGAGGGCAAACTCCACCTCAGCTTAAAAGAGAGCTTCATATGACCCTGAAACATTAGTGAAATGCAAGTTTGAATCGTTAATGTCTTGAGCTGTTAAATCTAAATTTCTGCGGGAATTGCTGTTGTTTTAACGCCAGAATTGGTAGTTGTCTGATTGATGAAAAGCCCAGAGAAGGCCACAGAGGAGTTTAAATTATTAGATTTTCTGGTCCCACTTTATATTAGGTAGCCTTAACTACTACTTACATTTAAATTAACATTTAATACAATGCACTTATTGTATACGTACATACTTTTACATTGTACTTTAAAAAAATACCAGCATGTAATTACATCTGTAATTTTCTTTACTTACATAATTAATTTGCTGACACATCCCTTTCACCTTAACCCACCCTTAAACCTACTCACACCACCAAACCCATCCCTAACCTTATCCGTATACCACCGCAATGTATTCAGCAGAATTGTTTTGCAATAGAATATGAACCCAATAAGTGCATTGTACTTACTTTTTATGCAAGTAGTACTTAAGGCCACCTAATATAAAGTGGGACCTTTTTTTAAGGTTATGATCCACAATGCACAATAAAAAAAAATTGTAATCAGTGTTGCCAAGTCCACGGTTTTCCCACGGAATTGGGTTTCTTCAACTGTTGCCACGGGTTGTTTTTCTTCCGCTGGTTCAAGCAACCCCAATAACATGATATTTAGCTCCTAAAATGCAAATTTAACCAGTGGAACCCCGCCAAAAAAAATAAAAATTTACCCTCCAGAACGCGATTTTCACCTGAGGACCCTCCTCGGAAGGTGATTGAGCTAGTTTTGGGCTAGATTTGAGTAGCAATTGTGTGGGTTTTGTTGTGAAAACCTGGCAACCCTGTTTGTAATGTAAAAATGTGATTAATGTAAAGGCATTTAAAGTACCTGAATACATTGCTGGTCAAAAGTTCTGAATAAATACTATTTTTTAACTCCTTTGAAAAAAAAAATTAGCTGCTTATGCCCACCTAGACTGCATTTATTTGATAAAAAAGTAGAAACAGTAATACTGATAAATATATTTTAAAATAAGTATTTTAGTATATTGTACATTGTTATATTATTACAATTTTTTATTATTCTCTCTCTCTCTTTCCCTATTCATTGGTCAAACATGCCACAAGTTGATTCTGAGTCAAGTCTGATCTTTGAATTCTTTATATTGCCACCTAGTTCTAATGTCTGAGCGTTTTGGAGTCAGTAATTGTCAGTTTTATGTCAGTATTGTTGTTCAGATGGCTTCTGTATGGAGGTAAGATGGCGGAGCTTTGTACAGCCATTAGCTAATGGATTATTGAGAGACACGGCCGCCCCCCTCACCCCCCCAAACCTTCAGTCCACACCCCGCAGTGAGGCACTTAGCAAACAAAGCCCGCTTTGAACATTAAACATCACAAGTGAATGATTACTTATCTCTCCTTCTCTCTCTTACTGTGTCTTTTTCTCTCTTTCTGTCACTCTTCCCACTCTCTCTTCGTCACAGATCCCAGGGGAAGACTGTCTGGGAGATAATGTACAGGAATGAATGATAGATGACAATTTAAACAGAGGTGTGTGCGCATCTCTCTCCACTTGTCATTGTTGACATTCGCTGACAGAAACTCTATAGAGCAAATCAGCCTCTTCCAGCATTAATGAGTGAGCTGCTTATTTTTATATGGCACTTATAAAGCATCAGAGTACTAAGCACCAGAGGAAAATGTATATTTCTCAGAAGTTGCTCATTCCGTTCTCAGTTATGTCATATAAGTAGCATCTTGTTTCTTAAAAATATTTGTTTAAAGAAATAAAAACAGTCACAAATGATAAATTGTGGAGTATAAGCAATCAAATTAATGGGGATACCAAAGCTCAGATAATTTGGTCTTGAAAGAAAATCAATTTAAAACACATTTCTGTCTAGGAGAAACAATTGAGATATACTGGATGCTAAAAGTCCTCATAAGTTTATATTAAAAAAATAGACAAAAATGCCAGGGAAGGGCATTATGCTCATTTTCTTTCTTTCTTTATTTTATTATTATTTCTTTATTTATTTTATTGTATTTTTAAATAATCTGTCCATCTATCTATGGGGAAAAAGAATGATTTCCACAAGGTGTAATTTAAATAAATTGGGAAAATTTAGACTGTGAGTATTTCTGATTTTCTGACACTATATTTTATACTATATAATATTAATGTTATATATATTATTAGTATAAATAATTTGTTACATTGGAAATATTGTAAACATGCATGCTTTCCAGATATTCCAACCAGCAGGTTCTGATGTAATCCATACAACATTATTGCATATAATTCAATTATTAGTCATGCAGGGAATGTTCTTTACTGCACAGATACCTGCTCAAAAACCTTTCAGATTATACCTTAAGATAAAGACTAATACATGCAGGAACTACCTCAGCCCGAACCAAATAAATGAATGAATAAATACAGCAGATTGTCTCCAGCTCTTCCCATGAGCAGGGATAGAGGAGGAGAGGAGAGCTGAAAGGCATCTTTGAGAGGGAAAACAGGGGTCCCACTGGGGAGTTTGGGGAGAACGGAGAAAAGGATAAAACAAGGAAAGAGCGAGACAAAGACGACGAATTGAAAAGAGGGGAAAAGATTTGAATGAATAAAAAGCCACAAGAGAGAAGAAGAGGACATGATACAGAGAGAACCGGAGAGCGAGCGAGTGAGAGGGTCCTCATAGTCCACAGAGAGACGAGAGAGATACTGGAGATCAGAGAGAGATGTTCGAACCGATGCGGGAAGGCGCCAAAAGAGAGAAGGAAATGCTGCCTGGTTCCGGAGCGTGGGGGTACAGGTTGGGGGGGTTGCCCTCCCGGGGGACACAGGCCTGTCATCACACAACACAAAAACACTGCAGGCCGAGCCATGGGGATAGTAGGATGTGGGGAATCAGGGGTAGAGGGGGTTGGGACTGTGTTTCAGCCCAGGGGCCTCTTCAGGCACACAGACACTCCACACACAAAACGGCCACAATAATGCAGCGAATGCAAACCAAATATCCTTTACATGACTCCACTGTTCTACTCATCAGGTCTTCAAGAGATCATAAAGGACATGTAATGTCAAAACATTTGGCCCCAAATGAGGAGTGACAATTCCCTTTAGGAGGAAGAACTGAATTGAATGCATTGTGATTATTGTGGTTGTAAAATAAAGACAGCTGAGAAAGGAATCATTGTTCACTTCTTTTTTTTTCAATACAAAGTTTTTGTTTCAATTGTTTCAGGCTCACTAAGTAAGTGTTTGGGCACTGTCAGTCTTTATATAACATTTTATTAATTTCATATTTTATTAGATATTAATGTTGTTATTATGTCATAATATTTAATGACAGGTGACTCTCAAACTTTCCCATTCACACATCAGCTTACCAAAGTCACTCCGCTTTTCTCGCCATGGCAGCGACGATAGTGACAATAAAGTAAATCAAAGATGGCGACGTGTCCCGTTGTTCACACTTGAAAGCCTTGTCACGACTGACACAAGCATTAATTTAAATGAACCAACAGAAGTTAGGTGGGAGTGTGGAGAGACCACAAAACTGACGGGAGCAGCACTGGTGGAAGACGGTGACTTTAAAACCATCAGATGATGCTAAGAATAGGCTATATCAGGGTAAGTTAAAGAAACCTGTGCAAATGCATGTTTTTAACTTCTTTTAACTGTTGCGTGTGTGTCTTTTGGATGTTATTTAGAGCGTTTCACACTGACACAGCATTCTAGAAAGGCAATGCTCAAGTTAAAATGACTTTAAAAACGTGCCTCGAGACCGCTGTTTACACGTTCCAATATCATTTGTCTCACCTTTTTTAAACGCAAAAATGTGTTCTGGTCCTTTGAAAGCTTTTCTCATCTGACTATGGTTTCAGCATCTGGCCAGTCAAGTTTGAATTTGGTTATGAATTCTGTTGTCACTATTGTAATCAAACTGTGTGTGAACAGAACCATGATAAGCACTCAAATAGGTCTGCTGGTTTGTTAACAGTATGCTGCTGCTGCTGGACATTTACAATGACAGTATGCTGTTTACATAATCTTGTTGTCATTCTCATATAAGGCTGTCTTTATTTATTAGGTACTAATTTAACCGTGACTACAAGAGGTTGTAAAGTTTTATTTTTGTCTTTGTCTAATCTTCTAAACAGTTGTATTTGTATATAATCTTTGCATGTTTGTCTATAATAGCCAATTCTAATACAGGCTCGATTTGCAAAAGCCTCCCAGATTTTTGCACAGTAGACAGATCCCTCTAGACATGACTGCAGATTTACTGCTATTAACGTGCACACGGAGAAAAGGGCAAAAGCATAAATCAAGATTTACTTCATATTCTGCACATCAGGGTCCATCTTCAGTATGCATTACGTGGTCGCATGGCCTGTTTCAGGACGTTTGTTGCAAGTATTTGTGATACTTAATATAATAATATAAAGTACAATATGTGTATATTCATGTACTCACCAACTTGTTTTAAAAGAATCAACGGGTTGTGCTTTTTTGCATAATTACAATAAATGGAGACTGAAGCTTTACAGAATTAATAAGAACACAAAAGCACAATGAGAACATGATTTGTGACTTACATAATACAGCCCAAGCCTTCTAAAGTCATTTGGTAGATTTGTTAGAGGAACAGACCAAAATGTATCCTACTGATTTTCTTCCCCTAAACTGCGGTTATCAACCAGATCATTGAGTCAACCTCATCATCTGTAACCAGAACATACAATGAAAAAGGTGCAAACCTGACATGACAAAAAGACTGCGGTGACACTGTCCATTTAACACCGTGTTTTACCTCGACTGCACTGCAGGGCTCTGATGTAAGTTTCACCCTAATCAGAAAACCCACAGTAGGTGTTCCAGCGTGAACCCGAATGTGCCGTGGCCGGGGCTCGCGGTGGCGCTTGTTGTGTTTGATATTTATTCTAATTGCTGTGGGTAATTTGCTGTGAGTAGGACTAATGAGAGGGTCGGAGGGACCTAATGGATGACGGAGGCTGCATTTAGCCGTTTAGATATCACAGGTGGCACCACAGAGAATGAGGCAACATGAACTCTGTTAGACAAACCTGCATATATTACCGTTCGTTTGATTGCTCTGGCTATTCTCACCTCCTGCTGGGGCTGCCAATTGGCTGTGATTCAGTAAATTGACTGCAGAGTGGCAGAGGAGTGAGATAGCTGAATTATGAATGTGGAGCCATTAGTGCAGGTAACGGTGTGTTTAGCTGTTTATTCCATGACAGTAATTATTTATCACAATGTGTGGTTATGATTACAACATCATAAAGGAGACAAATGGACAGAGACACCATAATAAATCCAAAAAGCTAATAGAGCATGTGCACGTCACTCAATTATGGCAGGTGCATTTGACGGAGTGAATTACGCACTCTGTGATCTTTGGCTTTTCTGATAACTGGTCGATCTAACAGCCTTCATTAACTAAACATATTCCATAACAGGTACATGCGAGGACAGATCTTTGCAGCTCTTAAAGGGATAGTTCACCCAAAATTATTAAATGATGTCATCATTTACCCTTTTTTTCTTCTACGGAAGATATTTTGAAGAAAGTTTGACAATGCAATGAAAGTTAATAGTGTTCAAAACATGCTGGACTCCATTGGCTTTAATTGTATAGACAACATAAAAAAACACACACTAATCACATTTTAAACTGAATTGTTTACTAATGTTCTGTCCGGTCCTTTTGCTTCCATGTTAGCGTCCCAGTTGAGAACTATATTGGCAAAAGTAATTATCGCTGTCTTGTATAGTACTAACTCTGTGTGACATTTGGACATGGAGCAAATCAGCCCTTGATTTGTTCTTAATGGGGTCAGAATAGAAGCTTGTTCGTTTGACGGGACTCTTCATTGACAGAGACACATTGATTGATGCGTTGTAGTGATTTCCCATGCTATATATTCTTTTCTTTTAATTGCGTTTTCCAAGCACCATTAAGTGCCATTATAGTATAATGACAGAACTGCAGAGTCACAAGACAAGCTAATTGGTGATTAATGTTGTGTATCAGTGATGGAAGGTTTGCAATTTAATGAAACAATTCTGTATTTAAATGCTGAATTCGTACAAACGTATACAGCAAAGACAGATATCAGATGTGGTATAAGATCTTTTTGTACACCCCATAATTTCTGGCAATCTATCTACAAACCACGACATTGAGACAAAACATGCCCCAGCTGTTCTTGTAACAATATACAAAACCCTCCGAAAGGAATTATGGTTTATTAAAGCAGAGCGGTTTTCGTTGTTTTATAAATACGGCGAGGGAAAATAAATGTGCACGTTTGTTTTCCCTTCCTCTTTGCCTCCATTTCTTTCTGTCTGTTTTTCTTGTGTCTTCATACAGGCCTTATAGTTTACTCGTCTGTCCATCCATCTCTGCTTCGTGTGTGTGATTGTGAAATATCTATCTTTCCATCCACACATCTATCCTCACGTTGGCGCGTCTATGGCGCGTTCATACCCCGCTCTTGGCTCATCTCCTTGGGGCTGGAGGGCTTGTGAAAGCCTCCTGTTTACAGACCCTATTGCCCACTAAAATCAGCTACAGATTCACATTAATTTCAGCTTGTTGCTGTTGTACCCCAGCCAATGAAACAGTGTGTGACCACCGCACAGCCCTATCCACTTTGGAGCGGAGGCTGCCAAGGCGCCGTTTAACCCTCTGTGCTGGAGAGGGCAGGCACATATAACTCTTCCTAATATATTGTCCCTCGTACGGGCTTAGACAGCCCCTTCTACTTGTGCGGTGCTATTCATTACCACTAATTTGACATGTTTACGGCCTGCCTTCCTTATATTAGATACTTAAAGGAATCGATTGGGCTTAAATCGAAACACCTACAGACGCACAAACATGTCAATACGGAGATGAGTGCTTAATCTCAAGGACCAAGGAACTTCTGTCCGGGGGGAGGAAACTTTGCACGTCTAATTTATGTATGTATCCCAATTACGCTCGAGCGTGTGTGAGCGTGTTGAAGAAGCTCTCGCTCGTGTCTTCCTCAGGGGATATACAGTTCTGTACTGTATCGAGGTAACGTCTCCTAGTTTGGACGCATGCGGCATGTGATATGGACCTTTTTGTGAATGAGTTCATCTGTGGGGAGGGAGATAGGATGATAGGGATTCTCCATGACTTTGGAACTCTGGGAGTCATTATGTGAGGACATGAATTTGGCACTTTGTAACCTCCATAAAAAGTGATATGTGATGTTGGCGCTGTGTGCGCGTTTATTTGTGTGTACGTGTGCATAAGGGGAGAATAATACAACTATTATTATCACACTCTACAGCTATTATCTGTTAGGTCATTGATGTATTTTAAACAGACATGTAGGTAACCCTGACCACAAAGAAGGGCCTAAAATATAATTAAAAAAGGTGGGGAAATATGATAGCGAACACGCCTATTGTGGATGCAATTGGTGTCTGTGTGTGGTGTAGTGTTGCCTCAAACCTTTCTAATGGCTTCCAGACCTGCAGGTCAGCTGCGTGTTTCTCCATCATTTTGACGTCTTGGCTGTACTATTGGACTCAATCTAATCACGGTGCCCAAATGCCCTGCAGGCTTTACAGTGTGGTGTTGCTGCTTTTCAACTTTATTCTGAATTCCACTGAGTGAGAAGCCAGTCTCATAGGCACTATGCAGTACGGCTGTAAAACTACTTCCTCGTCGTCACACTGCTGTTTAGCACTTTTTGCAGATCGTTCGTCGTTGTTTTTTTGTCTTGGAATGAATGGTGTGGGGAAAATGGTGCCAAAATGTTACATGCTATAAGTATTTATTTTCATCAAAATGATGATAAACATTAGATTCTTTCCACCACCGATTCACAGCATGAGGAAACCGCTCAGAAAGGCAAACACTCCGAGCTGATTTTTATAATGAACTAGAGGGCAGTTACTCTTCCACCTACCCCCACCCCCGAGGCCAAGCTCTCTGTAGCCCACTTCCATTCTGTGTTTTTCTTCTTCATTCTTTCTTTTTCAGCTGGGTGGGGGGCATCCATAGGAAGCAAAAAATTGAGAGCCAGCACATATTTCAGATTTATGAAGTTTGGACACTCCTCGCGTTCCAACATGAGAAAAAGAGAGAAAAAAAATCCTCATCTGGAAATAATTAGAGTTTTTTTGTAGTTCTCTCAGTATTAACGTAACATGACAGCCTGTAAGCATTTTTGTGCCATATTTCAAAGTTATGGTTTCTAAACATCTGGTGAAGCTCTCTCGCGTACTCTTGGGAAATAGGGATCTTTTTTCCACATTGAGCTCTGTTTGTGTTGGGCTTGAGGAGGTGAGAAAGTCCAGCGATGTAAGGGGCCGTTGTTCTGTGCTGGAAGGGGAGAGGGAGCAGGGGGCGATGGGTGGGAGGCAGGTATGAAACACTTTGGCCTCTCTCAGACCTACAGCTTCATCAAAGAGCCTGTGACCGGCTGCCACACGCACATTAACAGCTACACTAAATGCCCCCAGCAGCATCCAGCAATCCTGAGCTTAGCCAGGCTACTGTGCTGTATGAAGCAGGTAGAGTGATCTGTCATTCTGCCTCTTTATCTTTCCTCACATATTTTAGATATTAAGGACTACTTTTCAGAACTGGTTGCTTTAAAAAAAAATAAAAAAACGTGTTGTCCGCCAGTGTAGATTTTGCTGACTCAAAAACATAAAACCAGTATATTTGATTCCTGAACAGGTGACTCCTACAAGCCATTAGATAGATAGATAGATAGATAGACAGATAGATAGATAGATAGATAGATAGATAGATAGATAGATAGATAGATAGATAGATAGATAGATAGATAGATAGATAGATAGATAGATAGATAGATAGATAGATAGATAGATAGATAGATAGATAGATAGATAGATAGATAGATAGATAGATAGACAGACAGATGGCTACTAATCGAAAGACATGAACTTGTACGATTATTTTCTTTTGCAGAAAACAAAATATATTTTGAAAAATGTTGGCAACCAGAATATTAGTAATCAAACAGTTTTGTTTACTTGTGACCAAAAAAAATTACAAAAGTAATAATCCATGGAAGAAAGAAAGTCATAAAGGTTTGGAATGGCATGAAGGTGAGTAGATAATGAAAGAACTTTCATTTTTATGACATAATTAATATATTGTTAATAATAGTTAATGGATTGCATTAATTGTTTCTAAAAGTGAACAACAGCCAAAATTGTCTCTACTTCACACAGCATTGGGTTACATTTCTCATGTACTCTGTGTATAATTTTCTTGCTTCTCACATAAAAATACAACCCCTAGATTGACCGCTTCACTTTCACATATTCTTGTGCAATAGGAAGGTTCGCGTTTCATATGCATGATTTTGCCAGATGCTCCGGTGGTCCTTGCTTGTGGAGAAGTACTCGGTCTATTTTTGAACCTCCATCTTGTAAAGTGCCCATGGGAATACTTAAAAGCCATGCTTCTTGTAAAAAATACCCTATATGTATTTGACAATAGTTATCTTTCCTTTCACCAGCAACAAAGGATACATTGATTATGCCTCTAAAAGAAAGTCTGTCCCACAGCGGACCAGTGTCTGATGTGTTTTTCTTGGCTAGCTCAAGTTAAACGTTTGTCATTCACTCAGCATATTTTAACAAATTAGAAACATTAGAAACCCAAGCCATAGTGATGTTTTGGTTTCAACATTTCAGTTCCACAGTTACATTTTAAAACACAACCAAATTGTTTGACAGCAGAATTGAAAAACTTAAAACAACTATCTATATTTGAAACACATGCTTTTGGAATTAAAACTCACAGCACCATTAAGGTCATGTGAACACTTTCTGCTTTGTCATATGACCGGTGTTAGACATATGTATTTTTCCCTCTGTAATAAAGAGAACAGTTACAGTCCATACTAACAGAGGGGGATCAGGCTCATATTTCCATGCACTTTAGCTGAACTAACGTATATGCTTTATGAAAGCTGCCTAGTATCCTGACACACCCACTTGAACACTCAACTCACAGTCTGATCACACAGAAATCGAGAGAAACAAAGCATCCCAGTCTCTTTTGAGGAACAACATCCTAACAGCAGTGAAGCACAATGAGAACGCTCTTTGTCAGTGCTGTTTTCTCGAGAGGAGTGACCTGTTTTTCCTGGCCCTTTTATGAAGTTTGTCTTGTATTTCAGCCAGATGGACAGAGTTGGCCATGGTCAGCGGGCGCACACACAATGACCAATAGGATCAATTTATTGTGTGCTTCCATATTTAGCCTTTCATCTATCAATAACTTTCTCTGAACCTCTTTAAACAGCACACTAGCTTCCTTAAATTAAAATTCCTTTTGATATGGATGTGGACATGTTTATTTTCTTTCTTCTTCTTCTTCAGGATACGTGTCCTGATATTGATGTGTCCAGAGCACAGTCTTTATTTTTGTTTTAGACTATTGAGAAATTGTATCTGAATGGGATATTAAGATATTAGCAAATACATAAAAACCTGGGGAAGGACTTAAAGTGACATGTAGTGGCCCCAAAAAGTATATTCAACACAGGAAATGTTTGAATTACATTGCAATAGGTAACTTTTCTGATCTTTTCTCTTTTTTTTCTTTCATTTTATTAAAGATTTTCCCTAATTATATCCGGACCAAATTTGAGTAAATATATAAGGTCATTTAAATTCTTAGAGGTTTAGTTTACCACATTAACGATAGACAAAAGTCACTTTTAAAAACCAAAAAAAATACTTGTTTTATATTTTAAAAGTGTACATCTTTTTATACAGGCCTATATATTTTACTTGAAAAGTGTGCTGTCTTACACTTTTTTAGAAGGAAAATTATAGTTTTATGTTGAATGAAGCTAGCTGATTTAGATGTACACAATTTGATCTAGTACTTTAACAAGCATTAAACTTCCGTGCAGCCAGTGAGTGAGTAATGTGTGTGTGTAATGTGAAATATGTACACACATGTGCTTAAAGACAGGGGGCGCTCAGCCACATTCCTTTTCTAAAACACATTTCAGTACTATATTTGATATTTACTGATTTTTCCAACAATTCATAAATCTGTGAGCTATAATTACGATAGTAACATGCTATATTACTCTGTCACTCAGCATGCTCTGTGTATGCCTCACCCCCACTTTCTCTCTCTCTCTCTCTCTCTCTCTCTCTCTCTCTCTCTCTCTCTCTCTCTCTCTCTCTCTCTCTCTCAGCTGAATGCCAAACTAAAGCACCTTAATGTGCTGGGAGAGAGAGATTATGGTGTTTTTATTGAGAACATGTGGAAATAATTCTCTTGTAATCTCCAGTAATTGTAAGTCTGATATAAGGACAGGCTGGAGTTCATTTTCACTAACATCTCGACTGATTGAGTTATATCACATTTGTGGTCCAAGCAAATGATGTGGTCATTTGTATGAAAGGACCATTAAAATGTGTGTAGGAACTGTCGAAGATGGTCGTGTTGAACAAGTTAACATGTATTGCAAACAATATTGTCCATGTACTTTCAGTCAAAACGATGTGCTGATGTGCTGATTTTCTTTTTCCAAGTCACTTCCTATTTTTATCCCTTCCTTCCAGAGACAGAACATTTTCTGAGCTCAAGGTTAAAGTAGAATGTCAACTAATCAGAGCTTGTGAAATAAAGACCTCTTGGCCAGCCAAGCCAGGTGACTGGTTCTCATTAACCTACAATAATAGCTCATCTTACAAACTCTGAACTCAAGATTCAGATCAGTCTCATTCGTTAACATTAACAAATCATTCAGACCGATTTAGTGAACTGGACTAAATGATTCATTAAAAGGTTTAACTCAATAGAACAATTCATTCATGAATCAGACATCGCTAGGTTATCAAGATTTCCAGTGAATAACGACTTACATTTTATATATATATATATATATATATATATATATTACATTTACATTTAATCATTTAGCAGACGCTTTTATCCAAAGCGTCTTACAAATGAGGACAAAAGAAGCAATCAAAACCAACAAAAGAGCAACAACATGCAAGTGCTATGACAAGTCTTGGTTAGCCTAACGTAGTACACGTAGCAAGGTTGTTTTGTTTTTTTAAACGAGTAACACGTATATATATATATATATATATATGAAGTAGATACACTGAAAAAAATATTCATTGAATTTACTAAAAAAATTAAAGGTAAGTGGTTGCAATCAATTTATTTTAGCTTCATTTAAATAAAAAAATTTAGTTGACTGACTTCCAACATATTTTTTTAATTAATTTAGTGAAAAATTCAATGAATAATTTTTTTTCAGTGAATAGAAAAAAGAAAGCTAGTGTTAGATTTTCAAGAAAAGCTAGCAGTTAGAGAATACATATGCAATTGATAGAGGGTCAAGTGTGTGGGTTTTTGTTTTATAAAAAGAAGACAGATAGATAAAATAGAATTAGAATAGAGAGTGCTAGAGTTTGAGGGTCAAATAAAGATGGAAGAGATGTGTTTTTAGCCGTTTCTTGAAGATGGGTAAGGATTCAGCTGCTCAGATTGAGTTAGGCAGGTCATTCCACCAGATGGGAACAGTTAATGAAAAAGTCTGTGAAAGTGATTTTGTGCCTCTTTGGGATGGTACAGTAATGCGTCGTTCACTTGCAGAACGCAAGCTTCTAGAGGGCACATAAGTCTGAAGTAACTGAATTTAGGTAAAGGGGAGCAGAGCCAGAGGTGGTTTGTAGGCAAACATTAATGCTTTGAATTTTATGCGAGCAGCTATTGGCAGCCAGTGCAAATTGATGAACAGAGGATGAATTGATGTTCAGAATATATATAATACTTCAGGAATATATTTAATTATATTTTTAATAATATAATAATATTTTAATGTTTTATCATGCCTTACAAATAATGTAATAATCAAAAGTAATATGAAAGCTAAATTTTACTGATCTATTATTCATCTGACATGCACTGCTAAGATGGCGTACTCTGGCTGATATCGCGTGATCTTAATGACGCATGAAAATTGCCCTTATTTCGCCCCTCCTTACCATGGACAATTTGCAACAAATGCAATGGAACACTTTACTATGAGTATAATGTAGACCGATAATTACACAATATCAGCCCTTCATTACTCCACCTTAACCAGGACTTAATGAGAAATTCATTACCCATTTCTACATTTCCCTGCTGCCCATGACTTCAAGGCATACATTATCTCTTATTCTGCTATCAACAGCAAAATCCTCCACCTCTCTTTTTCCTCTCTCTCTCTTTCCCCAGTAAAGATCAGAGGATTATTTGCCAGCATGAATGCTAAACAAGAGAACAGAGTTAAACTTTATCCAAAGCAGCGTTGATATCACACTGATTCTGATGTATAGCTAATGAGACATAATCTACCGATCCAGACTCAATACACTACTATCTTTTTTGTAGATGCTTTTTTGTAGATGCTATTTATGCCTTTCCATTCCAAAATGTGGAGTCAGTAAGATTTTTTAAAAGAAATGAATATTTTTATTCAGCAAGGATACATTAAACTGTTTAAAAGTGACAGTAAATGACAGTAAAAAGATCTTTACATTGTTACAAAAAAGATTTTAAAAAATTTCTGAAGGATCATGTTACACTGGCGACTGGTGTAATGGTTTTGAAAATGTAACTTTGTCGCAAATGAATAAATTACATTTTAAAATAGCCTGTATTAAAATAGATAATAATTATTTAGAATTTTAATAATAGTTGACATGATTACTGTTTTTACTGCTCTTTTAAACAAATAAATGCTGTCTTTGTGAGCATAAGTATTTTAAAAGTGTTCACAAATCTTATTGACCTAAACTTTTTAATTGTAGTGTATACATTTTATATAAATAAACTGTAAAATATATTGTATATAAAAAAACCAATATACCTTTTCAAACTGATCAGCAATGTTTAGATCTAGCTTGAGTGATATAGCATCTACAAAGTTACATGAAAAATTATGTAAAGCTTTTCTTGATGTCTGCCTAAATTGTTCATCAATTTTTTACTAAATCGCAACAATAGACAAGCACAGTCTGCTTAATCTTAAGTATTGTTGACTTTTTTGACAAAAATTGTTAAAGCCTTGATATCTGTGGCAAGACAAACTAAGTGGAGAAAGTTCATTATGGCTGCTGCTTTCTATAGTAGTGGGCATCCTGCAAAGATGACTGCAATATCACTACTTAGAACACTTATGATGTAAATCATCTTATATTTTATATTATAAATATTCTATGACAGATAAAACCAAAGTCAAGTTGGTTCAATAAAAATGGCACTGCACACCAATATTTCATCCCAAATGTAAAGTGCTGTATGGTGGAGAGGCCATGATGGCTTGTGGCTGTTTTACTGCCTCAGGGCCTGGACAGCTTGCTATCACTGACAGAAAAACATTAATTCCCATGTTTATCAGGACATTTGCAAGAGAATGTAAGGCCATCTGTCCACCAATTGATGCTTAAACAAAGTTGGGTAAGGCAACAACACAGTTACCCAAAGCATAGGAATAAACCAAACAAAATGTCTTCAACAGAAATTCTGTCTCTCTCTCTCTCTCAAGAGAGTGATTCACACTTCATGTCCCAATAATATTGCCGTAAGTAAGTTTTGTAAATAGAAATGTAGCAAAAAATCTTCCTAAATGTTGTGCAGAAAATGTTGCTGCCATATGAATGCCAAACAGTCCAAGGGTTCACATACTTTTGCACTGTGAATGTTTATATGGTGTATTGTATTCACTAAAGACAAGATGTCCACGTTTGTGTGTTATTTAAGCAGACTGTGAAAAGGACTGAATCAAATTTGTGAACAAATAATTTAGTGATTTTTTGTTTATTTTTTTAAACTGGCTCAACTGATTCAGATCCTACTCAAACAAATGATGTTTCATGAATCGGGCACTGCTACTTCTCTCTTGCAAATGTTTTCTGTGAATTTTTTTGTAAAATCTTTTTTTTCTTGTTTTTGCATTCTTTTTGAACCTTGAAATGTTCCTAATAATGCAAGTAAATGTTCACATACTTCTTCCTGCAACTATAGCAGCCAAACCAGGGGCACTCACTCCTCAACCTCAGCCAAAACTTATGCTCATTATAGTAGGACTATAATAGTAGTGCCAAAGCGAACTACATATTTCATATTTTTTATTCGGCTTTCT
This sequence comes from Ptychobarbus kaznakovi, assembly GCA_027422405.1. NCBI lineage: Eukaryota > Metazoa > Chordata > Actinopteri > Cypriniformes > Cyprinidae > Ptychobarbus > Ptychobarbus kaznakovi. Next base: position 17,241,767 of record CM049811.1, on the reverse strand, counting down.
CTTTATCAATTTTCATCTGACTGATTGGATCAAAAGTATAAAAAATAAAACCCTTCCCGCTCACTGATCCTAGATTTTGATACGTTACCCTGTGAATGATAGGCCAAACTCCTTCCTTAATTGCTTTTTTTCTTGTAGTGTCTCAATTTATTTCTGAAAAGCCAAAGCACATACTCTGCTTTTTTTATGATGGATGGTGCCGCAGAAGAGGTTCAGCTCCAGGAAGGCACGAGGTGCTGTGATTAACGATGCTGCATGGAGTCCCACCGGAGCCCCGGAGGATGATACAGTTGTGTAAAAACAGCTGCTTCTGTGAGAAGATAGAGGGCTTCGGGCAGGAGGCACAACCCTCTGAGTAACACCACGGACCTGTCAAGATGGAAACACGAGCAACAAGGGGTGGGCTGCACTGCTAGAGAAAGGTTGGAGAACCTGAGGAGGCTGAAGGTCAGAGAGGAGGGAAATTTGATCCAATATTAGACTAAGGGTGATTATAGAGAGAAAAGCAGAGGGATCTCAACACAAAGGAATTTATGCAACAAACTCAGTAATGACACGTCAAAAGTGTCTGCAGTGCACTGTATGTACTGTATATTACTGTATGTACTCTATAGTCAAGGTGTTTTGTGCACCCTGTTATATATTTTTTTTCGATTATATCCAATCATCCGTCACAAAGACAGGGCAAGTGTTTTTTTATGTCAGACCTGAACATGCTGAAGACGTGGGTGACTTTGACAAGAAAACTTTTCACAAGCTTCTTCATCTTCAGTTTTAAAGCTCAAATGAACCAATAATGGAGACTAGACATTATTAGAGGTCAATGTACCATCAAAATGATTTTAAAACTGATATTTTAAAAATATAGTTACTGTAAGCTCCAGAGCATCTGGTGCATTCTGATTGGCTGTCAATGTTTATTGTTTATCAGCTGTGAAAAAATCATTCTGTATGTGATTCCGTTCTGTGATTTATTGCTATAGTTGTGGTTTGAACTTTCCTATTCTCATATAATTAGAATGATTTTTAAAACTTTATAGTTATCGTTAGTTATCATCATTGGTGTGAACAGGCCTTGACTTCATCTTAATTCCCCCAACCACCGCTAAAAAGATGTGTGTCAATGCATGATACATTATGGAGGTTTTTCTCATTAGACACTACAGATTTTAGCAGTTAATATTTGATCAAAGTGAGAAGTCAATATTATTGTAGAACACAGTATTGGACTTTTAAATATGAAAGGTAAAATAAAATATTTATTTCTTACAATCTATATTTCACTCCAAACCTTTTGCTCACACTCAGTACCTAATGACAAAACAAGAGAATTTCACTTTTTCAGACTGAACTAACCATATAATTAAAAAAAGTACAACATTTCTAACATTTACACACACATATACATATGTGTGGCCTGTGCAATTAAAATTTCCCCTGAATTGGCACCATTTCACTTCATAAATTCAGTATTTTGCTCATTCCTTGTAGACATGATCTCTTGTTACCAAGCACTGAGAGAAGTAGCAAATAAGGGGAACGAGAGGGAAAGGTGTAGTTCATTAAAGTCTGAACTAGGTGCTTCAGTGTTGAGAGACGTCCTGACGGAGCATGCTTAAAGACATGTAAATGAGTGTGTAATGGTTGTCAGGACCTGACAGCTTTAAACAGCCTTTTAGTTCGCTGAGCTTATCTGTCATATAAAAAAAAAAACATTTAGAGAGCAGGCACAGACAGCTGGGAAGCACAGTACATCATTATCAGAAGATGGTGGGTTTCTCTCTCTGTCGGGCTGTGCATCTGAGACTCACCCCCGGCCGTGCAAACAGTGCTCTGCCTGTCAGGAGAACGAGGCATGCACTACCACAACCACGTTTTTTTATTGCCAATCACAAACTCGCGACATCACCTCCACCCAGGGAGCATGTGTAAGACCGAGGCTGATTTGTACTTATGTAACACACAATCATACAACTGCCTTATCAGGATGTGATGTATGTCAGGGCTGTTTTATCTCCTCCTTTATGTGATTAACATGTTCATTCCTTTTTTTGCTCTCTCACATCTGTTTCCTGTTAAACTCTCTTTCTTGTAACTTTATTGGAATTGCGGTGTATGTGTGGGGAGGAGTGTTAAACCAAATAAAAAAAAAAAAATCTGTTACGTATTGTACAATTGTATACTGACAAATGTATTATTCTTACACACACACAGACACACACACACACACACACACACACACACACACACACACACACACACACACACACACACACACACAACACACACACACACACACACACACACACACACACACACACACACACACACACACACACACACACACACACACACACACACACACACACACACACACACACACACACAACACATGTGGTTTGCTAACAGAATGATACATTTTAAACTCCACCATGCAACAGGACTGGTACACAGATTCTCTATGGGGTTCATAAAATTTATTATATACAATATAGTTCAAACAGGCACTGTACAAAATAGCAAAAACACAATGGATGATAATATAGACACTTTTGCTCATGGTATGATGTGTTTACAGGTCCCAGAGTTTAGATATGTGGTCCCAAATGTCCACAGAAGTGTTCCTGTGTAGTGTCTCTGTAGGTCGACCAGACGGTGACAGTTCAAAGAAGGAGTGTGCTGGATGTGAGGGGTCCAGAGTGATTTTGCCAGTTCTTATTATCACTCTGGATCCAGAGTGATTCGGTGTCCTTCTGAGGTCAGATTTGGTAGCTGAGCTGAGCCAGAAGTTATTGAAGTGCAGAGGACGGATTCAATGTGGCAGAATTTTTCAGCAGCTCTTTGTGGTGCCCATGATCTGAATGGTTCACTGCAGTCACAGTGCTGTTCATGAATCAGACTGTTAGATGCACCAGACAGGTCTGCAGTCATTAAGTCGTCAGTGTGCATTTGGTGGGTTTCTTTTAGGGAGGAAGCAGACAGGAGGTGGGATGGAGAGCTGGAGTTTATTCGTGTTGAAAGCATGAGGGATCCTCACATAAGGAGATGCTGCAGGATGAAGTGCATTCCCATGTTGACTGCATCATCCACAGCCTGTTAGTTCTGAGGCAAACTGCAGGTGGTCTAAGTCCATGGTGTCCTTCAAGCCATCTTTGATTTCATGAAGATGGCCACAGGTCTAGTCCAGTAAGGGTCTGGTGTCAAAGCATGAGGGGACAGCTCTGATTTCAGACCAGACACAGGATTTCAGGTGTCACACCATCTGGGCTTGGTGCCTTCCTTCTCTTGATTATTCTAAAGACCCTGTGCACGTCGTCTTCATTTATCTGCAGTGCAGGTGTGGGGAAGTGGGGGTTGCAGGAGGTGTGAATGGTGTTTTTTGGTGTCTGCCAGTTGTTGATTATCCACAGTACTGGAGGATGGTGTCTTGTAACTGGTGATGTATTTCATATCTTTCCACACTGAAGCAGAATCACTGGAAGATAATTTTATCCTTAGCTTGCCAGAATAATTCTTCTTTACCACTCTGATCTCCTTTTCCAGTGTGTATTTGGCCTGGTTATACAAGACGTTATCCCCTTTTAGCAGAGAACCATAATTTGTCGTTGTTGTAGGTTAAATGAGTCCTGGTAGGAATGCACATATCCTCACAGTCTGTAGTCTGTAGAAGTCTATGTATGTGCTTATTTAGAAGGAAAAAATGTTGTGTGTGTGTGTGTGTGTGAGAGAGAGAGAGAGAGAGAGAGAGAGAGAGAGAGAGAGAGAGAGAGAGAGAGAGAGAGAGAGAGATGCTAATGATGCTCAGAGACAAGAAACAAACAAGCAGCAATATTTTCTTTACCTGGTGGTGTTGAACTGTCGCACACGGACCAGTTACTGACCGACTAAAGTTCAAAATGAGTTTAATGTGTTTACAATTGTGCCTTAAGCATATTGTGATCAGTACCATCTAATAGTCTGAATCAATCCAGTCTCACGGCCCGACGACTTCAATACCAGACGCACAGAAAACTCCCACAGGTCCCTGAGGTCCAAGTCTGTAAGATGCAGGTTGTTGTGCTCTCTAAGGTCACTGCAGTTAACCTCTGTTCAGTGTCTAGTCTGCAGAATCCAGCTGCCCCCTTGGGAAAAACAGGAAAGGCAGGAGAGACAGAAGTTGCATGTGACACCTGTCCATAACTCCTGTGGCACTGGCCGAATGCCCGGCCAATGAAAATACCGTCTGAACGCCCCACATTAATGAGAAGCAGGCTGATGGAATCGTAAGGGAGTGAATGACGTGGGGGCACCAGAATGAACTTTGTCAGGTCGTTTAAACTGCTTTGTTTCCCAAAAAAGTCCCAATTTACAGCAATCACAGCCCTAGTAGCTGCAAATGAAACACGGCGAATTAGAGATTTGGAAACAAAGAGTTAGTGGAAACAAAGACAGAGAGGACTAAAGGGAGGAGGGGGCGAGAGAAAAACTGAGAAGGGGAGCAAAAGACAGATTTGACTTTAATGGAAGGAATTCAACTGGGGCATTTTCTCGCTTTGTATTCGTTTCAGTTCATCATACATCCACTTTGTTTTACAGAATACATCCACAGTGTTTTAATGAAAGACATTGTGTCTAATTTCGTCCGTTCGTGTTTCATCTGCCTCTTCAGAATGCTGATTGCAGTTTGATGAATGTTTAAACTGTTTAAACCGTATTGAAGGGCCCAGAGTTAAGGGCTTTGGAATAATAGAAGCACTCTGGTGGGTTTTGCGAGGCCCTCCATTAAATAAACATCTGGCTCTTCCATTCAGCAGCATTATTCATGCCATAGGACGGAATTGAGATCTTCTTCTGCTCTCGTTCTGTTGCTGTTCTGCCACGAGCAGCACACTGTATCACCGCACAATGAAGTCATGTACATTTCTACCATTCAAACGCAACGCAGCATGTGCCAAAGGCTCACTTCTACGGTAACAAGAGAAATAGGCATTATTCCAGATTGCGAAGGGACCATAAATTGGCTGCTTAAGAGCTTTGTTTTTACAGGAAGCTCTTGCCTGAGATGTTGTAAAATCCACTTCTGGCCCTGTCACCACATTATAGTATAGGCCTCACCTTAAAAATACATCACTGTATCGGGGCTGTCAGGTAGAGTTACATAAATGCCCACATGACCCCGACTCTCTGCCAACAGAGACAAGCGTATATTGAGAGATTCATACCAGGAGCTTACCGTATTATTCTCATGCGATTTCATCCAATGTGCATCCAAGTAGCAAACCAGGAGTAGAGAAGGTAAACTCAAAAAGATGAATATGGATGACCGAAATAAGAATTAAAAAAAAAATCCAACACAGATAATGCATTCTGGAAAATGATGTATCATTTGTAGTTCATATATATATATATATAGTTTATTCAAAATCATGAATGAATAAATCTACCCATCCATTCATCCATCTGTCATTCGAAGCCTAGCCTATAACTTTCAAAGACATTCAAATTTGGAATTGGCAAGCTTTGCTTTTCTAGTTAAATGTTATATGACAGTTTATATGCTGTTTAAATTCCAAATCTCAGTTCATTTTATTTGACTTGCAAATGTAAATTACATTTCCTTATCCTGCTACCTCATGAATTGAGAATTGAATTAAGAATGCTGTTTAAATCCCAATTCTGAATTTCACACAACTCTAAAACTACAAACATGTGTTTATTGTAAAGTCTATACTTGTTATTTATAAGGAATTTTTTCGAGGCCTGTGAACCAAAATATGTTCATTTAAAATAAAATGTAAGTCACTGTTAAAAAATACCACTTGCCATTTCTAATGAAAAAAAATGTGACCTGCCTGTGAAAACCCAAAGTCATTTTTGATGATTTACTGTTTTCTACATAAAATCATCCTTCATAAGGTAATAACATTCTGTGAAATGTAACCTTGATATCTTTAATATTGCCTGAGTATGACCATGTCGAATATTTAAATCATAGTGAAATTAATGGTTGAAATCAAACTTTGATGCTTGTTATCTCATAATTAGAGTTTGAGACTTTAGCCTGGATTTCACAGAGAGGGTCACAAAGTTAGAGTCAAATATGGCAGCATAGTGATTGCCAATATAACTTGAAAATGGCACACAGAGTCAAAAAGATTTCCAACAACTTTTTACAGTAAGATTTTTTTTTAATGTTATTAATTGTATATGTGTATCAGCAGGTCCTATATTGAACACGTATACTAAACAAACAAACATGTTTCAGCTAAATTTATTAGCAAACTTCCAGGTTACTGGCTTTCTGTTCGACATGTTTTTCTCTTTCCACTTTTTCCACCTCAGTCATTCATTGCAGTGCAGAGACAGCTGCTTTGAAAGCCGTCATGATGACATTGGCTGCCGGATCTAAAGTATGGGGGCTTTTGGTAATGTCTTTGTCATGATGGCTCAGTCACCACTTGCACATAGTTTGTCAGTGGCGCAGAGACACATGTGGCCCGACTACTCCAAACAAAGTTTTAAAAAGAGCGGTTCTTGATAGCTAGCTCACCGTGAGTGCACAAATGAAGGTCTAAATTCTGCTCTGACTGACAGGTGAAGAGCCAACCTGTCAAACATGGTGAAACCCTGTACCAGGGGACATCTGCTGGCAGCATGAGAACACACAACTGTTGAGCAAGTATGTCTCAATTAGCCTGATAGGGGTATTAGGGCTGGCCTCATTTCTGCCTGCATACAAACTGTTATGTTACATCAGCTCGAAAAAGTTATTGTGTGAATTAAGTTGTTTGAGGTGATTATAAAATGTTGAATGTTTTATTAATTTGATGAAGAAAATAAGGTAAATAATACTACTAAAAATATATAAATATATTTATATAAATGTATTTTACTGCACAGTTTAATAAAATAAAATTGTATAATAAAGTGCATTTATAATAATATATTATAAATATCTATATTTAAAAATATAGATTTTATTATGTAATTTAAAACAAATGTATTGGGTAATATTGTGACATATTATAGGCAAAAAAATCTAAAATCTAATAAATATATAATGATAATAAATGTATATATTTAATTAGCATATTTCATTTTACTGTGAAACTTATTCTGACATACATATTATAGGATGAAATAAAATAGAAATAAAAGCAAAAAAAAATGTAATGACATTTTATAGATTTCAATTATTTTACATGTGAAACATTATTCTGACACGTTTTATAATCTTATGTACAATAATAAAAAAAATGAAATCTATAAATAAATATATAATTATAAATAGGTATTTTATTTTTCCTGTGAAACATATTTGGTTTCATAAAGGGTCTTCAAAACCATTTGAATAAAATTATATTTTATACATAAAACATGTATAAAAAGTAATATTACATGATATATAATTTATATTACATTATATATATAATTGCATATTTAAATCTGTATATCATTATAATATGTATTATATTATAGGCTCTTCATATAATTATAGCTCTTCAAAACTATTTAAATGCTTTAAACCACACAACATGCTGATATGCATTGTTACCACACAAGTAAATGCAGGTGGGCTTCAGGGACAGACTTGTAAGGGCATATCAATTGAATTAGTAAGCATTAATACATTATGAGCGCTGTTCTGGCTCGCTACAACATGTTGGGGCAGGGAGCTAATGGGCGTAAATGATTTCCATGTCTCACCGAGGGTACACAAGCACTCCTCCTTGTCAACTGGGAGCGATTTTGTAACCCACACTGTTGCAGTGCCGTAATGGAAGATGGCTGGGTGAAACCTTGGGGTCCACATTAACCTTTAAAGTGTTGGCCCAAATTTGAGGAGAGGCCGTACAGGACCAGAGTTAATGTACTAGCCTCCATATCCCGGCCCGGGAGGGGTCTGCTGAAAGACTGTACGCACCAGCTGCCCCCTGCTATTTTTGAAGGGGCATTTGTCCCATCCTTATCCCTCACTGGCTGACTCAACTGAAAAACACGAGTCCATAACTGTGCCAAATCCAGCCGTTACCTGCACTCATAGCAAGGCACCTGAACCTGTTAACCCTGTTAGCCTCCACTCATAGGAGAGCACTTCTAGAGGGACTTTTTCCACAGGTTTTGGTGTCTCTATGTTCATAAACCTGCTAGAGCTAGTCTATTGGTCTTAAGTACTTTAAGATACAAATATGCACTTTAAGGGGTAAATAAGGTACAAATGAGTAACTTTTTTCAAAGTGTCAGCTTTTGGGCAGAAAATTTGAAGGATTTAACCTCTGAACGCACCATTTTTTGCATGTTTCTAATTGTGAGGATGCACCGTCTACAAACAAACCACAATTTGCACTGCATCAGAGCTCTGGTGGCACATGGGCACTTCAAATCTGTCAGCGTTCTGAAATGCCAGCATTTATGCTGTGGCATGATTGCACCATTTTTCAACTAAAAAGGTCCACTGCATGTAAATAAATAGCAGAGCCTTGGCTGGAATTATAAAAATGTCACCACAAACCAACAAGTGCCGCTGATGCATATAAAGCTGTTTCGTTTCGAGAAGAATGGGGAGGAAACTGTGATACTTAAGAATCATTAAAATTGTATGAGGTTGTGCTGCACGCAAGTCAAATATGACTTCTCTGTTCGCTACAGAGAGAGAACATAAACAATGCCGCCTGCCACACAGCGCGGTCCATAAATGCCTCCAGAATAATGTTTACATCTCAACTGATCTGTCATCTGCAGGAGCCCCTGCCCCATCATGTGCCTCACATGCCCTCAGCCGGACGTGCCATAAAGATGCTGACAGAGGATTCCTTGTCACTGCACCAAATACTTGTTTTTAATAAAATGCTGATCAAAATATCAGGAGATTTGTGTCTCTATTTGAATAACAACATATTTTAGACCTGTAAGTCACTATTAATTTGTGGTAACATATAAATATTTTTCTCGAATGATACATAAATGATCATTTGTTTTGGTTTATTTCGGTGCTTGTTTGTAATAAACTCTCTACTGAAGTTGTTTAGTGGAAAAGAATGGAAATGCAATGCTATGAATTTTGTTTATTGCCAATACACTTGTAAAATATTTGTATTGGCCGTTATGGGAGAATAATATTGAACCCCAAAAATGTGCATAATCTATTTTGGATGTAGAGTAAATAGGATATTAAATGTAGATTTTAGATCAAAAAGCAACATACTGAATTGCAAATGCTCTTCTTAAAAGTAATCTCCAAACGATTTCCATTGTGCTATAACACATTTAGAGTTAGAGTTGACCTGAAACATCGTTTTACAGTATCACAGGCAGACAATGTAGGCTACTGTGTTCGGATATTTTTCAACATTGTTTCTTTATTTAGGCTATTCGTTTACTTTGATTATTCGTGTTATTGATTATTAGTAATGCACTTGCACATTTGTGTTGCAGTAAGCTGTGAAGTGTCAGGTGCACTCACTATTCACTGTTCTGTGTGTAGTAAAAATCATTGATGAAGTACCACAATTTTCCATAAGCACTCAGTTTAAGACGCACAGCCTGATCAGACGATGACAGACAGCGTCAATACAGGACCCGTTTACTAGTAGCTCTATGCTGCCCTCTTTTGGCTTGATGTGATCGTGTCATTCAAGCGTCACGGCAAAATAAAAGATATTGGACATTAAGCATATTTATCTATTTCAAATATTTAAGTTATATTACTATTAATTAATACACTTTTAATAAACTAAACAAACAAATGCGATCTTCGATGCTCTTCTAATATATGCATAATTATTTTATTTACTTAAAAATATTTATTATTTTATTTTTTATTATTTCGTCAGTTAGCAGACACTTTTATCTAAAGCGACTTACAAATGAGGACAACAGAAGCAATCAATTGTAGTAATAAAACAACACATATATATATATATATTATTTATATATATATTTTTATATTATATATATATTATATATATAATATATATATTATATTATATATATATATATATATATATATATAATATTATTATGTATAATGAAAATTATGTAAGCAATTTATTGAAAAATCTTATTGTTAATACATTTTTAATAATTTTAAATAAATAAATATTAAATCTTTAAAATCCTGTGTAATTTGTGTGACCTAATATATTTAAAATAAATAAATAAAATTCTCACTGCTCAACATCTTTCTGAAACCTTCTAATACATTTATTTATTTATTTATGCATGCAAAAATCACTCACTCACTCACTCACTCACTCACTCACTCACTCACTCACTCACTCACTCACTCACTCACTCACTCACTCACTCACTCACTCACTCACTCACTCATTCATTCATTAGTTTGTTTCAGAGAAAATAATTAATTCAGTTTTGCAGGGGATAAATATCCTTTACATAGATTTAACAAAAAATAGAGAGGCAGTGATAACTATGTGCTTTGCATATTGTCCTGTTTTGGACATTTGAGCTTGTGTGGGCCTGCAAATTCTGATTTAATCATATACATTGCCCTCACTTATCTAAGCCGTCTTGGCTGTATACTTTGGTCCCTCTATAGAAGTGTTCCCTCTTCAACAACGCTAATCTGTGCTGCTTTGTGAAACAGTGGGAATTCATTCACTCTCGGGGGCTGGAGCCTGTCCCAGTCACCCTTCTTTGAGCGCTGACAACCACTGAGCTCTTTGCCACCAACTGCCACCAGGGACGACACTTGTTTAGAGGCCTCGAGCCCAGTTAAGGACGTAAAGGAGAGAAAGAAAGAGAGTTAGCATGTGTATGTGTGAGGGAGAGAGAGAGAAAGAGAGCTGCTGATCCGATTTTGCACTTGTATACTTATCAGTGACATTTAGGGGCCAGTTCCTCCTTAGTAATACAGATGGACAAAAACAGCATTAGCTGGGCTGCTGTTTGGGAGGAGTAGCAGAATAGCTAATCATGACTGGGCAGCCTCTCCCTGTGTGTTCTCCAAAGACTGGAACACAGAAGGAGTGTTCAGACGGCCCTCACAGGAACAATGGCGTTTGTCCTGCTAGCATATGGGTGCAATGGGTAAATTATGTAAATAGATATGGAGCAGCTTGTGGGGCTGTATTCAACGTGCTTTCAGATATGCATGCATAGCAGGTCACCACCTCTTCCTCACGTTCTGAATCTCTCCATTAGTGCCACAACAAAGGCTTTACAACGTTAGAAATGGATGTTTACTGATCTTTGATATCCATGTCAGTTATTTGGGTACATGAAATGTTTCATAAAATCTTTAAGAACTTTGCAGGAAACTTTGATGGTATAAAAATGTACTGATAGTCAGTCAGCATGTGATTGTTCATTTTATACACTGCTGTTCAAAAGTTTGGGGTTGTTAAGATTTTTTTAACGTTTTTGAAAGAAGACTTTTATTCTCACCAAGGCTGCATTTATTTAAACAAAAATCATGTGAAAACAGTAATGTCATGAAATATTATTACAATTTACAGTATTTCATGTATTTTAAAATATTATTTATTCCTGTGATGGCAAAACTGAATTTTCAGCAGCTATATTACTCCAGACGTCTTTGTTATGATCCTTCAGAAATTATTCTGATATGCTGATTTGCTAAAAAAAACTTATAAAAAAAATAATATTATTATTATCAATGCTGAAACCAGTTGTGCTGCTTAAAATTTTCATGGAAACTCTAATATATTTTATTATGAACAGAAAGTTCAGAAGAACAGCATTTATTTGCAATCTTTTGTAATGTTATAAATGTCCTTTAATGTGCTCTTGCTGAGTATTAATGTCTTTTTGAATTGGGGTATATGTATCAGACACCTTTGTTTATCCCAGCCCTCCAAAATGAAAAGAACAGTTGTTTTCGTAGAAAGTCTTTAGGGTTTCCTAATACAATAAAAGATAATCTAGTCCTATCATACGTATTCACGTTCAGTGGTCATTCAGGCGTGGATGTCTCTCAGACGTCTTTTCAACTGCTAAGTGTTAAAAATGCCGGAAGAAAGATGACTTGATTGAATTTCCCATGGATCACGACGTTACCGGCTTGTTGATGCGGAATGCACCCACGTAACTGTTTGTGATGGGTTTTGTACTAATTACCACTATGCTGGATAATCTCCCAAGATTACAGCAACCTGTCACAAGCATCTTTCCAATCAAACTGTGCAGCATCAAGGGAGAGAGTTTTGTCAGTTTCTGTTGTTGTTCTGTCTGGTGTGACAATGATTAAATATGAGGTTAATTTCTTCTGCCCCTCACATTACACTGTGCCCCTGCCCTTACAATATTTATTCACCTCTTCCTAATTGAAATCAGTTTTGTTTAATTTATCAGCTGCTTAAGTGCATTTGGTGCAGAGTGATTTTGTATGATTTCTTGAAATGTATAGGTTATATTGTAGTGGAGCTGTTTAAGAACCTTAACAGAGAACAGATTGCTCTGATCATTGAAAACCAAATAGTCTAAGCAACGCTTTTGGCCTGAGGTAGTCTTTAATGATAATATAGGATTCTTTCATTAATAATCTTAATTGCTTCTAAATGTGCAATTGGCCTGAAGAACACCATCAGCAGTGTGCATGTTTTCACTTGTTTCTTTATTAATGTTTCTGTTTTCTATCTTACTGTTAGTGGAAAGAGTGGAGGTACTGAAGTAAACACACAGACAAGGAGAAGATAAATGTAGAGTATGTTTGTTCTACTGTATTAAAAGACAAACAACAATTCATTCTCTAGTCCATAATGGGAAGTGAATGGAAGCCAAACTTTTGTCACAGCTCAGAGTCTATTGACACAAAGTGGAATATTGAATTATAAAAACCTACAACTTTCTGGTGCTCTTATAATAATATTATTGAGCTGAGAGAAGAGGAAAATGCTTACATGGTTTGATGAAACAAATGAAAGAATATATTGAAAAGGTTTGTACTGTAAAAAAAAGTCCAGTAATACACCATATATCCATATAAAGATGTCACATTGTAAATATATATCTCTGGGGCTACTGCTACAGTGCATATATATATATATCATTTTTGTCTTTTCTCTGTAAGAATATCTAAACATCATTTAGATGAATTTACTTGAGACAAAAACATGAAAATAAGAATACATGTATTGCTCTTATACCTAATTAAAACATATTTTTTTTCCTTTTCCTATTTAAGCGTAAACTTCACTGACAATAGTTTGATTTGTGCTTAAAAAAACTATTTGCCAATGAAGACATGTTCTTAAAAAAATGTATATTATGCAAAGTATCTCTCTCTCTCTCTCTCTCTCTCTCTCTCTCTCTCTCTCTCTCTCTCTCTCTTGTAATGTAAGAAACTCTTGACTTTTGTCTTTAAAAAAGTGCATATTGTTAATGCATTTGTATTCAATTTGTTCCCTTTAAAGCAAAATGTTTTGCGCTAATGTGAATCAATGCGTTTTTATTTGCAGACACAAAGGCCTGGACCTCTGCGTATGCCTGTACACTCCATGGGATCATGATATGTTGTCATGCGACATACATAATTACATACCTTTTTACCCTCCACCCGGGACAGCTTTACGCTTCTCCGCTCTCCCTGCATGTCACCACCCATCTGTGCTTGAGAGAGGAAGTACAGTGTGGTTTAAATGAGGGCGTTTAACATCGCTGTGCCTCTAGAGCCCCTGCCTCTCCTCGGGTCTGACCTTGGCTTTGACTGCCAGACTGACTCACAGCTTCATTGTGACTACAGGAAAACAATGTGTGCGCAGAGACAATGCAGCTCTCCTGTCCCATGTGTCCCTCCACAAAGACTCCCCCTGTTCGGCACCTCACCAACAGGCCCTTAATTCCTCTTTTGTTTGGAAAATGGGAAATGCGCAAGGATCTTCTTAACGAAAGGCATAGGATGAATACATTCATGGGATGGGGTCTCTTGTGGAACACAAGTGAGCCCTTTCTGTCTTTGGCCCTGACACTTCTCTTTAATACACAAAAAGCAATTACAGCCCGGTTTCCCAAATGACAGCTTTCTGTAAGCTGTTGTCCCAAAGGCAGACGTGATGAGAGCTGTAACTTATTTCCCACATCTCCCTTGTATCTTTTCCTGCAAATCAGGCGGGATGGGATTAACGGAACGACTGCCAAATGGTGCCTGTGAATTTCGGATTATGGTTTGTGGAGGACTACAGTTGAGGTCCAAACAGGTCGAGATTCCCATTTCTCTCCTTTCTATTCACAGCTTTAATGCATTCTAGGTTACACTATATGAACATTAATTATTTATTGAAGAATTTGTACATGTGTCTGGATTTGTGACATTTTTGTGAGTGTGTGTGCATGTATGTATACAGCTGTCACTCCTCCATGCTACTCGGGTCTATTAAGAAGAGCAATTAAATAGAGAATATCTTTCTGTAAGCAGTTAATGAGGTTTGGTCCCTGGAGGAGGCGGCTGATTGGCTGAGACTGTGGACTGGGGGAAGTCAAGGGCACCGTGCTAAGCAATGCATTGTGGGAGACGATGACATTATGCACCATGGGACCAAAGGACTTAAACAATATTAGTCTATCGCTTTTTTCCCAGACACAGATTTTACATTAAAGGGACAGAAGCCTCTTGAAAGGATGATCTTAAACATCTAAATTTGAAATCAAATTTTCTCCAGCTTTTGTGAGCTTATAACAATGCATCAATCACTTTAGTACACAAAGTGCAGTTTAATTGTCATCTACATACTAGTTTACATGCTGCTTTATAATTGTAATTAATGTACAGAACTGATCCAAACATCTACTTAGACCTTTAGTCATTTTGCAGACGCTTTTAAAAGCGTTGATACATAAAGCATTAATCTAGAATGCCCATAACACCAAGTTCAGGCATTGTTCAAATAAGTACAAGCTAGCAAGGGAAGGAGACAAGTTCAAAGATTGTCATACATGTCTCAAACGAGGCGTCGCTCAATAGCAGATCTCAGATTATGCAATATGCAAGCATCAAACTGGATGCGAGCTGCAATGGTTTGGGGCTCTTTTGGGCTCGTTGAAGACCAGTATTCTGAATCAAACCTAACGTTGATAACGTTCCAGTTTTTGTCAAAATACATTTGAATGAAAATTATATTAAAAATCAATTGGTAATATAATATATTTTCAACTAACTCAAAAAAATATGCATACACCAAACATCAAATGTTTGGTTCTATATTTTCAAATAAAATATGCATCACATTTCCTCACATATTGATTGAATAAATAATAGTTCCAGACAAAGTCACCGTACAACTCATACATGTTTCATCCATGAATGAATCAATGGTTTGTTTTTAATTGGTTTGTATTTAATGTGATTCAATTCTCAAGATAGCATTCACACTTGTTTTGATACTTAATGGCTCAAGGTGTTTGAACATTGCTTGAATGAATTTTTCAGTGGCTCATTGATAAAAACAGTCACTTGCTGCCACCTATTGTCGTAACAATGTAACCTGCAGGAACAAAAACAATCATTAAAAAATCACTAACACACAGCCTGATAGTGTGTTAAGAACAAACAAAAACAGCATTAATCTTAAGATTAAAACCACAGTGCCAGTTTATTTAAGAATTGGTTAATTTGTTAATTATTTTGCATATTAATAGGCTATCCATTTTAATAAACCACCTGGTAAATAATATTCTGCATCTATGCCTTCAAGCACATGTAACACATTTATTTGGGTTTGGTTGGCAATTCTGCATCACATATGGAAACTCTTTATCTTTCAAGATCTGTTTATATTGTTCCATTTCTAAACAACAAGTTTTTTATTAAATTGTTCCCCTCTAAACCCCACGTTCATGTTTACATAAGTAGTTTGACCTAGGCAGACTTTTGACCCCCGGCATTCATTCTCTCAAGTCTCAGAATGCTTGGAGCGTTTGGGGGTCCCCACCAATCTTGTATCTCCACGTTGAGTTTAATTGCCCCTGTAATTGCCCCTCTCTGGTTGGACCTGTAATAGTAGTAGGTCTTGGATATTGGCAGGGGCAGCTCACTGTAGCATGGTTAAAACAACCTTAATGTTTTCTGTTTCTGGAACTGAGAGGATCTACTTACAATGGAAACAGCGTTGCATCGATGTAATCATACACTACTTTCCTATTCACCTTTTAGCACCTTCCAACATTCAACATTGTCATTACAAAGAGTAAATGAGTATCCACATTACAGAACGACATTACACTGAATTAATGTTTTTTTTTATAATCACGAGTATAAATGGAACGATAGTTTGCCTCATTGTCTCATTTTTCAAAGCTTTGTAATTTTGGCCCAAGTTCAACAAATTACATTTTTACTTCTCATTCCCACTTCTTCCATGCACTCGGAATTCCCAAATCCCTTCCCTCTCTGATTACCATATCATCTCAGACCCTTCTCCCCCCCCCCCCTTCTCTGTCAGTAAAGCTGCCCCATTAGCCCCTTTGCAGGAGTGTTAAGAGTAATGGCCCTGCCAATGTGAGAGCCAACACAGGGGAAATAACGCTTCCCTCGCCTGGCCTGGAAATCTCAGAGCAGGGTAATGAATCCTTATGAGAGCAAGGCAGAGGTATATTGTTCCCTTATATGGGGGAGGGAGGTGGGCAATGGCAAATTGAAGAAACTCACGAGCTGCTGTTGTGTTTGCAGGTCATTAAGTCTGTGTTAATCATCTCGGAGCATTTTCATAAGTTTGCGGGGGCAAATGAAGACCTATGAAGGGATGTGCTGATAGCGGAAGAAAGAAAAGTTGGACAGGAAGAGAAAATGCACAGTACTGATCAAATTCAATGCGGCCTAAGATAACTTAGGCAACCATCATGCGGCCTTGACTTCGGTCAAATTTGCTCATTATGTGTGATGATGAAGACAAGATTCTGGTTTCCCTGTCATCTTAAGCTCAATGCACTACTAAAATGTGCACTTCTTACAAAAATACGTATATATATATAGGACAAACATATATATTTTAACTTCATATCAACAGATTCAGATGGATCAGTGCAGAGAATTACTCCGAGTTCTGTTTTATATACTTATCAGCAGCTGCATTACTAATTGAAGGCCTAATTTAATGGTGCCAACAATGAGGAAAGTGGATACGGCATTCAGAATTAACGAAGCCTTCCAACAACACTTTTTATATGCGAATTCATACTAAAGAAACATAATCTATTCTTGAATAAAGCCCCCCATGTACTTTACACTGCTTTTAAATATTTTCCGTGTAGAGAACATGTCTAATTGTAGTCTGGCACAGCGTCTCCAGTAAATCTTGCTCAGTGAACCCATATTTTCTAACTGCAACTGACTATCTTTATTTCTCTGGCTCAATAAAACCCTGCCATTTATGAGAAACCAACAAGATTCGAGTGACATCATTCACACTTTTCTTTTTAACTCTGTACTTGCCACAAAGCATCCCATAACAAGATGGAGTTCTCATTTGTGGTCTGTTTCCCTTTTGTTCTGCGATTCATTTGTTTAATGCTCAAGGATGATAGAGATTATGTATTCATTGTTGGATAGGTGTAATTTCACCTTATGGACTAATTAAGTAATGGTTGTGGGTGTAGATGAAACCCTCCCTATTCTGTTCTGGAGTCTTGCCAACGGTACCTTTCCACAGCTGGGTCTTGTTTGCTTGTCTTATCTCAATTCCCCTCAGTTTTTATATTATGGAATCTTTCCTTCTCCTCACGCCAACAATACCACAGTCTGTTGTTTTTTTGTATTGTTTTAGTGAATGGGGGCGTCTTGGGGGTGTGAGAATGAAAGTGATTTTGCATCCAAACCCCATACACCAGTTTTCATAAAAATAGTATTATTTAAGTTGTCTTTCAAAGAGCATTCTTCTCCAGGGTCTCTGTAAACATGACATCTCCCATTTAACCCTTTCTCTACAGATGAATATACTTAACATGTGAAAAAGTATCTTTGAGACCAACGTCCTTGAACATTTTACACCGCCATATTCTCCTATCTTACCTTTTTTTTTCCAGTTTATCACATTAACACGTAACGGCTCCAGATGTTGACTCCTCTTTTTTATTCAGCTTAATTACTAATTGAATTTGCCCATAAAAGAGCAGATGCTTTCTGCTTCAGAACACAATGTGTCAGGGGCACAGAAACGACAGGAACATGTTGGGAATTGGACTAAAGCACTGAGTGGATTTTAACTCATTCTATGCCAGGACTTTGTATATAGCTGTATATGTAAGCGATTATAAACAATTTACAATAATCAGCATGTGTTTATTTACTGTAATACTCAGGAAAGACACAATTAAATATCATGCTTAAAATGTCCCTCCAGGGACGTTTTAGGCATTTTACAAAAAAAATTTTTTTTCAGTTATTTATACTGAATGATTTCACTGCAAAAGTGCGTATTATGAACACACATTATTTTATAACTCCTGCTAGATTTGTTAAACAAAATGTTGTTGAGCGCATGTTGCCGCCTCAAGAGGCCAGTGAAAACTGTCTTTTTATAAAAGAAGACCATGGGACAGTGATCACTAGTTGATTTCTGCCGTTTATGCTGTAGCGTTCCCATGAAAATGTGGTCAGCACATCATTTCAGAGTGGGAGTGGGAAATCGGGCATTTTTATTTATTTATTTTATTCACCACACATGTTTCCAATCTGCAGAAACTCTGCATAGTTGGGTTTTTCCCCTTTTACAATGCCATTACAAAACAATGTTCATTGTTTGTGGCATTTGCTCTAATTTTACAGCTCTTGCTCCATTTTGTACCCATTGCTTAGTCCTGCGCTGGACTGGCTATGGGATACGGGACTCTTTTCATGCTGTTTTATTTAAGGATGTTATTGTTGGCCCTTGCACAGGCCACAGTCAGCCCCTGGGTCTTTTTCCCAAGCGATAGAACCACCCACACGTCATCCATCATCTGACCTCTCTCTGCATGACAGGTCACTTCTGCTTTTCCACTAGGATGCACCATGTTTGTGTGTGTGTGTGTGTGTGTGTGTGTGTGTGTGTGTGTGTGTGTGTGTGTGTGTGTGTGTGTGTGTGTGTGTGTGTGTGTGTGTGTGTGTGTGTGTGTGTGTGTGTGTGTGTGTGTGTGTGTGTGTGTGTGTGTGTGTGTGTGCTGCAGGGCAGTTTTGGGATGGTAATTATAAGATGAATTTGAGACAGAGCTCATAATGCAGATATGAAACTCTGTTAAAACTGTGGGGTTTATATGGTGTTGTAAAACCTCATCTAAATACAGTTCAGTAGAGTGTCTTGCCAAGCTCTGCAAACTCTGAGCTAATTGTATACTATTATCTATAATTACAAATAGGTAGGCTATTATTGCACCTATTCACCAACTATTATTACACCACCGCAGTTCAGGGTGTTTATAATGATAACAAAGTGAAACATACTGACTGAAATATGATTTAGGCCTTACATATTATGAGTAGAGGGAAAAGAGAGAAAATTGTTTATGTTGTGTGACAGTGCCCCCTACTGATAATTCAGCTCACATCATGCCAGTGTTTTAGATAATGATCAAATGTTATTTTCTATGCTATTTTCCTCCCATCATTTATTTTTGGCAAAACATTAGATATTATTTTATGAGGACAAAACTTTTCGTTTTCAAATCTGAATGTTGATTTAGGGGCATAAAATCAAATATCACATCACGGACGACTAAAAATATTCCACTTTATTTCATGGACCATTTTAAACAATGAGGCCTTTGTACATTTACAGCCAAGATCTCCCTTGCATTTTTCACTTTGAAGTCCATGCAATTAGCATTTCCACTGTTTGAGCTGTTTCCTTCATTTATATTTCATTAGTATCACTATATCCAAGGCCAAAATAAAGTAGACAACCATAACATATCTACCCACTTAATGTTTTGCTCCTGACATTTCTCAGACATTTTGACATTTACTCAGACATTTACTTTTAGAGAATTTTATTTATTTATTTATTCATAACAAATTGACAATTACTTATAGCCAAATCTGCATTAAAGTAAATGCAGAAGTTAATACATTTTCTTATAGTATGCGCATTGACATCAGTTTTTAAAACTGTAGGTGACTCCATTCATGCATTAACACATAGGCCTACATACGCTCACTGGCCACTTTATTAGGCTAGTACCGGGTTGGACCCCTTTTGCCTTCAGAACTGCCTTAATTCTTCGTGGCATAGATTCAACATGGTGTTGGAAACATTCCTCAGAGATTTTGGTCCATATTGACATGATAGCTTCACGCAGTTGCTGCAGATTTGTCACCAACAACCATTCCACGTTCAAAGTCCCTTAAATCCTCTTTCTTGCCCATTCTGATGCTCGGTTTGATCTTCAGCAAGTCGTCTTCACCACATCTAGATTACTAAATGCATTGAGTTGCTGCCATGTGTTTGGCTGATTAGCAATTTGTGTTACCAAGAAATTGAACAGGTGTACCAAATAAAGTGGCCGGTGAGTGTATATTCAACAATGAATATCATAACCACTTAATTGTAAAATTATCAAACTGTATTATGGTTGATCAAAGCTCCATTTGAAAACTATTTGATGGATAAATCACTGCTCATATAAGTCTATATTTTCTTCCATAGTTACTAATTTAGAATTTTGTTGTTTAATAAAAACTTAACTAGGTAAGAGACGCATGTTAGTGTCCAAACGAAAATTTTCTGACATATTCGGTTCTGAATGTATTTCCTTCATAGGCTCAGTCTTCGCAGTCAAGCTGTCTATGGTTTTCTTCATTGAACTTGCAGCAGTAATTGAAGCAGATCCCATGGGTGTGGTGCATTTGGGGACGTTAAGTGCTGTCTCTTGTCATGCTCTGTTTTTGTAAAATAGTTTTTTTTTTGTCAGTTTCCTTTGATGTTCTTCATTGTTTAGTTTTTTTTTTTACATTTATTTATTTATTTTGTTAAAGTGTGCAAGAAGCTCCTAATGCTTGTTTTCCACGAGAGGCTCTCCTCTCCCAGGGGGCTGTCATTTGTGGAAGGGCCTCCATTTTCACCCGTCACTAAGATGGCCCATCTACCAGAACACACAAAGTCTTGGCATCTCAGCTCCTGAGAAATGGACTACCTATTGGAGCTGACACCCAGAAACTTACTCTTTCTTACCATGCTAATGTCTCATACTTGGCATATGTGACTGATAAAACATGGCAGTGGCATTCTTGTCTGAATAAACTTTATATATATATTTTATATAGAACATATTTTATATACTTTCACTTGAATATTTAAGGGTTGTTTTTTGTTATTGTTTATTTTATACATTTCTGTATAGGTACATACCTTTATAGGCTTTTCAACTACATTTTTTTAAAATAAAGTACAATAATAAAACAAAACAGTCCAGAAACCAGAAAAAAATGTAAACCAACTCAACAAAAAATGTTGATTAATATACATTTTTACATTAATTTATAATTAATGAATTGATTTCATGTAAAACACTTTGACAGCTTGATCCTTAAATTCCATCTCTTTAAAGTCACATTAAAAATTAATTGTGCTTGGTGAGAACCCACATGAAAAAATACTAAAGTAATTTATAGTAAATACTATAGTGTTTTTGAACCATATATAGCAAAGTGTATTATACTGTATGTAATATAGTATTTACAACACTTTGTTAGTGAATGCTACAGTGTACTGTAGTATTAACTAGTGAACTGATAAACTGTAATAAATATATGCTTTAGGTTTTACTACAGTAAACTGTAATGTATTGTAGTATAATATACCATGCATTTTTTGAAAACTTAGTACAGTATTGGGTAAAGTAATTTGTTTATATTACTACAGTTGTTATATTACCACAGCAACTATAGAATTACCACAACAAATTAATTCAAGTACTTTACTATAGCATGGGTCAAAAACACTATAGTAGCCCATTTACTATAAATTACTATAGTAGTTTTTTCATGTGGGAAACTGAAATTTAATTAATTAGAATCTCAATTTACATAATTGTATAATAATTTGTAGAATTATACATATAATTTATTTATTGATTTATTTATTCATCCATTCTCACTATCATTTTAAACAAACCCATGCGTTAATTTTGTTCACAATCACTAACCACTTCTGGGAGGATATGCTAATGTGGTTTATGTCATATCCTTATCAAGGATGTAGTGTTCTGCTGAAGCAGCCAACGAAATTTCCGTAAGTGACAGCGCATTTCCGCAGTAACCTGTCTGGCCTGCGCTCCTCCACCGCTGTCTGAAGCAGCGTAACTTTAGAGTTCATGCTCAGGCTTTCGTGACCGCTCGCCTGGCACGACCGGTGGATTTCAAGGGCTGGAATACCTGTTTTCGCGACCGAGACCCCCAACAACACGGCCAAGATGTTGAATATGTGGAAAGTGAGGGAGCTGGTTGATAAAGCGTGAGTATTGTGAATGTTTTCGACAGTATTTCGGTGTCCTGTCTCATACCTGTTGAAAATGAGACACGTACGCATTCATTGACGTCACATCGCACTCTCGAGACTGGAGCTAGCACAGTAGCTAACTACAGCTTTGTTGTGCCCTTAAAACTTACGTATTTCGCCTGTGTATTCGGCAACTGTCGTTTTCGAGTCGGTTACGATACTTTTTCTTTTTTATTACGACTTAATTTTGTTTACGAGACAAACGGTACCCTCAAACTTCCTTACTATTATTAACTCAGTGGCTAATTTTATGATAGTTGCTAAACTTGTGTTGCCTGTCAAAACACGGCGCTTGTGTTTGAAAGCGCGTTAACGTTACGTACATGCCAAACCGACGTATTGATTGTTAATCTTTCTGATTACAAAATTAAGTAAGAGCACGTGTTTTACTTGGCATTGGAGTGGCAACAACTTTTTAATATTTGACAGCTATTGTCAGGCACTACTCAAGCTAATCAGCTAACGTAGCCTGAGATGAACAACGATTTTTGTACATATTTGCATGTGTCAGTTGCTGATTAATTGGCAAACTGTTTACACTTTCTAGTTGTAATTCTGGTACAAAGGCTGTAAGTTTAAAGATGGTTGCGTCGCTTCTGTAATGGAGCCTTTGAGTTTCATGGAATCTGTTGCTGTTAGACTGAAACTGGTGTTTTAACCCTTTAAAGGATAGGAACATAATACGATTTTTTTTTCCAATAAAATCTAAATACTACAATGCTATATTTTTGTTCAAATGATTGCTTTTATCTTTATCTACAATTTGCATCACATGATACTCACATTTAACTTATATACATTTATTTAGAGGTCACTGGCCTTCTGCGCTTTCAGTGCTTTAGTCCACTATGCCATGCTATCATATTTGCTTATGCATAACAATTCTACAATGATGCAAGTATTTATACATTAGTCCATAATTCTCTTCACCTAGGTATATGCTGGGACCCCCTTTTTATGTTTTTCTTAGAAATTGTGCCATCTCAGAAACCATTTAAGGGCTAAACCATTTTTCAGACTGTTCCGTCTGTCATATACTGTCTTTATGAATAGTTGTTCAGTGGGAAATTCAGAATGATGTTTTTCTTTAGAAGTGCTAAGGTCAAGAACAAATTAAATTCCTGTCTTAAAATAAACTTTTGGTCATAGTCACAGACTACACTTCTGTTTTATTTATTAGACTTTAGTATTTCTCAGTTCATTGTTCACAGAAACTTGAGAATGATCTTCAAGAATAACATTGAATAGTGATCATAAAAGAAGTTATAACTTTGAGCTTGATTTTTTTTATCCTTTGCTACCTTGCCCTTTTCTGATAGTACAGAAAAGCCGTTACTGAAAGCAAACCTTTGGGTGTTGCCTAATAAGTGGGCATGTCATTGAAACTGTTACATTTAAACACTCCTCTTCGGATGTGGAACTATGCTATGTGATGATATAAAGTATCTGACACTATAGCATATTGTATTGGCTCTAGCCACTTAATAGAGACTACAGAAAATCTCTGGAGAAGCAATAAAATAAATGAATAATCAATGCTATCTATTCTAGACGGCCAATACTCATCATGACCTGCAAAAAAAATGAATTTCCTGTTTTTGCAAAGCAAGTTTAAAAACAATGTAGCAAGGTGGAGAAATCTCTACTAACAGTATGACATTTTAACAGACTTCTTGCCAAGTGTATCCATGGGTGGACTGACAATGTGTGGGGAATTTAGCTTCATGCTGGTAAAGCAATGAGCCTGTTCCTAAATGGTGTGAAAGTCCTGAGATGCCACAGGAAGGCTTCTGTATTATAGTATTTAGTGTAGTAGATGGTATCATCACTCAGCCACGGGTATCGTGTAACTGTGGAAATAATTTCAGTAGTACCTTAAATAAAAATCAAAGCAGCCTGCATTATCCTCAAGCTGTGAAACCAGTTAATGCGGTTGGCCTGTCTGGTGTGTTTTTGAAGGATTGGACACAGTCTTGTTTATCCCAGATTACTCTGAAGAAAGAAATGATTGCACCTAGCAAGCATAAGCAAACGGATGTTCTGACCTCTTTTATCACCTCAAACTATGCTGAAGTTTTGTGTTTGATAGTTTATGGGGGTTTGTACATATTTTTGACCTTTATGATCCTGTCATTGTCTATAAGCGATTTAAACCTTAAATGGGGAAACGAGGATATAGGGAGAAAAAAAAGTGACTTTTTTATTGTATTTATTTCATCTTATGTTTACGCTTCCATTGAGAAAGACAATACTAAGGTATTTTCTCCCAGTAAACTGAGACACTAGACATTTTCTAAAGAAAATGACAATGATCTTTATTAAAACCACAAAGTGATTTTTAGGAGTAGGAAAGACTGAAGACTTTTATTTGCTCCACCATCTATTCTCAGCGAGTTTGTCCTACACCCCACCCATATACTGAGATCTCGTGTGTCTTGTATAACCACTCTTTGTCACTCTGGTTATGTCCCTCTAATGCTAAACTGGTTTCACATAAAACGAGATTTTGGCCCTTCTTTTCTGGTTATCTCCATTCGGTATTCAAATGAAGGTGGGGTCTAAGATTTATGATTGATAATGTTTTAGGCATTATTTAAATGACTATTCTAACTTTCTTTTTTTAACTAGGCAATAAAAAGTAGTTTTACTGACACCGGGGCATTTTTAAAATGGTTACTAACTCGCCATATAGCATGATACACAAATATAGCCTATGCTTTATATATTCACCTTATTTTTCACGTAACAAGGGGTGTGGCCATTTGTACATTTTAATGGGTTTTGCTTCCGGTCTCTTTTCATTCCAGCTATTATTAGCTGTACAAAACCGCCCGTTTTGCTGCTTGATACTACTAATTGGTGTGTCTTATTGCATTATTTTAGTGTATTATCTTAATTATGAACACACTGGTTTGTAATGCAAACCGTTTTAATGTTTACTGCACGTTGTTATTCTTCTCGTTATTTCCCTATAGCGGCTAATGAACCGGAAGTCTTGCCCATTGGCTTACTTCTGTGTTTAGGAATAAGGCGGATAATTTAAATAGGAAGTGATTTTCAGTGTGTCTATAATCACTGTTAATAAATAACCCGTATATAGCATAGTCAGATTCTGTTCTGTTCTCTCATCATTTACACACCTTCATGATGTTCGAAACATAGCCTATGATTTTCCGCCTTGGAGCAACAAAGGAGATAATTTGCATAATGTCCATGTTTTCATGTGCTTCATCGTGCTACACAATGTTGAAATAAGCACAAGTGTGATTGAGGCAGTTTGTATGGCCGCATTTAATTTCATAATGGCTCAATGATTTGAGATTACATTTTTGGTACTGTTATTATGCTTTTTTTGTTCTTTTGGAGCTTAACAGTTTGCTTTTGTTTTATGGAAAAGTGCAGAATCACTGTCAGAATGAATGTGCAAAAACTGGGGCCTGTAAGGGACAACTTTGTACCTCATCTACCCCTTTAAGGTGCTTATTATTAGAGTACTTATATGTATGCTTATGGTACTACTATAAGCCTTTTAGGGCTAAATAAGTTATACAAATATCCCTGTTTTATTCAAGGTAATAGTTTTGCGATTTTAAAGGATGTTGGATATTCTGCCTAACATTTATTTTTGTTTAATAATAAAAGGAAATTTTTCTTCCAGTTTCACAGCCAAACAAACTTCCTTTCAACATAGACTCCTTAATCCATCCATTAATTAATTAAAAAGTCACTTCTTTTTCCTGCTGATACATTTTTTTATCATATAATCAGTCTAAATAAAGGATGTTTGACTTTACTAAAAGGATGTTGTGTTTTAATCTCATTCTTACAGAACCAATGCTGTGATGAACTATACAGAAATTGAGTCTAAAGTTCGAGAAGCCACCAACGATGACCCTTGGGGACCATCTGGACAGTTAATGGGGGAGATCGCTAGGCAAGTGGAGGGGATTTTGATGCTTGATTTGTGTCTTTTCTTCCTCTGAATCTGTTTGTATTTGTCAACAGTTAAACATACATCCAATATGAAGAGTCTCTTAAGATAAGCCTCTCATATTTTTTGTTTCATTTCAGGGCCACATTCATGTACGAGCAGTTTCCAGAATTAATGAACATGCTGTGGACAAGAATGTTGAAAGACAACAAGAAAAACTGGAGAAGAGTTTACAAGGTATGCTTTACTTATGACGGTATAAGGACTGAAATGGTTTTGTTTTGCTGTAATCTGTGAGCTTGACTGTCCTCTCTACCGCAGTCTTTACTGCTGCTGGCGCACTTGATTAGAAATGGATCTGAACGGGTTGTTACTAGTTCAAGAGAGCACCTGTATGACTTGCGTTCAATTGAGAGCTATCATCATGTCGGTGAGTGAACTGCACAAAAGCAAAAGCTTATATTGTTATTCATCTGTCGTATACACTGCTTGATGTCTCTTAGATACTAGGATGAATGGGTTTTGTGTTTCAGATGAGAATGGCAAGGACCAAGGTGTCAATGTGCGTCAGAAGGTGAAGGATATGATAGAGCTTGTTCAAAATGATGACCGATTGAGAGAGGAGAGGAAGAAGGCCAAGAAAAACAGGGACAAGTATATAGGCGTGTCCTCTGACAGTATGTCGGGCTTCAGATACTGTAAGTCCCTAACTTTCTCTCTTTCTTACTTGCGCGCACACACACCATTCTCACTGTCATATTTATCAAGGTTTGCAAGGTTTTTTTTACATCACACAAAAACACATTTATCATAAGGAATATATCTAATCGGGACTCTCTGAAAACAAGGAGGTCCTCTGTCTCCTCTCCACTGTTGTTGTCCCTGGAGGGTTTGCATTGCCAGATGAGTGAACTGTACTGTAGATTTATTTTGATAGCTGCGGTTTCACATGACAGCATAATTTATGTTTTCGATGTCCTTGATTGGGAAGGAAAAATGCAATGGGTTATTTGTAATGGCTGTTTTCGATTTAACTGGTATCATGTTTAGTTTGACAGTCGTTTCGCTCTAAAGTTTAATGAAACTTGATTTGATATATATATATATATATATATTTTGTTTTTGAGATGATGGCCTGCACATTTATTCAGTAATGTAACCACAGTTCTTAATTATGAAATATACCCGTGAGGAAGCATCTTATACTAATTTTACTTCTCTTTACATTGACATCAAATTAGTCTGTGAATCTCACCCTGGGTCATATTTCACCCCATCCCTGGAAAATAAATTATATTTTGCATTACAACATTAAGCCTCTTTTTAGTACCAGTTTTTTAATCATTTTGATGACAATTAAGCACACCATTATAAACAGTATAATCAACAAAAACGAAACTGTTTTAATAATTAAATTAACTATGTATTATTACTTCATGGTAATATGTATTGTCCTGCCTTTAATTTATGCTAATTAAGTAATTAAATTCTAATGAGAACCACTAACCATAACTATTAAGAATAATGAAAATTGCAAACAACCTCTGAAGTAAAACATCTAACTGCAGGACAGTAATTAAAATAGGTCTGAAAATGTGTTTCATTTATCAGTGAGCATCATTTTCTTTTTGCTAAATGTTTTTTTTCCCTCTGATTTTAATTAGCCAGATATGTTTTTTGTGGGATTAACTCTTTTATTCCTTATATTTCCATATATGAGTTCTAAATGAAGTTTGACTGTATAATACGTGTGAATAGCATAACAGATTTCCTGTCCTGTTTATGCATTCTGCAGCAGAGGACAAGTTTGATTTTAGAGAGTCACACTCCAAATGGGATGAAGACTGGGACAAAAGCAAGGGGGCTTTCCCTTTCAGTGACAAACTGGGAGAGATCAGCGATAAGATCGGAAGCACCATTGATGACACCATCAACATGTTCCGCAAAAAAGACCGGGACGACTCGCCTGACAGATTCAGGTCAGGACCTCCAGGCCGTCTCACTTTACCCTTTCAGATCACCTGGAAACTCCTTTTCTGCCAATCTTCTTTTGTTTTTTTTAAACACAAATAGTAGAAATGTTATAACTAATTATGCAAACAAATTGTTGACAGTTGTGTCATGGATTGATTGTGTTTTATCTACTCATTCTTAAAAAAGGAAGCCTTTTGTTAGTGATCATACATAAGCGTATGCTTTATCTTCTGTATAGTGAAGGAGATGAGGACCGTCGGGGAACGCGAAACGGGCAGTCGGGGAAATCAGAATTTAAAGATGATGAATCGACGGTGACAACCAAAAGTGTCCAGATCGTCCAGGCCACAGAGACCACTGCCACTCGTAAGAGAGGAGGCATTCCCTCCAAAACGATAGACCTGGGAGCAGCTACGCATTACATTGGCGATAAACCCTCCACCAACACAAACACAAGCCAGGTAGATGTGAGAAAAACCTAGCTACACTACCAGCACTTGACTTTTCTTGTTTAATTAAACCTCGGACAACCTGGGCACATCGATAATGTAACTTTAAAGAGAGATTTGTTAATAAATAGTGTAAAATTAAATTATAAACTTGTATTCAAAATAACGTAGACTCTACACTGACATCTTGTGGTTGCTGTTAAGAGTGTTTCAGTTTGTCCTTTCTTTGTTACCATAGACCACATCAGCAGTGAGCCAGCCCAGTTCTGGTCTGGTGGACTTGTTCTCGGCAGATCCTGCACCTGCTCAAACAGCTTCCCAAGGTAACAGTAGCAGCATGCATCCTCTGGGTTTCTCTAAGTTAAGAATATTTTGGTGGATCTACAGTTTTGGCTGAGGAAAATATTATAGAATTAATTTTTATTTGATTTGTGATTCAACACTACCTCAACACCTGAGCATGCAAGAACATTTCACTTTAGTATGCTTAGGAGAAGTAATATTGAAGGGTTCGTCCCTAAAAGAAGCGGAGTTGCACTGTTCTACCACTTTTCGCAACAGTAAAAATAAATCCCAAGAGTGCTTTATGTTCACAAAACATGAGGTTTTTCAAACCACCTTTAAGATAATCAAGTATCGCCCAGAGGGCTGACAGAAAATACAAAGGAGCATTCATTGTAAGCAGCATGGATCTTGCAATGGACTCCGACTCACTAGATCAACACAGCATTGAACTTGTCATAAATAGAACACTGATGCACATTAGGAGTCATTTACATAAGGTAAACATTTCCGTCAAACTACTGTTCTGGTCAAATACTAATGAATAGTTGTGCAAGCCGTAGTTGGATATACAGTGTGGACGTAAAGGGAGGTGCGCACAGTTAAGTTTAGCATTGCGCTCTCCTGCACTCCTGCTGCCTGCTGAAGCATTTAGTCACTGGGGCCAGATGTCAAAGCGGTCCCTGGTGAGTGTGTAGTGCTGAGCAGATGCGTAGATCTCTCTCCTCACTGTCCTGCTTCCTCCACCACCAGCCAAACAGCTGCATCTGTCCTGCTCCACATAACTCCAGCCACAGGCTGCTGGAATGTAACGTGACTGGAGTGTGTGTGCCCCTCACAGACTCCAACAGATGTTTCTTATTGTGTTCTCCATTTTTGTCTTTTACTTTGGATATTAGTAGGGGATTGATATGTTTCACAAATCTAGAACATCATAATTAAATCTCTCTCTTTCGTTCTAGGTTCAGGCTCTGACCTGTTTGGAGGTTTTGCTGATTTCTCTTCTTCTGCAGCTGCAGCCAGTCTTCCATCATCAGCTGGTATGTTTATATAACCTCTTAACACACCATCAGGTCAAAAATACAACCTGAAACTCTTGATTATTTTTACTTCTACTTACAACAACATATACCTCTGTTTAAAAGTGTGTTTTTTTTCTAATTAAACTCGCATGTTAAAATAAAAGCCTTAAGGGAGTGCAACTTGAAAGACACAAAGTGGTGATATGTGTGTGTTTTTATATGGTTATTTAAATATAGTTCTGGGAATATAACAGAAGGCTGTTTGTTTTTCTGCTGGACCGGAGTTTGCCATCCTCAGCTGCCTGTTTATGAAATACTCCAAGCAGAAAGCTCTTAAATAGCGAGAGGAGGGGGCAGCCATATGGTGAGCTGCTGTGCTAAAAGCTAATGAGCACAGACACATTTCAGCTCTTGTTGGGTGTGACATGTCTCCCTGTGCATTTTTGGGACTGAGCTGACGTGACCGAGTCTGAGATTGTTTTTGATGTTCATGCATCTTCAGTGCCCTGACAGTTTCATTACTAGTTCTCTTGCATTTCTCTAGATTATTGTATTGCTCATTTACATGCAAATGCACATCCTTTGCTGGATGATAAAGCCTGACATGAAGCAAGATTGTGGAATTTGTGCAGTAAAAGCACAAATATGTCTTTTGATCAAAAAGCTTCCTAACTATTACAACTTCCTTCTATGTTCCCTGTGCTCTCTATAATTTTGTGTGTCTCTGTGTACCATTTCATCAGAAGCTTTTGTCTTTCCTCAGCTCCAGCGTCTAGTGGGAATGGAGACTTTGGTGATTGGAACGCTTTTCCTGCAACCCAGCCAGCCATCCCTGCAGCTCAGCCTGTTAACCCTGCAGGAATAGACCTTTTCTCAGGTCTGCAGGCGGCCCTGCTCCTGCCCCTGTCCCTGCATCCACAGCACCCTCATCCGACCTCTTTGACCTAATGGGCTCCTCTCAGACCACTAACTTCAGCACCTTCCAAAGCATGAACTTCTCCATGACCACCTCTCAGACCATTGGCATGCCAACGTCCAAATCTCAGGTGCCTACTGCCTTTGAGAGTTGTGTCAATGTATCTACTATATATTTTTGAGAGATGAGTACTTGATAGCTTCTATAATCATGTTTTTTAGATCAAGGCACCGTGAAATGCTTTGAAGAGCACAGGTTTCTTTGCCATTTTGATTTCCCATTTAAATTATTATTATTTATTTTCAGTTTACATTATCAAAACTATAATTTGCTACTTGCTATTGATGTTGGTTTGCAGGTGGTATCTTCTAATCCTTAATTCTCTTGCATAAAGGATGGGCCATCAGTATTTTTTATTCATTTTCAGAGAAGAGAAAAATTACACACTATATTTTCCTTTTTTGAAAGAAATGAATAGTTAATAATCTCATTTATTTCGCAAGGATGCATTGAATTGATCAAAAGTGACAGTAGCGTTTATAATAAAAAAAGTATTTTGAATAAATGCTGTTCTTTTGAACTTATTTTATCAAAGAATCCTGAAAAAATGCATCATGGCTTTCCACAAAAATATTAAGTAGTACAGCTGTTTTCAGCATTGACAAGTAATTGTCTTGTGCAGCAAATCAGCATATTATAATTATTTCTGATGCATCATGTGACACTGAAGACTGGAGTAATGGCTGCTGAAAATTCAGCTTTGCCATCACAGGAATAAATTACATTTTAAAATATATTAAAATATATGATTTGTTTAAAATGTTGATATAATATTGTTAATTATAGTTATTTAAAATATTAACATTTCACAATTTTACAGTTTTCACTATCTTTGTTTAAATAAATACAGTCTTGGTGAACATGAGAGACTTGGGTCCAAAAAAAACAACAAGCCCAAACTTTTAATTCTGTAAGATTTTGATTGTGCCACTGTAGATACCTAGTTTTAGCATAACTATGCATTTCATTAGGTGTTGCACCTATAATAGACTTTTGTGCATTGCCGTCCCTCAACATTATGTTTAGAGCACAATAAAAGAATAAAGATGATACCAAGTGATGTAGAGTTGCACATAGATAATGTGGTTTTCATTCAGATCCCCCATCTGTGGAGTACTTAATGCAGCTCATCTAAGTGGAACTGCACACTAAACACTATTTACGCA
The DNA here is from genome assembly GCA_027422405.1 of Ptychobarbus kaznakovi. NCBI lineage: Eukaryota > Metazoa > Chordata > Actinopteri > Cypriniformes > Cyprinidae > Ptychobarbus > Ptychobarbus kaznakovi. The sequence continues at coordinate 17,209,543 of CM049811.1, read as the reverse complement.
AGAAAAGACAATTCTGGCCGAGGTTCAGAGCCAGCGGTTTAGAGAGCAGTCAACATGAAAGCGAAACAAGTGAGGGTTAACACGCAGCATCGGCACAATTTTCCACCCACCCCCTCCTCATTACCCATCAACCCCGGTCCCCCTGGGACTCCCATCACAGAGAATGGCAGAATGAGGAGGAACAAGTTTAAGTCAGAAAACCATTAAATTGAAACAAAAGCCTTGCACAAAGATAATATTTGCATGCTAAAAGCCTGACCTACTTTAAAATGGCATGTTTTGTTTGGCTAAAGAAAAAAGCAACCCCCCGATGGTATAATTAGAGGGACTTGAGATGCATTTTTACATGCTGAAATAATTTTAGGAGAAGACAATGCCTCTCAACCAACATTTCTGTCTTGTTTAACTCAAGAGTCTTGATAACCCTGAAAGACCACAGTGTAATGTTCTGGAGTATTAATAGTGCCTTTCATCTTCTCTGACTTGTGTCATTCTGCCATTGGCAAACATTCATGGTCATTGGGGAATTTTAATTATCATGCTTGAACTGCGGCAGAGCAGTATCATCTTAGCAAAATCAGAGAAAACATTGTGTTTGATCATATGGATACTAACATATATGGTTTGTTCTAAAACTGATTTGATTTTCTTTGTCTTTGCAGCCGCTTAACTCAATGGGGAGCCCACTGATGCCCCAGCAACCGATGGCCCAGAAGCCCAATCCTAAAGCCTCTTTGCCTTCCACCTGGTCCAACACTAATGTAGACATAAGCCTGGACTACCTTGGCCCTGGCATGCAGCCACCCAAACCTTCTCAGCCCACACTCAACATGATGCAAGGTAAGCAAAGATACTGATGTAGAGTGTCTACGACAAGATAGAATCTGGAGTTTAGACAATTAAACAAGCTCAAAAGAGTTTAAACAATTAGTATATATGAGAAAATTAATTGCTAACTTAACTTATAAATTAAATATATAAATGTAAAGCTATGTCTGTTTATGAAATCTGACTAAAATCGAGATTATTACTATTAGAGCTTGAAACATTTTTACTGTTTTCATTTAATGTATGCTGTCATTTTTTCAAATAAGTAATATTTTTAAGAGTTACAAAAGTTTGGGGGTTAAGTTTTTTTTTTCAGAGATATTAAAACTTTTATTCAGACATAGAAGCAGTGACAGTAAAGGCATTTGTAATCACAATTTGCAACAACAAAAATGAAGACGCATATCTCCTAATAAGGCTGTATAACAGTTTTTAACATTGATAATAAATGTTTTTTTTTTAATGTAATAGATTAATATTTGACAGTTGACTACTTTTACTGTATTTTTGATCAAATAAATGCAGCCTTAATGAGAGACCTTAAAAACCTTTGTACAAAGTCTTACCGACCCTCTAGTGTTTTTAAAAAACAAATATACTGTATATTTAGTTATTATTTAAACAGTGTTAAAGTATATTTTATATTTATTTTAAAAGACAAAAAGATTCAACAACAAAAACAAAATAATTTTAAAATGTTGATTATTTTAATAGATTGGCAGCCATTACTTTCATTTTTCCCTTCTCTATTTATCCTGCAATAGGAGTTCAGACTCCTGTGAATATGATGACTCAGGGCTTTGCTGGAATGAACCTGGGCATGCAGGCTGCTCCTACAATGGTCAGACCGCCCACCAACACCATGATGGGAGGAATGAACATGGGCATGCAGCCTGGCATGACAGGTAGCACCATGCCAACCATGGGAGGGATGCCTGTCAATCAGGGCATGATGGGAATGAATATGAACATGGGAATGTCCACAGCTCAAATGGGGATGCCAGGAGGCATGGGCATGGGTACGGGAATGCCGGTCATGGGCATGAACCCTGCCATGGGACAGCCTAAACAAGATGCCTTTGCAGATTTTGCCAACTTTGGGAAATGAACTGCAGAGTATTAAGTGAACAGTCCATCTCTTGATGTAATCATGAAGAACCTATGAAGAGCTAGAAGACAAAGACTACTTGAATGATGTCAAATAAAGCCATGCAGGAAATGTCTGTTTAAATGATGCTCATGTACAACTGGATGATTATATTATTTTCAATGTTCTTCTGATCAGCTGTACCAAGGAGCCCTATCAAGGGTGGCTGGTTTGTGCTCAGAATCATTTCAGTCATTGCACACGCACGTCCCACTTTTCCATTGCGTCGGGATATTGCTTTAAGGAATGTGATGATCGGGAATGACTCCGGTTGTCTTTCTACTTTCATGTAACTTCTTTATTTAACCCAGGAAGTATTGGGTTTCTAATGCTGTCGAAAAATCCTAACGATCAATTCTGGCCTTTCCACTACTCTGCCTTAAGATGATAACCTGTAAATAAATTTGCGAGCAGACAATAAGTTATTGAGTTACAAGATTAATGAATTATGATGGTGAGGATTTTTGTATGGAGTAAAGTTTGTGATCACTTGGCATTTTTGTATTTGATTTTTATTCAACCAACCATTTTGTGAAGATAAATGAAGTACTCAAACATCAAGATGATAGAATGACGATTCCAAATCAAAACCTTTGTGGCCTTAAATAGTTAAAGTGTACTTTTTCAATGAAAATCTAATCTACTTTGCATCTTTATGAAAATGTTAAATCTGTCCTTAAAACACATGGTGCCTGTCAGTCTCTTGCCTTTTTTTTCTAAAAAAAAACTAACTCTTAGGGCGATATGAAAAGTACAGTATTTATTAAAGGTACTGTTAAAGAAGTTATATCTAGTTGAGTACATAAGTGCACATTTTTTGTATGTTTTTGCATGGATAACTTATAAGGAAGAGTTTTGGCGACTAAAAGGATTTTATGTATAATTGAACCTGATACGGGTTCGTATTTGTATGCAGTTCTGCTTCTGCTGAGTGTAAGTTGAGGCTGTGTGTTTGTAACGCCTGGTAGCAAACAGTTGGATGCTGTATCCAGAGGACCATCATTGTATTGTCAAGATCATCTGTTTTAGTCCGGTGTCCACTGAAGTTAGCCAAGCCCCTCTCTTCCAATCTGAGGCTTTTTACAAGCAAAATGACCCAATTCTTCCTTTTTTCCTTCCATTCTTTTTTTTCTGAAGGGTTGGTTTAGGTTTTTGTCGTCAGATTTGTTGGGTTCTGTAGGATCTGAACTATTGGGTGGTTGGGGAGTGTTACAGGAAACACTATATGTTTATGCAAATATACAGCAAGCAACAAAAAACTAAATCTTCCACTGAGAATGTTTCCAGTTTCATACAATGACTTGATTGTACTTATGATCTTTTATGAATGACAATAAAGATTTGATTTCCATTTTCACTGTGAAGCTTGTTGTTTTTATCTCCTCTAATCAAGCTCATGTGTTAAAAATAGTCTGTTCTTAGAGCCCTCTTAGGACCTGACTCCAAACGTTAACTTTGCATGCATTAATAGGATGAAAAGCAATACAGCCACATGTCCCATTTTCCCTGGATCCTTTGCCAGTGAACTTTTTAATTGGCGTAAAATTAATAAGTCATTTTAAGAAACTTGAGCTTAAAGGAAAACACACACAAAAAAAGCTGGTGCCAAATGGCAAAGCTGTGAAAGACAATTTACATTTCTAGTAAGTAGTCTATACTATTATGCTGGAAAAACAAACTATTTCTTTACTAGGTTTGGATTCTTTGACTCATTCTTTACTAGGTTAGGTTATTTTCGAAGGTGAATATGGAGCAATTTGACCAACAATTATGGTTTAAACCATAAATATCCGTTACAATGATAAAAGATCTCCATACAACAATAGGGGGGATGATTTAAAGTATTGTATATGGACACATGACTAATTAAATCACATTGGGAGACTAAGATTTAAAAAAAAATGAGTTGTTCATATATATTTCATGAGGAGAGTAATGTGTTTATGGCTAATATATGCAGTAAGGGGAAAAATAACACTCAAACACGTCAAGACAAAAAGCCTTGAGTGCTACATGCAATTTCCAACAGCTCAATTAACCCATTTATACTGTTTTTTTTTTTTATCCAGAGACTCAACAGCATTTTTTTTTACATTAAAAGAGGTAAATGTCTAAATAGAAAATACTGTTTGACAAGAAAATAAGAGTGTCTTGGCTGGCCGTTTTAGTGGGGTTGACAGATTGACTTTCATTTGAACAGAACACTGAAGTGAAAATCACCAAAGATGTCTTAAATATATTGCCATTTCCCCTCTGATGATGTGTAAAAATTCAACAAAATTACTCAATGTGCAATGTTAATGCTTACAGTGTATCAGTGTCTTACTTCCCCCTAGTGGTCGTTCAAAGCAAACACAAACAGTGTGCGTTGAGTATGTGACCTTCACTCATAAACAACCAATCACAACTAAAAAGAGTTCATTTTACTCGGCTTTTAACATTGTTTTCACCTGTTCAATATTATACACTCATTTACAAAACCTTTCTGGGTGATCTCCATAGAAAGTACACTAAACAAATAATCTGGGTAGTCTTTAGTCCTGCTGTAGGTTCACAAGAAGAACGTTTTCTCCTCGTATAAAAAGCTGATTGACATGACGTGTGTGCACTCTTCCATACTCCACTTTAGGCTTGGTTTCAGATTTGTGTGGTGCTTTTAATGTGGTCTTGTCTTTCTCAGAGTGTTCAGATCTGTCCTGGGGATGTTTGGGGTCGGTTCTCCTGGTTTGGTCTGTGAGATGAGGATGAGATGAACTACTGTGTAGCTCTGACTTCTTCTCAACCGTGCTGAGAGCCACTGTCTCTTGAACCTTTAATTTGTCAAATAGCTGTAATAGAAAACTTATTAAATTACATTTATAAAGCAATATAATTACATTAAAGTATAAAATATATTAAATATGAAAAATTCTTCAGTATAAAGCACAATAAAAAAGCGCACATTTTTCTATTTAATACTTTTTAAATCAATATTAGATGTGAATAAGGATTAATAACTTCTGGAATATTAGTAAAGGACAAAATAAGGAATATGTGTATTTAAATGGATCACCCTTGTGACAGTCAGTGCTTTCTCGTGATACAGAGCTTGTCCCAGAAGTGGCTCCCTGTATGTTTCATCCACATCCACCATTGCCTGGCACCAAACGGATCAGCAGAATAAAAAAGACTAATATTTATATTTAATAATGATTAGTATTAATGATAATAAATGTAAAGGTGATTTAATACTTACCAGGTTCCAAAACTTATCAAATGCCACCACAAAGCCAGAACACACTCCTCGGAGCCCTTTAAAGGTCCGGATGTGAACCTTGACTCTGATTTTCTCCTGAACACATCTATTCAGCTCTCCTAATGGACTGCCTGTGTGCACTGAAAAAAAGACACGGAGTCTAGTGAGCTAACTAGATAGACGCATTTTTTTTGGTAGTGAATAAACAGTTTAGTGTTTACTATCGTCTTGTGGCCTAGACAGCAAAGGCAGAAACATACGTGGCATTCTGGTAAGCACATTTTTGGCCGCTTTTCGCCGTCGAGGCGGTCGCTTGACTCCGCTTCCCTCTCCCTCCTCAACCGGGTTGTTCACCATGAGTCTCCTCAGTCTTTCTATCCTCTCTGGGTCTGCTTTACCCTTCTGTGCTTTTCGGAGTCTTTTCTCCACATTTTCGGGTTTCGCTCGGCCTCGACCGCCTTTCATGAAGCTCTCATATTCTGCGATGTTATTAAAGCACTTGATATTGGGGTAAGGCAATGGCACTTGCGGGGAATACAGAGCGAGAAGAGGGTCAAACTTATCCGAACTGATGTCCAGCTTAGTTTCGATATCATCTTCGTCAGTTTCTAGTTTTTGGCTGGAGGTTTCGGTGTTGGTTTGCTGGTCAGATGTTTGGGAAGGTGCTGAACGGAGCTCGCTTTCTGACTTTCTCTCACTCTCCTCCATTTTTGAATGAGCCGCAGACTGTGCGGAGAATCATGGGTAACTTTTCAGTGTGAAGCCGCCGATGAAAAGGTTTCCTGTCTAAGTCACTATAGTAGAATATAAAACATGCCAGTTTACTAATATAAAGCCTTAAAAAGATTTTAATATTTGTAATTATAAAATTTCTTAATGTACTTAAAACTAAAACCAATAAAAATGTTACTTGAAATAAAAAAGGTTAACTAAAATATTTATATTTTTTAAAACTAAACGTATTTTATTTCAGCTAGTTTCCAAGTCAAATTTAGTTTAACGGTGTATTAAAATAACTAAAACGAAAACTATATTAATTTATATTAAATTAATATAATTAATAAAAACTATTTAGATATGTTAATAAACAACAATAAAAATGTCCAAATGTGCAGCAGTATTACTACAACTTTAACTAAAATGGAAAATATAAAAATAAAAACGATTAAAATATTAGAAAAATCTATCTGTGTGTAATAATTATACTAAATTAACACTCATTTGTAATTATCAATCTATATGACCCCCCCCCCATTAAATATTTAATTAAGTATTATTTTGTGTATATTTTATTTTTTTACTGTTGTTTTTAATTCTACACGCTTCCGCCTTCGTTCTCCTCCTCGCCAGTAGGTGGCAGAGAACACTCGCACAAACAAACTGAACGTACTACACGTAGAAGTGTGTGTTCGTAATGTATTGTTCTAAAAGAAAACATTGCCGTATCGCGGACATTTCCCCCCACATAAATTAGATAATAAATATACCAGATGCTAGAAAAATATAGGGCGCTGCTTTCGATTTATATTACAGTGCTTTGGTGAAATAACCTATACTAGAAATATATGCTTTGTGAAGAGTACCAGAAGATGAGGAATCCGCTTCAAGATTCAAGCATATGAATTTACTGGAAACGTGAATATCTGTCGATGTTAAGAGAATGTCCGTGCGCATAAAACAAACATGATGGTGCTACAAAAGAGCTGATGTTACAGTGGACCTGGGGACTCAGCACTCTGGACATTACTGTAAGAAACATCTCTTAACAATAATTACAGTATTCTAATATTATAAATTATATTATGATGATATGCACACCGCATAAACTATATATTAACAGTATACCACTGCTCTATTTTTACTAGGTTGTCAGTGGAAATGGAGTTTCCAGGACATAGTCAGCAGCTCTTGGCCAGCCTGCGCTCTCAGCGTCTGCGAGGTTTCCTATGTGACTGCACTGTGCAGGTCGGCCCGACTCGTTTCGGAGCCCACCGTGCCGTGTTGGCCTCTTTCTCCCCTTTCTTCCATATGTTTTACTCTGATCAGTCAATGGGGAATACCAGCACAATCAACGGAGGGCCACAAAGAGACACAGTCACTATTAATGGAGATATTGTGACCCCACAAGCCTTTGGACTCCTTCTTGACTTTATGTACGAAGGGGTTCTGCGATTAGCAGCCCACCCCCCTCCAGAGGATGTGCTCGCCGCAGCCAGCTTCCTACATATGAATGACGTGGTGCGAGTTTGTAAGAGAAGACTGCAGGGTCGAGGATTGGCTGAGGCGGATAGTACAAGAGTAGAAGTTGGAGCAAACGAGTCAGCTAAACCTGGAGAACTTGATGGCTCGAGTGGAGAAGACGTACCTGGTACAGAAACAGAAAGAGATGGAGCAGTAAGACATTGTCCACAGTCGAGCCAACAAATGTCACTTTATATCGATACCAAGACCGAAACACAAGCGGGGATGGCTAATCTCCTCACACACAGTGCGGAGAGTTCAGAAATGGCGGACACGACCCAACCAGGAATGGACTCAGGTCCATCCACATATCGTTCTTCACCTAGACCTGACAAAACAAGAATATCGACACGGACTGCTAGCCTTGAGTCGGCACTTTCAAGTCCATGTAGTTCGACAGAACTAATTCAGACAGAGACGCAACCTGTTGTAGCCACTGCCGCGGCTCTGAGCAGTGTGGACAACACTAGTGCTGCTCAAGAACATGAACCTAGAGTTTTTATGCAGTCTCGACCCCAATTCCAGAATAAAAGTGCTGGAAATCCAGGGTCTTCACAACACATTCAGAGCCATAATGAAAGGAGACATGAGAACACTTTGCCCAATGCAAGAAACATGCAAAATAAGCGTAAAAAAACTCTTTCGCAGACATTAAGTGAAGAAAATGAAGATCGCTTTAAAGTGAAATTGGAGGCCATTGTGATTTCTGATGAAGAGTCTGATGATGTAGATGAGTCAGTGGTAATGGATGATAGAAATGCAGATTTAGATCATGGGGATGATTTTGATGACAGTAATCATGATGTCGAGGAGCTGACTGATACTCAATTTATTCCTGCACACCCATTAATTCATCTTCCACATCAAGAACCCCTTTCTTTCCCTTCCTCGCCGCAAGGTCCTAATCCTTCTACAGCAGAAACCACCAGCTTTTCATCATCTCTTTTTCCAGCCAATTCCCAGCGGGAGCAGCAGGCCATGTACCTTGAGGATTTTCATGAGTCGCTTGGGAGTTACTTAGAGGACGTGCCTACTTGTAACACTTGCGGAAAGACGTTTTCCTGTGCTTACACCCTGAGGAGGCACGCCATTGTGCACACTAGGGAGCGACCATATGAGTGCAGCTACTGTTACCGCAGTTACACACAGTCTGGAGACTTGTACAGGCACATCAGAAAGGCACATGATCAGTGCTTACCGGTCAAACGCAGCAGAGTCGAGTTCAGACCCCCCACTATCACCACCCCCTCCTCCTCATCCTCCCCAGACATAGCCACTATTTGTGGCTCAATCTTTTTAACAGGTCCTTCAGAAACTTGTATGAAGTACTGCTGAAGGGTTTTGAAAATATCACAAAATCATGAATTGCCACGTCTATATTTTTGTGGCTCATGCCTCAAAATGGCAAATGCTTTGAAAGGGAATTGTGACACATGCGACTGCTGCAATGCCATTTGCAAACAACCAATGTAACTGGCTATACATATTGTTGAGATTTGTAATGTTGCACAACCTGGTTTTAAAATTCATAGCTAAAGTATATTGTTTTTATATAAAGATTGGCATTGTAAGTACATTTTAATTGACTAAGAGTGGTTCCAGCATACAGGCCTAGTACACTGAAACAGCCTTTCAATAGGTAATCACCATTCGTGGTGGTGTTTTGCAGTTTAAAATGTCATGTTTATGTCTCTTATGGAATATTGTAGTTGTTATACCAAGAAATGAGCATTGAGATCCATTAGAGCAGATAAATGACTACAAGGAATAGTTTTGCTATGTATGTGTTTTGTGTATTTTTGTGAGTGTGAAAGATGGTAAGACTTTAAAATAGGTGCTATGAATTACAATCAGCTTTGGTCCATTTATTTGTTGTAAAATGTTTAGAGAACTTAAACTACATTTCAAAAGTTTGGGGTCAGTAAGATTGTTTTTATTAAATTACTATTTTTAATCAGCAAGGACACAATAAATTGATTAAAAGTAACAGTAAAGACATTTATAATCTAACAGATTTCTATGTCAAATACATTATTTCTATTCAAATAATTCTGAGAAGCGTATCATGGTTTCCATAATATTAGAGAGCACAGCTGTTTTCAACATTTATGATAATAGTTTCTTGAGCAAATCAGCATATTAAAGACATTTTAACATGCTGATATTAGAACGATTTCTGAAGAATCGTGTGAAACTGAAGGGTGGAGTAATAATGGCTGCAGAAAATTCAGCTTTACCATCACAGAAATAATTACATTTTAAAATATATTCAAATAAACAGTTATTTTACATTTCAATAATAATTCACAATATTTCTGTTTTACTGTATTTTTGATCAAATACATGCAGCCTTGGTGATCACAAGAGACTTCTTTCAAAAATGTACAAACCCCAAATGTTTGAAAGGTAATGTACATCAGATCAAACCTACCAATTAACGTTACATAATGGTCAAATATGTCTAAATTAAAAGTCTGCACAAGAGAAAACAATAAAACAAATCGTTTAATAGTAATGTTGCACTGTGATATTCTTCAACACGTTTGGTAAAAATGGTGGTTAATACCACAACAGAGTAAGTTACTTATTCTGTCTTCCAACAAAGATTCATTTTCACATGTGTTTAACTGTAACAATGTCCTTGAGAAGCAGATCTCCACAATAAAACGATGTCCATTATCAGTCGTCCACTGGTCCATGCATCTGCAGAAAGAGGTATTGATTTAGAAGTTCATTAATACTAAGTGAATTGAGAGAGATGTTTTTAGAGCAGATTCTAATGTGATTAATAGTCATCAAAAGGTACACACTGCCTCTGCCAGCTGAGGCCATGCCATCGCCATCACAACTCCATCATCAGATGTGGGAGGAGTCTCCAAATTCCAGTATGTGAAATGATGAAACACTGAAGAAACTTTCACTACTCGGTCCTAAAAACAAATGACAGAAAACAAGTTTAAGAACTAGTGTTTTAAAAATCATTTGTTAATCAGAAATTCATGATATCAGTGAATTCAACAGTAAGGCACAGTGCATGTACCTCTTGATCAGATGCAGGCTTCTGGACCTCTTTTAGCACTAGTCCTGTGTATCCTTGTGGGCAATGCAATTCCTGACCCTTCAGCCCCCGACCTCTGAAGGACACTGTCGTTTCTGCACAACACAACGTTATGTTCATCGGGTGGAGCACTTCAAGTCGTTTCATTCTCGAGGTGTGTACTTGTATTTGACTAACCGTGTTTGCGGTCCTTCACAGTGGGATTAAAGAACTTGAAGACTTCAGCAGGTCCGTTATGCTCTATTTCACAAGGTAACAGGTGGATCTGTGGATTGTCAGCTTGTTTGAGGGAATCAAGCTGGATAGATGTGACACAACTGTGTGCTGACATCTAATAAAACAAAGAGTGTAAAGCACATGTGGCAATTACTAACTGCCATTTCATTAATATATGATACCCTGGACCACAAAACCAGTCATAAGTAGCACAGGTATATTTATAGCAATAACCAACAATACATCGTATGGGTCAAATCGATACATTTTTATTTTATGCCAAAACTCATTAGGATATTAAGTAAAGATAATGTTCCTCGAATATATTTAGCAAATGTCCTACCATAAATATATCAAACTAAGAACTTAATTTGGACAACTTTAAAGGCGAATTTCTCTATTTTGATTTTTTGCACCCTCGGATTGCAGTCAAAATGATAATACATTAAATGACAATGAAAGACTGATTATCTAATAAAATATTAATGTATAACGTACACTTTTATTATTAATAGATGAGTTGTAAACTGAAGTTGAATTACAGACTGTACAATAAACTATACTATTTTTCCATTTGAAATAACGCTAGACTAATAACATTTACATGTATGCATTTAGCAGACGCTTTTATCTAAAGCGACTTACAGTGCATTCGGGCTGTACATTTTTTTTGTCAGTATGTAATAACGCAGAAGAAGCATTTTATATCAGTGTAATCAGAACTGAACCTATGTAAACTTGTAAAAAGAGGATATATAATTTTCTTATAGATATCTTACCTTGCTTGTTTTCAGTACTGTTTATAAGTGTCACGTGGGACAGCTGCGTTTACTGTGATTGGGCGCTCTGTATTTCTTCGCTACCACGCGGATGTTTTTCGCGGTAAAATCCAAAGCATTCTGCCATCTACCGTTCCCTGATGTCGTCGGATGATGATTCGACAAAAATACAGTATTTTTACTTTATTGTTATTAGTATTAGTTGTATAATAATTATAATTACCAACGTATATAAAAAATAACAGACACACACAGAACTTTACGCCTGTTATATTTATTTTATGATTACAGCGCTTGACTTCCTACAAGTGCAACACTAAAAATATTCCTACTAGGAACTCAGAACCGACTAGGAACGATATTATTCGAAAGCGACGGTGTCTCGTTCATGTCCATTATTCTTGTAAGTTTAAATTTTGAAGGACTCCCGTATTCGTTTGTTTAGATAATTACTATATTTAGATTATTTTTCTAACGCTTCCTGTGGAAAATGGTTGTAATTCCGTGTTTAAAAGTGCCGCAGCGTCACGCACAAACGTACAGGTAGGATAAGTTCCACACAAATAGTTGCTCTCTGAATGTGGCATAATTTCCTTTTTGTAAAATTATTAAGTTTAATTCATATAAGCAATCTGTTGATATCGGATTATTGTTTTTTGAACAGTTTAATGTTTTATTCCGTTTGCATTTGCAATCAAAAATATATCACAGTTATTAAATAAATATTTTTTGAGTGTTAATGATGATTTATAATTATCAACATAAAGTATCTCTTTTTGTTAATACTGAAATATTCCATAAAACGTGGGTAAAAATAAGTAAGCAAATTGCTGTCATGTTGAAACCAGTTAACTTGAATGGTTTTACATGTTTCTGTATTTAGAAACCAACTGGTGTATTACTATGTATAACTGTTTTTCAGAAAATACCTACTGTCACAAGGTGTTCTGGACCGCAAGTACTGTTCACAGAAACACTCAGATGGGACTGTAACGCTTCCAGTCATAGCATCTGTTCTGGCACAGCTTGATCTAGTGGCACTAACAAAAGATGTCGCACCGGACAGCTTTTGTGAAATTGTTGATATCCAGGTAAGCATTCACAATTATTAAAGATATATGTATACCCAGTTCACTGATCCTGAGTGTCAGTATATCTGCTTCTTTTTCTAGGCTCCCCCATTATCAAAGAAGGGAAAAGTTAAATCTTCTCATAAGAGGCTTATAGAGACTGCACAGACCTTGCTGGTTTCTAAAGGAGAAAAATGGTGTGAAGATCTAGAGAGAGACATTCCTAACCGATGGCAATGCCATGGAGATCTTGTCCTGTTTAGTGAAGGCTCCTTTTCTAATGCAATATGGAAAGAATTTGGTGGGTGATAATTAATCTGCAGACCCTCTGTACTTCCAGGCCTGTATATAAAACAATTAGATTAAATATTCTGCATTAATATATTATTTCCAGAGTAAAAACTCTTAGTAATTAGCTTAAATGTCTTGAATGTATTTATTTGTTTTAGGATATGAATTCTGGACTGCAGTTGCCCTGACGTTGGGAGTGAAACGTATAGCACAAATTAAAAAAATCTCCCAGGATGGTTATCGTACACCTATAGTGACTATGCTTTTAGGAGACAGCACCTATGTAACACACATTGATAACCACATCAGGTAACCAATAAGATGCTGTGTTATTTGAAAATAAAATCTCGACATATTAAATCAATATTCAAATAAATGAATCTGTCTGACTAAAATTTAGGTATGAGTTTGATGTCACCAAGTGCATGTTCTCTTCTGGGAATATCACGGAGAAGCTCAGAATAGCCTCCTTTGACTGCAGTGGAGAGACTGTGGTTGACTTATATGCAGGTAAAAGCAATGCTGTGTGTACCATTGGAATGGTTTTTAATCACCCAAGATGTATGATCATATTTTGCCCCACTGTCCAGGGATTGGCTACTTCACTCTTCCATATCTGGTGCATGCTAAGGCTGCTCATGTGCATGCATGTGAATGGAACCCAGATGCAGTAAAAGCTCTACAGAGAAACCTGCAGGTCAACGGTGTGTCAGACCGCTGCACTGTCCATCAAGGAGACAACAGACAGGTCAGGATAACAGCTTTTACACGAGATACAAAAGTGCTGATTAACATTATCTTAAGTTCACTTACTAATATTTTAGGAAAAAAAATCTATATTTTGGCAGAAATCTTACATTTGTAAAGTCGTGGCATTTAATGTTGCATATACAGGTGCATCTCAATAAATTAGAATGTCGTGGAAAAGTTCATTTATTTCAATAATTCAACTCAAATTTGAGTTGAATTACTAAAATAAATTTACTTTTCCACAACATTCTAATTTATTGAGATGCACCTGTACTGCAAAAATAAATATCTTCCTCAGAATTTTTTACCAGTTCAAACATCTAGATTCAAGATTTTTTTATTCGTCTCGTACACAATTATACAGAATATAACCAGCAGTGAAATGTAAGTAAACATCCTTAAATCATGAAACATTTACTTGAGATACAAAAAGAAGATATGAAGTCATGTTTTCTGTGAAACTGAACAAGATTAAAGTGAGGTTATCCTTAAAACATTTGTCAGTGGGGTCAAAAATGTGTCTTCCCTTTGAATACCATGATTTTTCTGACCGCATTTTGCAGGTATTTGTTCTTGATTTAAGCATGAACACACTTACGTCATTTTGCTTTTTGCACATCTGGTCAGTTGAATTAATAAACTTTTGGACATATTTTTTAGCTTCCATTATGTGATCTTGCTGATCGAGTGAATTTGGGCCTCATACCAAGTTCGGAGGAAGGCTGGCCAGTGGCATGTCGGCTGCTAAAGAGACACACTGGTGGAATGCTGCATATTCATCATAATGTCACAACACCTTTTCATCATGAACCACTTGAACATTCATCTATCGATGTTGAAAAAGGCTCTTCTATGGAAGAATCTTCTCTGAGGATCCAGAGAGATATGCAAGCATGGACTGCCTGGGCTTCGGAAACAGCCAGACGCATCTGTACACTTTTGTCAGACATCACTGGAAGCAAATGGAAGACAAATATCAAGCACATAGAGCATGTTAAGACATACGCACCACATATCAGTCATGTAGTTCTGGACTTGGAGTGTAAACATCTCTGATAAACACATTTAGTCATGTATAAAGTTGTTTTAATTTTAATATCTATAATTAACTATAATTAGAGTTTACCTTGTTCTTTGTGTGTGTGTGTGTGTGTGTCTGTTTGAGATGTAAAATTATAGTAGTGTCTTGTAGTTATTTAAAAAAAAATCTGTGGCTGTGATGTGCATTATTTTTCAATTATGAACACTGAACATTTAAGTACTGTATGGCTGTCATGTTCGAAAAGCAGTTAAGATTATTTAATTTTATATCTAACAACAGATAAAAAGCAACATCAATTATTAAGTGGCCATCGATATTTATTTTATGAACAGGTATATGCAATTTCCCTAATATTAATTAATTGTTGTATTATATAAATCCTTTTCAACAGTATTTTATGATTATCAACGCTGAACTGATTTGATCAAAATACTGCTAAATGTGCTCATTTGGTGCTAAAGAACATTACTTTTCAATGTTGAAAGCAGTTGTGCTTAATTTCGTTGTGGAAACAATTCATTTCAGGATCCTCTGATAAACAGAAAATTCAAAATACAGTATTTATATAGCACATGAATCTGTGACTTTAGACATGTATTTACTGTCACTTTTGATTAGTTCCATGCATCCTTGCTGAATATAATTATTAATATCTTTAAAAGAAGAGGAATAACTATTTTTTTTCTATCCTATGGCCATTCAAATTTATAATTAAATCCCTTCCACCCAGAACTAGATAACTACTATTAATTAATCTAAGCTTCACATCAAATTAAATCTTAAAACACAGCGACAGGACTAAAAGCAATATGTGCTTCATGTCCACTGACCTCCTCCTCCTTCCACGGAGGAACTCTGACGTCTGCGCGCGTCGTGGACGCGCACCTGTTGCTCGGTGATCCAGCTCTGACTGAAAAGTTTGCGTTTGTTCCTGTTCGACGTTTATTTGGCAAAGCTGGAAGTCGTTGAGCTCGCAGGGAGAAAAACAGTGTGGGGAAATCCTGCGCTACTGGTAAGAACACATTTAAAGCACATTTGAAGAGATTGTGTTAAGATGTTAGGCATCAATTTTATATACGACAAACTACTAACACTGTTTAGATTCTGCTTTAGAATAAAATGCTTCTCTAAGAGACATAACGAGTCGAGAGAGTGGCTCAGTTGTCATTGTGCCTCGATGTATTCACTCTTCTTTTAAAAATTTGAAGTGTGCTAACATTTTGTTCTCTATTTTCCTTTAAGCTAACTGTTAGTTTGCGTTTTATTTTCCTATACGTTAACTATTAATTTTCTGTTTAATATTGGACTCTTTTATGTGTAATGTTGGATAATTTAGTTAAGTGAATTTGACGTTGTTGTCCATGTGTTAGCTGGACAGGTCCTTCAGATCTATATCAGTATAGCTGGAGGAAGGTCCGTGCTCTCTTTAATCCTTTCTATTTTCCTGAAACATTCAAAGAATGAGGAACTAGTTTGTTAAGAAGGTCTATTTGTTTTGGATATTGACCAAACCAGTCTAATTGAAGGTTATTGAATTTGTTTTCCACCAGTTGAGGTAAGGAATAATCATCATAAAGGCCACAATAAAAAAAGTAAGTTTGCTGAAGACTTTCACCCATGGTTTTGTGTCCATAAAGGGCGGCAACTCCTGTGATACGCTGACTGCATGTTGTTTCCCTCTTTTCCTGATGACATTCCAGTACTCTGCCCCTTTCCCAGGCTCTGTTGGCCTTTAGTCATTTATTCTCAAACAACATACATTTTATTGATTTTGCTCTCCATAATTTTACCAGTGACCAATCAAAACAAGGTTCTCATGCTCTCTGGTCAGGATATTATTTTCATTAATTTCAAGCCGTTTAATTTAGAAGTACCTCAATTTTTTTTGCAAATTACGTACATTTGCTTGGCTTGATTATATTAAATCATTTACTAATGCTAATATGCTTATACTTGATTTATGTGGTAGATGCTGGGATGTGAATATCTCTACTTCCCTGCTGCGATATTGGCATTGCGAGCCATTGGTTACCAACTAATTTGCATGTGGAGCTGCATGTCACAGGGTGTCCTTGTGTTTGTCTAATTACTCAGCTCCTGCCGGGAGGTGTTGAAGAGCCTCTGACATACTGACACTGACAGACACTGCATGGAGCAGCCCTTCTTTTATTTGTGTAACACTCTCATTATATATTGGACTAGTCTCTGAAAAGCAAATTACATATTCTTGGTTGCGTGCTTGTATATTCATTATTATTTGTCAATTCTGCCCTGTCTCCAGGTCTCTGCCCTTTTTGCAAACAGCAGGACTTCCTTTATTTGTGTAACACTCATTATATATGTTGGACTCGTCTCTAAAAAGTACATTACATTCTTGGTTGCATGCTTGTGTATTCATTATTAGCGGTATCGGCACTCCTGGTATGTTACTCGGTAAACGGTTGTATGTGGTTCTACGAGTTTCTGTAATTCGCATTTGTGTTGACATTTAATATTTGGTTGACTTAATGCATCCAGAGCCATTTGTTTGCTTTTTTATTCCTTAGAAGCAGGGCTTGACTGCCGAGTATGGTGCAGAACATGGAGATCAATGTGTCCTTCCTGACTGAGTCTGAGCAAGAATTTATTCTAGAAGTCCTTCGGCGAGATGAGGAGCTGAGGCGCTTGGAGGAGCTCCGTGTGAAGTGAGTGTCACGCTAGCATCATTGAGAATAAGCCTTGTTCTAGAAATGCAGAATTAAATACTATTATTCATATGCAATTTATGATTTCAAAATAGCAATAAATAATTTATCTGGTCTCAAAATATCCATAGTGGCTAATTGTGACCCTCTCTGTGAAAACCCAGCTAAAGGCAATTTTTTGTGATTTGCTGTTTTCTACAAAGAATCATCCTTCATATGGTAAAGAACATTCTGTGACAATTTAACTTTTATATCTTTAATATTGACTAAGTAAGGTCATGTCAAATGTTGAAATTATTGTGGGATTAATGGTAGAAATCAAATTTTGATGCTTGTTATCTCATAATTAGATTTTGAGACTTTAGCCTGGATTTCACAGAGAGGGTCACAATTAGTTTAAATAATTAATAAAAAATCCTTTAATAAAATGTAGCCTAATTTATATAAACTTGTTAAAGTGTACATTAAACATCACATTACACTCTTTATTTGTAAATGCAGTACTGTTCAAAAGTTTGGGTCAGTAAGAAGTCTGAAAGCTTTATGGTTTCTACAAGAAATATTAAGCAGAAACCATTTACAACATTAATAATAAAAAATAAATAGTATGATTAGCAAATTAGTATGAATTTTGAAAGATCATGTGATACTGAAGACTGGAGTAATGGCTGCTGAAAATTCAGCTACACAGGAATAAATTACATTTTTAAAGCTTATAATAAAAAGTTATTTTAAATCGTAATAATATTTCACAATATTGCTGTTTAAACTTTTTTATTATTATTATTAAATAAATGCAGCCTTGGTTAGAGACTTCTAAGAATCTTACTGTCCCCATATTTTTTAATTTGAAGAATGTAGTTTATTTAATGTTTATGTTTGTTTAATGCCTGTTTCTACAAAGTGAAATCATACAAATCAGGGCTTAAGGCCTGTTCACACCACAAACCATAAACTATGAAGATAGCTATAAGGGTCCCTATATTAGCATCCACACCAACAGACGATAACATTCTGTTTATTGTAAGCACACACTGCAGTTTTATCATTTGCTGCTTTAAATGCTTGAGCTTTTTAAAGTCCAATGTATTCTGATTGGCCGTCGATGTTTTTAATGTTCACCAGCTGAAAAAAAAATGCTATAAAAGTGTTTCTTCTGTGTCATTATCATTATAGCTGTGGTGTGGACTTGCCTATTGCCACACAATTAGAATGATTATTAAAACTTGAAAGTTATTGTCCTTTGTGTGAACAGGCCATTAGACTCTATTTTGTACCCTGGAAAGGATCAGGCAAAAAAAATCAGGGGAATAAATGGTAATTTTTGTATTCTTAGGAAGCTAAAAGCTGAGTTGGTGGAAATCAGAAGAAAGGGTGCGAAACGTGGCAGTGGGAACTACAGCGAGCGCAGCTGTGGCCGCTGTCAAGAGCCTATGGGCCTTCTGACCCGCAACGGTATCCAGTGCAGAGAATGCAAACATCATGTTTGCAGAAAATGTCAATCTGCTCGACCCAACGGATCTTGGATGTGCACGGTGTGTGCCAAAGAGATGTGAGTGTGTCCCCCGTGCCTCCCAGTATCCCTCTCTTTGGCCTCAGTCCTCTTAGAAACCCTATCATTAAGAGGCACATTATACTGGAAAATGAGGCCCTTGCTTAATGGAAAAGGTTAATGTTCAACAGAAACTCAACTTCAGTGTTTTTTTTCTTTTCTTTCAGAGATCTGAAGATGAGCACCGGAGACTGGTTCTTTGACGATAGGGTTAACCGCTACTCTACAGCTCCTGGACATGACTTAGTCCGAGTTTCCCTCAGGAAAAGGCCTCTGAGTGAGTGCAGGAAGCAGATGCCAGACAGCCTGATAGAGACTTGAACATTTTGTTTTCATAAAGGGTGGAAAGTAGATTTTCTTTGTGTGTTAACCAAGAAGAGAGTACATAGGAATAGTTCTCCTGTTTACTGTAGAGTAAAATGTCTGGTAGTGTTTTAATATTAATCATTACACAAAACTCACTTCCCCGTTTTAAACATTACAACTCTCTGTTCTAGGTAAAAAGCATGAGACAGCTGGGGAAATGCTGTTAAACAAAGCCGATTTGAATTCCAGCCAAACTGTACCTGTGCCCAAGCCAAGACTGAAGGACATCGCACTTGCAAATAAGAGGTGTGTCATCAACAACAGTCTCCACAAGCTGTCACTCACCATAAGCTGACTTTATGACATTTGGTTACGAGACATGCAAAAGCAAATAGATTTGATAATAACGTCCAGCCTGTTTGTTTGAGATCTTATCATTGTTGTGTTCCACAGAAAGAAAAGAAAAAAACACGTAGGCTTGTAATGATGTTAGGATGTGTAGTAAAAGTATATTTTTATTCTGTGTACTATTTCTATACTATTTCTCCAGCTATATGCAGTGGCAGTGTGGTTGAGGTGTTTTAATGTTTATTTAACAGGATGACATCTTTGTCCAGCACTCCATACCTCATTCTGTCTCATTCTTTCAGCTCACCTCTTGAGGCTTATGAGGGACTTGATGTGCGAGAGCAACAACATAGTGACACAGAATCAATAGAAAAAGCCAGTCTGGGCAGCAGCAGTGCCGAGACCGAATTGTCCCACAGTACCCCTCTAATGCAAAGGTAAGATCTGATTCTGAGATGCAGAAATCCATGGCTAATGATGTAGTAGTGTGATGCAAACCTCTGATTTGCACCTAGAAAAGAGGAACCGACAGACAAGACTAGTTCAGAAGACCCTGCTGTGTCCATCCTGATGCTCCCCGCTAACAGTGACAGCCCATCAACCACTGAGACAGTAAGTGTTTATTCATAGCTCACCCTGTTTAGCCATGTATTTTCTCTGTCCTAGTTCTGTTTATGTGTCACCTATTGTATTTCCGTCACCCCTCCAAATTTAGGCCTCGTTAATTCATCACATGAATGCCAAGACTGACTCCTTGCGTGACGTGGATGGGCTTTTCAAGAAAAGTGCCAGAAGAGTGCACAAACTATCAGGTATGAGTATACACAAGTACGAGTATTCAAAGTCTGGGATCAGCAAGTAATTTATTTTAAAAGAATGTAATACTTCTATTCAGCAAAAAAACATTAAATTATTCTAAACCAACAGTGAAGTCCTTTAAAGCCAATAATTTATATTTCAAATAAATGCTGTTTTTTATATTTATTAAATAATTCTGAGAAAATGTATCATGGTTTTTGACTAAAATGTTAAGCAGCTTAACAGTTTTCGAAATTGATAATAATAATAATACATATTTTCTGAGCACCAAATCAGCATATTATAACAATTTCTGAAGGATCATGTGACACTGAAGATTGTAGTAATGGCTGCTGAAAATTCAGATTTGCCATCACAGGAATACGTTTTATTTTAAAATGTATTCAAATAGAAAATGGTTATTCTGATTTGTAGTAATATTTCACAATATTACTGTTTTTACTCAAATTTATGCAGTCTTGTGAGCATAAGAAACTTACAAATCTTCTGTCCCCAAATTTTTGAAGACTAGTGTACAGTTATTTATATATTTATTTATTTTACTCTGGGTTTTAAATATGCAAACGCTGTTTTGTCATAGATATTAAACCAGCCTCCACACTTGATTTGCGTGAAGATGGGACAGAAAGTTCTACACCCTCTATGGGAGACAGAAGCCAGTCAGTTCCTGGCCTTAATGCTGTGAGTTAGTTTCTAACAAATTCAAACAATTTTACACAAGTTTGCACTCTATTATTTACATCTGCAATCTAAAGTGACCTGAATGTCTGACTTGTTTCACTAGGATGATGATGAGGAGGAGGAAGATATTGATAGCTTGGTGAATATACACAGGCAGAAATTCGGTGAAAGCTCAGGAAGTTTGGGAGGCTCGAGGGTAACCCACTTTTTAATATTATTAATTAAACTAATATTAAATAATCATTCAAATTAAGTAATATCGAGATTGGTTTAATTTTAAATACATTATTACTAATAATACAATAACAGTGTTTATATTTATTTTTAGTTTAAATTAATTTATTCTCAAACTAAATAAAATCAAATATTAGACCCTTGAATAAGCTACCAAGCTGTCCCACCCCTCCCCCACAGATCACTCTTGGTAGTACGATGAGTGTGTACAGTGAAGCAGGAGACTATGACCGTGTGGAAGTGAGTGGAGATATTTTCTTCTCTCTCGGCTACGACGAGCCCAGCCAGTGTCTGTCTATTGTAGTCC
Source organism: Ptychobarbus kaznakovi (assembly GCA_027422405.1). Lineage (NCBI taxonomy): Eukaryota > Metazoa > Chordata > Actinopteri > Cypriniformes > Cyprinidae > Ptychobarbus > Ptychobarbus kaznakovi. The sequence goes on along the minus strand of CM049811.1, from coordinate 17,187,955 downwards.
ATGAGTGTAAAGGCCTGGCTTATGCTGATGCAGCAAAAAAGAAGTGCAACCCGTAAGTAGGCCTCCACACAGCATATGCTAAGTGATTTCCATGTGATTTCCTGAGAGGGTCTCAGCTCTTTACTGTCTTCCAAGAATAATAACTTTCCACCCGTGAATCATACCACTGGGTTTCCCCATTACAGAGAGAAAATCGCTGCTAAACTCCCCCGATTGGTTGATTTCTTTCCACAGATACATCAAGGCTTACCTCCTCCCAGACAAAAGCAAGAAGAAAACCTCAATCAAACATAACAACATTAACCCCAGTTTTAATGAAACACTGAAGGTACAGTTTCAATTCCTTTTCAATAAATTGATTCCCAGCAAAACCAAACTCCCTAAAATAACTAATTTCTCATGGTTTAGAACAACAAATACTATCAGAAACTGATTACAGTGGGTAATAATAGAAACACTTAAGTCTATTTGGTAATTAAAACACTGCACACTAACATCAGGTTTCGAATGGGCTTGGTATTGACAGAGAAGATAAGTACACTGTTATCACCAAGTCAGTCAGACAAATATTAGTTCATATGCTTGCCCCATTTTAATCTAGAGCAAACAACATGCGCAGTTCACACAAACAGCCTAAACAAACTAGCAAAGCGCCTACATAGTAATCTCTCATTTTAATTTATTTCATAGTGACAACCTGTCTTGTGCTTGTTTGTTTTAGTATTCCATCAGCCGCACCCAGCTCATGACTCGAACACTGCAACTCTCAGTTTGGCACTACGACCGTTTTGGCCACAATGCCTTTTTGGGTGAGGTGGAGGTACCAGTGGATAGCCATGATATTGACTCTGCACATCAAAAGTGTATGGCTCTTAGAGGAAAGGTATGTTTGGTTTGATGCTACAGCAACAAGTCGCTGTACTCAAGTTGTTGTGTCAAGTATGACGGTTAAATTTGTTTCCTGTTTATCTTCATAGGCAGCTGCCCTGCCAGCATCTCCATTTGATCAGTACAAAGGAGAGCTGGTGATTTCGCTTAAGTATGTCACCACCAATACGACACATGCAGAGGACTCTAATGGAAAAGGTGAGGGGAAACACAGTTAACATATCTGTAAAATGTCTTTAACTAGTGTTTCATTGTAAAGTATGCCTCTATTCTCTACTGAAGGAAAAAAGACCAAACCCACAGATGGTGCTGAGCTGCATGTGTTGATCAAAGAGGCCAAAAATTTGACAGCCATGAAAGCTGGAGGCACATGTGATTCCTTTGTGAAAGGGTTTGCAAACATCTGTTCCATTACATCTGTTTAGTTTTAAAAGGCCCTTGCTTGTTTATTTCTACTAATAACACTGTCCTTCAGGTATCTGCTGCCATCAAAGAACAAGTCTTCCTCAAAGAAGAAGACTCCAGTATTGAAGAAGACGAAGAGTCCAAACTACAACCACACATTTGTGTACACCGACCTGAGTCTGGAGCAGCTGAAGGATGTTTGTCTGGAGCTCACCGTCTGGGACAGAGAGACCCTGCATAGCAATGACTTCCTGGGAGGAGTTCGCCTCAGCTTGGGCGGAGGTAAGAGCATCTGCTACATATTTATTTGAGCTGAAATCAATTCAGATGCCTTTAACAGTGATTTAATTACTGGAGATATAATTAACTGCAGATACCAAATTCAGAAGAAGCGTCACACCATTCAGGTGTATTCCTTTCCCCAGTCAAGCTTTATTGTTATGATTCATGATACTAAAACTTGAACTGATAATGTATACCATACAAGTCTAAGCAAGATCTCTATAATGTAACTTATATTCACTTATTTGGTCAACGGTAAAGTAAAAATGTGAAATAATTATGCAATTTAAAATAAATATTTTTCTATTTTGATATATTCTAACTTTTTTTTATATATATTTCTGATGGCAAAGCTGGATTTTCAGCCGCCATCCAGTATTCAGTGTCTCATAATCCTTCAGAAATCATGATAATATGCTAATGTGGTGCTCAAGAAACATATATTATTATTATTATATTGAAAACAATTGTGCTGCTTAATATTTCTGTGGAAACCATGATACATTTGACATAAAAAAAGATCCAAAGAACAGCATTTGAAATTGAAATCATTTGGAACATTATACATGTCTAAACTGATGTTTTCAGTGACTATCAAGGAGGGAAAGGAAGAGTGGATGGCAGACTCCACAGGGGAGGAGATCTTGCTGTGGAGGAAGATGATGCAGTACCCCGACTCTTGGGCAGAGGGCACTCTTCCACTGCGCTCGTCCATGGGAAAGGGCAAGTAAGGACATTGCGCAATACCGTCCCCAAAGCCATTATCAGGACAGGGGCTTACACATTCCACAACATTTGTGTGTTGCTGTTACAGCTGTGCAATATGAGAACATTAATGCATCACAGTAATATTTTATAGACTTTTTAGGTTAATGCATATGACCGTGCATAAAATGCTTTTATATTTTTAAACATTTAAGGCAGTTCACAAATAAGGATGTGGAAATGTGCAGTGTATATGTTAATTATATTTATTTTCTATAAATGTTGCAGCTGAATGGATGTTTTGAAATACATCATTTGAATGCTGTTCTTAAAAATGGAGACAGTAAATATTTTAATTTGAATAACACTTTGGTTTTAAACATGCACTTGATAAATGGCCCAAAAAGATTTCTGTGTTTAAAAACAATGTATTTTAACGTCATAATGCTGATTTACTCTATTGTGAGCAACTTCTTTTTAGGAGCTACATGACAATACCAGAATTTAATAAATATTACATATTTTTAAGAATCCACATTGTTTGCTGTGCACTCGATTTATAGTTTCTTCAGAATATGTGCACAATATCTTGTGCATCCTCACATGGTACTTTTCCACTTGAAGATTAAAACCTGTTCCAGTCTAAATCACATTTCCAGCTGTGATTCTCTGTGAATAAATAGCTGCAATATGGAGTTTCAAATGATTGTTTGTCTAGGAAACAGGCTCTTGAGGTGCCTGTCTCTATAAAGAAATCTCCCACCCACAACATCAGATTTTGAGTTGATCAGACCGAGGTCAGTCACAGAAGTCCCTGTTCATCTCCAGTCTCTCTAGCTCCTCCTCTGGGAGGAGATACTCGTCTACATATGAGTAGAGCTCATCAGAGGTGGTGGGGTTAATAAAGCGCTCCCGATCCACACCATACTCATCCAGCAGCACCATGGTGAAATATGCTGTAGATATATACAGTGCCTGTCTGTTACATACAAACAAAAAACACATGAAAACCACATTTAGATTGGAAACACGCATGCACAGTGGAGATAATCAACCAAACATTTTTTTTCAGCATAGTCACTGTTGTTGCAAAACCTCATGAAAGTGTTTTGTCCAAAATTGTCATGTGGCTTTTATCAAAATATGGCCTGGTCTTGAATAGAACATAGACTGGCCATTGTGTCTCCTGGAATTTAAAGTCAGCATTAAATCCAGTTTAATCCCATGTTACTTGATATACAATGAGAAAGTTTAGAATGGGATTTGAGTTTATCAACTGGGAACCTGCAGAACATTAAAAAGTAAATATAGTTAACATTATGTTGACTTTGTGTATTTGTTTGTAATATTGCAGTCATCTGCCAGTATGACTTCCATGTAAGTCTGTAAATCCAATAGTTAAGTATACAGTATTTTACATGTAAACATCTACAGTATATACTTAGTAAGTTACCTAAGACCCTCTATGACTTCAGGATCTAGTCGTTGTTCTTTGATGCGGCCCACTGCACGAGGGGAAGTTCCTAACAGCTCGATCACTGTCACATGTCGCAGATCCAGACCACACTCCGCTTTCTGTGTCAGAACATTCCCACAGTCATATAGTAGTAATGAGATGGTTACTCTCCTTATTTAAGATTATTTTTGCTTTAGTCAAAGTAGTACAGTATCTATACTACCTGCAGCATAATATTCTGAAGCCTGTACTTCTGGTTACCGTTGTTTGGAGTAGACACAACAAGAAGCCTTCTCTTTTCATAAAACTGGTCAAGCAGAGCACCAGCAGACCTGACGTCTGTTTTAATGGTCATTACTAAAAGAAAACGCAAATGTTTCACACAAAATGTTGAGAAAAAGTATTTGAATTTGTTAGTTAAAAATAAACATAACCTCAACCACATACTTACATACACACCGAGCGGCTTCATCAGACCAGCTGCGGTTGAGCTGACAAACGCGTGTTGCAAAACCTGTCCTTTCGAAGCCAGGATCACAATAGTATTCACATACAGCCCCATAATTATTGCCATCAGATGAGCATGTCAGATAGCCATGCATAGGCGGCTTTAGCTTTGGGCATCGTCTCACTGAGGGAAAGAACATTTTTGTTTAAAGCATATATACCACAGTATAGTACAACTGACTGGATCTAGAGAAGGAAGTTAAAAGTTAAAACCTTAAGTCACATATTAATAATGTTAGTTACAGTTAAAGGCATGGTTCCACCAAAATTTACATTTACTCATGGCTTTATTTCTTCTGTTGAATGCAAAATATATTTTGAAAAATGCTTTTGGTCTATGTAATTAAAATCAGTGGGGTCCAATATTTCTGTTCCACAAAAATCTGAAATGACACAAAGGTGAGTAAACGATGACACCGTTTTCATTTTTGAGTCAACTTTCTCTTTAACACTTCGAAGCTGAAGCAAATCCAAATAGTTTACTGACGTCACCTTCAACATGCACTGTAAACTTGCATGTGGCTGTGTTGCGAGCCTGGTCAGAGACTTTATATCGAATTACATGTATTCCTTCAGGAACGTCAGATCCAGACTCCAGTCCATTTCGCAAGATCCTGGTAAGGGATGACAAAAATGCAGTTTACAGGTTGCCTCTTTGACACAGAGGAAGTTGGATGGCTTTCATAAAATGTGATGCACATACTGAAGTGCTCTGTCAGCGGTATCTTTAGCAACAGGACGCTCCCATGAAACCATGACCGTTAGTTTTCCTGGTTCTGCTACCTTCACTCTGGACAAAGGACATTTCAGTTTGGGGGGGTCATGATCTGAAACAATAAATTTTTATTCAATGTTACAATGTCTTATCTCCGATTTAATAAATAATGACATCTGCAATCTATCATACATTAGACTAGATTTGCAAATGTACCTGCACACGTCGGTTGTGTGCCACTCCATATTCCCTCCTCTTGGCACATCTGGTAGCGATCTCCCTCAATCTGGTAGCCTTCATAGCAGGTGTAGTCACACCTGGAGTCCACCAGAAAACCACGGGTGCAACTGTACATACCGTGGTCAATCAGAGGCAGAACATGGCAGCGTATCTCTAAGGTTCAGACATAATATAAACACATGGTTCAAGTAAGGTACTCTGCAGCAGCTGCCAAATACATGTTTGTTACTGAATCAAAGAGTTAGTTTTATGACAATTATTGTGACACCTTTTAAGTGTACTTACTCCGACAAACAGCGGATCCAGACCAGCGGCGAATGGGCAGGCACTGCACAGATGATCGCCCCAGACGTTTATATCCTCGAACACAGGAGAGCAAACAGCGAGTTCCAAGCGAGCCCCGGTGGTGCCCGCCTCGAGGAGAAGAACAGGACACTTCCCCATTGGACAGCTTAAGTACATGGCACCACTGCGGATCTGATGGCAAAAAAATGGTTTTAAAGTAACTTTAGCATTTCACATTTAGTCATATTGTATAATTAGTGCACATATTTACGTTTGTAGTCCAACTGAGGGGTGTAGTAAGTCTCGTCCTCATGAACTTCATTGGTGTCATGGTAAGAAGTCGTTGAGCCTAAGACCAAACATATAATAAAACCTGAAGTTTTGATGTCAGAAAAAAGTATTCTAAAAATTATTTTCCAAAAGACTGAGTCAAAATATTGGCCGGCAAATAATAGCAGCAAATCGGCTGCATCATTAGTATCCTGCAGCCTCAGCAGAATAGAAAAAGATTCCCAACCACCCCTGTTTTTGTTTCCAAGCAGAACAACCACCATCATCGTTCTTTCCACTCACAGACGTTTTTTTTTCCGGTTTTACATACATAAAACTGTTTAGAGCCATGATCTTTCCCTAAAATATAAGGGTCATTTCAGGAATAATATTCAGAGAAGATCCCTAAAGTAAGCTTAAAAAAAGTTCAATATTGTTCAGATTGTCAGCTGAAATCTAGGACAGAGTTGTATTAACCAATGCCAAAATCACATTTGCCAAAAGGTGATGCTCTTTGCACACAGAAAACTGAGGAGCCAGCCAAGTCAGGGTTTCCAAGTCCATGTTTACTGGATTAGGATATTTGAAAATAATTGTGTAGAGACTGTCTCACCAGGAGGAGATTCTATGAAAGAAATATATTGAAGTGGCTCAGTTTTATAATTGTAGTACTTTTCCATGCATGAAAAAAAGTTTTACGTTTCACTCAATTTCTAAGCTGAAATTCACCTAATACTGGCAGCTGGTCACCTGTCTAGGGTTTTTCCTTCACCGTGTAGTCATGCTGGGATAGAATCCAGTGACTGTACATAGAACAAGCAGCTACAGACAAATAGATGGATGGATTCCTATTGAGTCATGGGGTATATTCCTACAACTCTCCATTTCCTTCTAAGTAAAAGATTGAGGCATGTCTGAGCACAAGAATATCTGAATCTAAGCCAATGATAACAGTATGCAAAGATGTTGCCAGGCCTAGAGGGATCTCATTTTAAATATCAATCCAATTTACAAACCGTTTGTCCTATAGGGTCAGGGAATGCTGGAGCTTATCCCAGAGTCTTTGGCTTTAGGCAAGGAAACACCATAGACAGATGGGCAGACTTTTTAAATACATTAAATTAATAAATGCAGAATTTATAGTGTAAGAGACTGACTGCAGCTGTCTACAGAGTTGTAACATACCAAGACTGTGACTCAACATTTGTCAATACCCACACAGCTGTACACTACCTGGAAAACATTATGTAGCTCTCCTCAAAAACTTTCCAATTCGTGTGAGGAAAATGTTCTCATTTTCACAAACTATTTGGAACTGTGCAGCCAAACCACTTTACTCTTTTAATCACACAAAATATGTAAATTCCCATGAGCAGTCAATCAGCTCACTTGCATAGCTTATTCAGTACACGACAATATATTTATTGCTTGTTTGTTTGGCCTTCGACCCAAAAATGACACAGGTAAAGTTGTTCCTATAGAAGGTCAAATTAGGGCTCTGTCACAAATGGTGAGCTTGGTGACACTCTGTCATTTACTGGGTCACTGGGTTATAATTACAACTGTTTAGATGGTTATATGGACATCAATCATCAAACAGTGAACATGTAAATAATATGTCTTTAGATACATTAAACGCTTAATGGATGAAACAATGTATGTTTATGTCTATGAAACTACTGCTTTGGCCAAATGTACGTGATTTATTCCCCTGGAGGCTGAATCATTTGTGAATCAGAATCTTCCAAGACAAAGTGCGCGACTGAATGACTGGGGTTTGAGAATCAATAGCTAGAGGGAAAAGGAGCACGACTAAAACGCAAACTTAAAGAACATGTTTAAAAGTCGCATACTATTATTTATATTCAATACACTCCTAAAAGCTAAAATCAAATCTCCGTTTCTCCAATAAGACCTGATAGTCCGCAACTTCAGTGCAAGGGTAAACACAGCTGAACGGTTGAGAAAGCTTTTTTGTGTACTCTGCTTTATACATATAACTTTACACCGTTTAAACCACTTTTCACAAAGAAAGAGAATATAAAGACCTCTTACCCTCGGTGTAATCACCCAGAGACTGACAAATGATGCACAACTCAACAAAAAGAACAATAAATCTGATCATTGCATTAGGCGTCAGGCGGATATATGGCTATTAAAAGCTGATTTGTTTTACTTCAAATATATTCTGCTATTTCCAAAGTAATCGTTGGATAAATTCTTGACAGAGTTTAGTCGCAAGCAGTGAATCCCACGCAGCCTTCTTCTATCGACTGGCGTCTCTACATTATCTCAGCACAAATATTTTCCTCTAGTCGGACGTGCAACTCTTCTGTGCTTGGACGGATGGTGGCACTGTTGTTCCGTTATTTTGAAACTATGGCCAAAAAGAAGGTATAATGTCTATAAAAAACTATTTAAAATGTTTTTTAATTTTTTTCTAGGCTGTAGTAGTACAGAGGCTTTTGCTCGAACTCTTCAAATATACCTCAGGGTTGGTAAGACAAAGACATTTATTTAGATTTATTGGGTAAAATATGCATATTTTATTTAGAAGACATGTTGAAAATTGAAAACATCTTCATTACTGCAGTCTTTAATCTGGCAGTACGCGTTTGATAAATCCAGTACAGTGGCGGCATTCCTTAATTAATCAGTGTTTTAAACGAATGTGTGTTTTTTCTCTATTTTGTAGCATAAATAATGTGAAATGTGTGCATGTGAAAAGCGCACGCATAGAAAAGTGCATTTCGAATAAATAAAGTGGAACGCACTCGGCCTCCGCAGCGTGTAGCGGAAAGGGCGGAGCTAACGTTACTGGCTGGCGGACTGAATCAGTAGCCCCTCGCTGCAGAACAAAGATCCAGGGGGCGAAGCTGGATCCACATCTAGGGGGTGGAGATTGGTAGGTTTAGGGGTGGAGAGGGGTTTGTTTAGGGGTGGGGATAGGTGGGTTTAGGGATCAAGGGGTGGAGACGGGTAGGTTTAGGTCTATGTAAGGTGGGGGGAGTCGATCTAGATCCAACTGCGCCCCCTGGGTAGATGATGCCACTTAATGTAAGTTCAGTAATTCATCGCCATCTGTTGTGTGAAGTGTTTCACTATTTTACTGGCGCTTTCTCCAATTGTAAAGGCTAATGTTATACATAATATTATATAAGTACACTTCTTCAGTTGTGTTCCACTTGGCACTACACACTTGAATATTTGTACAGTAGAAGGGTGTGTTTATTGCATCAATGATCTCCACCGACTGGCATACCTCTGGAATGGAATGCCAATGCTGCCGAGAAATAAAACAATATATGTACAAAGAAATGTAAAAAAGCAAAAAAAAAAATATTATATATATACAAAGAAAAGTAAAAAAAAAAGCAAAAATAATTAATTATTTATAATTGTATTTCCTTATTTATGTGTTTTTTATTTCTCCCCACATTTATTTATTTATTTTTTATTTATACATTTATTTATTTCCTCGTTTATTTATTTTCATATTTATTAATTTATTTACGTATTTATTTATTTATTTATCCACATGTATTTATTTAAACATTTTTTTTCACATTAATTTATTTATACATGTATTTGTCCGTAGGGTAATGAGGAGGGCGTGTTTACCTCAGGAATAGAAATCGAGCCAGAGTTGTGGAGGGGTAAGCTTTGAGGCCACAGTGACACCTCGTGGTGCCCAAACGAAGTACAAGAAGTGTAGCCTACTGTTGATAGTGTGGGATGAATGGCTTAGATGGGTAATATGGCCAAAATATCACAGGTTATTATTTCAGTTTCACACGAGGGGTTGTTTCGGAAGCGTGCAATCTGTGTTCAATTATTTGTTACAAGTTTGTCTTGTAAAAATACAAATGCTCGAGCTGTGATATTGTAGACTGAATCAACCTAACGCCTACGGCTGCGCTACTATGCTATAATTACAAACCTCATCCACATATTCAACATATCGAAAACATATTGTGACATTTCAGAGTATATTGGATCGGTTGCGTGTTGTATTATGGTGTGTCATGGATATGGCAAAGAAATACATGACGTGTCTCCTTTTTAGACCGCAGAACCATTTGACTGACAATCTGGCGTTCTGTGAATTTTAAGACATCAAAGCCACACATTCCTTTTGTTTATTATGTGTTGATGCCTAATAGATACTTGGTACACTATTCAGTTATTATTATTATTTTATATATTTGTAACCTCTCTTATAAACAAGAATTTGTTCCCACTTTAGAGGGGTGTGACAGGTGTGAACACAGTGTATGTACAAACACTTATTGTTGTGGTTCCTCCCATGAATTATTTCACAATGTTGCATTTTTGTTGCAGGTATTCTATATTGCTGTACAATGTGACAAGTGTTATAAACAGTACAACAAACATATCTTTCAACGAACCTCCCCTTTTTTGGATACATTTTATTGTTGGTAGGACACTGAAATAATTAGCTAAACTTTATTTAACTTTTGCTTTGGTGTTTACAATTAACATTGTTTATAATGTGCTGTTTATTAAATTGGTCCTGTAACGTTACTCCTGCAAACGCCCTAGTCTTGCACAGCCAGACCTTTAGACTGACGGCTGAAGGTCTGGAATAGATTCATTGGCCAAGGCCCGCCCATGAGGCAGTTTGACCGACATGTCAAACAACAAATCACAGTTCGTTTCGTTCAGCATCACGTTTCGGGGCGTGGAAATGTCGCCACAATAACAAACCGGTGTGTGGAACTCTCGGATGTATTTTAAAGATTTTATGCCACAAACTTTAAATATTTCACATACTTTTGAAAATCCAGCATTTAGTTGACTCTGATAAGCGTTCGCCGTCACATTTGTAAACATGACGGCTTTCTCCTTTTGTGAGGGGATTTGGCGCCACTGCATCTTTGTTTCCAGGCGGAACATTAAAGAACGCGACACACACGTCTCCCGGAAATCCTGTATAATTCGACCAATCCGACGACGACTTTGACACTCCTGAAGTGTTTCCAGATAAGTGTTTACCATATGCATCAGACGTTTAGCCAATGGTCCGTGGGCGTGACGTCTGAGGCTGAGACTACAAACGCACTAAAGGCCTCACGTACATAGATGACTTAAACATTGTTTATCCTTTATTTAGATTGTAAATGAAAGCTGGAACAGTTAAACCATTTCTATAACTGTATCGGCATTTTATAAGGAATTATGTTATTTATTATCCGATTATCTAAATATGTCTCTGTCGCTTTAATAGACGAATTACTCCCGATCCGCCTCTTCCATTTAAGGGCACATTTACTTTTCTCGGCCGAGAATAAGTCTTCCTGGTTTCATGATATAGTAGTCTGCCTTCCCCTTTAAACGGATTTTAGACCTATGCAAAAGTTGTGGTCATCGGATCAAAATAATTAACACGATTTCTCGAGGAAGAATCCGTTTTTTTAGGATGGAATCTTTGTAATTTCGCCGCGTTTCAGCGCATCAGGTAAGCGAACTCTCCATGTTTAATCCGCCCTCCTTTGCTTTTCTTAAGGAACTGGAAATGACAAGCCTCGAGTCTGTTGTTGGTTAAAACACAGCTGTGTTGAAGCTACATAAGCGTAAAGCATCAGCCTACAGGATATTAGGTATACTTTATCGAGACATTTTTTAAGGCAGCGATGAAACTGAAAGATCTAACATGCAATGATTACAAGTTTGTCTTGTAAAAATGCAAATGCTCGAGCTGCGATGTTGTAGACTGAATCAACCTAACGCGCACAGCTGCGTTACTATGCTATAATTACAAACCTCATCCACATATTCAACATATCGAAAACATATTGTGACATTTCAGAGTATGTGAGATCGGTTGCGTGTTGTATTATGGTGTGTCATGGATATAGCGAAGAAAAACATGGCATGTCTCCATCTTAGACCGCAGAACCATTTGACTGTTTAATTTCGGTTACGTTACGTGATTTAAGTTACTTATGTGTTAGGAATTTATGGCACGTTACACTGTAACAATCTGGCGTTCTTTGAAATTTAAGACTTCAAAGCCACAAAAAAATTGTGTTTGTGTTTTGACGCCTAATAGATACTTGGTACACTATTCAGTTATTATTATTATTATTTTAAATATTGTAACCTCTCTTATAAACGATAATTTGTTCCCACTTTAGAGGTCTTGGCATTCTGACCTTAGATCTGAAATAATCTAATAATTAAAATCATACTACAGTGTCATTTTAGTAAACATTAAAAAATGTTTATTAAAATTAGTATTAATTGGTGCTTTCAAACGATTAATCGCATCAAAAATAAAGTTTTTGTTTACATAATGAGTGTGTACTGTGTATATTTATCATTTAGCCTATATATAAATACAAACACGTGTGTGTATGTGTGTGTGTATATATATATATGTATATATGGTATATATATTATATATTTAAATATTATACATTTTCAAAATATATACTGTTTGTGTGTGTATTTATTTATATATGCATAATAAACAAACACAGTAAACATACATGTATTATGTAAACCCAAAAAAAATTTTTGATGCGATTAATCACGATTAATTAGTATGAAATTATAAATTAGTATTAATTATCAAAAACTGTTTATAATTATTAACATTATTAGTCCCATATATTGTGTTCTACATTTTCATCCAAGAAAAGAAAATATAGAAAGTCATTTAATTTTATTTTCAGATTTGCACAGAAGTTGTAGTGTTACATAAAGGTTTCTTTCTAGGAAAATGACCCATAGAAAATAAAAAAAAAAAATTGATCTCCTGAGGTTGATGATAAACACTTTCTGAAGGTTAAAAATCTCCTTTCTCTTAGTTCTTAAAAATAAAATTGTGTATTTTCTGTATTTATTTTTTATTAGTATCAGGCCCTGCTTTGTACCCTTTTTGTAGAAAGGGCATATAGTTGGCTGAAATGTCTGGAATGGATGTTATTACAGATTCTGAGTCTGCTTTGTAGTAATTCAGTCTAGTTGCACTGTAAATATCCTTGTTTAGTATTGCAGATATAGTACCATTCATCAGTTTGTGTTATTTGTTTTATTCCTGCTCAACCCAGTAAACTTGCAAGCATTCTGTTGAGCTGCTTTGACTCGTCTGCCGGTGTTAAAGCAGGATAACCGGCTGTGGAATGGCTTTGCTGACCTTGCACAGAACGCCATCTGTTTCCACACCGGTGAGTTTTATTGCACCTAATGAAAATGTTCATTTATAAAATGCTACAAAAGACGATCTAAATGTTTTGTGTGTCAGTTGCAGTTCCCCACATTATTTTACCCTGCTCCCACTCACTCCATGTGTGTCCAGTTACTCTACACCTTTTTCTGTACACAAGTTTATGCATAATTAGGAGGAATGTCATCTTGGTAGCACTCCAAACGCTTTCCAAATTTGCTGTGAATCTGAATATGAGAATCCATTCCATTCCACGCTGTTCCAAAAAAAGCCCAGGGATTATATGAGGATTCTGCTAAAGAGCCAAAACGCCTGATAACTTTATTGCTGTTCTTGAGAGTTATTGGACAATGCCAAGTAATCGTTCTCTGTCTATATTGGTTGATTGCTAGGCTTTGTATTCATTATATAACCCAAAATTAATTGTTCACCCATAACCCATGCAAACTATGTATCTTCTATAAAACACTATGTTCAGACTATTTTGAGTAAAGTCTCACAGGAGCTTTAACCTAAAACCTCATTGCCCTCCTCTCCACCCCCTTTCTTCTTTTTCTTGTCTCTGTCTGGACACGTCAGTCACATAACAGGTAATGTTACTGTCTCCTCTTTCATTCCATAGCACTGATAACAGCCTCTTTGGTGTCCTTCTCGCTGTCTTCCTCTCTCACTCTCTCACTATCGTCTTTAGTATGAGCTTCCTCAGTGTCTTATCATACTGTCACGGCATTACAGTTGGCAATTTGGTCAAAACGCCTTGTCATTTCGTTTACGGGTTTCCTTTATTCTATTTTTTTTTTACCCAGTCACTCATCTCAGAGTGAGTTATGGGTGAGAAAAAAGGCTAAAAAGCCCTTTCCAGGTGCAAGTTTTTTTTTATTCAGCTGTCTTGGCAAATAGCACTTACTGAGTCGGATGATCCAGAGGGGTCAAGCAGAATCTCCTGGTGTCTGTTTGCAATTAAGTGCATCACATAATCAGTTCACCCACCACCCATTTTTAACATCACCATTCTCTGGACAAATCTTAAGAGTTTACAGAGTCTTAGAGTTATAATGTCCGTAACTTCTTATTCAAACTATTGTAATCGACTTTTTATTTCTAAGGAAGAGCCTATTCCAAGAAGAGGAATACTTCAGAAAAGGTGATTGTTTGTGATACAGCTTTAATCATGCATGTGTGTTTTAGTGTATATAGTGTTTCCTCCAGAAATGCGTAACTGATGAATTTTTTATTTCCGCACACCAGAGAAAGTTTCGCCCTGGTTGGGGGGGCAGTGCTCCTGGTGGAAGAGGAAGAGAGGGAGGGATTACAAGAAGAAACCGTACCCTCTCTGCTAGGTCCTAGGCAAGGAGGCCAAGCCTCTGACACTCAGCGCAGACATTTGCATGCAATGATTTCGTTACTACGACCAGAAGAAACAGTCAAACTGGTTAGGATTTCCTCAACACACTCTTGTTTTACTACACTGCCTTTTTATGTTCAGGGTCTCCAAATTAAGCACAGCCTCTACTAAATGAATTTTATAATCACAAATGACTGGACAATTCATGGATATGAAAATATATCATGCATTTACACTAATTCTTGTCAGTTTGAGACCGATTAATGGAAGTGTTTGTACTTCCTGCCTTTGTATATGAGACACCCATGTTTTGCTTATGCAAGTTCTGCAATGTGGTTTCTGGAGACACTGTAGTTTATTCCACCTTCTGCTGTGCAGAACTGACAATAGCTTTGTGTTAACTTTAAGAAAACATTTACACACAATACAACATACTAGGTAAATCTGTGTTAAAAAAACACGATTATAGAACATCATGCATGGGTGCTGTGGTTGAATTATAATAGCAGAAAAATCTAATTTTAATTGCTCAGTAATTTTCAATTATTCTAATGAATTCTGTGTCTGATTCATTTACGATGTACCTGAATTTCCCTTTCTCCCTACCTCAGGCTGTGCGTTTGGAGTCAGTGAGCCCAGTCAGAGTGAGGTATTTGCTTATAGTCGGCACGCTTAACAAAAAACAGGAGAGTCTACTACTTGGCATAGACTTCCCAGGGTCAAACAGGTAGCACGTCTTTATAAACTAAATTATTAAGTCATCATTAACAGCTTTTATTTCATCAGAGATGAATCCAGAAATATTCAATTGTATTTGGAACATGCCTATTAAATATTTGTATATCTATTGTTTTATAGACTAAATACTGTTGCATTTTTAATAACATCTGTTCACAAACACAACTGAGGGTTTTTATTTTTAACATTCTACTTTTTTGGAAATGGAATGTACAGATATTTTACAAACATGGTGCCCATGTTTAGTTGCAGTTTTAAAGGGATCGTTCGACCAAAACTGACATTTGTGTCATCATAATACTTTTCATTCTAAGCTTGCAATACTTTATTTCCTCTGTGAAACATATAAAAAAAGTTATTTGGAAATAATGTTGGTAGCCATTGAGTTTTTGTGTGTAGACAAAAAATTCTGAGACATTTCTTTAAATATATTTTAGACAAATGAAAAATATATATTTTTGTATGTTTTCATTTGAGGTGAACTATCTCTTTAAATATAAACTTTTAGCAAATTTGAAATAAAATAGCAGAATATTACAGTAAGCCTGTCAAGAAACATCTCACTTATTTTCTCTCTCTCTTTACTCTTCCTCAGTGATGTGTGCACTATTGGACTTGTCTTGCCAATATGGAGTGACACACAGGTTTACCTTGATGGAGATGGGTAAGAAAACAAGACTGAATCATTCTCACCAGAAGTCAACTAATCAAGTGCAAACACATGCTGATAATAGCAGGGAAATAAAACACAGCACAAGTGTTTGTGTTTGATTTTATTACTATATGGAGCAATCTTGATATCATTATCGTATCATCAAAGTCAACTCTTGCATATGCTTTTAATGCGGTTCGTAAATTGAAAGGAGCTCGAGTACAAAGGTTGTGCTTCTTTAGAAAAATAGAAAACAGTCAACACTAAACTAAACACAACTGAACTGAATATAAAATTAAATAACATTTGAAACTAAATATAACTGTGCTTGGGTTGAATGGAAAAGTTTCCACTTCATAGTTTCTGCACAGCTCTGCAGATCTTTAGACACTGTTAAAGCCTCAGCCTCAGAGTTCTGCTTTTCTGACAGCGTGTTTCTTTCGTTCTCTTACAGAGGTTTCAGTGTGACATCTGCAGAAGTGACACGGATCTTTAAGCCTGTGTCCATTCAGACGATGTGGTAAGTTTTAAAGCAGGAAATGCTGAGGAAACATAATTTCCTCAACCATCAACGGCATGCAGTGTGACTTTGGTCTTGCAGCCTTCACACACTTAAATCTTTGTTTTCAGTTATAATGCAATTTTGCTATTTGTCTTTATTCTGGTCCTAAGCCCATGTACACTGTTATACATCTGCCTAAAGCCTCAAAGTTAGTTCTGTGACTTGTAAATGTGTTTGTGGTTTGTCGATCGCTTGTTCACAGCATTCTCTTGTACGTCACTCTCACTTTGCTTAAGGTCAGTGTTGCAGGCGCTGCATGGCTGCTGTGAACGGGCCGTGCGTGGGGCTGTCATACCAGGCTGCGGGCTGGAGTGGGCACAATATTACAGAGATAATGTGGAATCTGACTGGCACTGCCTTAATGAATGGGCGGCCATGACTGGCCTGGAGTCAGTCAGGAGGGACACTGGAGCACGTTCATCGTCGAATCGGGAGTCAGTGGAGAAGGAGATCAAAGCCCAACTTCGAGATATCATGAGGACTGAGGACTTGGAAAACATTACCTCAAAGCAGGTAAAATGAAAGAGAGTATGCCATTACTCTGCTTTTCAAGCAATGTCCCACAACGTCACCAAGCTTTTCCCTCTAGTCACCTATAGACCACTTTTCATGATCTAGTCTGTTCCTGATGGATAATGGATTTCATGTTTACTTTAAGACTATATGTGTGCAAACATCATCTGCATTTTGAAAAAAAAAGAATACAGGTAAATCACCTGTTAAAAATTAGTACAGAAAATGATTTCATATTACAGTACATTATGCTGCATTTAAAAAAAAAATCCAGTATGTAATGATTGGTTAACTTTTTGCATTTGCATGCAATACGTTTTTTTTAAATAGTTGTGGGTTTACTGCCATCCTTCCATAACAGGCACTTTGCAAAGCCAGTATTGCATTGCAACAGGTTGCAAAACATTTCACAATTTGCATGTATTTGCAGCTTACTCTCACTAAGTGGTCTGTGTGGACTGGATTTATTTAATATGACCCCTTTAAAGGAACACTCCACTTTTTTGGCTCATTTTACAACTCCCCTCGAGTTAAACAGACTCCAGTCTTCGTGTCACATGATCCTTCAGAAATCATTCTGCTATGCTGATTTGCTGCTCCAACATTTTTTTGCAGCATTCTATAAAATTCTAAAGAACAGCATTTTTTTTTATATATTTTTTTCTTATTATAAAAGCTTTTACTGTCACTTTGATAAATTAAACGTGCCCCTACTGAATATACATATAATATTAAAAAAAAAAAACTGATCGCAGACATTTGAACAGTAGTGCAAGCCTGAGGATACACCTTTTAAAGACTCCTCTTCTAGAACTTACTCAAAGTTAATGTGCCTGGGCTTGTTGTCTTATCTAGACAAACTTTGTGGTATTAACATCAGCAGCATTCAGGCAATCATTTAGTGAGACGCTTGATTTGATGCTTGTAAGGGTTGTAAACCATGTGACTTGACATTTTAATGTGATTTGCATTCCAAACCCATGATCGTGGAGTTCCTAGCAGCATACAGTTGAGCTACAGTCATTCTTTCTGTTTGTAGGTGCGAACAACCATGGAGTCCAGAATAGGCATCGACATGAAGGACTACAAAGAGTATATTGACAATGAGATGATGGTCACAATGGCACAGATGGACAAACCTTCCAGAATCTTGGACTACCTTTACTTGGTGAGTTGACATTTGTCTTGCCTGCTATACTGTTGGAAATAATACACTGTCATTTACTTGTCCTTTTTTCCCCAAAAAGGGTTCTGAATGGAATGCTGCCAACTTTGAAGAACTACAGAAGAACAAGTATACAAATTTAATTTAATTCTGATTAGAATTATTAAAGATAATTTAATACTTTAATATTTTTATTTAAGGGTCTAATGAATATATTTTAAATAATTGATTCTTTTAAATTAAAATGTTCTGCAGCAGACAAAAATAACTATTTGTATGTTTTTTGTTTTTGGTAGTGTGGGCTACATCCTGAATGTTACCAAGGAGATTGACAACTTTTTCCCAGAATCCTTCACCTATATGAATATTAGAGTTTACGATGTGGAAGCGACTGACCTACTCTCATACTGGAACAGCACATACATGTTCATCAGTGAAGCAAGGTGCTCAACACACACACACACACACACACCCTCCTCTTAGTTATTGTGTTTGCAGTCTGCCTATCCTTACTCTTAAATGCATTGGTTTATATTTAAGCACATATGCAGTATGGTGTACTTAACCCCCTATGGAAAATATTGTCTTTGTGCTCTGTCTCATTCTAATATATTATGTGTCGTTGTTTTGTACTGATGATGATACAGGACGAGTGGACAGGCCATACTGATACATTGTAAGATGGGCGTCTCTCGCTCTGCCTCCACAGTAATTGCTTACCTGATGAAGCAGCAGGGCTGGACATTAGACCATGCCCTCAACCATGTGAGAGAAAGACGGCATATTGTGCAGCCCAATGAAGGTTTCCTCAAACAGCTGCATACGTACAGCGGCATCCTCAGTGCCAGGTGACTTGCACTCTCATAATGGTGCTGTACTTAGATCAGCCGTCATACTTGCACAAACAAGCATTCACACAGAAATACTGACATTTTCCACTTTTGTAGTATCTCAATGGATGTTCAGGTATAGGCAAGTCAAGTCAAGTCTGGTGTATTGTTCAACCATGTGTGTACATGAGGGAACTGAATAGCGCAGATACACAAACTCCTCTCAAACACTCACAGCTATGTAAGTTTGGGATCTTGAAAGAAGTCTCTTATGCTCACCAAGGCTGCATTTAATTAATCAAAAGTACAGTATAGCAGTAATGTTATGAAATATTACAAATGAAAATAACTGTTTTAATATATTTTGAAATGTAATTTACTTCCGTGATGGCCAAGCTTTTTAGCAGTTATTACTTGAGTCTTCATTGTCACATGATCCTTCAGAAATCATTCTTAAATGTTATTTGCTGCTCAGGAATGATACTTTTTTCATCAGGATACATTTTTTTTTTTTAAATGTCAAAAGCAGCAATAAACAGCATTTATTTGAAATATACATTTTTGTGACTTTTATTTAGCAAGGATGCACTAAATTAATAAAAAGTATTAATTTCTTTCAAAAGAAATCTCACTGACCCCTAACTACTTAATTTCATTGAACGGTAGTGTATAGGTGCATCTCAATAAATTAGAATATCATGGAAAAGTTCATTTATTTCAGTAATTCAACTCAAATTGTGAAACTCGTGTATTAAATCAATTCAATGCACACAGACTGAAGTAGTTTAAGTCTTTGGTTCTTTTAATTGTGATGATTTTGGCTCACATTTAACAAAAACCCACCAATTCACTATCTCAACAAATTAGAATACTTCATAAAACCAATAAGAAAAACATTTTTAGTGAATTGTTGGCCTTCTGGAAAGTATGTTAATTTACTGTATATGTACTCAATACTTGGTAGGGGCTCCTTTTGCTTTAATTACTGCCTCAATTCGGCGTGGCATGGAGGTGATCAGTTTGTGGCACTGCTGAGGTGGTATGGAAGCCCAGGTTTCTTTGACAGTGGCCTTCAGCTCATCTGCATTTTTGGTCTCTTGTTTCTCATTTTCCTCTTGACAATACCCCATAGATTCTCTATGGGGTTCAGGTCTGGTGAGTTTGCTGGCCAGTCAAGCACACCAACACCATGGTCATTTAACCAACTTTTGGTGCTTTTGGCAGTGTGGGCAGGTGCCAAATCCTGCTGGAAAATGAAATCAGCATCTTTAAAAAGCTGGTCAGCAGAAGGAAGCATGAAGTGCTCCAAAATTTCTTGGTAAACGGGTGCAGTGAGGTTGGTTTTCAAAAAACACAATGGACCAACACCAGCAGATGACATTGCACCCCAAATCATCACAGACTGTGGAAACTTAACACTGGACTTCAAGCAACTTGGGCTATGAGCTTCTCCACCCTTCCTCCAGACTCTAGGACCTTGGTTTCCAAATGAAATACAAAACTTGCTCTCATCTGAAAAGAGGACTTTGGACCACTGGGCAACAGTCCAGTTCTTCTTCTCCTTAGCCCAGGTAAGACGCCTCTGACGACAACTGTAGCCAAATTCCTTGACACGTCTGTGTGTGGTGGCTCTTGATGCCTTGACCCCAGCCTCAGTCCATTCCTTGTGAAGTTCACCCAAATTCTTGAATCGATTTTGCTTGAAAATCCTCATAAGGCTGCGGTTCTCTCGGTTGGTTGTGCATCTTTTTCTTCCACACTTTTTCCTTCCACTCAACTTTCTGTTAACATGCTTGGATACAGCACTCTGTGAACAGCCAGCTTCTTTGGCAATGAATGTTTGTGGCTTACCCTCCTTGTGAAGGTTGTCAATGATTGTCTTCTGGACAACTGTCAGATCAGCAGTCTTCCCCATGATTGTGTAGCCTAGTGAACCAAACTGAGAGACCATTTTGAAGGCTCAGGAAACCTTTGCAGGTGTTTTGAGTTGATTAGCTGATTGGCATGTCACCATATTCTAATTTGTTGAGATAGTGAATTGGTGGGTTTTTGTTAAATGTGAGCCAAAATCATCACAATTAAAAGAACCAAAGACTTAAACTACTTCAGTCTGTGTGCACTTGAATTTATTTAATACACAAGTTTCACAATTTGAGTTGAATTACTGAAATAAATGAACTTTTCCACAAAATTCTAATTTATTGAAATGCACCTGTATGTATTATCAAGCTTTCTGAAATACTATATTCTGATTGGTCAGCTGCAGCATTAACGGTTTACTACAATTGTATTTATATAATAAATTACCAACATATGTATAAAATACACATTCATAGACACTAGTTGTTAAATGCCAACTTTCTGCAGCATATTGTGTGCAGAAGAAAAGTTTGCCCAAATGTATTGGAAGTATTGTCAGCTGCTGTCTCTTTCTTTCTTGACTTGATTTAGTTGGGCTGTCAAGACGTTTTTACACAGAATTGGACAAAAATGGATAAATAGCCTGATAAATTGAAACCACTTGCAGAATTAGGCCAATTTTGGTTTCATATACTATTTTTAAAAAGCAGTACAGTTTACACTTTTCGGGAACAAGTGCTGAATTTCATTCCAAACATCACTTTGTACCATGCAGTAAACAGCGCCACAGTGCCTTGTGGAGGAAAAAGTCCAAGTCAGAAGTCCGCCAGCCATCTGACCACAACGAAGCTGCTACAGGGAGTGAACATGAGCAGAAAGAGGAAGACTTAGAATGCTCCGAAGAGGAAATCAGTTATGAAGAGGAGGAAACAGATGTAAGATTCATCTCAGAATCTCTTTAGTTTCCAAAATAGTTGTACTAAAAAGGATATGAAGAGTTTATTTGCAAAAACAGTTAACTTTTACATTTTCAAAAATCATGTTTTTGTGTTAGTTATTTTTTTACCTAATCAAAATAACCCGACTGCAGTTTGGTTGACATTAATTGGAATGCACATTGAAAAAACATGATTTTTGAAAATAGTTAAAAACCGAGTTATGTTTTTCAAATGAACTCTTCATGTTTATTTCTATGCCTCTGTAATTTTCAGGTCTTTGATGAGCAGTTGGATGAGAGTGTTCCCGACACGTCTGGGGCAGATACAGCTTCATCCAACCCACTTATTACTGTACAAGGAAGTGATAAGGTTAGAGCTCTCAGAGGCCGACAATTTCAATTCATTACGCTAGACCATGTTAAAGGCCTTCCAGATGCTAATGTGGTTTTCTTTACTATTGCACCATCCTGCATCATATTTGCTGAATTAAATCCAATACTTGTGTCTTTCTACTTCTGGGGTGCTGGTTCCAAAAAATAGTGCATGTTTTTCTCTACCGCATCACACTTTCTTATGGTATATCAATTGGTATTACATTTGTATGGGTGAAGAAGTCTTGAATTATCCCTTAATTACCAGAAAAACTGCCACAAATACAATCTTCCTATCTTCCTCTGAGACTGGTTGCAACTACTTGTTCAGGTCTCAGCCGATTTCCACATCTATGAATGATTCTGAAGATATTATTTTATGCTTAATCTTGATTTCAAGGTTAGAAATTATGGCCAGTGGCCAATAATGCAATGCAAACATGACCAATATGTTTTCTGCATATATACATGTATCTATACAAAGAGATCTTGCTTTATAATTAAACTGTACATGATGGAAAGTTTGTATTGATATTTTTGAACTCCACATCATCAAATTTGGTAATATTAGGCCTTGTTGGAAAATTAGCTGAATTAGATTTTTTCAGGATGCAGGGTGTGTTTTAAATAATGGTTTGTGTTTTTGTGAAGCAGTTTTTTAAATGTTTGCAAACGTTAACCCTAGGTGTCATCTAGCCCCAGCAGAAGTGGCAGGATGGATTTGTTCTCTCTTATGCAGTCTATTCAGCTTGACGATGAGGATAAAGAGGTGAGGAAAAGAAAGTCTTGGTTGGAATGCAAAACTGATTGAGTGAAAATACATGCAAACAAGCATTAACTGAAGAACTCCTGTTGTTTAGACGACTATCTGTCAGAGACTTTCTCCTGCGCAACGAAGGCGGAGTCATGGAAGAAGATGCTTGACTAATCAGAGAGCGCATGTTGATGTTTCTCCTGAACCAAGCAGCAGCAGACAGAACACAAACCAGGACGAACCTCGTCTCTGAAGCACTTTAACAAAGGGGCCGTGTTAAGAAATAAGGAGAAAGGTGAGGAAAAAGAACACAAACAGTGATGCTAAGAGACATTCTTGTACTTCTGATTGTATAATTCCAAGTTCTTTGAGGAGTCATTGCAGAATAAAATTAGGGAATCTATTCATATAGTTGCTGTATTGAGGCTCATTTAGTTAATTTCACGTCAAGGCAACACATAAAAGCACATGGATACATATCAATGGATATCTCACTAATTTTCCTCTCACCTGTCCATCTAGCCCAAAACTCATAAACTGTGGTCAGTTTAGGTGGATTGTTGAAAAGAAAATCAGCCACCTCTTGTCGAGTGAGTATTGATAAAAGAACTGTTTCCTCAGAGCATTATCATTCAAAATGTCACATTGTGCCTTTTGAAATCTCTGTATCCTTTGCACCTTCATACTGAGCCATACAATTCAGTTTACTTCACAGATTTG
Source organism: Ptychobarbus kaznakovi (assembly GCA_027422405.1). Taxonomy (NCBI): domain Eukaryota; kingdom Metazoa; phylum Chordata; class Actinopteri; order Cypriniformes; family Cyprinidae; genus Ptychobarbus; species Ptychobarbus kaznakovi. The sequence goes on along the minus strand of CM049811.1, from coordinate 17,164,562 downwards.
AATATGGTATTATAGTGCAAGTGGAGTGTTTCTCTATGGCTGTTATATCTCATGTCATTATACAGAAACATGAACTATTCCTCGATGGCGTTGTTTTTAAGAAATGAATAAGAGTGTGATTCACTCATTTTAGGAGTCCTATGCAATAAATCTACTTAATAGCTGTTTCTTCTCCATGAATGTGAAGCTTTATGCTACCTCTGTGGAGATCAGAAGGTGAAAAAGTGTAGAGAAAGCAATCAAGGATTTAAACGTTTTATTATTTCATGTATACTACCATTCAAAACTTTGGGGTCAGTAAGAAACCAGTGCTTTTTATTCAGCAAGGATGCATTCAATTGATTGAAAGTGACATTTATAACATTTCAAATAAGTGCGGTTTCTTAAATATCTATAAAAATGTATCACGGGTACCATAATAATGTTGATGATAATAAGAAATGTTTTTGAGCACCAAATCAGCATTACAATTTCTAAAAGACCATGTGACACTAAAGACTGGAATAATGGCTTCTGGAAATTCAGCTTTGCCATTTCAGAAATAAATAACTTTTTAATATATTTAACTAGAAACCAGTTATCTTAAATTGCAATATTACTGTTTTTACTCTATTTTATCAAATAAATGTAGCCTTGGTAAGCATAGGAGACTTCAAAAACAAAATCTTACCGACTCCAAGCTTATGAATGGTAGAGTAGTTTCTAGACAGTGATGTAGCTACTCATGCTATATCATATGTTTTTAACACTTGGAGCTATTTTCATGTCTTTTTTAAATCAAGCAGATGCTGCTTAGTATTTGTTTTAACCTGTAAAGTATGCAGGAAACAAACCCTGAGAAGAAGCCTGAATATTTTCCTTAGAAAATGTGCCAGTTATTTAATCGTCTGCTGTTTCAATCACTCTGCATGATGGTTCAGTGCCTTTAGTTGATAGAGGTGGACCAAAATAACTACATTTGTTGGTTTTAATATCACAAACACAATTAACTCCTACATAATACATGTCTTTAGCCCAAGGGGTGGTTGATTTGTCTTTGCATGATGTTTCAAGTATCAGACTGTATGCATGCTGTCCGTACTGTATGTAAGCCTGTCTTTGTGAAGCATGAATCCTGTGTGTATAAAGTATAGCTATACAATCTGCTGTAAAACATTTGTTGAAATGTGTATACTGTCATTGCACAAAGTGCCAATGTTGTGAAACCAAAGTTATGTTGTGGAATGTTTCTAGTATTGAGGCACCACTGGTTTTGCAGTTATTTTCCACGAGAATGTCTTAAGTTATGTGTATTAGCGATAGATGATGACCTATAGCCTTCAAAGTGCTGATTTTCCTCACCTGAAGTATAATGTGCCATGCCTTATCAACTTCAAAAACAATGATACATTGTATTATGTAACTCACATTTCCATTGTTGGTATCAGGTGGCGTTAAATATCAAGTCAAGGTTGCTGTTGCTTTTTCTATTTATGACTGATCAGAACATGTATCTTTTTAATTTGACTATACAAAGTTGTCTGTGCTTTAAAAATTAAAATGAATTTATAACGGGGGCTTGAGAAATATCTAATAAAACTCTCATTTATTGTTTTTGTAGAGTGTTTCAGGTTGTAAGATATTCCTATTAATGCCACTGTAAAATTGTGTATGTATATATTAATATCCACACATGCATATGTGAAAATTCATATATACTAGTGATTTACATATTACTGAATGCGTCTTAACTCATATTTCAACTACAGCAATACTAAATTATTTGGCCAGATAAATAGGGCATATATGTGACCCTGGACCACAAAAACAGACTTAAGTGTCAATTCTTAGAAATTGAGATTCATACATCTAAAAACTGAATAAATAAGCTTTCCATTGATGTATGGTTTGTTATAAGACAATATTTGGCTGAGATGCAACTATTTGAAAATCTGGAATCTGAGGGTGCAAACAAATCTAAATATTGAGAAAATCACCTTTAAAGTTGTTCAAATTAAGTTCTTAGCAATGCATATTACTAATCAAAAATGAAGTTTTGATATTTATGGTAAGAAATTTACAAAATATATTCCTGGAACATAATCTCTACTTAATATCTGAATGATTTTTGACAAAAGAAAAATCGATAATTTTGACCCATACAATGTATTTTTGGCTATTGCTACAAATATACCTATGCTACTTAAGACTGGTTTTGTGGTCCAGGGTCGTCACATATTATATATTACAGCTAAACAATGTATGTGCAGTGGACTGATTAAAAATCAAGCCAATGCAACTATCAAACCTGAAATGTGAGAAATGAACTTAGTCAAATGGATTGCACAATTTGTTGAAACAATATTTTAAAATATGCATTTTAATAAAGCACCAAAGTGGAGCCACTACTACTAACTCACATAGACTACCGTTCAAATGTGTAATCAGATTTTTTAAATATTCTTGAAAGAATTCTCTTTAGCTCAAGGCTGCAATTCTCTGATAAGAATAAAGCAAAAACAGTATTATTGTGAAACGCTATTGCAAAATAACTGGGTTCTATTTTAAATACATTTTCAGCATCATTACTCCAGTTTTCATTGTCAAATGATCTTTCAGAAATCATTCTAATATGCTGATATGGTGCTTAAGAAACTTTTCTTTTCAATGGTGAAAACAGTCCTGCTATTTAATATTTTTGTGGAAACATAGGATTCGTTGATAAGAAAGCTTTTACCTTTTGATTTTGTCTTTGTCCCATTATAAATGTATATATTCTTTCTTTTGACCAATTAAACAAGGAAAAAATAGAAAAAAAACTATTAAAGAATATCATACTGGTCCAGTTTTTTTTGCACAGTAGTGTCATTTAAAACAAAGTATTTTGACTTTTTCTTACCTGAAACACATCAGGAAAATAATTTTAAGAACTTTACAAATACTTTTAAAAAGTAACAAGTATCTTTAGTTTGCAAATATCACGTTTGAATCAAACTGAAAATCATTTCACTGTCAAACCAAAGATTTATATCCCAATAATCAAATTACTACAATGTGTTAAGGACCCATCTGTAATCAACTCAAATACACAGTTTGAATGTGATTGTATTTATATTTACAGACAAAAGCCACATTTCAGAACAGTAATACTAAAAAAAGAGATGTTGCAACTCAAATGAATTTTTGCCTTGGTTCACCAAGTATGACGCCACCCTCTTTCATGGCTGTCCAGAATGTCTGATTCTGCAGGTAGAAAAAATGGCATGAATTAGTCTGTGCATTTCCACCATTAATGTATAATACCTCAAAAATAGAATTGAAGGAAAAAAAAAAACTCACCGACTCTGATCGAAACTTCCACGGTACCTCTCGATAAACAATGCGTGTGATGCCTGCTTCAAGACACCGCTGAGCAAGCACCTCACCTACGGCACGACAAGCTGCTACAGAGCGCGTGGTGCCCAGCTCACGCTTCAATGCCCACTCCTTCGTGGAGCAGGACAGCACTGGATCCACTGAGTCACTCGAGTACACCTCAGCTGTGATGTGATGCTGTGTGCGCCTGAACACCAACCTGAGGGATGAACGACATAGAACAAAATAGCATCAGTTCAATATTCATGCACCGAGTACATTTGTTTTCTATCTGGAAAAGGCTTTTACGATGCTGTTAGAGCCGTGCTTAGCAAAGCTTTGTAGATGTTTTATTATTCACATCTAGCTTTAGTCCTTGGATTGCTTACAAACCTGTGATAATATTGTCTAGAGGGCCACACTGTAGCCCAGCCTCGGTCCTTCACTGCCAGGGCCATCTGTTCCAGGTTTCTTGGGTTTCGGTTAACAAATGTTTTATTGATGGCTTCATTATCACTAATCACTGGTTCTGGATCAGGTGCTGTCTGACTGTATTTCCGAGCTGGTGGGAAGAGACACATCATCATGCATATTATTTATGAATTAAATCTACAGATCCCTCGAGAGATTTAAACCATGTGATGCTGTTGTATCGGTGTTAAAATGGATCCGTCTCTAATTTTAAGTGCAGACTATTTGAGTTTATTATTCTGGATTAATTTATACACACACACAACACATTTGTATGTGGAGGATGTGTGTGTGTGTGTGGGGGGGGGGGGGGGGCTGTTCAATATAAAACAAATACAATTATATAAACAAAAAGACTATTTCTGTCAATCAAGTAAATGACAACTCATTATGCTAACCTAACCCTAACCCATTATGATGACCACTTTGAAAAATGTTCTTAAATGAACTGTAAACAAATCTTTTCACTGAACGATTTGTAACCCAGTTGTTAAAATGTATGAAAGTAAGAAAGTTTTCAATTATATTATATGTTAGATATGATCAATTTTGCTGGTAAAAAAAAGTCAATTTGAGTGGGGAAATTCTTAAAATAGTTCAGTGTACGTAATGAAATCTTTTTGATGAACGGACTCAAGATTCGAGTCACTGGGATGAATCAAAATAATATTAAATCAGTTGTTTTCTTTTCTTGTTAAGTTACTTCATTTACTTTAGGTCCAAACATGATTGTTCTCTGAGATTAGAAAAAACAAACAGATACTCATTACAGAGAGGAAATCGTGTATCTGCAATTCTACTGCTTTAAACTCGTTCAGTGTCGCCTGTATTAATGTACACACCTGCAGCAGAGAGTAAACTGATATAGCTGAACAGATCTGATACTTACACGCTTGACCGTGAATCCACGCCGCTGCAGCCGTAGATCTCTGACATTGACCCAGCAGCGTGCGAACACCACGGCAAACATCACTGAACACAGCCATTTAACTGCTGTACAAAATACCTTTAATTCTGGTGACTAGTTATAGTTGTAGTTTCTGTACAAACGGAGAAAGCATGACCCTTCATATATTACTTAAACGATATGACCACTTTCTAGTGCGCAGCCATTTTGATGTCACACTAAAACTGTTCCGTGTTTCCGGGGAAAGGTTTGGAGTTCACATGGGTTCCGCTTAGAAATCCTTACAAATAATGAAAATTATAACATTTTTAATAAATACAAATAAATAAATCAACAAGAAGGAAACTTAAGGTATTTAATGAAACATTCTTTAAGACTACAATTATTAAAATGGCAGAGTAATCAGATATTATTATGCTGTCCACAAGATGGCACAAGTACACTTCATTCAAATAACGTCCCTGGAGCCTCCCCAACACTGCACATTTTGCATGTCTCCTTTGTCTGACACACCCATTTCTGGTCTTGGAGTTGCTACTAATGAGCTGATGAGTTGAATCAGGTGTGATAGACAAAGGAGACATGCAAAATATGCAGTGTTGTGGAGGCTCCAGGAACGAGTTTGGGAACCCCAATAAAGGAACCTGCTACAGCCAATGCTACACTAAAGTAATAACAAGTGCCGTCATGGATTTTTGTCCACGTATTATGGTAGTAAATACAATTAAGTTGAAATCAAGGTTTAGTAGACCTACAGTCACACGACTGCACATTTAATAAGGCTTCTTCATTAGTTTAATTTGTGATGAACCGTGTGAATCATCAAACCCTTAGAACTGCTGGTGAAGTTAATTTAAAACATATCCAATAGTTCAAATAAAACTGTATTTTTTTCTCACAATCTCAGCTTATCACAGCCCACTCCTACACTTTCAGGCAGCGGTGGGCTCACCTCTGGACATTAAGGGATTCTCTGCCTGGCTTGCCATTTTCATTTGGTCAGTTTGTTTGTGCTGCACTTTTAGCATGCTGTGAAGAGGCTGTGCCCATAGATAAAATAAATGGTTCTCTTGCAATTTGAACAAGCATGCTCCTGTAACCCAAATCCTTGCTCTCAGCAAGAACTATAGCCTAATAACATTGAGCATTTTACCCATGCTCCTTCGGACCATTAGAAACCTAACATTCGGGGAGGGGTGCGCAGATGTACAAATCATGACCTTACACTCTCCTCTATATTGTTTCCCCGCTCCTTTTTAACAATTTACTTTTCATACATCCATAAAGATTAGGATTTCTCTGTCCTACATAAATTCCACCTGCAGCAAGAATATACAACTTGAAGGACCAAAGACAAATTACTTTACTGCTGTACATTCACAGAGAAACAAAATATAACTTGCTCTACTGCAATAATGTTGAGAGCCTCAAGTGGAAATAAAACAATAGAATGAAACAGTCTAGCATTGCAGGTCAATAACTTGGACGTGATGTGTGTATATGTATCCATATCCAGAAGGCTACTCATTCACACAAGCACAAACCTTGTCTGCTACCTGCTCCACTGCTTCTTATTGACAGAACTAAAACTGAAAATCAATGCACTCATTAGATACAAAAATGTCAAGGTTTGTGCAGAACTAAGGAAAACATGTTGAATACAACCTTTCTTTTGAAATCTTTTGAGCAAAATAGAATGCAATGTGACAAAACATATATTTATATTATTTTTTAAATATTAAAATTGCTGTCATGAGGAATCACATTTTCTTTGAAGTGATTGATGAACACTGCCACTTCAAAAGTTGGGGTTGGTTAGCTTTTATTTAATCAGAAAGACATCGGAAACATAACATTCAATGGTATTACAACTTAAAATATCAGTTTTATATTTGAATATATTTTAAAATGCTATTTATTTCTGTGAAATGGTTAAATCTGAGTTTTCAGCATCTTCAGCAATTATACATTTTCTGCTCAAGTAACATTTATTATTATTATCAATGGTGAAAACAGCTGTTATAATTTATTGTTTTAATTGAATATTAAAATATAGAAATAGAAAATGAAAAATAGAAACCATGATAGCATTTTTCTTTGATCGATGGAACGTCAAAAAACAGCATTTATTTCGAATAGTTTTTTTTTATTAATGTAAAAATCTTTACTGTCACATTTAATTTTATTAATCCTGTCTGAATAAAATTATGAATTCCTTTGAAAATCAAAGACTGGGACTTCAAAACTCCCTCACACCCCTGTCTCTGTACAAACAGATCTTTTATTGAAACTAAGCTGCTAAAAACATCTGAACTTCCATATATTTTTTTTTAAAATCTCAGACAGATGAATGCATCAACATAACTGCCCATAATATCTACACGTCAGTGATGCAAATTTGATCAGAAAATTGGCTCGCTCACTCAGTTATGGTGACCAACAAAAACAAATGTGACGTACAATGGAGAATGGCATTGATCATTTCGGTTTGATCCCAACAGTTTGTGTGGCTTGGATTGTTTGGACACAATGCAATAAACTTGTGAAATAAACAATATATTACAGTTTAAACCAACTGTTTATTTTATTTGATTATACGTTAAAATACAATTTATTCCTGTGATGCAAAGTCTTCAGTGTCACACGATCCTTCAGATATCATTCTGATTTATTATTAATATGTTGATTTAATATCAATGTTGGAAACAGTTGTGCTGCTTAATTGATTTATTTAATTGGTATCAATATTTTTACAAATAGTTTTTTAATAAAGTAAATATGCTAATCTTCTGTCAAACACTCAAACAGATTCAAAGACTAATGTTAATCTGATCCCCAGAGGTCATGTGTGACACCTGATTGTTTCAAACACTTCACTACTCATCTTTATCCCCTTTCTCCTTCACCATCACTGTATCAGATGAGCCCTCTCTGGCTCTCTCTCCCTGATTGACATTCTCCATGTGATAGCACATGCCTATCTAGATATAAATCAACTTCAGTCAGTATAACTAGGGAAAAGAGCTATTATCCACAACAAGGTCATTTACAACACTTGTGAGAAAACAAGTGCAAACAGTGTGCCTTAAATGTTAAATACCATTTATTCTATATTATTAACGTAATGAACCAATGTTAATTTTTTTGAAGTTAAAAAGTGCTTAGCATTTTATCAAGCTCACGGTGAAGGAAAGAGCGATACCGAAGAGAGACGTGAATGAGGCTGGCTGCAAAACAGAAGTAACACTTGTCTAGAATGTGTTGGAGATGTGTTGCTATGCAACAGGGATTCCACAATGCTTACCCAGACATGGTTTGACTGTGTAGATGATGGTGTGGGTGAGGAAAAAAAGTGACATAGCCTCCCACATCACCACACACACATACACACCTCAGCTCTGTTTGAAATGTCAAGATCACACACATACACACACAAAACACAGTGTCACTTCAGGAAAAAACTGATTCATATTCTCCTTATGCCTCAAAACATGATGTTTTCAAAAATGGAGGTTAACTTCTGCATATTCCCTCATCGGCAAGCATATACACAGCAACAGTTCACACAGTAAAAACATAAAGCCCTATTGGAAGAATGTGGATATTAAATCTAGATGTGTTCAATGATCAATAACAACCTTTAAAAGAGCCCATTCAACTAAATCTTGTGAACATTCCAGCAACGCCCTGCGATCAATAAATGAGCAAAGTAGGCCTACAGTTTTGCCAATGTCCTCTGAGTGGCAGTGTGTCTCACAGAGCATCTTTGAGCTTGACCACCTGTTTCAGCTTTTCTTTTTATTATGTTTGCTGTGATGGAGGGTGTTTTCAAAAACAGGGAGTTTACTTGATAATCCATACTTTTTATAACAAAAGTAAATGTGTAATATATCAAATATAATGCATCAAGCTTTTATTTGTATGTCTCTCATTCCTATTGGCATTGCATTGCATGATGCATATGTTTTACACCAGAAAAGACTGCAGAGCTTTGATCATAAAACTAAGCAGTCAAATATATAACTAAATATCTTACTAAGACAACTTACTGGGAGGAAATATAGAGTGCCAACTGACATTTATGTATTATACGTATTCTGCTATACTGTTTTAAAGTACTCATTGCTTTACATTGCAAAGTTAGCAGAATTTAACATTTTAATCTTTTGATCATTTAAATATCAGTAACCGTACCACACAGTTTGTGCCTTTAAATATAATTGAGCTACATGTGAGCCATAACAGCCTCATGTATCAAATCTGATACTCAAAAAGTTGTCTAAAGCTTCAATAAACTGCTTTAAATAAATAAATACAATTTCTGACTGTAATTGCATATGTTCACGTAACAATGCAGATAAATTATAATATTGGCTTTATTATTCTAGCTTAGTATTTATTATTATTTAAATAAAATCAGTTTATAATGCACTCTCAAAAATAAATTTACTAAATTTGTGCATTGCATTAGCAGCGCAAAAGGTTGTGGGTTCAATTCCCAGGGAACACACATAACACATACTGACAAAAAATGTAGAGCCTGAATGCACTGTAAGTCGCTTTGGATAAAAGCGTCTGCTAAATGCATAAATGTACAATTACAATAGGACGGATCAAAACTGACAGGAAGTGAAATGCGCCTCGATCAGGATTCAAACTCGGGACGCCTGTAGCACAACGGCACAGTACGTACATCTAAGGTACTAATATGCACTCTTTAGGGGTAAATAATGTAAAAAAAAATACTTTTTTTCAAAGGTCCCATCTCAGAGAGAGCTTTTGTATCTTTTTATTGTAACTTACAAATAGTGTTGATAAATATATTGAATATTGCTACCTGATCCAGTACACATAATTTAAAATAATGATACAATTTTGGAGATTGGCGTTGCATTATAGAGTTCAGAACTCACTTAAGAACTTAAGAGTGAGGAAAGGTTTTTCATGGTATCTACATATAATGGAATTGTCTGTTGAAGCATAAGATTGACTTGTGAAATGCAAAATTGTGATTGACTATTGAAATGCACAGTGTAATTCAACAATATAGTCAAAGCATACACAGGCTGCTTGCAATAATCGCATGCGAAGAAGCATGAAGCTACATATGCTCACTCTGTCATTATTGTTTGTATGTTTCCATGACTAGTTTCCACATTTTAATCTTTTGATCTGGGAGTTTTGATTTCACAGATGCGGTGTTCTGTGCAGCCCTAGGCTACACATGACTTCCATTATTTATCATCCACAGTCAAAAGCCCCTGAGAGAAGGAGAGGCAGAGAGAGAAAGAGGGAGGACAAAGAAAAGCTCCACATCGCTCCTCATCTTTGGGAGCCTTTGATCCACCTCCAGAACTCAAGTTTTAAAAGAGGGAAGGGATTCTGTTTGCATGTCCCATATTAACTCTGGCTTGATGTACAGTATAGCTCAATAGTATAGTATGAAGAGTATGAAGATTTCATAGTTTTGGCCACCACATAACACAATAAACAGATAATCACACCAGTAGTTCAGTGAGCATTTAATACATTTTATAAATAAAAAAAGCTGTTTGTATTTGATGGTTGTGACTTCCTATTTGATTCACAATTACAAACCCAAAGATGTTTTGTGACTGCTGAAACCAGCATAATCCATAATTCCAGAATTAGATTTCATGAATGTGTCTTCTAATACAGGCTGTTTCTTTGCATTTTTCAGTGGTTTTCTGAACCAACAAACGTCTTCGTATCATTGAGATATTTCGTATCATTGATAATATATTGAATTTGGTTTTATTTTTGTTTTTAATTTAGTTTGGTATTTGTGTGTTTTAAGTTTTCTATATTTTTGGGTCATTTTTAGTTTGAGTTATTTTAGTACATCGAGTTATTCTAAAATGAGAAGTGTTGCTATGGCAACTAGCTAATATTATAAATATATATATTTAATCAATTTTTATATTTTAAATATATTTTTCCCCTAAAAACCCACACATTTTGCATACTTTTCAACATTATTATTACATTTTAAATATTCATTTGACTGGAGATTATACACAATAAAAATAATCACATTTTCTAAAGAAAAAAAAAATGTTTTTAGCAGTTGAACTTTGTTGTGGAAATGGTAATCTGAGATAAAAAAAAATCTCAAAATAAATATTGCAGTGGTTTATGTTTATATGATCATACTTGTAATGCAACAATCAATATTTTAATGATGGATTTTCATATTTTAAGATCTACACACAAAAATGCATTACATAAGCAGCAAAAATAAAGTCATGGTAAAAAGTTTCTGAGACAGATTAATGTGACCTTCATATAAAAAAATAAAAGTATACTTTTGTTTATTTATTATTACCAATATGTTACCTAACATTCAAATGGTTTGTTTTGAGGCTGATTTCAGCATTCCTGCAACTTATCATTTGTCTTTTCCCCTTTATTTTACAACCTGCCTCTGACTGTCAAATAAATTAGTCTTTATTTTCAAGGGAAATAAAGTGGTTACCAAACAAAACCCTTATTTTTGAGTGTTGTTGAGGGCGAAAAGAGAGATGAACAGGAAGGTTTAAAAATGAGCGGGAGCTGTAATGAGGTAAGTGGCCACTTGTGCTGCTCCCCGTGGAGATGACCCAGTTAAGAGTTTGATCATCCAGGTGTTAGCTATGCTGCCATGCCAGCTGAGAGGAGAGGGATACTTCATCACTGTCATGCCTCTGCACAGAGAATACATTTACCCCCCAATAACCACTATTACCACTATCACCGACAGTCACTGTTAAAGGCTGCACATTGCTCTCACAGACAGGGCTGCACAATGACTGCAAAATTATTTCTGTGATATATTATATACATGAACTGGAAAAATGACCTCATAATGCATCTGGGTGGAGATGACTGCATAACTATACTCAAATAGCTGTACTATTACATTAATGTGAACTACTGAAGTTGGAAAGTATGGAATGAAACGTATTTGAATACAAGAAAAAAATTTTTTTTTATATTTTCCAGGATTGTAGATGTCCCAGATTTCAACAGATAAAGAGCATAAACTGTTCATGATACAAACAGAGTTGTTTGTTTCTCTCTTTTTTATAGACATTTTTGTAATGTTCTTTAGAAGCCAAGACTTCATATGATGGTGTTGATGAAATTATTAATTTATTTCTGTTGTTATTGAATTTCATTTCAAGCCATTAAAAGTCAGAAGAGACATTTCAAACTTATCAAAAGTTGCTCTTGCCAGGAGTAGATTGTATCTTAGCAGGGTTAATGTAAGATCTGACAATGTGCCAAGAGGCCTAGTAAATAACTTTGCACTTAACTGTCCTTTACTGAGGTCCAGCCAACAGCAAACCATCTGCAACCATTGCCAAAAATAGTGTGGAATTAAAACATGTTCCCTAAAAACAAAGACTCTAAATTTAGCACATGCAGCCCTTTAGATGTCGCTGGATCGAAACGTTCATAGAGATTCGTAGAGGGATATTGCAGATATGAATGACAAAGTTTGATAAATACAATAAAAATGCAGCTTTAGAAACGAATGCTGTGCCTGGTGCCTTACTTAGGCTCCATATCCCCTGAAATAAAGGAGGCAGGCATATCTCTGGTTAAGGTTGTGTAACAATACTGCCACTGAAATAGCCAGTAGCTGTAAAGCACAGCTGATGCCCTGCCAGACTGAGAAATGCCTTTGGCAGGAAGAGTGAAATAAAGCCTTTCATTTTAGAACTCTATTATCCAGACTGCCCGATCAATCTCTTCTGGGCAGGGCATTATAGACAGGAGTGTCAATCCATTCAGAAGTGGCATAGGCAAACAAAAGATATATTCAATCCATTTTGAAATCCTTTCTAGTAAATAAACATGGATTGATTAATGTGTGAGGGAAGCACTTGCATTTAAAAAGGGTTTCAGAGAAGAAAGGATCGCGGCTAACATGGTCATAACATTGTACTTCTATACAAAGTCACTCCCTCCATGATCTGACTATTTTATCCATTTACAAGTACTGGCAGATCATTGGACTTGGAGAGATTTTCAACACTGTAGCTTTCTGAATTCTACTCTAAAACGTATCAACACCAATAGAAGGCTTTTCACACCTGAAAGTTTAACCTGGGTTTTGCTAAACCAGGGTTCCTCAGATTTTGCCCTGGAGGGCCAATGAGCTGCAGAGTTTAGTCCCAACCCTGATCAAACTCACCTACCTGTGATTTTCTAATGATCCTGAAGACACTGATTAGCATGCTCGGGTGTGTTTGATTAGGGTTAAAGCTAAACTCTGCAGGAAATTGAATCTCATGGACCAGATTTGTGGATCCCTGTTCTAAACCTGGGGAAATGGAATCCTGGGTTATCTTGCTTCAGAATTCACATTACTTCATAAACTGATGTTTCACACTGTACATTCTTAAACCCTGAGTGAATGTTCTTGATTGAATATATGCGCTGTCACTGATTGGACGAACACAGAACGCGACCGGTTTATATAATGCGCATCTCATAATATATATTGCCAGATGTAGCTACTGTTGAGTTTTTTCCTGAATGGACTTTTCAGTGGACTATACAGGGAACAACAAAACAGCCTCTTCTTCACTCCAGTTCGCCTGTTTTCCATCACCATATTACATTTTTCTGTTCATACCTGATTCCTTCTTGTTTTGTGATATTTAGGGAATTGCACTTTATTTGCGTGAGGAGGGGTGTATTCACACCAGGAAAGTCCACTAGTTAAGTGTCCACTTGCTGTGGTCCGGACCAAATACAATGTAGATTTTTTTTTCCACTTTCACATTGTCCTTTTTGCAAGTGAACCAGAAATTGTAAATAAAACCACACGTGTGCCATTCATTGGACGGAAATGATCAAGCAGGGAAAAGCAGGAAGTACAAAAACAGGCACATTATTAAATAAAGTTAATAAAATTAACGAATTAACGCCAGGCAATGCAATGAAAATAAGGGCGACGCAGTTGTCGCGAATTTGCTATATTTGCCTCAATCGCATCTTCCATGAAAGTTGAAAAATTCAACTCAAGTGGAAAATTTGACATGCCCGGTTGTATCATAAAATGTAGGAGCATTATTAGGTTTTATTTAGTAATTTAGAGTGAATATTTGCTTCACTTTTGGTGTACAGTGCTCACACCTTAAGAATTAAGCTAAGGGATGGAGTTAGCGCTGAATTGTTTCAGGAAAAAAAAAATCACAACTATTGTTTATGGAAAGCATGGTGTTTCATGTGAGTGTAAAGTAAGTGACATGGCTTTCGGTTGCAAATCATCTAGTCATAACATTTTAACTCCGCATCGTTTCACATTGCACAAGTTTGGCAACGCAATGCAGGGTTAATGCAAAAGCGATGCTAGCCCTGCTCTGGAACAGAGTCTCATAACTCCTGCTAGCTGCTTCTAAATTTCAAGGGTCGATCTTACCTTTAAGCTACCCGTAGTTAAAAGCAGGGTTTAAGACTATGATAACTAGACTATGTTTCTCAGGGGCACATTACATTTTTTGTCAGCAAACGTAAAAGCATTAAAATATTTTTTTTCCACTGGTCTCAAAAGATCTCCCTTTAAGAGGCTCCATACTCATCAAGCCTAAGTTCAAAATCTGGATCATACCAATATAAAAATGTGCTATACTGAACCATTTTCAGAGCATATAGTCTATTTTGATATCTGGCACTCATTCAAGAACAATAATGGGAAGCGCAGCTTTCATTACTGACCTTGGACTGAGACAGAAGACCTTATCTGACTTCCTCTGTGTCTGCCATTGCAGGGTTCATTAATGTGCACCATAATTGCCATCACAAAGACGTGCAGCATCTCTCTGTCTAGGTGCCCCTGGGTTAAATTACACATCACATCACAAAAGGTCTTCTACCTGATCTTCGGGGTGATTTTGCACCTGTGCTGTGTTAGTATAAATATTGCCTAGTGGTGTTATGGAATACTAGATTCTGATTAGTCAAACGTGGCGCCCAAAAGTCATATATTTCCTAATGTTTGCCATTGTCTGTATGAATACAGATGAACATAGCTTTTGGAAATTACAGTCATAGGCCCATTGTTGTGGTGCTCGCCTAATTTGTTCATTGTAATTACTATTTTCTCTTAGTGGAAACTTTAACATAATATAGAGTTGTAGTTAACTCAATTATGCAGTTTTCAAATATGCAACAAATCCAGCAGGAACTGTGTTACCAGACACAGTATACGTGACCAAATACGCACCTAAATTGACCAGCTCTATAAAAAAAGATGACAGATTATTCTCTCACAGAGATTAATTTGGCTGTGCATACTTGACAAACTGCCCAGACTAGATTAAGTTGTGACAGATGAGGTTACTAATGTTGATCCAATGAGGGGTCATGAAGACTAGAGAGAATTATAAAGCTGACAAATTACGAATTTAGCTTCCATCATCAAGTCTCATTAAATGTTAATTGTAAGCTAATTGTATTTGTAAAGTTAATGTACTCATAGTGAGCCAGTTTATGAAAACTATTATATTTTTTATTGGTACCACAAACAAAATCAATCAGAATTAATAGGCATATCCATAATACAGCCAAACAGATGGCAACATTAAGTTCCATAAATCCATAAAAACATAAACCACTGTGAAAAGATTGTATTTCAAAAAAAATATTGCTCTGAAATCTCATATTCAGATGCATAGACTCTGAGCCTTTAGTATTGGGTTATGAGCACTAATGTATGTGTTAAAGGACAAGACAAGAATGCCAATCAAAATGCCTCATCCATGGAAGATCGTACTGTAAAATGCTGAAAGGAATCATCTCCTTGCTTAAACTGGGTTCACTGCTGCCTTTGAAGCAGAATCGTTCATCTCATGCTGAAGAGAGGGAAAGGAGCCAAGAGCCACAGGCGACTAACTCCCTTCTCAAAACTCTAATCATCCCTTGGACGTTCCTTTAAAAAGGAAAATAAATAATTAGGAGGATTTAATGACACAGGGTCAGTAATTATGGGTAATCAAAATTTAACAGCCAAGTTATTTTTTTCCTCATTGACATCGTAAACCCAAGAGAAAAGCAAAACAACTGCTGTCATATAACATCCTAATAAACGATTAAAAGTAAGCATTGTATGTTCAGATTGTTATGCAGTTTATTTGACTTTAAACCAGATATTACATTTTCTGATTTCATTCTCTTACCCCAGGGCAGGCTACATCATTCAGTCAGCTTGACCATAAACACCGCATAGGCCTAATATTATATAAACAAACTACTGAATAATTTAGTGAGATTACAGAATCAAGCACCCGGAGCTTGCAATATTGGCTGCATCTTATGTTGCAATGTTATTGCATGACTACTTCTTTCATGGCAAGCCCTCGGCTCTATGTTGCAAGGGATGCCTTATTTCCATAGCAACACTATCTTGGAGCAGACTTATGTAGAAGGTTGCATGAAAAGAAAAGAGGGTGGGTGTGCCTTTCTAGGCAACTCTGAGAAACCAGCATTGTTAGATCAGCAGAACAGACATAATTTTAATATGCTTATGTGTACTGAGCAACAACGATTTAATCGTTTAACATTTAAAAGAGCACTGAAATAGAACCTGACACTCTACATGAGTTGTGGTTACAAATGCTTATTATACCGAATGCTTAACATATGGGAGTGCAATGATATCGTCATCTCCTAGCACAGATTCGGTCATGCATGGTCGCTTATTTTTCGACTCTCCTCTTTTTTTGTCTTTCTTTTTATGTCCCATAGTTTCATTTCTCTCTTTTGCTCTGTTTTGGCAGCCACACCCTCATAGCTCAAGTGTTATGACAGCTTTGATCAAATATTCTGTCTAGACAATGTGATGAGTGGGTGGTCAGATTTTCCTGCTGCTATACACAACAGGCAACTCATCTGTCTTACTTTATAAAAGGTGTAAATGGTTTACTAATCATATCATAAGGGCAGTCTAACATAACATAACGGCAGCCCTGTAAATCCATTGGCAAAGCATGGCCAAGGTCATGGGTTTGATTTTCAGGGAATGCATATACTGGAACATTACGGCCATCGGTAGACTGAAACGTAGCATAAAAAACATACAGGAACGCTACAGAACATGGCATTGGATCTTGTTTGTGAAAAGAAAAACATAGTGGAAAAATAATAAATAAAATGGCTTCAGGGGTGTGCAAAGACCTAAAACAACAAACCAAGACCATTACCGTGTAAGAAAACCTGCTAACTCAAATGCACCGTTCACACAGAATGCATTTTTGATTGTAAAAATGTGAGATGTAGAGCAGATTAATGGAAGACAATGTGTCTTGAGAGTTTTTAAATGCTGAACAACATTTTGTTTTAGCTTATCTAAAAAGCATGGCACTCATGGACAAGATGCAATGGTCAAGGACCAGTGTTGTCAATTATTATCCGTGTGTCCAATTGTTTTTTATCTCTCTTTGACTGTAGATAAGCCAAAAAATAATCATATTATGCTATTTAAACATAATAATCAGCAGTTATACAAAGACTGCAGCTGTGTGTGTCGATCTGCTATGATGTCCAGCTTGAGAGGAGGGAAAGGAAAATTATTTTGGTATTTTGTAGCAGATGTTTTGTTTGGGCTAGACCCTTTTGATCTAAATTAAAATCACCAGGGAACAGTGTTAACTGCTTGTATCAAAATCAAAGAGAACGAACACACACTCGTGTATTCCCACACATCTCATTGTAGTGTGAGCAGTCTGTTCCTCTGGTGACCCGTGCCCTATGAGTGCCACCACTTTGATCTTCCTCAGCACTGGCATTGCTCACGACTGGTTGGCACCTCTAATGGAAATAGGTCATCCGTGCCAGCTGT
This sequence comes from Ptychobarbus kaznakovi, assembly GCA_027422405.1. Lineage (NCBI taxonomy): Eukaryota > Metazoa > Chordata > Actinopteri > Cypriniformes > Cyprinidae > Ptychobarbus > Ptychobarbus kaznakovi. Next base: position 17,147,001 of record CM049811.1, on the reverse strand, counting down.
GGGCGTCTTAAAATGGGCTCTGTTAAAGGAGAGAGGAAAAGAATGAAAATCTGAAAAAGATCACAGGTTTTGTACATTTGAACATCTGGAGAATAAAATGATCTCAATACCTTCAGAAAAGCTGTTAGCCTTTTCTGAAAGCAAGTTCAGCAACAAACAAAGAATAAAAAAGCCCATTTGAGTCCATTGCATGCTGTGGCTATAACCAGAGAGGCAGATGTTCTTTTAGCCCATCGCATGCTCTTTAACTCTATCCTCTAATTTATACTTGCCTTTCACTTATTCGTCCCCTGTGGTTTGGCATACACTTGTTATGGTGGCTACTGTGCTTTTGAGGTAATTTCATTTTACAGTCAGAAAAGAACAGCATTAGTATGTGACCACACAATTAGTACAAATTGTTCCCTCTGAATGCAGACCAAAAAAAAAACACTTCATAATAACCACTTTGTTTTTCCCTGGAGTAATGCCATCAGAATATTTTTTGACGCAAAGTGAAACATATTCCATCAAAAAGTGATAATGAGTATGACTATTATTATTTATTTAATTGATGCTAGTAAAGGGCACAGTCATGCTATGTTGTGATAACTTCCAATACTATTCATCCTGTAGCAAAGATTTTGCAAACTGTCTGCAGCAGTGGTTTTAATCCTGCTAAAAAGTTTGGGATGCATTAAATCTATCAAAAATGACAGGAAAGGCATTTACAATTTTACTAAATGTTATATTTAAAATAAATTGAGCTTATCATCATATTAGAATGATTAAAAAGCATTAAAATAGACAACAGTTTTTTTATATTTTTACTTCAAATACTTTCACTTAAAATTTTTGATTAAATAAATGCACCCTTGGTGAGCATAAAATACTTAAAAAATATATAAGAAACAAAATATGCATATTATTTTAATTAAGCGACAGTTAACAACTCCACGACATTTCATGAGCACTGCTTTACTGCTTCAGCTAAATGTCAGAGCCAACAGACACCAGGCTGACCTGTACATGATATACTGCTTTGATGGTCATAAGAACTGAATCAAAGTGATGTGTGGATCTGATCTGGCTTTCAGCTTGTATTTTAAATGTAAAGCGGGCTCTTCACAGCACACTACTACCTCTCCTCTGAGAGTTCCCCCATCAGCTCTATCATCAAACCACCATTTCACATCAACATGAATAAGCACTGGAATGACACATTTGTCTCACACTGACAGCCTGATACAGTCTGATCTCACACAATCCCTGGCATATCCCTGCTTTCCATCTTCTTCTTAGGGGAAATCTTAGGTTGGGTGGTGGGGAGGTGTCAGAGCACAATTAAGGTGCCTGCTTATTCTAGGATAAAAAGAAACCATCCATTTTGTGCCATTTCCTTGTCAGGGGAATTCAGGGGGAATTTGACGTCTATTCATTTCAAAAACTCGTTTGAACGAAGGTGGAAATGTTTTTTTCCCCCCATGGTTCCCAAAATGGAAAACCATAAAAGGAAAACACAATACTTGGTCATCTTTCTGATGCTGCTAGTGTTGCACTGCTGTCACATCCATATTTTTCATTTGCATTATGAATCTGTCGTATGAAATGTAATTTGGAGCATAATGACCAGCAATTGTGTACTGTGCACCCAAGTCCATTTGTCTTATTTATTCTTGAGACTCATGCAATATGACTTTGCATTAAAACAGCACAGTTAGCCTTGCTCCCAGCAGTCAACATAAATCCAGCAGAAATTAGACTATTTCCCACCCAGAATAAATGTCTGCCATTAGGCTGTCCGACTGGCTGCAGCTGACATGAGATATTACCTTTTTCATGACTTGGGGGACTTTGTTAACTTCCACGTGACTCTCTGTGTCTCAACAAAGGTCAGTGTGGAGAGTCGGCCTACTAAGGAGTACAGCTTGTAATCCATTTCTTTTCTAAAAGTCCCTCTTTCAGATCTCCAGATACTGCTGGACCAAGTGTTTCGAAGCCAACAAAGGTACAATGTATACTGTCATGGACAACCTACTGTAATGGGCTTTCTCGCTGTGTTGTTATGAGCTGTCATAATACTGCCGACACGAGACTTCTTTAAAACAAAGTGAAATAATTTAGGTAGAGGAAGCTCAAGATGGGCAAAAGAGACCCTATTAGCATCGATTACAAACTCCCTGCTGAACCGACAGCTTTAATACGTGCCAGAAATGCTGAACATTGACCAAACTTACAGCAGAAACAGTGTTTGAATGTCTGTGACCATTATACCATAACCCCAGCGTGTGGTGCTGGAAGTTAGGTAATGCACATAGATAACTTTTTTAACATTACCACATGGTAATTCAGTGAGGCTTTTATATTGAACTGTTTGATCTTACAAATGGAAGACAGACTTCAAAGGCCCGTTGAGAGTAGACTAAGAAGTTTGATTTGCAATAAAAGAGCGTGGAATCAAGTGTGCTGAGAGGTATTATGTGAGACAGCACAGAGAAAAGAGGCATCTGATGTTACAATGAACTTTTTAAAACTATTCCAAATATCCAATCTGTAGAAACCATCAAAGTTTTCACTACAAAGCCTTGCAATTTATCATCAAAGAGCTCAGAAATACTCTTAACAGATGCTTTGAAATTCTGAGACACTGTGTTTATATGTAGATACTTTTTGTTCTTGGTGAAATTGGACTCAACCCTGACATACGCTATAAGAAGGCGAGGCTGTCGAATGCTTGGAGGTATACATCAGCTTAAAACTACGCTAGTGTTCAAACTAATTCAAAGAGGCATTGTGAGGCTTTGTAACCTCTTACATGGAGCGGACCAGTGATTTAGGTCAATGGCATCCCAGAGCAGCACCCTGCCTTGGAGAATCTTCTAGACCGTTTGCCTTGGACAGAGGCCATCCGAGTGAAGTCAAGCAAGTTCCACCCTGTTCAGACTCCCACAGAGAAAGAGGGAGAGAGGGATGGGAGAGGGCTTAGGGTGCATTGACCTAAAACCATGACTGAGATCACAATTAATGGTCAATGCTGCTGAGGAATAACCTGGTAAAATAAAGGTTGAATAAGTAAGGGATAATGCATAAAACTTCTCAGTACTGGAAGCGGCTTATTGTTCATTATCCTGTATATTACACGCCTACTCAACAAATAAATACGTGGGCGTGAACTATTGATATGAGTAATAATTATTTCCTCATCTTAGCTGTTTATATCTTACAGCCTCCACTAAGATTATAGTTGGCCTAGCCATGTATAGTAGTCAGAAAACTTTTTTTTATTAAAACATTTTTTGAAAATTTAGACAAAAAAGTATGTGTTTGTGTGTCTTTTGTTGTGTATCATATTTTACACATGCTTTTACGGCCCATATACAAACAGTCTCAGCTCTGACAGACAATATTAGGAAATATCAGATTACTGAATGGCTCAATTGACTAATCAGAATTAAGTATGTGTAACAGAATGAAGTACGCAGGAAACATATGTTGGAAAAGTTTGCCCATTTTGAACATTATATATTAAATAAAGTGGAGAGGGTATTTTTACTTGTGTTACTTGTTTTCTTTCATGCTACTTTTTGTGCCTCCTAAATGTCTTTGAATTCATGTAATTTATATAATTGTTTATACAACTCCAGAATTGTAATTTATATAATTTACGTAATTGTTTATACAACCCCTACATTGACAAAACAATATTTGATAACACTTTAGAATACTTGTTCTATCATTAATGAATAACTGCACGGTAACAAATGAGTAACACAACATTAGCACTCTAGTAATTGCTATTAACTAAAAATAAACTTTCATCAATGGATCAGTAAGCAATAGTGCTTAGTCGAAGAAAATCGATAGTTTCTGAGGAGCAAAGTTTTACCTGGAACTTTATTTAGATCCTGTTCCTGCGGTGGAAACACACCGCGTACCGGCACCGGTAGTAAGTACCCAGCTCGGGGAAACCCACTAGTAATGACTCAAGTATTACCAAATCCTTCAGAAGGAAATATTAATTATTTGGATCAGTATTCTAAAGTGAATAACATGGTAACTCTCTAGTAATGACTGAAATCATGATAAGCTTTTAAGGGTTTTGTAAAGTATTGTATAGTAATGACTCAAGTGTTTTACATTTTACATTCTAAATTAATTACTAATTTGATCAGTATTCAAAAGGGAAGATAATAATAAACCCCTAATGACTGAAGTCATTGTAAACTTTTGAGGTTTTTGTAAGGTACTTTCTGATGGATTTGGTAACACTTAAGTCATTACTACTGGGTTACTATGATCTTCACTTTAGAAAATTGATCCAAATAATTGGCAATTCCTTTATAAGAATGTAGTAATAGTCAATATTATCCAAAAACTAACAAACAAAAATATCTTAATCTTACAGTCACTTCAGTCAATATTAAGGTATTATCATGCTTTTCACTTTAGACTGAAGCAAATAATCAGTAATACCCTATGAAGGAATTTGGTAATACTTAAGTCATTACTGGTGGGTTACCATGATCTTCCCTCACTTCAATTCATTATACTTTATGCATAATTCACATTAATTATGAATACCTAGTTTTCAGTAGTTCTCTGGGAGATATGCAGAATCAGTAGTCACCGATTAGCTAATCACTTTCTACTGAACACTATTACTTACTAATTCCTTAATATCAGAGTTCCTGGCTAGTTAATGGTAGTTACTAGAATGTTAAAAGTGCATTAGTCATTTATTCCTGTGTCATTATTAATTAACGCCAGAACAGTATTCTAAAGTATTGCAGAGTCTTTTTCATAAAACAAGTAATGTACGATTACCAGGACTGTAATTCAAAGTTCTACACATCCACCTCACTGTGTTGGCTTTTTAATATTTTTGAAATAAGATTCTGCTAAATTATGTGTTTAAATATCACAAAGTACAGTAGCTACTCTCAACTATATATAACCAAAAATCAGCACAGAGAATGTGTCGGCAGGTTCTGTCAGAGCCTGAGCATTACACAGATGAAGAACTGATTGATTCTGCCATAACATATGCCTTCTACCCCAAACTAATTTCAATAATGCAGCTGGTTTATTCACATTTTTTAAATGAAAGGATGAAATTAATTTGATAGTGTTACTTGACACTGGAGGATTTAAGGGATTTACTAAGAGCCTTCCTTCCTTCCTTTTCGGCAGTTTACAAAGAGCAACGGGAGTTATAAAAGCAGACCAGTACCCTATGCCATGCGCTGCGTCGTCCCCATGCCAAGACAAACAGACATTTACCTCACATTAGTCTCCAGCTGGGGCAATGGGTGCTGAATGCACATGGTGTATTCATAGGGAAGTCTCCTAATGAAGAGGGACATCTAGTTAAAACTTTCCAGGAGCTGGCTTGGAGAAGGGCGGAAACTACTCCTTTTCAAAATGAGATCCTTCCACTGTGTTAGGCATCAGTGGTTTCCTAAATTTGTAAACCTTCAACCATTAAAGAGTAAACTGACCCCAGCTGTTGTTTTTTCTTCTCCTCTCTTCCCCTTTTTTCTCGCTTCTCTGAACAACCACATCACTGATGTGGATTAGAGGGCCTGGAAAGCGGTGTTTAGATGTGAATGGCACATTTTGTGGACTGCTGACTTGTAATATGGAAGTCTTTACATGTGGTTTGTGACCCTCTTTTCAGTAAGGTCAAAGAGGAATGAGGGGAAAATGGAGGAAGCCTGCACCGTTCCCCAGCGCCATTAGGTCTGTATGACTAACAAAGAGATGGTCTGTTTGTAATGCCGGGTACTGGGCAGTTTAAAACATGAAAGCAAGGCGGCTCGGGTCAGACTGCAGAATGTTAAGATCCGAGGTCATTGCTGTCTAGCGTTGTTTCTCTCTCAGGTGCTCTGATTAGTTTTCAGAGGAAGGAGAACTGAAGAGCTGCTGGGACTATGTTCTCATCATTTGGCTTCTTCAAAAATGACCTCTGTGGATTTGGGTGGTCTGATGAAAACATTGTTCTTACAAGTATGAGTAATTGCAAAACTGACTCATTTGACAGCGATGTTCAAAAGTGTGCAATAATGAAGGTTTTTTTTTCTTAAAGTGAACATTTTCCAGGCACATACCCCTTTAGCTCCACCTTCTCATGATTGCTTTAGCTGTACTGTGCTATCTGTTTCTCAGTTGTTACAAAGACCTGATTCACAGCACAGTCCAAGGTCAATAAAAGCGCTCAATAAAATGTCTTGTGTAGGAGTTTTTGTATGCAGCTGGAATAGCTCAAAATATATATCATCATAATGTCAACAATATGTGATCTATCTATCTATCTATCTAGGAAAATGTTGTTTAAATGTCACTTTCCACTTCTTTGTTGTGAAATGTGTAAGGTTGATTTTTTATCATCAAATTATTTTCATTATATTATTAGATTGATTTAAGATTGTATAATATAATTTTTGACTTGCCAGTGATGTTTATATACTTTGTTTAGTGGAGACATTCCTATCTTTGACAGTCTAACAGTTAGACGTTAACATAAGGTCACTTTTCATTTATGTGTGTGTTTTTGTGATATTATTTGAAGGCTACTTATTCAGAGTGTTAGATGAAAAGGCATAACATTTATGTGTAGATTTTAGACCATGAATACTTATGGAAAATATTCCTGTAAAGACTGGGTTCAAACAGGATATCTATCACAGGTAAAGTTAAGGAAAGTATATTTAGCTGTAGGGTTTTGCTGAGTCTCAATAACTGTCAGAATCGCTGACTTCACATTTACATCAAGCCTCAAGACAAAACTCTTCAAGATTTACCAAGTTCCATAACTTAAAAATTTCATGATCCATTAAAATTAGGGAATAAATTGAGGGTTTATGTCCTCGCTGCGCAATATTCTAAGTCTTTCGCTTTATTTCTGAAAGTTACTTTTATTAAAGAGCAGCAGGGTAAGCAGAGTATGTATTTTCTGGTCAGCACTATGCATATTGTAAGTGTGAAACAGCATCTGTCAGTGTCAGAGGGTTGTAAGCGTCCAGTAGGCTCAGCTCAACAGGGACTTCCTCTAGACTGATTACCCATGAATCTTGGGGATTGAGTGAGGCTGACATCTCTGAGCCTGAGGGCCATATGGAGAAGAGAATGTGTGAATGTGTGAGATCAGGCACCAGGCACATTCACATCCAGCCTTTTTTCAACGCATTACCTTGACAGACATAAGAGGGGCGGTAAGTTGTTTTTACTGATAAGCAGAGCGCTATGATATTTTTAAAGATCAACAATAATTTTTGGCAAAAACACTTGTGCATATTAAGCATATTTTGTGCATGAATAATTCAGAATCATTATATTTGTAAAATGATTGCTTGTAGTTTGACCGGGAATAGGAGTAAATTCCAGTATCATCAGGTATGACTTGTAATAAAACACTTTATATTAATTAAAAAAATAACCTATTCATTAATAAACCCCAAACTCAAAATATTTCTGGATTGAAGGTTACATGCACGTCATATCACATTCAGTCACCATTTTTGTATTTTTTTCTAAGAAAAAAAAAACGTAAACACAGAGCTAAATAATTGAATTTGATGGGCCAATATTAGTGTAACTATGAAGAAAGACTGATATATGCTTTTGAACAACTTGACGTCACATCACCACTGTTCTGACAAACCACTGTTCAAGAGAGAATTTTGCAGCATACAATCAGAAAATGTCACTATTTACATTAATACATTTTTCAAAACATGTGGATCAGGGGGTACAAATAGGGCACAAGTGGCTGTGTTTCCTGAGAATGACCCCCCTCAGTCGAAGGACATTATGTGCCGAATGTTCACAACTTGGCTGTTGATATTCCCTGTGGGTCCCGCTCAGCCCTTCACAGACTAAACAGGTCGGTGTTTATTATGAGGATGTGTGCATGAGATTGAACCTGCATCAGCACATTGCAAAGCAATGCTGAAACTCTGTGCATAAACTGCACGGTCACATATGAAGAAAGCAAACATGCACTAAATTATGCTTTTTTTGGCATTAAGATGCATCACACCTGGTAGATTAATTTTATATTCTAATATGCATATTGTTATACAGGTGCATCTCAATAAATTAGAATGTTGTGGAAAAGTTTTTTTTCCCAGTCTTACTGATCATTACACGCATTTGTCTAGATTCTGAAGCAAACCTTTTTTGTTTTTCACCAGACTTAAGACCTTCTAATTTACAGTCCAGATCCATAAACCCCAGGCTGTAATCCCCCCAAGCTCACTTGATTGATCTACAGCTTTTAACATGGAGCAACTGCTGTGGGATCTTTACGGTGCTTAAAAGGCATCAATATTCCTCAAACATTCTGGTTAGGGCTTTGTTCAGAACTATTAAGCATTAAATATTGAGTTTGTGCAATTACTGTAATCCAGCCCAAACAGTTTTAAAATACATTTAAAGTTTCATTTAGTTTCCATGTAGATTATTTCAGCCTGTGAATAATGACAGAACGATCTGCCATTGAAAATGTAGCTGATACTGAGGGTGCCATATAATATTTACATACTAAATTGTGATTGGTTATTTAAATATTATAACTATTTTCTATTTGAATTTATATTATATTTTATATTTGTCTTCAGTGTCACATGAACATTCAGAAATCACTCTAATATGCTGCTTTGCTGCTCAAGAAACATTTATTATCAGTTAAAATATATATATATAAAATATAAATCTTTCATAACATTATAAATGTCTTTACTGTCAATTTTGATTCATTTAATACATCCTTACTGAGTAAAAGCATTAATTTCTTACTGACCCCAAATTTTGAGCTATGGTGTATTTGCATACTAAATACAGATTGATTGATATATCTTTTTCTAGTATTTATTTAACCATGAAATGGTAATAAAACAAAAGTCTTGCAGAAAAACAAAAGTATAAAGAACACAAGATCATTATAAGAGTATTTCTTAAACTGCTGTACTCATTTAATCTCAACATTTCTTTTTCAGCATCTGGAACTACAAATCTAGTTTAATTAATAACTCAGGACTAGCAACTCTGGAACTACAAATCTAGAATGTTGAGTCTAGAACATCAGCTTTGAATGGTTGAGTCTCATCCTTTACACACCACCTGAGAAAAATTAAATTTTCTTCTGGAGAATTAACCAATCCTTTACACACCACCTGAGGAAAATGTGATTTTCAAGCAGGTGCGACGCATGAAGTTTAGAGTGTGACCTTGACCTCTCTGCCATCTTGTCTGCGGCAACACTTTAGAATGTCAAGGCTCACTTATTAGCTTAGTTAGATTATGAAAATGGCATATATGATGAAGTATATGTGCATGCATAGATTCAAAGACATATACAGTATTCAAAGGCTCTATCTAAAGCATACACTTTGTTCTAAGCAGATCCAGTACAGGTTTTTCTAATTGACTGTTCTTTTCAAGATGCCTTTTTTCCCTGCCTCTTTGGAGTAAGCGTATCAACCCTCACACACACATAATGCGAGACAATATGACTATGTTTTGTGTGTTTTGTGATTGCAGTCCCTGCCTTTAAGAGTTATGCATATTCAGGGCTAAAGGGAATCAAACCACATTTAGCTGATACTTACTGCAGTTAGAGAGACTTGTGAAACAAATGTTTTTCTGTGGGCATGCAATTACTTGTGTGCTTGTATGAATCTGGAATTGAGGGAACAGCTTCCCAGATGCGTATACAACAGACAAGATCAGGCATTATAGGATAATTATTTTTCTTAGTCAGGCAATTGCAAGTTATGCAATAGGTAAGTAATATAGGTAACGTTTTTTTAGTCCAGATGTGTAAAAACAAAAAATATTTCAAAAGGTCATTTAGATTTTGTCCTTTAAAAAAATTATACTTCTATTCAGAAAAGATTGATTTAAATTGATCAAAAGTGACAGTAAAGATTAATGTTTTTTTTATTTGTACTCCATGAACCTTGAACAAAAATAAGCAGCACTGTTTTCAACATTAATAATAATAGATGATTCTTGAGCAAAAAATTATCATATTAGAATAATTTCTGAAGGATTTGAACAGTAGTTTAAGATTTTTGTTTATCCAAAACGTGACTGCATCACATAATGAGACGAGCAGTGGAAAAGTGAACCGTCCTCATCATTGATTAATGCCACTCAGATGTCAGGTCATTACTTTCCTCAGGAACCACAGCCAGTTCCTGGAAAACCACAGAGCAACTACCCGATAATTATCCAAATAAGACCAAGCCCACAGTCCAACGCTAATATACGCACATCTGGTTAAATACATAAATGCTTTGTTCCCAGACAATCTCATAAATTTGGATCCATAATGTTTTACTATTTACAGTGAAATGCTCTAGTCTCTTTAGAACACAAACGGACATGTGCTAATGCATATTAAGAGTTTTCATGTTATTATGCTCAACTATTCATACTCCACTTGATGATCATAAAATTACCTTGGACGGTGTATTAGCATTAAGTGCATGTTTGCTGCAACATTAGCATAACTGAACTGGTTGTTTTCAATGTTCTTGAAACACTTTCCAATCTGCCATTGGTCAAACAAACAGAAATCCACTTTCCAAAACTTATTTCATACCATGAATAATAGTTTTGATGACAATGGAGACATATCAACTTATGAAGGCATTCTCTCCAAATTAAGAATAGAAGAAAGCATTTTACCCCAGAAAAAAATGCATGCATCACCTTTAAGATTACATGTATGTTACATAGGAATCTGATGACGATCCGAAATAACGCACACATTTTCTAATTTCTCTCTGAACCATAAATGAGTCTCATGGAGAGAAACTTCATGATTTACATTTCTGTTTGCCGTTTAACAACATCAAGGCACTTCTCTCACTTTCACAACACGTCAACAAAATCCGAATTCTCATTCCCTCTGTCAGGCTGCAAAAAAATGAGCCTTTCTTCCTTTAAAGACGATCTCAAAGCCTGCTTACAGTAGGTGGCTTGTTAAATTGGTTTGGCAAGTGTGAGGAATCTGTGATCAAAGTATGAAAAACAGTCACAAAAATATTACATCAAAGAATAATAGCCTGACAAAATGACAGCGGAAAAGCTTGTCTAAGGTGGATTAAAAAAAGATGCTAATAATGCTGCATGTCTTGTTTACTCCGCTCCCTTTTCCAGTCAATCAAAACTGAATTTGTGAGCAAATCACATTGTCTTCTTTTTCCACCAATGTCATGTTTTGTTATATTGTTTTAGTGTTCACATATAATTTACTGCATGCAGACGAGATCAACGTTTTTGCCAAAAACAAATGAAAAGGAAATGTGTCCATTATTCAAGGAATGCTGAGTGTAACACGGTCACGTTTTTACTCTTGAAAAGCTTGTGAGACTCTGTCATAATGCAGAGATACATCATTAACATCTAATTACACTCTCAAAGACTGAAGTCAGAGTGCAGTTAATAGTTCATGTTATAGGGTTCCCTTGCAGTACTTTGCAATTTTGTGACAACTGCAGATTGCTTGAGCAAACCAATACTTTAAGCGCCATTTGGAAAAACCACAACACTTTAGTTAATCGTTTAATGTAGAGGAATATAGTACTGGCAGTTCTATGTCCCTTTAACTCCTAAACAGTCTATTTACATGAACATCTAACAGTTTTCATTTTGTCTCCAGTCAAAGTAAAAATCTTATTACGCAATTCTATTCAAACAACACAAAAGTATAAATGTCTCGACAAAAAGAGTGACTAATACTGAAAATACTACAGTGATTATGAAAGGGAAAAATGACTCTTACATGCCCTAACTTTTGGTACCAAAAACTGTCATGACATAGTGAACAAAATCAGAATTTGAAATATATTTACACAAGATTCACCATTGTATTTTAGTGTTCTCTCTTGAAAGAATTCTCAACAGTCTATAGCAGAGCAGAAGATGCATGATCACTCAGCTCTGGTGAAACAAAAAAAAGAGGGACATCCTTATCTTTCTTGGAACATTCTTCCGGAATTATTAATGAAATGTCTGATTTCAGTGATGAGTGGGTGACTGAGTGCTGGTTTATAACATTGCAATTAAAAGTTTTGGGGAGAAAGTCCATGCCACCTCAAAATTGTCCTTGGATTGCTGAAAGTTGATGCATAGTCAAGGTCCTTTGATATTTTTAAGTTGTACAAAAAAAAAAAAACTTATTTAAAAGAACATGCCAAATCCACTTGTTCCACAAGTAATAGCAACCTCACTTCAGGCTTTCTCATCCTGGAATACCTAATTTCCTGAACAGCTCTATACATTCACTCACACGCAGAAAAAGATTCATGAATGTACATACACACATTCCTTGCAAACCTCCACATACACACAGAGAAGCAAGACCGTGTCCAATTTTCCTCCAGATATTCCATGCTATCATAAGGCCAATGGAAACTTCTGCATGGGTCAATTCTGTATGGATTTGTGAGCCCAAAACGAATAGAACCGCAGGCTTAGATAAGTCAAGATAAAAATATATCCAGCTCTGGGTTTCATTAGTTTTGCAACGTCAGGGTAAAAACTCTTTTGCTCATATTTGTATGGAGCAAGAAATATTTCCCTGGTTTAGTCTGTTGGGGGTCAGTGTTGCTCTCTCCCTGGGACTGCTTTAGTCGGAGTCATTTTTACACACACAGCTACACTCCTCATGGTGCTCCAGGGGGACATCCGTTAGAGTCTTTTGCAGCCCCCGACCCCCTGCCCTGTGCTTCAGCATCAGAACCTGCACAAGAAGAGACACATATAGAGAGAAACAAACAGAAATATTTTTTAAGCACTTAAACCCAATGGGTCTCATTCACTAACCATGTGTACATATGAAATCATTAAATTAACATTACATTATTTCTAAATTCAGGCTCAATTCCAGAACAAACTCAAACATAATAAATAGCACATTAATAAAGCCACCTTGATGCATATAAGAACACTAGCACACAGTTATTAGTGAAAGAAACCTAATATATGAAATGTAGAGTATAACTGAAGGCCTTCTGTTCTTTGCTATATACCTCATGGTATTTTTTGGCCACTTTGGTGGGCGAGCACTGGCAATCGTAGCAGTTGTGAGAGCAGCATGCGCAGTTCCCTCCACAGCGCTTCACCAGCAGGCAGCTGGGCCAGAAGATGGCATCCGTCCTTTTCAGCTCCTCCCGCAATGAGACGGAAAAGTTCCGTGGAGTGCAACTGTAAAGCCGTACCTCCTCACGAAGCAGGTTCAGGTCCACCACTCCTATTCAAACAAAAATACACAGCAAGTTTAAAAAAAGTTCCAGTATTCACCAAGTATTTTTAAATACAGGATCTTCACCTCTGGATTTCTTTTGGTGGAAGAATGATTTGCCCACCACCTGCCAGGTAGGCTTGTAGAGGTCCTCCATGTCCACCTGCCAGCGTTCTGGCTCCAGGTATTTCATTACTTCCTCCATCGTGCTGAATCCAGCTACAGCTTCACTCAGAACATCCGCACTCTGCATCCATGCAGGCATCACTGCAGGGGCCTCGGGCTCCGACTGCCTCTGAACACACAAATAAAACAAGAAATCAGCGGTACTGCAGCCACTCCATATGGGCCATTTCAATTTTAACAGGTGTTTATAAAGTGTTCTGCAGAAGCTGGATACATTTTATTTATTGTTTAATGCTTTGTTTTCTTCACACATTGTGGCTAATTATGTGAAATGAAAAGGAAAATATTATTTAAGCACAGACTGATAGTGAATAATTAAGGAGTAACTGAAATTATATATGAATGTATTATGAGTATTTAAAATGCAGAAAATGCTAGATGTGAAATTAGCCTAAGGTAAAAAAAAATCCCCAAAATAATTTATAACCATAGAATAAAATTCACTTTTTCAAACTCATATTCACACACACAACATTTTAATGTAAAAATAAATATATATTACAATTGTTTACTCTATGACAAGCATACTAAATAAAATGTATTTCTTAAACATACCTCTATGGTATGCATTATGTTCTAACCATGTTAGAGTTCAGTTTTTATTACATGAAATAGCTTCAACTACACAAATCAAATAATATTTTTTTTTTATGGTTGGGGGGGGGGGTATTTAGGAAAACGATGCCATATGGCAACAGTGTACCACAATGGAAAATGGCCAAAAAAGTAGTTTTTCTATTAAACTATTTTCTTTTCAACTGAAATGCACATTTCTTTTAAAAATGTATGCATCCAATCTTAATTTCCATCAAAATCTGCTATACAATCATATAGACACATGCGCACGCACACACTGTTATGGTCAATGAAGGCTAACTCATCCTCATTGTCATCACATGGAAGAACCACCTCTGCACTCTCCTATTGCCCTTTCAGTGAAATATTGCTGTATTCATTTTCTGAAAAGAATACATACTTTTCCTACTCATACATAAACAGAACTATACTACAATAAACACTTCAAATAAATAAATAAATAACTGCAATCATTATTGATGTAACTATCTATAAAAATCCCAATTGGAGAAATACATTACTTCAGTTCCACGGTGAAATTGTCTCAATTTACAGTAAAAACTATGTTAGACAATGTTGATTGTGGTGGCTGTGAGAAAAAGTGTTTTGGAGGAACATTCAAATGTAATTTTACTTAAAAACAGCACATCATTGACTACATTAAAGCCAGCCTTATTAATTACCATATTGCATTTTTTTTTCAGAACAGCAAGGAAATTAATAGAACTTAATTGTTGCCATATGGCAACTGCGTACCATAGAGGGTCGTTCGCACACACGCACACGCACACACACACACACACACACACACACACACACACACACGCACACACACACACACACACACACACACACACACACACACACACACACACACACACACAGAAAAAAACGTTGTTTTCCCAAACAAAGCATCAGAGAACAACAAGAGCTTTTGTATTACTAAATTACCAGTAATAAGGGAATAGTTTTGCTAGACCGGTTCATGTTTGACATTGGCTTATCCACAGAGTCAATTAACCAGTCCCCAAACAGTTTTACCTTGTTTGAACTCGAACACACAATTAAAAATCTATGCCAGGGCAGCAACACTGATACCTACGGTGTTGGGCAACCTGCAGGAAGCCACATTTCTGCACTCAGTTCAACTCCGCTCCACTGCCTCAGGTGCTGTGGGATCTATCAACATGTCCTTTTTCCAGCAGCTTAATTCAGGCATACTAACATAATCCCCCCATGAATGACACATCCAATGCCGCACTCTAAAACCGGGTAACATGTGAGGATGGAGTTGGCATGGTTACAATTGTGTAAAGGACAAGGTGTCAATGGAAGGCTTGTGATTTCTACAAAGATAAAAAAAGCATTGCTTCCATAAACAAAGCAGTAAATGGTCATCAAGACAGACTGATTGAGGGCATCTGAGTCAAGCACTGGAAATAACTGTGCCAAACTGTCTGTCAGTACAATAATACTCTATGTGGACATTAAGCAATGAAAACATTTCTTACTTTAATGTCACTAAAATATTTCATTGGAAGAAGGCCAATTAATACAGTATATTTAAAAAATGAATGTGATGAGTGAAAGGACTAGGTCAATATCAAAATGAATCAAAGACAACAAGTGTTCCACTGCCTTTAAAAGACTGTGACCAGCTAAATCAGATTTACAAATGCATGACTCGTATAAGCCACTTATTTAATTGTCATTTCAATTGTTCAAAAGGACTCAAGACCTCCCAAGTGACCCGTTTGAATCATTCTAATGAAGGCTTTAGTGAATTATCACCTGGCTCACTGAACAGCTAGTCTCCATAACTTTCACTCATGCCTGACATGAAATAAAATTATAGTGTTGCGTACTTTAATATCTTTCATCATAATTCACCAGAGATGTAAATCAGCTGCACACATCAAAATGTTTTGAATCTTTTTTGTTGTTGTTGTAAGCTCTCAAGAGCAGTTACAATTACCTCCTAAAAACCTGTACATTCAGCTATCCTTCAATACACAAAGCTGGCTTCCAGTTTTTGGCACTGGTCAGCAGTGAGGAATGGGAAGCATTAACAGCTTGTGAATGTGAGGCACTCTTTCAATGTCAATTAAAGATCCTCTGAGCCCTGGACTATAAAGCCACAGCCAAGCATCCCAACCGAAGTGCTTGTGCAACTTCACTCAGAAGACAAAAGAAATTCAGGAGAATTTCAGACATATTAAAAGAAACAAATGACAATTGAATAGGCCTACGTTTCCTATAATTTAGATCTCTACTATGCAGGTATAAAGTGATTTTAAAATGCATTTAAGGGTGCACTCAGTAACCGATATCATTATAGAAACAATATTCACAGACATTAATTTTAAAAAAAAAAAAAATGCAGGCAACAGATGATCTAGCAAATAGATAATCTAACCATCAAAAAAAAAATTCAGATAATATTTATTTTGAATACAATTCATCTGGTTGCAAAGAGTAAATACAAAAAAAGATAAAACCTAAATACATACAAAAATAAATCCTGGTACCTTACGCAACTGTATACTTTAAGTGTACTTGGATTTAATAAATTAGGGGACACTTAAAGCCTTTGTGTATAATGCATTATCAAGGGTTATTAAAAGGTATTATACATTATAATTATTCATAATGTGTGCTGTAATATAGCTCATAGTAAATAATTATAACCACATTTAAAATGCATAGAGTAACAATTAATTAATAAGTGTTATAAAGTATTAACTGTAATATAGTAATAAAGTAAATTAATGCAATAAAACAAATTTTAGAATGCATTATACATAAAGTGTTACCAGAAATGATTATTCTTAAACATGATGTCACTGCATTTATAATCTGCCAATACAGTACATCACAGTAACACTTAAGGTGCTTTTCCTCCAACATCTTCCTCTTAAGTCATATTTCCTAACAGATGGATTGATTAAAAGGTCAAATATCATCCACAAAATAATGGCCTCATTTATGTTCTGTAGCCTGATCACATGATGTTTCAAATTGTTTGCAGGTTGTATGAGGAAAATGGCTTAACAGATGGACATGAGCGCACAGACTCCTGTCTGCCAGTAGCCGTCAGAACACACATGAGAGCATTCAGCTCTGTAGAAAACCAAATAACAGCGCAGAGGTCTCACTCAAAAATGCGGGTGATTCACTGCGGACGTTTTTTGGTGAAGGCCAAGCTTGGTGGCATGCCAATCATACACATCGGTCGAAGGAAGAGGAGAAGAGAAATGAAGTGACTGGAGTCATTTTCACACATCTAAATCTGAATTTTGAATAGACATTGTGTTTGAAATGATACGCCTTATGTAATTCAGTAATCCTTGAGGTTGTCCTGAACTAATGTTGCTGAGAAGAAAGGTCCGGCCAACAAAACCGCCATCTACAGTACAATTACTTTAAAAACACGTGGCAACTACAAAAGGTTCTTACACGCAAGTGAATACTGTGCTCACATTGCATTAACCTCTTTCTTTTAAAGAGAAGCTGTTCCCAATTTAAAACGTTTATAAAAAAACCTGTCCTGAACTTAGTTTGGCCTCAGCAACCATGTCCCACTTTTGGTGCCTATGAAACCTGTTACTCTGCTTGGAAAGATTCATCTCTTGTCTTTGTTCTAGACTATTTTGGTCAATTTAATGACAGTAAAGATTATGCAAAGCCAGTGGAAATCAGCAAGCACACGCAAAAGGCATATTTCAGGTTGATTCGAGGAGGAAAGCATCTATGAAATCCAGCTGGGAATTAAAAGCAGCAGTCCAGTTCCTCTGACTTTCGTGAGAATCCCAATTGTTTTTTATTTCCAGAGCTAGGTGCTGTTTTAATGACCTCTTCCCTCAAAACCTTACCAGCTCCCAGTATTAAAGCATTAAACAAGTCTCTTCCTGAGAATCGCAGCTGGGGCTCATTTCCCCCCTTCTCTCTGTGGTAGTGGTGAAGGGGAGTGATTGCTTGTTTAAACAGAAAGTGCAGGAGCGCCCCCGTGATCCCGGTTTTCCAGTAGCTGAGGTTGACCACATGCATATGTGAAGCAGAATTTGGCTGTTCCAACATGGCAGGCCATTGACACTGCGTACAAAGCCAGCAGTCAGCCAGCTCGGCCACTCATTTCCCCAAGTTGCATCATAAGAGGGAACGAATGCAGAACTTCTGAAGCACTCATCATTTAAATTAGCATCAGTGGACGGGGGGGGGGGGGGTAAACTGAGCTATAAACATGGGTGCGGTATAGACGGTATCAGAACACCATTAAGCATTTTATGAGAAGTCCACTAGATTTGTGAACAGTCAGGCGAATTAACAGTTCCACAATGAACAGTTTTACCCAACAATGTTATAACATTTATTAATGTGTGGGTCAAAAATATGACCAAAAGGACAAATATGACTCCTTTTCTAAAATATATAAGCAGCTATATACTTTAGTGTATAGTAGTGTGACAGACATAATTTAGCAATTTTTTTTGCAGGGCATCCTAGGAAATGTCCTGCTAAATTGCAGTTTAGTGTCATTAACACCACTGCTGTCTTTAAACAGTTCAGTTGACAGTGGGTGGTGCAGGATGTGCAAATTAAACTAGGTATTTAGACATGCCACCAGAGAGAAGCTGAATTTAACAGCAGAGGAGATTAACACATAAGCTAAAGGCTCTGTTAAACATTTAGAAGCTAGAAAAGGCATTTCTTCACTAAAAACGGTAGATTCTGTGCATTTTTTGTTTGACATACTATGAAAATTTATTTTTGTGTTTGCCTGGCATTTAACAATTTATCATGCATAATGTCGAAACATCACAACCACAATATTTGCAGGACTGTAAAGCAATGTTTCATAAGAGAGCAAATTACTTATTTTTAGTTTGTTGAAGACCTTCTGCCACACACTCCCTGACATTTTATGATAACAACAATTCCAACAATTTGACGCACACAGGCACACACCAATCGATATGTAACTCCCACCCACAAGCCTCCTGAATACAAATGCTTTGGTGAGCAAGAAAACAAACACTGTGCACTGTGAATTGTAGGTTCCAGCTCAACATCCTCCTCCACAAACATTATAAATAGAGCTGGATTCAGCCACACCTTCTCTGATGCGAGAGCGCTGTCCAGAAACCAGCCATAACACACCACCTCCTCTGCAATAATGGAGCACCGCTCAAAGAAAAACACATCACCAAGTATAAAGAGTGGAGAATGTACTCATCTACACATATAAACACTTCATTTTATACCTGAAAGCCAAAAATGAATGTCATCTAGGGAAAAATCCCTAAAAAACTAAAAAGAACAATTTCTATGCAACTGATTTGTTTAGAAGATCTCCTTAAAGGCAAACTGATGTCCCTTTATTGTTGTCAGTTTTCAAGCCAGAGATAAATTAAAACAATTTCATGCATTTCCACAGCAGAAAAAGGCCGGAAAATCTTTACTGGCCCTTACCAGAGAACTGCTCAGCGGCTAGGAAGTTGGGATAAAGTCCAGACCACAAAAAGTTTTCAAAACAACAACAACTTAGTCTTGCGAGAAGGAAGCAAAACAAAAATGTATAGCCCCAATTCTAAATCAAATAATTTCACCACCGTTCAAATGTTTGAGGTCAGAATGATGCTCTACAAGGCTACATTTATTTGATTAAAATACAGTAACAGCAATATTGTAACTTACTGACTCCAAAATCTTTGAACAGCAGTGTATTACTTTGTGACTGATTATTAAAATGTATTCTCAAAACTCATTTAGACACAAAAAGACAGTGATGGGCAATATTTTAGTTGGCAGGTAATGTAATAGCACAGTTACATCACAGTTCGGCTCTCAAATCAACGGAAATGCAGAAAAAGATTGATAGATAAGCATCAGCACTTTCAATAGAAAAGCTGTATGAGATCAGAAGGAAATGACAAATGGAAACCCCATTAGTTTTTCTTTTCTTTGAAAACAAACCAGATTTGTCCGGTCTAATTTTGGTGACCTATCTCACCACAATCAAAACTAAAATAATTTTCAGTAGAATAGATACAGCCATTATCTACCCGGAGATAAAGCACACCTTTGTTCACTGCAAAACAATGAGAGCAATTTTCAAGCAACGTAGCAAAGCGCTCAGACACGCTCTGAAGCCTCAGTAAACTAATTTTAAGGGAAAGTGGAGTCATAAAACTTTGACAGGCATCACACATCAAAGCCAAGCATGTCTATTAAATCATTTCAGGGGAATAATCCTTTTCAAATGTGCCATGTGACGCCTGTCAGGGTGTAAATTAAAGGGAGGAAACTGAACCATGGCCAAGGTGGAAAACACCGTAGCCCGCCCCGCTGTGGTTTTCACCACCACAAGAAGTGAAACATTGAGGAGAAGGTCTCTGGGGTAGGAATATGATTACAACTTGAAATTTCCAACTTTGCAAGTGCCATTTAAGGTTGCCAGGTCATTTCAGAGGAAAGGATGGTGATTACAGCAACAGATGCATTGTAATAAAATGTGAGTATGTTTAAGTTCTCAGGATTTATTTTTCTTTTTTTGGTCCCAAGTACACACAGTATCACTTTTTAAATGTCTATATTCAGCAATGTTTACTGTATTTCTCATACACATCTAATTATATTTTGCACACTGTGTATTTAAGATCTTCAGGTGGAGAAATAATACAGTATAAGACCATTAAGGATTAACAAAACGTTTTCAGCAAAAACAACCAGCCCTCTCAGTAAATGTCGCATAAGCCTTACATAAAGAAAAACGTGGTGCATGAGTCATTTCATACCTGCTGAAGCAAAGAGTAGCGGATGCAGAACCCTGGGTCCGAGGGGAAATATTCATCTGAGACGAAGCGGATCAGGATCTGGTTCCCCTTAGACATCTGGGGCCCTGGAACCATCTCTGAGCCACACCAACGCCCCAACACCACGCTTCCGACAGGCTCCTCCACCTCCACATAATCATACCTACAACAGCAAAGCACACGGTTTTATTACAAGAGATTCATTAATCACAAGCATTCAGGTCCTGTTTACATTCATCTTCAATGATCTCATCATAAGCGGTTGGGCAAAACAGATCGGCACTTGTGGCCTTTTATGAGTGAATTTCAAGGATCTTTGGCTTTGTGATAAAACAAAACTAATTGTTTTAGTCGGGATCTATATCAACAGTCATTTGGATACATGTCATTAGTTGTTGATGTGAAACAATCCAGAGAAGCTTTTACGAATGTGGTTTAACTGATTGGATGTCAAAACAAATTTAATGCGGTTTACATTTGCATTTAGCGCTGTCTAGTTGGGACTTGATTAGGCAAAATCATCTACACTATCATTCAAAAGAGAGATTTCAAAGAAATTCACTTACACAGAAAGTATACATTAAATTGATCAACAGTGACATTTATAATGCTTATAAAAGATTTATTTTTCAAATTAATGCAACTTTTTTTTCACTTATGTATAACGTTTCCACAAAAAAGCAGCACAACTGTTTTCAACATTGATGATATAAAAATGGTTTCTAGAGCACCAAATCAGCATTTCTGAAGGATCATGTGACACTGAAGCCTGAAGTCATGGCAGCTGAAAAATATAAACATTTTAAAAAATGTATTAGTGTATTTCTGATAAAATAAATACAGCCTTGAGTATAAGGGAATTATTTAAAACGCATAAAAAACATCCCTGACCTCAAACTTTTAAACAGTATAGACATTCAGAATATCTATACATTTTGTCGAATTAGCATGAGTAGGCTTAAAGTATAAGGGTCATTTTTGACTCCTACCTAATTACATAAAATATCGCACAACCCTATCTGTTCAAATCTGTGAAAGTTGAGCTAAAACATAAAGATGACAATGTCGTCTAAAATGATGGATAACATTATGTAAATGTATATTTTTGGACCACTTACACATTTGATGTCATTTCTAGCAAGAAAATTATATTGTAGTAACGAATTATCCACTTACTTATCACCAAAGCTTCCTGTATTTGGTTAGAGATCTAAAACTAGTCTGAAATCAATTTTGGAGGATATCTTCATGCACAAATGCTGCTTGCAAAGTCATTGACTGATAGGGCAGAGAGGCAAAAAATCAGCTGCCTAAGCTTTCGGATGCAGCCCCTATCAGAAGCTCATGACAGGAGCCCATCTGGGGGGCGTGACATCAGTCCCGCCAGCAGCATGTGACAATGCGCACCTGATGCGAAGTGTGCCTCATCGCAATTGCCATAAATACAGTATCATGTCCTTTCTGTTGGGCATTATTAGCTCCTATCACATGCCTGGATGGGGGCAAACGACTAGTTTGAGATGATCTGAGGGAAGTTAACGATGTTGTGTCTACATAGTTAATTCATCACTTTCCCCTATCATTTGGTGTGAGGGAAGGCTACCGGCTACGGGGCATCTAAGTGTAGGTCTAATGCTTTGAGGGGCTCCACAGGAAACCATGGCAATGAAGCTATTTACAGACACACTATTAAACACAGACATTCAAACAAAGGCAGTGAGGAAAGATGGGAAAAGTAGACAGAGGAAAAACCAAAGGAGGAGGATACTGAGAGAAAAACAGAGCTAAAACACTTGGGAGAAAGTGAAGAGTGAATAAGATTAAAGGAAGGCTATACAGACATGTAAGCTCATAAATTATATTTATCGGTATTTGATCTCAAGCTAATATGCTAACGCATTAGGCTTTTCATAAGCTACAATAGCCGTGACCTAGAAATCCATTCTCACAAGCATTTAATGAAGTGAATAAACTACGAGCCGAAGCACGGCTAAATGTATTATCTCAATCACCTTTATGGTGGTCCTCAGAGAACATGCAAGCTAAATCTATCTATTATTATGACGGCTAAAAACATATTAGATTATGGGACTACGCAGGTATCCCAAATTGACACTCAGCAACTGAAGAATTGTTTTGTACTACACCTGCTTCAGGGAAATCACACTTCAAATTATATAAAATTAAGTTTACTTAAGAAAAAAAAAAACTAATTTAACTGGCTATACTAACTTTTCAATACACACATATAAGTGGTAGTGGTAAAATCAATCTGCATCGAGTACTGCAGCAAATACATTCAGATTTTTTTCTGAAGGACCAGTTGACAGAAGACTGGTGTAATGGCTGAATTTCCTAATACACTTTAAAATATTTTAAAACAGAAAAAAATTAAGTTAAACAGTATCAAGTTAAACTGTATTGCAGATTTTTGCACTGAAGTACCACATGCTGAAGTGGCACACCTTAAGTGAACTCCCCATTATGTCTCTCATGGCCTTCTTTCAGGCCCTTAATTACAGTCTTTGATGCAACTTGGACTGAACACAGTGGCCTGAGCATTTTTTTTTAATAAAAGAAAAAAACGGCAGTGTTGAGGTTGTGTTATTGCTGCCTGCATGGCCTCAATACTCCTGCAGTGTTCAATAAAGGCTGGTTTCAGTGGCCGCAGCCAAAGCCTGGTACTAATTATTTGATTGGACAGGAATACTTCCACGTGCCAGCACAGCCATTTTCCTTCTTGGAGTCATTGTTTACTCTCTGCCCAGCCAGACGCTAAAATTTCAAACAGCATTCAATTAAAACATCAGATCAACCCGCACTGCACTTAAAAAAAAAAAAAAAAAAAAAAAAGACTTGACTTAACTTGTTGGTTAAACGGACATTGAACCCCATTGAATTTACGACACATCCAGGTTTGAGTTCCACTAAGCCAATACACAGGACAGAAAAAAGGCCTGAGGGCTGAAAGCTCTCTTATGAACCTGTGTAGATAGATACACCTGTAGGTGTAGAAGAAAACCATTAAGTGCCAACCACTATACAATGAAGGTCAATATAAATGTTGTCCTCACAAAGTAAAACGAAATAAACTGCAATTAGCCAAAATTAAATGTTAAGTCAAAATCACGCATTAGCTAATGAATACAACATATTATCCATGTTTCACTCTGTGTTTCTGTTCTACCTCAGAAGACCCCAAAGCAGAGGGGTTGGACTCATCCCAGTGACACTTGAGGCAGATGGCTCATCAATAATGTAATGTGATTTCACTATTACCAGGTTTACATGCATACATTCACTCCACAGAAGCTAAAGTAGAACAGAAGCAAGAAAGCGCCGCAGATATCTTTTAGAACAGTGGTTCTCAAGCCTGTCCTGGAGTAACCCCAGCCCTGCACATTTTGAATGTTTCCCTCATCTATCACACCTGATTCAGCTCATCAGTTTATTAGTGGAGACTGTAAGATCTGAAGTGGGTGTGTCAGATATAGGGAGACATACAAAATGTGCAGTGCTTGGGGTACTTCATGGAGGGGTTTGAACACCACAGTTTCAGAAAATATGGCACAGCATCAGAAAACAAACACCGGATTGTCTTGAACCCTTTTAACACCAGAATGTTTAAACCGAACGCTTAAAAACAAGCCGCAACGAGATTTCAGCTAATGGCATTGCAAACCAACACCACTTTATAAGCTAAAATCATTCTCTGTTATTAAATGAATGCAAAATATGTCAATTAATCACAAGGGGGCCCAACCCTGCTCCTGGCGATCGACTGTCCTGCAAAGTTCAGCTTCAACTCTAATCATGAAACAACTCTTCTCACTTGAAAATTAAATGAATAAGAGTTGGAGCTAAACTTTGCAGGACAGTCGATTGCCAGGAGCAGGATTGAGCACCCCGGAGTAATCACATTAGAGAAATAGTGCTATAGATTATGCCAAAATATATTAATACAATATTATTACAATTTAAAAATGTTTAAATATATTAAATAGAAAACCCTTATTTATTCCGGAGATCAAAGCTAAATTCAGCAGTCATTACTCTAGTCTTCAGTGTCACATGATCCTTCTGAAATCATTGTAATATGCTGATTTGCTGCTCAAGAAACATTTCTTTATTATAAATGTAGAAAACCGTTGTAGTTTTGGGGAAATATTTCGGCATTATTTTCAAAACTCTTTTGATAAATATAAAAGTTGACAAGAAAAGCATTTATTTGAAATGGAAATTAAGCAACATGAATGTTTTTACTGTAATTTTTGATCAATTTAATGAATGCTTGCTGAAAAAAAAAAAAAAAAAATGCACTGACCCCAAAACTTTTAAACAGTGTGCTTCATAAAAATACTACTCCCTCAGCATGCTTTATTCATTAGGAAACTTCAGAACACAACTGAAACACATTACAAATGTTAATGTTATTTTGTTGGTGCTTTTCGTGAATTTTAATTCAAGTCAGTGATCCATAGTTTCAGAAAGTCTACTAGATTAAACTATTACAATTATTTATTCTACAATTCAGTCTGTAGAGATACAAAATTATTTCCTTTTATATCACCATAAACCTAAATGACAAATACTTCTATTCATTAAATTATGTACTGTTGATCACAATTCCTAATAGTTGTGATGACTGAATCTTATTTCTTCTGTTCCCTTTCAACACCCTTCGGCCTTCCATCAAGGACAGAACCAACATTGTAACATTTTTCTAACAAGCACAGAAAGTCTGGCCCAGTTTTCTTATCGGTCTGAACAAACACACAGGATGATGAGAGTTGTCTGTAGTGGCTTGTAGGCTCTGGGCTGGGCTTTGCTGGAGGCAGTGTGATAGGATTCAGCACGCAGCTTTATTACAGTTTATTCCAGCCCAGTTGCTTTGATTCGATCCAAACAGAAGGGGCTTTGTTTTCTTCATCAACTGTCTATTAATTATTTTACTGCTTTTCAATATGTGGTTGCTCTAAATATAAAAAAAGGAGGACAGCATGGAAGTTGTGAAGGGATAAGCTTCATGGTGTACAGTATCTGTATGTGGGTGAGATTATACACACACACACACACACACACACACACACACACACACACACACACACACACACACACTCACACACACACACACACACACACACACACACACACACACACACACACCACACACACACACACACACACACACACACACACACACACACACACACACACACACACACACACACACACACACACACACACACACACACACACACACACACACACACACACACACACACACACACACACACACACACACACACACACACAAAATATGATCAAAGCAGGCTGTGAAAATCAATCTGCATTGTTAATCCTTTTGATCTTTTATTAAAAAACATTCACAAAAATCTAACCTTTCATTGGATAAGAATTTAAAATGGGGGGGGAAATATCATTATGAAATAAATGTTTTTCTCTAATACACATTGGCCACAATTAACGGCACCCTTTCATTCAATATTTTTTGAAACCTCCATTTGCCAGTTTAACAGCTCTAAATGTTCTCCTATAATGCCTGATGAGGTTAGAGAACACCTGACAAGAGATCAGAGACCATTCCTTCATCCAGAATCACTCCAGACCCTTCAGATTCACAGCTCCATGACGGTGCTTCTTCTCTTCAGTTCACCTCACTCATTTTCTACAGGGTTCAGGTCAGAGGACTGGAATGGCCATAGTATAAGCTTGGTTTTGTGCTGTGACCCATTTTTGTGTTGTTTGTGTTTGGATTTTTGTACGGTTGGAAGATCCAAACATGGCCCATTATAAGATTCCTAACAGAGTCAGTCACTTATTGATTTTTATCTGTTGGTATTTGATAGAATCCATGATACCATGTGTCTAAACAAGATGTCCAGGACCTCCAGCAGAAATATAGGCCCACAACATCAAAAATACAGCAGTATATTTAATTGTACACATGGGGTACTTTTTATCCCTGGTGTTCACCAAACTCATCATGAGAGTTTGCTGCTAAAAAGCTATTTTTTTGGTTTCATCTGACCATAGAAGCCAGTCCCATTTGAAGTTCCAGTTGTGTCCGATAACTGAATATGTTGTAGTTTGTTTTTGGATGAGATAGGATAATTTTTCTTGAAGCCCTCCCAAAACAACATGATGTAGTGGACATGTGGTGATACATTTAAGGTTTTCTGACCCAGAGACTCAACTACTTTCTGCAATTCTCCAGCTGTGGTCCTTGGAGAGTCTTTGGCCACTCAAACTCTCCTTCTCACCATGCATTAGGACGATATAGACACACGTCCTCTTCCAGGCAGTGTCGTTACATTTTATGTTAATTGGAAATTCTTAATTATTGCCCTGGTGGTGGAAATGGAAATTTTCACTGCTCTACCTCTTTTCTTAAATCCACTTCTCTAATTTGTGAAGCTCAGTTATCTTTTGCTGCACATCAGAAATATATTCGTTGGTTTTTCTCATTGTGATGGATGATTAAGGGAATTTGGGCTTTATTTCCCCTCCTATTTATATTTCTGTGAAACAGGAAGCCATGGCTGGATAATTTCATGTTCATAATCACCCTGGAGTGCTCAAAATTGTGAATATAAATGGGAATACACTTCAGAAATATTTTACTCATAAGAATTTCTAGGGGTGCCAATAATTGTGTCCAACGTATATTTGAGAAAAACATTTATTTCATAATGATATTTACCCCCATTTTAAATTATTATAATCCAATGAATGGTTAGATTTTTCAGATAAAAAAAATAAAAAGATCAAAAGGATTAACAATGCAGATTCATTTTTGATCATATTCACCAAGGGTTCCAATAATTTTGGCCATGATGGCACATATACACATATACATATATATATATACAACGTTGAGAGTGAGTGCTTATATCAGTTGTATAATAATGACTTTAAATAATGATTTATTGCTGGTGCAATCATACAGACCCCCGTCACTGCATGACTGCTAGGTATATAAAAAGGTCAGGTCGGATCAAATACACTCCAACTCACTGCAAAAACCCTACCCTACACTTGCTCCTCAAGGCCACAGCCTGTGATTTAAACAAAGTGGACGAGCAAGCACAGATTTATAGCATCATTGTTGGAAACTAGGAAAGAGTTCTGTCCTATTATTTTCACTTATCTGTATGATATGTTTATAGGCAGAGAATAAAGCATATTTATAAGCCAACATCCAAAAATAATGTATGCCGTTTACTTCATACACATTCCTGAGAATATTTAATCGGTGTAAAAACTACTATGTTTCCTGCAGACATCGTTAAAACACACATCCTGGATAATGTTAGCAAAAAGGCAAAAGTATAGACATAGCAGAATAGCATTCAATCTGGATTACATTTGCTACATTACATCAATACAATACATTACAATGTTTTTATCAGCTGTTTGAATTTAGTCTCTCAGCACCCAGGGACAGACTTACCCATTAGGCAAAGGTAGGCGACTGCCTTGGGCCCCCAAATGCCAAGGGCCCCCTAAAATGCTTTTCATATACAAGATGCGCATTAAGCGTGACCATATGCACGGTTGCGGTTTACGGTGTTTATTACCACGACAACAGTCTGCGTGTCTGAGTTGAACGTGCTTCTTGTGTATCCTGCTTGTAGCAAATGAAAATAGTATGCATCTAAAGCTGTAATTAAATATTGAGCAACAGCATTTTATATGAAATGGATGGAGATGCTTGTCGTCAACTTAGCGACTTTTCAGACCCCTTCAGCAACTTTTTTTTTCTTTCAAAAAGCGCCTAACGACCAATCTTTATAGGGTTTGCCCAAACCTTTAGTTTCTGAGACTCGCTGGTACTGGCACACGCGCGCGAGGTCTCTTTTTTACAGAGCGCGCACACCCCTCTTTCTCTCTCTCTCTGTCTGCTCTTTTCAGCATGCGGCTGAAAGAAGCAGCACTTTTAGTTAAAAAAAGATATTATGTTAGATATTATGTTGCTTCTCTAATTTTACATGCAAGTATAGCCGAAATCACAGCACAGGTATTGTCTTTATCTTATGTGCAGCATATTTGATTTTATCAGACGATGGCTCTATTATAAATCAGTTTTTTTTGTGCAGACTAACATCTTGGAAGGGAGAGCTGGTTATGTGGGCATTTTCATTTTTCATACCTGATAAAATATATAAATGTATTGAGAATTTAGCATTACAGCATGTGGCATGTAGTAAAAGCTGCTTCATGCAAAATTTTTGTGTAAATAAATTGCTCAGTGCTAAGAAAGAGAAGTAAGGGGAACCTGGTATTGCCATGTTCTTTTTGTTCATGTGTCTAATAGACCTGAACAAGTATTTGAAAAACTGACCTATGAATCATGTCCTCTTCATGCTCTATGTTAACTATGGTTTCACTAATAATAAACAGAAATTGCATAAAGCATCCATAGTTGTCCATGGAAATGTTGATTAGAGTATTAAAAACTTGAAAAGTATTAATTTAATGTACATTTAGAACAGATAATGTGCGATTAATCGCAAGTTAACGCATGACAATAATGCGATTAAATATTTGAATCTGCAGTTTTTGTTCAGACCAATGTAAATCCACCCACATAAAACTGTTTTAAATATAATAATTTATCCTTCTGACTCATCCCTTTTCTTAAAAAACAAAATATATATGGTTTAAAGGTTCATTTGGGAGGTTTATCATTTTATATTTTTTTTTAAAACCTGTATCTCAATGGTAAATCAATTGCTATTTCGTGGTCTAAAACATAAATGAATAAAAGCGTCTGCTAAATGAATAAATGAAATGTAAATGAAAGAATCCCATTATAATATGTACATTAACACTTTTGAAATATTGGACACAACTATGGGGTAACATTGTGTAGCAGCAAGCATCATGACAAAAAAGAAACCTCAAGGTTGATCCAGGTAAATGTGTGCAAATGTATAGGGCCCCATTTCTATATTTTGCCTGGGGCCCCCCAATTCACTATATCCACCCCTGACGGCACCCATTCATTTTAGAGGATCCATTGGTGAGCAAGTGATGTTTTGCAAAATTTCTCAGGATCTGTTCCAATAAAGAAACACCCTAGGATCTGAAGAGTAGATTTTCACCAAATTGTAATTTTTTGGTGAGCTATTTGTTTAACCAAAAAAATCAACGTGCAGTTAACATGAAGTCACTAGGAGGTGCTACACACAGCTGGCAAGACTCCAGATGCTTGCTAACAAATGTGTATGAAAGCACGTTATGTAATTGATTATTGACAATACATAATACTACACTGATTTACTATAAATACAAGAACACTATGTCACACAAGGCTTGCAGACAATGAAGAACTTTTCATAGTTAATGTGTTCAAGTCAATAGGGCATTCAGACAGAATATGTTAGAAAAACATTATTTATCAATATTTGGAAGAGGTCTACAAGCATTTTTTCCACATGAAACCACCAGCTATGGGAAGGTCATCATCTAGATTCTGGGAAGCAGAAATGCACAGTTGTGCACGTCTGCAATCGATTGCACTATACAGCAAAACAGAGGCATGAACAGAGGCCTGGAAGGAAGGAAGGAAGGAAAGCTAGCCTGTAATTGAAAGGGTCTTTAATGTGGATTGGGCTGGCTGGGCTGTGTGTGACCTACACTGTGTACGTCTGCGATCGTATGTGTCTCCAGAATCTCAAACAGATGCTATGGAGTTACATAGGAGACTAGGAACTAAATATGCACAAAGTAAAGGGCTGTTCTTTATGTCATTGTATCAGTCATGGAAAAAATAAATATATAACTGAAGATAATCACTCTAGGGGTGGGCTTTTCATTATTCATCAGCCTTCTTGCAGCACAGCCAATATCCCAAATGGCCTCCTTTCGACTCTAAATCTTACAAAATTGACTCGGTCACAACAAGCACATACATCTCTCCACTGTAATCCCCCTCCTTCTCCACATACACTTATACTGCTGCATTGTATATGGGTGCTTTATCTCACGTCTGACCCTGTCAAGAGAGTGCAATGGATGCCTGATGATGCTTGTTTAGCAGTGCTGATTTGTCGCATAACACTAAGCAAATATTTGAGTGCCTGAGAGAAAACAATCAGGAATTTTTCAAGCTCTCCAATCTTTTAAATCTCCTCACTACAGTTTCGGTCCAGCCTTGTTTCTATATTGCAACCCGTCAGTTTAAATCA
This sequence comes from Ptychobarbus kaznakovi, assembly GCA_027422405.1. Lineage (NCBI taxonomy): Eukaryota > Metazoa > Chordata > Actinopteri > Cypriniformes > Cyprinidae > Ptychobarbus > Ptychobarbus kaznakovi. Next base: position 17,115,982 of record CM049811.1, on the reverse strand, counting down.
ACTGCCAGCTTTGACTTGTACTAGAAAGTCACAGCCACGAGGAACCATTTAAAAAAAAAATAAATAAATCACAGAAACATGCCATTTCTGAAATGTAAAATGAATATGTAAGTCCTGAGTCCAAAAGTCATAATGATTACCTAAATAGTCTTATGAATTAAGTAGCAAAAACTTCAACAATTTTAATAAATATTAAAATAAATAAAAAATAAAGATCAGTTTAAAATTACAAATATATAAAAAATAAAATTAACATGAATGGAAATAAAATGGCAATACATTAAATAGTAGTTTTACAGATTAACTGTACATTTTATAATAATTTTTCAACTTAAAGTACCACCTTCATGAAGTGACAATCCTCTCCAAAAAATTAAACAGCGAGATGCAATGCACGCAACTGCCAAAAATGTTGGTAAATAGACCAATACAAAAAAAGTGTGATTGATAATAATAATAGTAATGATGATGGATGAGGAGGACTGTAGGCAATTATGTTTAAAAGATATGAAAATGACAATATTTTGATTTCTAAAGCCACAAGAAGAGTTTATTTACTCTTTTATTGTCGGTCTTCTACATTACACATTAAGATATTGTCTTTCTCTAATGTGCATGTGAGGTCTAGCCAGTGACCAAAATGCCTCTTACTTGCAAATGCCGTCCTCGGCGTCCTCCAGGCCAAAGTGAGGATCAAAGGTCAGCTGGATCCTGGAACTTTCTGCGACTGCCACCAGCCGCCACACTATAACTGTATTCCGGGGATAAGTGTTGGGGAAGTCAGGACTTTGAATAATTCCATCCCCAATGACACTGAGGACCTTTTCGTGTTGAGACTTGTGCACTCCTACAGAACAGAGAGAGGGAGAAAAAAAAAGAGGTTTATTAAAACAATTTTGAAGCTGCATAACTCACCAGAGTGGAGAAAGAACACATTGTAGTCATTTGTGAATAGTTCTTTCCTTTTTTCTTAATGCAATTGACAAAATCGGATTTAGCTTCTACTGCATCACATTAAAACCCAAATAATATGGATTATGCAGTGCACTGCGGGAATACTAAATAACGGATCACACGGAGAAAAGATGAAACACTCAGGACTTCTGTTGTTATTGACCATTGACTGCAAACCTGATAATCACATTAAGAAAGCGATAAAAGGAAACCTCGGAAATGATTTTGCCTTGTCAATACCATAAAACCAGCAGAATGATGTTCTACCATTTGCTAACACAGCATACGCTTAATGAACCCCCGTGTATCAAAGCAATATTGTGCTTCACCATAATAGTTTTCCATTATAGATCTAGATAAGAACGATCAATCAGTAGCTATAAAGTTTTATTTATAGTGACACTACAGCTGGCAATTGCATTCCTAATTGTAGCAGTTTGTCGAAAAAAATTTGTTTGGGTGGAGGAAACTTGTGAAGGCTACAAGGACAGATTGTTCTGCTACAATCAATTGTATCTTTAAGAGCTCTGATAATTTAACAGTTCAGAGAAATCCAAGGCCGAGGAAGTCATTTCGAGCTTGGTTTAGCAGCATGACTGAGGTAAGATATGCCAAGAGTTTAGTCGTTTAAAGTCCAGAAATTATTACATACTGATTTACTTGCTACTCTGTTATGACAAGATTTACAGTGTTGTTCCTCCCCAGAGGAAAACAACTATGATGGCTTCCTCAATACAGCACAAATAAAATCACCTTTTACCAGCAACTTTGCCAGGAAGGGAAAATGAGCTCAAAGAATACATAGCTGATTTTCAGTCAGGATTTGAGATTCGTAAAGTTAATATGCTTCTTTGCATATTTATGAGATTAAAAACAGATTGGACTAGTACAACATTATCTATCAGTAGAAATGTCACCATGCATATGTGCACTAGTTAAGTCTATCCCTTCAGACGCAGCAACTGTTTTTGTGTGAATATACAAAGTGCATGAATATTTAATAAGGTTACCACTGAGGCGTTATGATTGGTTGCCTGTTCGTTTAACATCACAGTGTTTCACAGTGCATAATTTTAGCATTCAGGTTTCATAACCCATTGTCAAATCACTAGAAGTGTGAATCACTGGCTAACCTGGTAAAAAACAGCCTTCACCTGGGGTTTAAAAGGACATTAAGCCAGGGTTAAGTGGGGTAAGAAAAGCTTACAAGTCTTTCTACATGTGCTGATGCACTTGAGCCAACATTTCACAACAGTTACATCACAGCAAAGAGAACTAATAAAGAACCAGCCTGAAAGTACTGTTCCAAACTAGGTAGAAACAATTCTTAGAAAGGGATACTTGTTTCCTGTCCAATAAAATGTTATTGAATTCTGCAAGAGGATGGAAATCTATCTTATCCTGTTGTGTAGGTACAGAAAAGATGTTTGATGCAAACAGACAGCTGTTGAAATGCAACACCAGCGCTGGTTTTTACAGGCCTGTCACATTCATAGCCCGCCCAAGGGAACTGCACACAGATTTTCTTTCACGCTCCACTCTCTGAACACACACGCACACGAACACGCACACACACGGCTCCCTCAAGTTGTGTGGCAAAGTCAGAGTGTCAATAGGTATCTTGATCAGTTACAGTTATGATACAATATCTGTAATGCTCTTTCTGGTCTATCTGAATTACATAACACTGGAACTATTCACCTTCAAAAGTAACAAAACACCCAGCATTTTCCCGTGCTAACATCAATACAGTTCCATTGCAGACATCAATACAGTACATAACTGATAAGCTATCAAATATGAGTCATTGCTTCCTTTCCAGCAAGTGCTAATTATCTCGTTAGCACAATAGGGGTCCAGAACAGGTTTCACTTTGGACAAAAATTATCAAATATCTTTTTCTGTATTTTCACAGAAGTAAGTCAGTTGGAACAAAATTAGGATGAGCAAATGACAGAATATAAATTTTGGCCTATGACTTATTTATTCCCTCCATGGTCTGGATGACAGATCCTAATCACAAGCAGCAGTTAATGCTGAATGATGTTTCAGGAGTCACTGGAAGAGAAATGAGTGAACCACTGGGGTTTCGGAAAGTTCTGGGGAACAGCTTTAACCCCTGAGGTGTGTCCACAACCACAAGAGATAGAAATCTGATCACTCTGACATCTGTAAATGAAGGAAAGAGCAGAGAGAAAGAGACAAAAAAGGGAATCTGTTTAGAACATTACAATTGTATATGTTTGACTCTTTGTGACTTGTTTATAATAGGCAGGAGGAAAATTTAGAGTGGAAAAAAGAAAAGACGACTGATATAATTTCTCTCTGTAAACATGACAGCGACTGCTTTGATGTCTTTTTCTCATGTTGTGATTAATTGCACTCCAGGGAGGAGATGTGGAAGACAATACACAAGTCACTTTTGAACAGACAAACTTTGTTCACATCCGAAAAGTACCCTCCCAAAAATTGCACTCGGCACACAGAAACATGGCATGCCTGCTATCTATTGCTCATGTAGAATAGAAACATTGTCAATGTTAGGGAGGTAAAGCAAGATCACTCATGCTCTCCAGAGTTGAGTCGCATTTTGTGTGAAACGTATCCAAACAAAAGAGCCCGAGGCCTGTGCAACAGTGTTGAACACCTCAGATCTGTTTGCAGCACAAGCCTAAACCCTTTATGGACGTTATATAAACAGATCAGGAGTCGGCTGCAGCTGCCAAGGTCTTTGAAGTCCGTTGAAATGCGAAAGAAAGAGTCTTTTCTCCGCATGTAACAGCATTTACCCAGCTGACTGACAGTTTATTGTCAAGCTCTATATTAATGTTTATAATTCTCTTAGGTTTCTGGCATTAAGACAGGCCTTCTCTTATTGAGGCCTATGATTGTAAGCTATTACAAGTTCTTGGAAGGAGGTATAAGGTACATTTCTGTTCTGAAAATGCTAATATAACAAGAGCAGATGTAGTTGGTGTCTTACTGGAAATTAAGTGGAGCATGAGTCAGTGCTCTGCATCATTTAAAATTAAATGAATGCCACCAATTTAATTTAAATTAAATTCATCATGTGGGTGACATACTCATTCATAAAAATAAAGGTTATTTATTGGCATCTATGATTCCATTAAAGGGATAGTTCACCCAAAAATGAAAATTCTGTAATTATTTACTCACCCTCATGTAGTTTCAAACCTGTAAGACCTTCAATTCATCTTCGGAACACAAATTAAGATATTTTTGATGAATTATTGATGGATCCTAACATGATCAAGGCTCAGAAACGTAGCAAGGAGATTGTTAAAATAATCCATTTGACATCAGTGGTTCAACCCTAATTTTACAAAGCTACGAGAATACTTTGTGCACAAAGAAAACAAAAATAGCAACTTTATTCAACAACTCGTCTCCTCCGTGTCACCCTATCAGGGGTGTCGAAATGAATCATTGCATCGATGCATTGCGATGCGGACGATTCTGCATCGATGCAGTAATAGACCATAGTCGATTATAGCCTATGACGTCATTCGCATACGCGCTTGTCGAATCGTGAAACCAGTGTTGATTCACACCCCTACACCCTATGGCACCATTTTGGAGAGTATCACATATACGTAAACAACATATCCATATGTATGTACGTACGCACATTCAAATTAAAGCATAAACAAATCAAAGCACCGTGTATCCACATACGTTGCTGCTGATACAGAACAGCATACGTTTTTTACGTATGTGATGCACGGAGGAGACACATTATTGAATAAACTCTTCATTTGGGTTTTCTTTGTGCACAAAAACATATTCTCATAGCTTTGTAAAATTACGGTTGAACCACTGATCTCCTTGCTACGTTTCTGAGCCTTGATCATGTAAGGATCCTTGCTGTCTATGGGAGGGTCGGAGAACTCTTGGAATGCATCAAAAATATCTTAATTTGGGTTTCCGAAGATGAACGAAGGTCTTACAGGTTTGGAACGACATGAGGCTGAGTAAATGAGTAAACTGAGTAATTTTCATTTTTGGGTGAACTAACCATTTATATAGAACCTTTTTATTGCATAACAGGTTCTATACAGAGTAAAATAGTTATTTTAAGAAGTCTTCAATGAAAGGTTCTTTGGGAACCCAAAAAGGTTCTTCTTTGTCAGTGAAAACCCGTTTAGAAGCTTTATCTTTGATAGTGTATATAGGTACAATTTATCAGAGTACATGATCTAATTGTTTATCTTGTTGCAAAGCCCTCCATGTGTGACTGCACTTGATTCCAGTTCATTACAATTCATCTTCCTGTCAATTCATTTCAAATGTAACTTCCTGAGGTGCAGGGCAAATTCAATTCGTATTCACACTCATTATTAAAAAATCCATCATTTTTCACAACCTTGGATTTAGTAACATTCTCTATCTACAAACCACTTTAAAAGGTGCTGATAAGACTACGGTCCAAAGAGTCATAAACGCCTGTTGTTCATTAAGATTTTTCATTAAAAAAAAGACAACAGCATATTATGACTGATACTTAAACAAGGAACAGTGAGTTTTATATGCGGTTTAACGAACAAACTCTTAAAACAGAACAGGGTAATTATACGCCACTGCATGCCTCTGAGAAACAGTAAATTAATAGGATTCCTATGGGTATAAAGCTTAAGTAAAAAAGAGAAAGGAAAATAAAAATATGTTGTAATGGTTCAAAAACCCTGAACATGAAGTGCACAAATACAATAATGGTTGATGTTCACTGACCAAATGAAGGTTTGTCATTAGAAACTGAACCTCAGCCTTGACACTAAAACTTCCTTATTTGATTTTTGAATTTTAGGCTTGGTAAGGATCGAGAGAATTACATGTCTGTGCTTCAAGATGACCTCATCTCTGGGTTAAATAATGTCATATAATGATCAGAGGCTGGCCCCTTGGGTGCATTACCTCAAACATGACTTTTCCTTGACCCACTTCTCTTTTTTTCCCTTCTCTCTCTCCTGAGGAGAGCATTACGCTGATTAAGGTAGGAAGCTGAGCATGAATAAATAAGGGCTCACAGTGCAACCATTGTGCCTTGTTCACATGTTAGACCTCCGACTGAGTCTGGAGTTTAAATATTAACCGGGAAGCGGTAGAAACAAAGACAGCACAGACATATATGAGAGCGTGTGTGTCTGGACATGGGCAAGTGTCTAAATACAAACAAAAACAGACAGAAACACGAACATATTCCTCTTTAGTAACACCAGTGACACCAGACAACCTCAAACTAATTTTGCAGATATACTTCAGAATATATCTTTTTACGCTACACCGAAGAAAGTAATACGGGTTTGGGATGACATGCAGGTTTTGGATAAACTATCCCTCTAATCTAACAACACACATTTAGGAAAGCACACTAAAAATGTAGGCTTTAATCAAAGAGAAATGCCATGAGGAAAACCTTACATTTCATTGGCTTGGTGCACTGAAACCAAAGCTGAGGCCTACTGCTTTTCGCAATCCACTCTGATCATGTTTTAATATGTTTGGGGTTCAGAAACGGCAGTGTTACTGCTCACAGAAATGTGTATTACAATTAATCGAGCTCTTAAAAAACTCTTTTCGAAATCTCCTGTTGGAAATTTGGCATAATAGCACTACATTTCACTCAATTCATATTTCCCAGTTGTCTGGCAGAAGGCCTTGATGTCCGTATTCATTTCACTCTAGAAAGCTCAATCTGGAGATCGACGCTAGTGCCCGTAACAGCGTTTAACAACATAAAGTGCTAATGTTTCTGATTCCAAGGGACTTGTTCAGGCGATGTCTGTGTTTTAATCCCCATATGTCGGGAGCTGACTGCAGCCGGCTGGTGAAACTATACCCCACGCTTACCATTTTCAACCCTGTGCATGCTTATTTTACCCCCTGCTTTTAAGTTGCTCCTACATCTGCTCATGATTAAGGGTTTGCGGCAGTAACTACAGGTGCTGTAAATTCCAGTTCTGGCTTTTTCATATTTATTGCTTAAAGGTTTACAGTTGGGCAGCAAAGAGAAGGAGGGAGAAGCATAGAAAAGAAGGGAGAGACAAGTGAGGGGAACGTAGCATGGGAATTTATCATACCATTAAAAAATAATTTGGCTTCAAAAGCGTCAACTTATTTGGAATGGTTCAATCTGCCGTGCAGATGCTCCGTATGGAGACTCACCACAGGAGTCTGATGCTTTGACTCACTGAATTGCTCAGTTCCTGTTGGCCATTTAGCATCACTTAAGTGGCAAACCTTTTTGCCAATATATTCTTTTCACATTCACAATCTTATAATGATGATCAGGCAAAGCATACGAATCAGACATTATAAAATGTCAAGATACGTGCATCAAACCATTAATTCTCTAATTTCAGCATCATCTGTGTGTCCTCCTGCAATCAGCAGCAGAATGTCAAGGTTTCAGTCAAGGCCAACATCAACAGACAATTGACTGGCATCATGACTGAACTCCATGACACTGCCGTCACACACAAACATTGTTTGCCATCACACACAACAAATTCTCAAGACGTCACTAAATCGCACTCCAACGTCCTTGATATTCACAAGCACATCCATGCATGTATGCATGTGTATATATATATATATACAAATCTTTACAATAATTACATATTTTTCTAAACTCAACAAAGGTGTTACATGTTTTCTACAGTATTGTCAGACTCTTAAAGGGACCGTTTACTTAAAGTTCCTAATTTCATAGATTCTATCTATGTTTAACCTCACTAATGATTTTCTTTGTCAAATTTAGAAGCATTATAAAAAAACATGTAAATATATACAATAAATAAAGGAATTCCATACAGCTGATGCACAACATTTCAGGTGTGTGTATAACAGACAGACCACAATTTTTTCCAAGTCTTTCCACAATTTTTTTCGCGATTATATGGCTTCAGAAGACTTGGAATATAGCAGACGTGTCACATTAACTACTTTTATGGTGCTTTGTGTAATCTGCCAGCTCCTATCATCATGTATTTTCATTGTAAGGAACAGAGCAGTGAACTTTTAGCTAAACTTCCTTGTGTTCTACAGACTAAAGAGAATCATTCAGTTTTGGGTGAGTAAACAGATCCTTTAAAAGAGAATTGAACTGGTCACCCCTACAATCCTGACCAATCCAGTACATTTGTCCAATTCTTTTTACAAATATACTGTGGTAACGAGCAAGTTCAAGTGAAGCTTGGCATAAACCTGCGTGAGCATAAGGTTGCTGTTGTGTCATCACATGCGGTGTAACAGAATCCTGCAGGCACTTCACCAAGACCCGATTAAGATCCTAACAGGCCACCAAAACCTTCCCTCTCCACAGCTCACAGAATGAGGCTCATCCATTAACACGTCCTCTCAAAGAGCTCCGTAACATCCGCACATGCTATCGTATGGCCAAATGTCGACACTGAACTAACCCACTTGGTGGGTGGGTGAATGCAAGCGTGTGTACGATTGCATTTGGGAAGCACTTGCCTGACAGGAAATTTGATTCTGAAGTTAGCATGACTGTTCCCTCTGTCTCTCTCCACAAGCTTTTTCTAATGTCTCACTTCATGTGGTTTATACTGCTGAACGCCTGACTGTGAGCTTAAGCTCATCACTGTTAAAATGATTATCAGATCAAGTATCATCAGGGCGCTACGTTATTTCTTCAACTCCACTTTACTCACGCTTTATGCCAGGTCTAAAATTAACAGCAACAACTGGGAAAATAAAAGCATGTGGTGCGGAGACACACTCTGAGATACCCAGAGCCATTATGTGATCTACTGAAGCATAGAAACTGCAATTTTGGTTAAAATGTAAAGATGTATTTGCACAGCAGAAGAATTAATTTGGAGGAAAAAAATGTAGATCAAGATTCGTTTTGGAATCGGATGGTGACTCTCAGAATCGGAATCGATCGTGAAGTGCCTGAAGATTCCCACCCCTAGTTTGGAGCACAAAAGACGTTCTGAAGGATAATGGAGTCCAAACAACATTAGATCCCAATAACTTTCATTGATTAAAATAAATAATAAAATATTTCAAAATACAGAAAAAGACAGGTTTGGAGCACAGAAGACGTTCTGAAGTCCAAACTAAATTAGATCCTTTCATTGAATAAAAAAAATAATAAATACATATTTTAGATTTTTCAAAATACAGAACACAGGTTTGGAACGACATGAAGGTGAGCAAATGACGACAATTAAAAATGTTGGATGAACTATCCTTTTAAAAGTGTGTACTTTTGTTGCCACTAGTGGCATCAAAAGAAACTGCAAAACATATTTTTTAACATTCCAAACATTCTCTCCACTCTTTGCCCCGATTTCAGTTTAAACGTATTACCTGCCCCTACAATCTCACCATTGGAGCAATTAGACAGACACTTATAGATCCCTTAATTACAGTTGTCTCTGTAAATGTATCTGTAATGTAAACTGGTACAGGACATTTTTTCATTACACATGCCAAGTGAAAGGGAGAGAGACCATTGCTATTTTACATGACCTGCTAGTCTAAAAACAACGTTGCCTTGGTTTAATTATTTTGTATAAGAGGAAGATTCCAGAATACAAACGTCCCTATTAAATCTAGCCAACAATACTAGGCCCAAACAAGGCTAAAATTCTTTGTGGCTTTTCTCAAACAAAGCGCGTCTGTTTGTGTGTGTGAAAAATTAAATGAAACTCTTCCGACACGTCAGCTGCTTGCATACTTGTGTTTGCGGTTCTGGCCACACACACAAGGCTTGCTCATGTTGTATACGGACCACATCCTTTAACAATTTGGTGAGGTCTTCAATTAAGCAAAACACGTGTGCGTGTTATTCTCTAATGGACGTCTGGTGTACTGCCTGCCTCATGCTTACTTTCACCACAGCGCTCTGTTTACATAGTTAGACATGGCTTTGGTTCTCTGTAACTTACCTCTGACCAGAAGGGCCTTGAATTAGACATGACATCATCTGTGAAATAGCAGAAGACCATCAGCAATCAGACTAATAGGGTATCTATGACAGGTAGCCATTGGGTTTCTCATAAAATGTAGGCTCAGTTTAACCGCTGCCTTCCTTATAAAGGGAAATGTTCCTGTTATTGGTGCTTTTGGACATTTTTGTTTTACTGCCCAATAACATTTTGGATGATTTCAACTTTAGAAACTGGGAGAGGAAATTTTCATAACATATCAAGATCTGTTATGCCAAACAAGTACTAAAGACATTTCTAAAGATTTCTGTGAAGAACAGATGCTTAAATACTATGCTTTCCATAAATACTTTTTTTTTATGAACACAGTTGTGTGGCCACAGTGTGTGAAAACAACCAGACGATAATGGTAAAAATCCACCCACTGTTCTGAAAGAGCTTCTTGGCACTCTGCAAGGCTAAAGTTGCTAAAGCGATCACTGTCTCTGCCTGTTTTCACTGATGCTGCCTTCATGTGCTATCAGAATGATTGTAAATAGGAATGTGGTAGTTAAAAATGTAAATTCGAAAATATTGAAAGCAATGTGAGGTCGACCGCTTGAAAGTTTGACATTTTCAACGCGTGAGATTGTTTTTTTTATGTTTAAGCCGGACATCAGAGCCAGCAGTAACATTGAAGCTAGCCGCTCCTCTTTTGAAAAGGGGGTCGGGAGCACCAGCTCATTTGCATTTAAAGGCAGGGTAAGCAATTTCTGGAAGCCAATGTAGATATTTGAAATCACCAAAACTAACACGCCCCTACCCCAAAAGGGTTTGATAGATCCACCCAACATATACGTAGCCTATGCAACTCAGGCAACGATTAGTTATGTGAAACATAAGCTGCCTTTCCCCTGAAATTACCTGGAAAAATATGTCCCAGGATTTATTTTTTTCCCCAAAGACCTGTTGCTGTCTGTGTTTCCATCGCGGTCTAAGTACTGACTTGCATCCTCGGTAGTTCGGACTTTACGAGTTAGACTCAGGAGTGTGAGCTCCCGCGGAAAATGCATCTCTATCTTTCTGTCACTCGGCTCAGCTGTTCACTGAACGCTCTCTCCTCCATATCATGAGTAGACACGCCCTTGGTACTCTGCCCCGACTCAGTTTTCTAAAACGTTTTTGAAAAATTTCGTTTTGGCTCTTTAACAAGCTATAAAAAAAATTATCTTTGGGGTATTTTCAGCTAAAATATATATTTTTTTTCCCCACAAATCATTTAGGTTATGTATTATTAATATAATTTATAATGAAAGCTACAATTAATTACAATTATCATCTTGAACAATAGCCTATTTTACAGTTTTCTCACATGTAATTTTTGTAAAATTTTTGAAATTATGTTGCTTTGTGAAAGTGAACCAGACCTATAAGGTCAACATTTGTGTAATTTAGTCCCCGTTTTGGAACAACAAAAACATATAGCTTTAGTACCCAGTAGTAACTACAAAAACATCAACGTTTAGTAGCTACACCATTCAAGCTAGGGCCAGTTCTTCACCACACAAACAAACTCATGCTTAGTCTGCAATCCATTCGCATCAGGGTGGGTGGCCACATTAACGTCTCGAACCCCCTCTAATCTCATACTGACCTGCCGGAGTAAAGATATTCTGAGGATAAACTTTCATATAATAGCAGAAATCGCTGGCAAGAGACGACACACCAGCTGCTACAATAGACAAATTCCACATCTGCCGGTACTAAGAGCAAATGCTCACCTTTCCACTGAATCTTTATCTCACCCTCTTTGAAACACGAATGGGCACATCTGTATCTAGGCCCAACACAAGACATCTTCTCTTAAAGGATTTTTTCCTGCTACAGATGTGCTGGTTCTCTTGTGGAATGGCTGCAGGGCTCTTTGTAATCCCATCTGTGATTTTGGGTGCTGCATGTATGTGTGTGTGTGCTGAGTAAGCCTCTGCTGTGAATGCAACGCTCGCATAGTTCATCTCAGACTTCACTTACAAGAGTTGCAGGAGCAACCCTTTCCTGTTTCTCTCTGTACACTGACATAACACAAGACATCTAAAACAAATGACTGGTTCTCTTGTGGAATGGCTGCAGGGCTCTTTGTAATCCCATCTGATTTTGGGTGCCTTATGTGTGTAAAGACTGAGGCTTTATTGCAGTAATGCAACGCTCCACACAGTTAATCTCAAAACACATTTTAAATTCACTTAAGAACTTTGATATTGCAAGAGCTACTGTAAAGGGCCCTATAATCGGTTTCTTGTTGTACTCCATCTAGCGGTCTTTGAAAACAAGAATGTTTTGTGTGAGCCTTTAAGAAATGTGCCTGATTCTGCCTAAAAAGGTCCATAAAAAGTCCATACGAATAGAAATTATGGCTAGGCTAGCTAGAACATTCTGATATAACTGGTATAAAATAAAGCATAAGTGGAACAAACAAAAGCTCCATCCTATAGTGATAATAATCTTTCAACCAAAGTAAAAAGTTTGACAGGATTTGGGAGGGGGGATAAACAGATGGCATAAGGGAATGACAGACATTTTGCATTCTTTTGTACTACTTTTTTTTTAGAAATAGAAATGAGCATAACAGTACTACAGTGGGAGTCTGAGCTACAATATAAAGTGACAAAACATAAGTATTTATCAGGTAAACAGCCAAATTGCATGCGATTTTAATGCCTCACTTACTGTTTAGTATCACACATTAAGACATGCAATGCCCAGCTGTTGGTGTACAAGCTACTGAATTGTTTAACATATCAGATATGGAGCCAAAGAAAATATGAATTTCTAGGCAGATAAACAAATAAACTGTTAAATCCCCAGTGGTGCAAATGCACCATAGCTCTTAAATACCTAAATTATTTACTAAATACAGCCATCAAAATAAGCATCCCATTTCATGAGGGAGGATCAGTCACTCTGCTAATAGCATTTCACAATCCAACCCTACTAATGGCTAAACATGCACTAAAACACAAGTAGACACATATAGCGTTCACATTCACTGACTCCTGCTTGCTCAAGCATGCACACATACCATGGGAAGATGGTCCAGACATTTACAATGAACCAGTTGAACTTGTATTGATGGATGGAGGCTACAAAGCACATTTTAGGGGTGATTTTCATGATTTTTCCTCCACACAGATACAAAGAGCAACAGTTACATTTAGAATACATCTGCACTGCAGCTATACAGCAAACTTATGTAAATTGTAATGTATAGCACATAAAACGTTCCTTAAATGTGCACAACGGACCCCAGGAAAATGATTTAAGACCGATTATATAGCTAAGGACAGAATAAAAGCTTGGATTTGCTTTTTACTGTAATGTATTCCCTGAATCTGCTGCTTCAGAATAACAGATAAAAGGGTTTAAATAAATAAATAAGTTAAATACTTTGTGTCTGATTGCATTTTAACAGCCTACACACACCATTAAGCATAAGAGTGCCTTGATCTGTCAGATGCTCGCTGTTAGTGGTGACGGATAACAAAACAAATGCTCAGTCATGTGTGACTGATAGATTCCCAAAACACCCAATTAAACAGTAAAAACATCAGCATAGCAAAAAACAAGACATAAGGAAAAATGCCAATTCATCAATTTGGTTTCCAACACTTAGTTTAAAAAAAAAACATTTTTATGTTGTGGAAGCAGCATGTATTTTTTATTTTAAATTGTATTTACTGTGTATTAAGATAAAGCCATGCCTTCATGGATGGTTTATATAATGATAGAAAAGTAATTGTACAAATCAGTGATGTTATTGATAAAGCTGATTTGAGAACTGCTTTTTTTTCTTCAGTCAAAATTCTATAAAATAAATGCATAAATAAGATACAAAACAAAAATTGCCCTAAATAACTTATCAGCCAAACTCCTTTGACCTAAAATACTTGGATCCCTGTACGATTTTAAGCTAATTTCAATAATTTGATGGCACATCTGCATATCACAAGTCTCTGATGTTGGTTAACGGTCACATGACATGCAGGTAAAGAAATGTTTACTAAATAGTTCCTTTTTTATATATGTTTTGTGATTATATTATTTTAAAATATAAAACTAGAACGTTTTTATGAAATAAATGAATATTTAACTTGTCATCAACTCAAACTTCCCGAAGTTCCTTCTTTAAGTATTTTGGCAAAATCCTATGCAAGAAGTTTGAAGTTTTTGGCACTGCTATTAAAATTAAATTACTATGGCTACTATTAAATCAAGAATGACCGGTCTGATGCATTACTCTTACAGACCAGGTTGGCATTTTGGATTAATGTCCATACCTCACAACAATTAAGTGTCATTTCAGTCAACAATTGCTAATCAAACTCAGTTTTATATGAAGAAGCTAAAAGTAACTTTTGGGAAAAGTCAAGTCTTCTTTTGCTATTTTATTCAAATTGTGTTCATGCAAAGCCCAGGTGTGTTTTAATGGTTTGCATTACAAAGCAGCAATCCAGATCATCCAATGATTGCTTAAATCATGTAATCCAGATCATCCTGATTAACATGTCCTAATGATTTCTCAAAAGAATGTCCTGATTGAAACATGCAAAACACACCAAATCCTCCATGATGATAAAAAAAAAAAACTTGAAAATTTCAGCACAAAACTGCACCTGGTTTCTGCAAGTATGGGCACATAAACCAGGTGGTTTAGTTATGAGGTGAGCACAGATGCATTGCAGGAGAATGGATTCGCACAACTTTGCTAAATTATCTGAAATAAATCAATTTAACAGTTAAACTGCATACCTGGCACATGTGTGGGAACAGAGATGGTCCCTGGAATTGGTGACTGATGCGATGTGAAACATGCACATGCACTCAGTGTGGCACAGAGATGAATGAGAGCTGTGCCTGGCATCTCATTAGCCGGTGGGGCTTCCGGCTTGAATTAGTGCTGTCATTCCGAGGAGGCTAATGAGAGGCTTTTGAACAGATGTCCGGTGTGAGGGGGTGAGACAATTTCACCTTCTGTGCTATAAGCTTGATTTATCCCATCTTTTTTCACCTTAGTCGTTCTGACACCATTTTGATCACCCACCTCCCCATTAGCCATGAAATATATATATATGGACACCAAGATACAGAGATAAAGGGGAGAAAAAAAAGCATAGTCCGTTAGAAATACACATCGACTAACCCTTGGGGTTTGAATCAGTGGATAAGCTCACGGAAGCCAGCTTTTTTTTTTTATATCAGCATACATGTCATTTATCAGTGCCGTGGTCCTACTATGTCACAAGCCAATGAGAATTTAACAGCCCATTAGTGGTTGGACACCAAATTAATGGGCTTCTAAATGCATAATCAGCATCCCTCATCCAGTGGGACTGATTATGTAGCACTATCAGATGAGAATAGACAGCAAGCAGAGAAAGTTCAGTGAGAGTCATTCAAAACCACTAAAAAGCCAGCGTAGACTCCTGCATGCGTGAAGGAATTAGACTTACGGCACTACAAAGCCGATATGATAAAAGATTCAGTGGCAGTCCAAGAGGATCTTCCTGAATCTGGCCTTGCATTCATACAGCTATAAATCACAACTGGAGTCCATCTTAGCTGACAGCCAGGCTGCTGCTGCTGCTCCATCTGTAGGCTGGGAAATAGATCTCCAGTCTCCAGGGAGAACCAACGCCTGACACCAGCATCTGTGTAAGAGTGTGTGCGGAGAACCTATTTGTGCTCCGGCAAAAAGCCAGACATTCTCCAAATACTATGTGAGATTGAGTTACACACACTAGGCTGTGCGACTGGCACACTGTCGTATATCAAATCGCAGCATGTGCAAGGAAACATAATGCAATCTGTCCGGCATGGCGGCACTGGTGCTCAGCCAGCAAGTACCGCGACAGGTGTGCTTCTACTTTTCCCCCTTGATTTCAAATAACATATCGTCCATATTTCACCAGTCAGCATCGTACCGCTGACAGAATAACGATGAAGCTGTTGGAAGCCACATTCTAACACATCTGATTACGGTTTCAGAGAAATCCGAGTTCTGCATGAGCAATTACTAACCAAATACACTGTATTAAGCTTAGACGATGTATAAAAAACAAAAAGGGACAGGGCTTTGGGAAAGGGACAGGGCCCGCTAGGGAGTGTCAGCAAGCTTAGACGAAACTTAAAATGATTTAAAACAAGACGAGCACTAAAACAAGACTGAAAAATCTTATTTCAGTCACTTCCTCAAGTAAAAATGTCAAAAATATCTCAATCTCTGTTTCGAAGATAAATTAAGGTCTTACAGGTTTGAAAACACGAGGGTGAGTAATTAATGACATAATTTTCATTTTTGGGTGAACTATCCCTTCAATCCCAATTCAGTTAATCATGTGGAAACACCTGGAAATGTTTGCATATTGTTATAGACAACAAGGACCTTAAATTTAAAGTTGAGAACCATTTCTGTAGCTGGACAGTACGGTGTAACACCTAAGTCTTGGATTTGTTTATAGGAAATGCACAAACATAAAAATGCAATAGACTGTCAATTCAAGTGTCTATAACAGGAAAAAATGTAAATCTAAACTTGTACAAGATGGCAAATTTGCATATAACGTGATAATATTATATGACTTGGACTGTACAAAAACATGCAACTTTTTAAAAATAATAATCATTAGGTTTAGGGGTCTGGTTAGGGTAAGGCTTTATGGCGAGTCTAACAGAGGAAACTACATTGAAAACTACTGTAGACTTGAACTGTGGTCGCCTGCACAACTGTGCAAAATATTGGACCAACATATTGGACTACCCACCTGGTCACATCTCTGATAGCACTGCATAACCCAACGCTTCTGTCAGTCATGCCATTTCTCTAAAACAGGTCAAAATGTTAACATGGAAATTAAAATGTATAGTCTGGCTTCAATGAATCCTCAGTGGCCAGTCTGGCCACAAGAAATGTTTCACACCATTCAAAGTGGAGGACTGAGCATTCTCAACCTCTCTTGTGCAAAAACAGTAGCCGGGGGTCAGCAGAGACCTTCTGAGAAAGGCTGACTGAGGTCATGTCACCACAGTGTTGTGGTGTTGACAGCAAAATATTTCCTCAATTCAAAGCCACGACACAAACACACCAGTCATAATGGCATATCGTTTGGCTATTAGAGTGTTTCTTGGTGTGTGGGCTGGTGATCATCCAGTGATCTCATTTCCCAGTCATTAACATTCTGCAATGAGTCAATTTCAGACTCATGTCTCAAATAGTTAAGTTAGCCAAGATGACTAATGACTGAATATCGGTAAAACTCAACAAAAGACTTTGGACTTGCCACTTCAGTAATAATTACCATACTAAAGCCAAGAAAACACCCAGGATAATGAATCTTTCAGATGCAAGTTTTGTATAAAACAAAAATGCCAGGATATTAATGCAATCTAAAGCCAGGTGTGAGATTTTTTTTTTCTTTTCCCCCATTAATAATGTCCTAAACAGGCTCACTGCATAATTCAGTCATAGCATTCAACATTTTTCAGAGAAAGGCATTTTAAAACCGATTTTGCATGAATTCTGGCCACACACACACACACACACACACACACACACACACACACACCACACACACCACACACCACACACACACACACACACACACACACACACACACACACACACACACACACACACACACACACACACACACACACACACACACACACACACACACACACACACACACACACACACACACACACACACACACACACACACACACCACACACACACACACACACACACCACACACACAACACACACACACACACACACACACACACACACACACAACAACACACACACACACACACACACACACACACACACACACACACACACACACACACACACGCCCAATAGGCACTCATGGTATTCTCACAAATAATTTTATATAATAAAAAAATATTTTTTGTAGCCTACATTTATATCTACTTATGTACTATATTTAAATATTTTTTGTAATTGTATTTGGCTTTACTTTTTTATTTTTTATTTTATTTTATAATACATTTGATCTGCTTAAACACACATCTACACAGGTAGATACAGACCAAGCAAGATAAGTGAGGATTAAAAAGGAGGGGGGGGGGGGGGGTCCAAAATACCTCTCTGACAGCGAGTGCTGACATCTGCCAAGGTATGCAGACACGCCTTGAAGAGATAGGAACCAAGGTCAAGTCATCACATTTACCTGCTGCCAAAAGTCTAAGGCCTTCGGAATTCAGTTTGTTCTGAAAACAGGCAATATCCACAGACAGCTTATACCTAAGAGCGTAGAATTATCCGTTCCAGCAGAGCACTAGCCCTCGCAAACATTTACAGGTTATCTGCTTGTTTCAGCAGGCAGGATTAAATGACCGGGGGGCCATGTTTTGGTAGGAGTGACTAAACCCAGTCTAACTTAACCAGCATTGCCCACAGATCACTTTCACTATGCTGTACAATATTAGAAGATAAAGGATTTCTTTGCACTAGTTCATGTGACAGTCTCTGCATTAAGTCTCATTAAGATGTTAAGGGTTGCCTGAGTGCATGACTCGATTTATTAAAAAGTGCAGAAACATCTGTCTTCAAACTGTCTGTGGGTGACAGTTAGGATGAATAAAGAAAGGGAGCAAAAGAGTCAAAGTGAGGGATGAGCAAAAGCTTGAGGAAGTGTTGTTGTCAGGGAGTGATTGACAGGCATTAATGGCACAAGTTAAAGGTGCAGTAGGTGATTGTTTTCAGAATTTGTTTTTGTTATTCTGGTTGAAAGTCTCTTCACTTCCTGATGGCAATCATTAAGTTAAGTGGTCTAACTGCATTTATCTATATTTGTTAGTGCTGTCAAAATTAGCGCATTAACGCAAGCGATTAATGGTTTCAGTTTAACGCGTTGAAATTATTTAATGCCGTTAACGCAGGGGCAGGGGCGGGGCTAGGGTTGGCCACCCCACTCATAGCTGCTACTTCGGTCTCTTTTTACTTGACAAGGAGTGCATTTATTTAGTCACAGAATATCTTTACGAGCACATCAAACTGAAGACGTTTCAGACGCGCGTCACGCGCTTCCACTTTATTTCAGCGCCAGGCGCGAGTCAAACGAGCGCGGAAACGGTCCTGTGCTCGTAGCGCGTGTGTGGGATCAGATTCCCGCCTAAAGTATTGCAGTCACGGATAAAAGAATAACAAGCACGAAAACAAAATTTAAAAACGCAAGTAAAAATATATTGCACAAGATTTAAAAATGAAAGCAACATTTTCAGAATAGCAAACAATGGTCACGGATAGAAAAATAATAAGCATAAATAAAAAAAATATGCATTTTTTTTAAAATCATAAGCATGAATCAAAACTTTAAATACATTTAAAATCATATTGCACAAAATTGAAATATTAATGCAAAATTATCTGATTTTCCTTGTTTATATTTCAGTTTTTTCTGCTCTTATTTTTTGTATGCTTATGCTGTTTTTCCCCTTTGCTCGTTTCCACATTCTGCACTTGCTTTTCCAAATGTTGCGGCATATATAACAGTGGACTTGGACTGGATAAGTGAAGTTTACTTCACTTCGGAACATTCACTCATGGATTTGCACTGCGCAGTGTCTTCACACACAGATGAAACTTACTAGAGTAGTGTGACATAATATACCTCTGTAAATAAATACAATTTAAATTCACATCTCGCACACTTTAATTTCCCTTTGTAGGGAACATATACCCTCACTTTGAACTGGAATCATGGCGGAATATCTGGTGATGTCCACTTCGCAGGGCACATATTACGTTCGAATAGAACAACCGTCGGACGTGATAAGATATGCATGTGAAATGTGCAGAGCGGGGAGGGCGCAAGGACTGTAATTGAAAACCATTGATGTAGCCTGTTGTAGTAATTTGATGTTGTCTCTGGTATTCTGCTCTTTGAGCGTATGTGCGTTCAGGGGGCGTGGCTTTGGACAGTGATTGCAGGCAGGGTGGGACGTTCGCTTTCAGTTAGCATTTTCCGAGATCTCCTATTGCACCTTTAAGCTGGACCTGAGGCTGCAATGTTCAGTTCTCCTCCAGTCTAGACAAGTGCAGATAACCAATAGTCATGGTCAGTGTGTTGGCTCTTTAAATCATTGTTTTTACACAGAGACAACCGTTCAAAAGTTTGGGTTAGTAAGGTTTTTTGAAAAAAGTATCTTGTGCTCACGAAGGCTGCATTTATTTATGAAAAATACAGTAAAACAATATAATAATTGTATTATAGTTTAATAAATCTACATTTAATACAGTTTAAAATATGTTTTCTATTTTAATTTATTTATCTCTGTGATGGCATGTCACATGAACCTTCAGAAACCCATCTAATATACTGTCTTAGGTGCTGCTCAAAAAAATATTTATTTCTATTTTAATCAATGTTGAAAACAGTTGTGATGTTTAATATTTCTTTCTGTGGAAACCTTGATACGTATTTTAGGATTCCTTCATGAATAGAAAGTTTAAAATAAAAGTGTTTATTTGAAAGAGTTTTAATGTAAAAGTCTTTAAGGTCACATTACTAAAATAAAATATTACGGACCTCAATTTTGAATGGTAGTGGCACTCTCATACACATATGCAGGAAAACAGTGGCATAACATACAACATAACAAACCTAAAACATAACATAACTTTTGAAAGTTTAATGAAGTGTAAACTTTGTCTGAAAAAAAAAAAAAAAAATAAATATATATTATATATATATAACCTATTTGCGATTATGCACATTTGATTGTAGCCAAAACTCTACGCAGTATCATATTTTGTTGTCAGTGCAATTTGAGATTTACTGCTTTTGAAAGTCAAATCTGGGTTCAGCATTACAACTAGACTTGCCAGGGGCCAAGAAGGCACTAAGAACTCCTAGACGTTATTTCTTATCACTGCATAAATCATCAAAAATGATAGTTAAGCAGACAGGAGGAAGCAGCTATGTAGCACAATTACAGTCTTTTAAATCTGATTCCTATTTTTTGGTCTCGCAGTAGAAGCACTGGGCTAATGTCTCCTACTATTTGTGTGATTAGATAAATATTTACTACTATCTGTTAGAGCAGGGCAATTTAGCATCTGCCAAGCTAGGCCCGGTTCTAAGGGCAATGCAGGGTTAGCAGACCCATTTCTCCTCAGTGTAGATGATGGACACCCCCCACCGATGTCCTCCTAAAATGATCTTCAATGACCAGTTCAGTGCACAAGCCATGGATTTCTTGACCTCATATTTAATTGAAACATGAGGACATATCATTCACGGGATTAGGAGTATTAGGTAGATGATGGCACAGGTGGTGCCAGCACAGAACAAATCACAGGCTATGACCCAGTTCTACAGAGGAGATCCATGGCCCTGCTGCAGATCCCTTTAAATTGGAGCTCTGTTTGGGTTAGGAATGTACACTCACTGTCCGTCACGACAAACATCAGACAGGCACTGACTTGCTTACTTGCCAAATCAGTCGCACTGCCTTTCAAGTGTGCTGACAGCAAAAACATGGACACCCCAACCATGCAATCTTCTATTCCAGAAGGGTTACAGAATAGACTTCCCTTTAAACAAACTGCGTAGTATTGCGTAAAAATATCTTCAACTTCCCAAAGCTTTTTTCCTCCTTAAGACTTAAAGTTTCAGTAAAAAAAAAGCATCCATTGAGCTTTTAAAAGTCAGGCATTGGCAAGGGTAACGCTTGTCGATTGACAACAAACTTCAATGCATACAGTATTACAGCGAGAAGATCTTGGTGAAAAATGACTGGGGTAAACTTACTTTAACAGGGAGTCATTTGTCTCAGGTGTGTGTGTGTGTGTGTGTGTGTGTGCGGGCGCCTGTGTTTGAGTTAACAGAAAGCTTGTTTTCTATTTCATTGGACCACTGGGTATTGGAAATCCTTTTGGTTTAGGTTTGCCATTCGCTACCCACAATTCACAATCGCAATATAAACTTACAATGCTATGGAAACTACTTAACACAACAGGCTGGTAATGTAGAGCTTTGCCAAGCAAGAACACTGCCAGCTGCCACAGTCTGTGAGTTCTGGGAACCACCTTTTTCTGAAGTCTTTATAACAAAGGTAATACATACAATATGTTGTTCTCCTTTGAGAAATGGATTGAGCAAGTGGCTTGAAATCTCAAATTCATTAATTTCTAAAGTCCAACAGTATCTATTTAACCGAGTTTGCCCATACAATGCAAGTCAAAACAACATTAGACCTTTCATTTTATATAAAAAAGGAGAAAGCGACAGAGACATTTTTCAAAATATGTCTATTACATAAAGTCTTACAAGTTTGGAATAACAAGAGGGCAGGTTTATTATAGTTAACTAAAACCAAACTGAAAAAAACGGTTACACTTTACAGTATAATTATACATTTAAAACTGACTAATTAAAATAATAATATATAGATAAAAAATAAATATATATATATATATATATATATAAAAATGCCACTAAAATAACACTGCATAAGGGTGAGGGAATTTCATTTTGGGTTATCTATCCCTTTATGCTGCATGATGTGCATGAAATGTCATGATAAATGTACATGTTAATAACTAGATTTAAACTCCTAACTGCACAGTGAAGTGTTGCTTGTGAGCATTCAAGCAATACAATGCTTTAATCATTACACACCCACCACTTAACTGTCGGATACGTGAGGTGCGCTGCATTTCCCAGTTAGCTGGTGCACCACATTAACCCCATTCCTAACCGAGTAATCCAGTAATACAGAGCCTCGTGAGGCATTCGGTAGTTATTGAGGCTGACTCTCACACGTCTCTGCCTGAGATGTCAGAAGGGTTACAACAGATTAATGGCAGGATAATCTGGCACCATTAGAAAACTGCAGCTGCTTTCTGAAACCACTCCACTGCTATAGAACTGGCTTATGGACACAGCTAAAGATGGGAACGGCTAACTGATCATGGTGTAAGTATTTGTAGTTTTGTCATTAGGGTAGGACACTGTTGCAACAAGGGTTAATGAACAACGACTCACCTGTTCATCATCTGTGTTCTGTGTACTCTCTTCTTGAATGCCATCTAGTTAATGCTGATAATATTCATCAATATTTTATAACATGACAATACAATTAAGATCTCTGATAGATGCTAATAATTTCACACTGAAGTTTAAAATAATGGCAGGAAATTGTGCATAAGCTCATTCAGGGTTTGAATATGAAAATAAATGGGGATTTTAAGTGGAGCAGACAACCATTCAGGTTCTGTGCTCTAATTCAAAGGTCCACAGTACTTGTATGGTCGTAACTATACGGCTGTTAATTTAACATGTTAAATAAGTACAGCTAATAATTCAAACATAACACACAAAATAATGTACATAGTTTAATCATGTTCTCTGACCTGACAAAATCAATTTACCAAGATCAGGCAGCATAGAATGAGTAAGAAGTCGTTCATAAAGAAGGTCCTGACGTTTTTAATTTCATTTAACAGTAGTCCTGTAACATATATATTTGCAACCATGTTCTTAATGGAAACTTTTTTTAAAGCATGCTAACGGTGATTTGCACAACAGTCCCGCATTTCTCTGACTAGCAGGACGGACACACACACGCTGGCAAGTGTGATCAACACTTGTTCTGGTGATAGCAGCCACGATGTATGATGACGTAACAGTAACCAAGTGGCGTCTCATTTCATAGGGGTATGTTTTCACCCCTAGCGCTTACCACTCGTTTTCGAGGGACAAGGCTAGGGGTAAGATGAAGGGGAAGGGGTAAGACAGAGAAATGGGATTCACCCATATTGAAGGAGCCTTGATACGTTTTTAACTTAGCATTTCATCTAAAAAAACATGTAGCAAGATGCTTAAAGGGGTCATCGGATGACCATTTTCCACAAGTTGATATGATTCTTTAGGGTCTTAATGAAATGTCTATAACATAAGTTGTTTAAAATTTCTCAATGGTAGTGCAACAAAATATTTGTTTTACCATGTCAAACTCGGCTCTATTTTTAGCAAGCCATTCAAGTCCATGTTGTTTTAAATGCTAATGAGCTCTGCTGACCCCACCCCTCTCTTCCATGGGGTGACCAGCAGACTGTAAACTTCACCGCGAAACTGGCTAACTAGCATGTTATTAGGAAAGTTGATTTGCAAAGATTCATAAAAAACCCTTATACTCACTTCTGTAGATGAAGCTAGATCACGAATGATTCACGCGAACAGACGCTATAGGCAGATCGGGATCGGCGCATTCCCTTCAAAACGAAAGTAAAGTTAATCCTCTGCATCTTCAGTGGCTCAGATGTCGGGAGTAAATGACGACTGCTATATTCATTATTACATCCAACAACAAAGCACCTCAATCGCTTAATCGGAGACATTCTTGTCTTCCCCTGCACCGGACTCAACACAATGACGGCCTTGTCAATAGGGCTGTCAAATTGGCTGAAAAACTACATTCAAATTTTTTACAAAAATATTATCAACATTTGAATTATATTCTAATTTAAATTCGATTATGAATGCAATATTGCGTAGCTTGTCAGTCTATAATTGCACAGCCTTATATAATTTTCATCATGGTCACTTAATGAGTTCATGAATCAGGATTTAAAGGTCAGGTCAGTGCAGACACCAGCATAGACATCGGAGTCACTAGTAAGGATGGAATTTGAAACATCTTACACCCACCTTCATCAACTATAATATCATCCTACCAAATCCATCATTAATTTGTATAAAAACCACTGAACCAAAAGAACAAATTATTTGAAAAAGCATTTATGAGACGAATGAACAGCTCCATGAAATGTGGGCTAGCAAACTCTCTACTGGGTTTAACCTGAAAAAGTTGGTCGAGTAGCTTTTTAACCTGACCTTAACCTCACACCGCAGCTGCGAAATAAACCAGCCTCTGATCAGCTGTGAAGAACTGCCTCAATCAACACCAACCATAGATGGCTGCGACAGAGCATCTACTGTTATGGCCATTAAAGAGAGCCAGAGAACAAGACTCTCCGTTCAGAGACCCTTGGCAGCGCACACCACCAATTCACCTCCATTCTTAAGTCATTGGGGAATAAAGATGGCATTACAGCCAAAGACCCCTATCAAATGGCAATCACAAGGGTCTTCCTTGGCTCACAACTCTGAACCGAGAGGGCTAGATATGCGCTGCATTATATGTGCCAATTCAATTAAGCCTGCCTTTATTAGACAAAAATGTTAGGATTTTACAGTACCAAGTTATACAGAAGTTACTTTTCAAATATGACATGGAACTAGAAGGATTTCATAAGTTTATAGGCTTCCTAACAAAAATCAAAGTATATATATTTTTCACATAAACATTGCTTGCAGGTAGATATGTTCTGCATGTTCCACAGTTTAGAGAAAGAATGATAATACAATGAAAGCTCTGATAGTGGGCCCAGAGAAGCAAGATGTTTCCACTCTGCTTCACCCCTGACACAGTAAGGGGCGCTCCCTCGCCTAAGTCAACACAAGTAGTAGTTTACATTTTGTTAATGGTGCGCAATGGGCGACAGTTTGCCTGTCCCCACCAGCGCCTGCTTTACAACACTGAGCGTATAGTTTCAGAGCAAAGTTAAATGTAAACTTTTGCCTTATTTTATTTATAATTTTTTTTTTTTTAAAGTTCACCTGTGAGTTTTGGTGGGATTCAGAGGAAAGCAAATTACATGGCCCCGGGGCACCCCACGCTTCATGAATGGAGTCTTTCTGCGATCAGAGAGAAATCCCTCCCCAGGGGACCTGGTTACCCAGAGATTTTTTCCTCTTAAATACACATACAGATGTGCGTTTCATGCACATGAAAGTCAAAGGTAACTTCAACTCCCTATTAAGCATAATGCGGTGTGAACCTCTAAAATTGTAGCCATTTATGGCAAGCTGTATACACATTTACTCCTTTTAATTCGGATTCTTTTAACTATTCTATTAATAACTATTCCATAATAGTCACTGGAATATTTGGTATATCACCAATTATCTATTAGATGCTAGTGCTGTTAATTATTCCAACAGAGACTAGTATTCAATAAAGTTGTCACTTGAATGGTAATAGGCTACATACAATCTGGTCAGATTTTAGGATTTGTAACTTTGCTATTAGTATCTATGCTAACAAATTAAATTTTCTATGGGGACACACGAATTAGATCATATCTATCACTAGCATGTATTCTAATTGTGCTGGATTAGTTCTATTAGTACTTAATCTTTAGTACTTGCAACAATCCCAATAGTTGATAGTATGTATTCCAGCTTTACTACTACATCATACGAACATGTGTAATAAATACGAGAGATAAATATTAAATATTTAATAGACTACTTTGTTTTAAAGAGTAAGTGTTAAAAAGGCTTGCCATTGCACAAGTAAACAATGCATTTAGTTGTAAAGCACCATCAGAAGTCCCACACAAGCCAAGAGAAGAAAAGAAAATCACATGACTCTTTGAACTTACCATTCTGCTCTTTCGTGCTGGCGTGGTGAATCTTACTGACGTGACTCGATTCCGCCACCGACTCATGCTGATGAAGAGACGATATAAGAATCAAGAGAAGCCAAGGAATCATTTGGATTAATGGTGGCTGTCGGTGCTTATAGGCACTTAGTATGTTTTGTTTCAATCACCATGCAGAAATATTGTTCGTGAGACGCGTATCCAACTTTGGACACATCTGTACGAGGCACGCGTAAAGTAAAGTCCACATAATCCTGATCGGCCAGAGTTTCTACTGCGAAAACTTTTCTGTGGAAAGTTTCCCGAGGAGCGCAAAGTTAAGCATTAATTGCTGTTAACTTAGTGAGCGCACACCTGCTCGCATTTGGAAACGTGTACTGGCTGTAAATTAAGATCTGCTGAGACGCGAAACATGCGTTTGTCTGTTTGCAAAGTGTTCGACTTTCCCTTGCAAACACTGATAGTCCATTCGAGTAACGCAACACATAGCGACCGACTCTAGGAAAAAATGGCACTTGCAGCGTTGCGCGTCCAACTTTTTGAAGGAAATGAGTGTCTTGAGCTGGCTCCGAGTGTTTGGCGCGCGCAGACGGCCGACTGGCGACACAACAGGTGCTGCGCATGAAGTAAAAGTTCCTCGTGGAGGAAACTCCCCGGAGAGGCGGGGACCATTCACAAGCTGCTGCCGCTACAGTCGCTTGGAGTGAGAGACTATATTTCTCACATTTCCACTGCCACACAGTGTGTGTGTGTGTGTGTGTGTGTGTGTGTGTGTGTGTGTGTGTGTGTGTGTGAGAGAGAGAGAGAGAGAGAGAGAGCATATGTTTATGGGTCAACAATGTGACGCTGGTTTTGTCTGTTAATCGATTAAGTCATTAAAAATAACATAAAAACAAATAACAAAATAACATTCGTTCAAAAATGACTTCTATGATGAACTTTTTTCTTGATTTAAATTAATTTGTAGAATGTTAGTGGTGATTATAGTCTAAATGTTCTGAAGTACATTACTGTGTTGGCTATAAAACCTTGAAATAAATATATATGTAAACACACACACACACACACACACACACACACACACACACACACACACACACACACACACACACACACACACAAACAAAATATGTGTAGATTATGGATTTTAAAATAAAACGATTTTGTGAAAAGAAGATTCTGTGTTAGGACGGAATATACATTGGAATGGGTAATATGTTCATTGGTTGCAAAAACTGTAGCCTACTTCCCTATGTTCGAATATGGGAGACCACCGGTACTAGAGCACAAAACTCCAGAGGTTTGCATTGTAGATCTAAATAAATGTGCACTTAATTCTTATATATTCTTCTTAAAATGTCCTTAAAAACAATAGTATCTGCCAAGTACCATAGTTAGTTATTGTTACAGCTAGCCTATTATATATTTAAAAAATTGCAATTTGTAAAAAAAAAAAAAAAAAAGTATTGCTTGGTGGTAAGAATAAATGTGAGAATTCACAGAAACTATCAGTTTTAGGGACTTGACGTTTTAGCTAGCCATCTTTTGTCATTATTGTAAGTTGACTGATTTAAATCTGCCTCTGCAAATGGTCTTGAAGATGCATTAATCATTAGTTCATGACTGCTTCGCATGTTTATGGAAAAGCTTCCTGAACGGGTGTGACCATTTGGAACAAGGCCTAACACTATTATTATCACAAGTTGTGGCCTGTGTCGGTTCTTATGTCTAAATCTTTTCATCATTTTGTTTGGCATTTCATCATTGTGAAGTCAGAACAATGCCTAAAGCATCTTAAGGGAACCGCTAAAGACTTCTTATTTGTCAAATCAAAGCTGCAGACAGTGCACTTACTCCCCTTGTGTAAGTTATTTCCTTCTCCTTGCTCGAAGCATCAACCCATGATGGTCTTTTCATGTGGTTAATCTCATCTCCCAGTTGTCAACGTGTTCCTTACGTGCCTGTTAGGTGTAGATTTCTATGGCAGACTAAACAATCAGAGAAGGGCACACATTGAAGTGATTCTCCCAGGCAAATGATGCAATGGCAAAGCAATTCACTTTCAGCCCCAGACCACTACAGAGGGGGGGGGGTCTGTGACCAGAAGCACGTTGAAGCTGAAGATCTCAATCTAGCTGACATGATCCGATTTCGAAGTTTGTTGTTTTATTGTTGCATTGTGTGCAACATGGACAGAAATATCAATTGTAGAGGTGGTCGTTATATATACAGAATATGTACAGTACATATAAATGATAAATACAGAATGTATATTATGGTCTTTTTTGACAAAGGATTGTTTTGACAGTAACATAAGTAATAGGTTTTTAAAGAAAACGTGGTACTGTAAAGACAAAACATACCTAATGCTTTATTTTGGCTATTTTTTGGTTTGTAGAAGTATTCGCCTCTAGGTATGCAGATAATATTGCTCATGGATCCCTCAGTAGCATAAAGGGGAAAGGTGTAGTATGTGGTGCCGCCAGACTGGAGGTCATGTGCAGACTATGGGAGAGTATCATATTCCAACCCAAAACCTACAGCAGATGTCAGCACCTCTGCCAGAAAGAATCTCTCCCTCTCTCTGTATATGGGGGAGGGGTTTCAGTAGATTGCTATTTTGCCTTGTCCGAGACACTACAGTGTCTTAAGCTTTCATGGTGGTCCCGTGAGTCACTTTGACATTGAATCTAGATAAACAATGATATTACAAACAAGGCTATTTGAGGCCTGGAGGAAAAGGTCACTGCGGTCACTGCCTGTCTGGACAGCAAACACTGAGTTAGCATCCGGTTGTAGCATTAGCGAGAACATAATCTTTGTTTTTTTGCAATGAGGTCATAGAGGAAACTAAACTAAACTAACGTTGTGTCACCTTCTATCCAGTGCAGTATCCATCATGCAGGATATGACACGTTAAATTGTCCAGAACAGGAAATGCATCACCGGTGAGGGACCGGTGCTGATGATTTACAGTCAAATACAGAGTTATTTTTGCAGAACTAATATATACTATTATAGTATTTTTTATATTATGCTTTATATATATATATATATATATGTGTGTGTGTGTGTGTGTGTGTGTGTGTGTGTGTGTGTGTGTGTGTGTGTGTGTGTGTGTGTGTGTTGTGTGTGTGTGTGTGTGTGTGTGTGTGTGTGTGTGTGTGTGTGTGTGTGTGTGTGTGTGTGTGTGTGTTTATTTTTCTTTTATTTTAACATTTAAAATGTTTAATAGTTTTCGTTTTGGCTAATATTAACATTGACTGGAAAAGTCACTATGATATTTGTCACGTTCAGGTATTTTGGCTTGTAGTATGATATTAAGTAGCATACAGTATAAAGACATGCTGTTGTAGTAAAACATATGGATTTTAAAAATCCTCTTGTGTTTAACATCTGATCTCTGTTTGTACTGTACTGAACATTTGTAGCGTTTAAAGTTCCATGTCATTTGTCAGGTAAGTAAATTCTCTCCTTGTAAATTGCTTCTAGTCTGTGATTTGGTCCTGTTCCAATGTGAGAAAAAGGCTATTGACCTGCTCACTTTGATTCATTTGGGTCTGTTCCAAGAGACATAAAAAGGGAAAGTAAAAGTTAAAGCAATTTCTTGCTAAGCTGCAATTACGACCTAAGGAATTATCGCTCTCCGTACTTCACAAGACAGATGAACCTGATAGATTTTATCAGATAGAAACGTTGTAAAGCGAATGAGTGAGAGGATGAGTCATGCTCCCTGCACAGCGTTTTGGCAAGAGAAACAGTGTGAATCCCTGAAAGAGACATTGTCAGGAAAATGTGAGAATATGAGTCTGCGATATACAAATTTATTAATAAACTTCCTATGTCTCTGTCTAGAGACTAACTTCTTTAAATTCATAATTTAGACTTCTCCATACACATCTTATGACAGTCCCTTTAGTACATGTCATTTATCACATAGTGACTATATATGACGACTAATCCAGAGTCCCAGCAGTTATTCTCCATTAAGGTCTTATTCCTTCAGACCTCTGGAATGCTTGCCGATCACCTCTTGAGAGCTACACACCATCATACGGCAAAAATAAGTTTATTTTCATTTTTAATGAGGAATGTGTCAGCACAGGGGTGTGTAGAGACTGATAGCAAAGTGGAGTCTGCATGCCAGATATAATACCACATTCGATTTGCTAGAACATACTGACATATTTTTGGACCGGTGCTACATTGTCCATCAGCTATGTGGCTTTTGGCCAAACATTGAACGTTTTGTGAAAACAAGCCTCCCTTTGATCCTGGTCATTTATTGTTGGGGTTTTAATTCAACCGGTATTAATCAGTAAATGAGTTTATGTGCTAGCATTATTAATACATTCTACTCCGCTACAATGAAAAACACAGACTAAGGTGTCTATTGTCTTGACAAAGCTGATGAATGAGGTGTAGTATTGCGTATAAATCATATGAACAATGCTTGAGGTCTTTGGACCTCTGCTGAACGCCAGAGCACCCTGTGGAAATTTGTGAATGTCTGTGTTTTCATTCTCACTTAATCCAAACACCATTCGCCCAGGACCCTTGGAGAATATCTGCATGGGAGAGAAATGTGTCTGAGCTTTGCTTCTGGTTCACGTCTTAATGTTTGTGTTGTCTTTTGAGGAAGTAATAGAGAGCTTGACGTCGCTCAGAGAGAACAAAAATGTATTTGGCCTCGGTTTGAGACTATACCTGATGGCTATACATTCCACTAACAACTTGTTCTATGTCCCGATGTTCTTAAAAATACAGACTTGTGTCTGTTGGTTGGCACACTTGTGTTTTACTTTGCTTGTAGCTGGAATACTCTTGTTTAAGCTCAAAATGGCACCATTCATTCAGCTAGGAACAAGTATAGAGGGACATATAAAAAAATAAAAAAGAACATTAACCCTTGTGCTTTGTTGAAAATCCTTTCCCTAATCTGATCTCAGTTGAAATTGACTGGCCTTTTAAAATTTGTTTGTAAATCTCATTGACCTATTATCACCAAATTGTTTTCTTTCAGTTAGCACATGTTTTTGTATTTCTTTTTGGAAGTGACTAGTCATAGCAATCATGGATCAGAGCTTATGCACCTCAGTTTTTTAATGGGAAGAAAAGCATTGTTTGTGGATAATTTTGGCAATGTTTACTTAAAAACTGTCAAAAAATCCTCAAGCAATTCCTCAAAGAGTGCAAAAAGTTGTAATACCCTGTGTGAACAAAGACAGTTAGTATTAGTACAATGCAAAAACATTAACTATCACTTTCTAGCTCAAAATGGCCAAAACCTAACACGAGGGTTAAGCATTTAATTATTTACACATGCACAAAAATACACAGGTTTTATTCTTTTTGTAAGTAAAATAAATTTTCTTTCTTACATTTGTTTCTTTCATTCATGCATTATTATTATTTTTTGTGTACAAATTCATTCTTCTCTCTCTCTCTCTCTCTCTCTCTCTCTCTCTCTCTCTCTCTCTCTCTCTCTCTCTCTCTCTCTGTTGCATCTATTCCTTATTGCAATTGTCCTTGCTTGCATTCTTTCGTTGTTGTTGTTGCATACATCCTTGTGTACAGTCATTCCTGTATGTTCTTTCATGCTGGAGTTCTTTCTTTCTTTCTTTCTTTCTTTCTTTCTTTCTTTCTTTCTTTCTTTCTTTCTTTCTTTCTTTCTTTCTTTCTTTCTTTCTTTCTTTCTTTCTTTCTTTCTTTCTTTCTTTCTTTCTTCACAATTTCAAGCATCATATGGACACGACAGAGAATACTGCGTGTGATAAGCATGTTCAGGAGCACACTGGTGCTGAAACGCACACAAGTGTGATGGCCTTGCATTATATTCCAGTGCTGCTGTGGAAGCTGTGTGGTTAATTCTGTCCGTTTACACCGCTCTACTGCGCATGTTGCATGACAGGTGCACACACAAGGCTCCATCTTGGCAACCCTTTACCAATGCAATAGGACAGCGGGAATATAGATTCTGTTCAGATTATTAAAATTGAAAAAGATAAGAAAAACAGGCGGGAATCGCCGTCGTAATGAAATTGCGCGCTGATTCGCGCTGACTAAAGAAACGACGAGCAGAATGCGATATAGACGGCGACTGGTCATGAAGCATTAACGACCGATTACACGTCAGCGCTACTGGATCGGATCTGTGTAACAACAACAGTTACCATATTGAAATGGTGAGTGAAACCGCGGGTAATATTTAAAGAAAAGAACGATCGAGGGTTTTAAATGTGTATGATGAATGGGGGGAGTTCCGACGCGCGTAAATGCTGTCATTCTGTGTTGTATTTCCCCTCATCATCGTCATCCCAACCCCCTCGTCGTCATGGAGGATGCTGTTGCTATGTTTTCCTCTCCCCCATCTGCTACCGTAACCTGCTTTATTTTCTATCGTGCTTGAATGTAACTTCTTCAACTTTATTCTCAAATGCATCCACAGGTCGTTGCCACACCTTTACGCATTTGCATAAACATAAATCTGTCAGGCTAAAATGATGTAATTTGGGCCAAACTATGATACTATTTTATTACTGAATCAAAATGATAGCCATGACATAATTGTGTGTAATAAATGTGTGAAATCTTAGTTTGTTTGTTTTAGTGGGCGATTGTGTTTTTATATAAAAAAAAGAAAAAATATATTAATACACGATGTATTGAGGTATTATTTTCTATTTTATTAGTTTTTTTCTTATAACATTATTATACAAATATTACGATTATTATTTTATTAGGTTTGACTTTTTTTTTATTTATTAAATCAACACAAACATTTGTATTTTTATACATTTTTATATGTATCCATATGGAGATGAACAGCCGCTATATGGAGCCTATATAATATTGTATGATCAGCAGTTTGTTTGAACCTCTTCTGATTGCCGTAGCATATAGTGTGAGATACAGTAGGCATAATTAATATAATGAGCATAACTAAATAAATATTTTTTCATCTTAGTTACCTCTAATACTTAATTTATGGACGCTTATCTGCTTTTCCTTAGGTTACAGATCTTTGTTATCGGTCAGAGATCATGAAACATGAACATCATCTGTGAATAAGTGGAACAGAGAGAGGTTTTTTTAGCTGTGAATGAAGCAGTCAGACTTACTAAGGGCAGGCAGCCAAAAAAAGAAGTGTTTCAATTGAATAAGGGTCAAGTTTACTTAGATTTAGTCTGTTGTGGAAATAAAGCAAAACCATGTCTCTCCTTCCCTTAAATGATCTTCCGTAGTAAAACAATATAATTCATTTCTTGAATTTCTATACTTCATATGCAGACCTGCAGTCAGTGTTTGTGTGTGTCTTTCCTAGGAAGAACATTAAACTGCCATGACCGCTGAATCAGGGAATGAGAGATAGAAAGAGATTGAGAGATATGGAGAGATCGGAAAGAGAAACACAAGCATCTGGTGATAATAATAATGATGGAATGAGTGAGAGATTGGAGGAGTGTGCATGAACGCTGGCCTGTTTCATTTAAGATGATGATCAATGCACTGGCGCAGAATCAGACCTCCAGAGGTGGAGGGTGGAAGAGTCTAGACAGGGGAGTTTTCTGGCAGTGTTCCTCAGAGGGGAATTCCTCATGCCGAACTTTCCAATTGTTTCCTCTCCCCTACATTTGGGACACTCATGGATGGTTGTGTTGTACAGAAGACTGTACATGAGTCAAACAGGCCGACGTTAGGCATTGTTCAAACTGCTGACCTGTAGGTCTTACTTTATCCATAACTAAGTTATTTCCTATAGTACATGAATTCTGCTAATATTCATATAATGCACATGCAGGGATACCAAGAACGCTTGTGACATTTATATCAGTAAAGCACTGTTTAGGGGCAAAATGAGTAGTTTTGGTAATAAATTAAATAATTTGTCATACATAATTTGTGGAAACAATGTGCTTTTATACTGTAGAAGCACACTGTCACACCACCCACAGTGACAGACACCCATAACCATTTTTAAAGTGGTCACGGATACAACAGAACCACATTTCCTGAGTCAACAAACCATCCGTCTCCAAGACAGCCCAGCGCATTCTTGCCCTAACTGTATGTCCTCTGAGAGAGGACATTGTTATCCATTAATATTGCTGGGAATTGCAGGGTTATGTTTATGTAAGGCTTTGAACAAAGGAAATAATATCAGTTTTTTTCTCGAAACAGTAGATGTTAAAATATTCACATTGCTTTGTATTTTTTTTATAGAAATTATAGTAATAATGTCAGTATGTATATAATATAATACACATATACCCGTTCTTACAGTACGTGTCGTTTCTCTTCCAGGCTAAGTTGAACTGCTGTAATATGAAGGCTCTAAAGGTGATTTTCTTGTTGCTTATCATCTGTCTCTGGATGGAAGGAGGATTCACCAAAGAAAAATCTGCTAAGAAGGGAAAGAAGAAGGGAAAACAGGTTGACTGTCCTTCGTAAGTACATTTGTATGCAACATTTTATGGCTCATTTTTCACAAAATACTGCTATTGCACTATACACATATCACGTTGACTATGGGAACTATCTAACAGTTAACTATAACGGTTAAAGGGACAGACCACCCAAAAATGAAAATTATGTCTTTAATTACTCACCATCATGTCATCCAAAACCATAAGATCCTCATTCATCTTCGGAACACAAATTAAGATATTTTTTAAATCCGGGGGCTTTCTGATCTGCATAGACATCAATGCAACTGAAACGTTTTATGTTCCAGAAAAGTAGTAAGGACATCCAATTTTCATTTTTGGGTGAACTATCCATTTAATCTGCTCCAATGTTGTGTGTACTTCACATTTCACACATGAAGTAACTCACATCATCATAATGTTTGACGCTTGAGTTGGAAATGCTGCCCTTTGCAATAGTATAATGAAAAATGAAAGACATTTTAATAAACAGATGACTGAAACTTTAAACATGAGCATGGTTTCACATAGTTTTGTTGTTGTTAATGGTTGCACCCTAATGTCCCTGTCTTTGCTCCCTTCAGGCAGCTGTCGCCAGAGGATCTGGCACGGGTTCCAGAAAACTCTACCAGCAACATCCTCAACAGGCTTTTGGTCAGCTATGACCCAAGAATCCGACCCAACTTCAAAGGTCAGTACTAGCACCATGATATTAATTATGAACCAGATTCATTATTTTTGTCTCATCTAACTAGCAACACCCCAGAAGCCAAATAGAGACCTCCTAGCAGCCACTCAAATGGTCTTACCAATGCTCTACCACTTTCCTCAGATTACCTCAGCAATAGCAACAAGAGTTTTTCTTAACAAGCTTTCCCTTCCTTGTATAAATATATACTTCTGCTGGTACTATTTATTCACTTTATATTATTACATCGTCTTTTGCGTGCCCACCTGTCAATAAATATATTTATGTCCAATTATTAAACATTACAAAGTATGTTTTAATGTATGTATATACATTGTGGCAGATACATAATTCTAGGTTATGCTACTGTTGGCAGCCTTTCCTGATATAATGAAGCAGGTTGTAAAGAGTGAGAACCTCTGTCGCTTCCCTGCTCGCTGGCATTCGGTGTAAACGTGGGCCTTGATGTGGTCTGAGTGTTAAGAGCTCACTGTATGATTCAGTGTTATTACTCCCTATGGTCAGCCAGCTGCTCTTCATATCTGGGCAAGATGAAAGCTCCTGGCAGTCATTAAAGTCAACATTATAATCTTGGGAATAGGAATAGCAGTTGAGTAGTGGAAGCATTTTCCTATAATGCCATGCTTTCCACATAGTATACATAAAGTGAAAACATATGTTTCATGGTATAAACCAAAAAGTTAATGTTACCCGTAATAGTCCGTGAGAAAGTGTGCTGTGTAAATTGCTAGAATGACCTTTGTCTCTTGTTTGATGGATGTGATTGATGTGCTGAGATGCACAGTGTGTTTGTGTTTTGTTTTTAGGTATTCCTGTTGAGGATCGTGTGAACATTTTTATCAACAGCTTTGGGTCCATCCAAGAGACTACTATGGTATTGTACATCACTTTTGTCTTTCCATACACGTACATAGTGAACACAAATATATAGCAATGAATAAACATAGAAATAATAATCATGAATATATAAACACTGCCGTTCAAAAGTTTGGAGTTGATACAATTGTTTTTGAATCTCTGCTCACCAAGGCTTTATTTATTTATGTAACTGCAATTTGGTAAAAATATTACGATTTAAAATCACTGTTTTCTATTCTAACATATTTATAATATAATTTATTCCTGTGATTTTCAGCAGTCTTCAGACACTGAAGCACTGTGACACACCTGATCCTTTGGAAATCATTTTAATATGCTGATTTAAAAAAAAGTTTTTTAAATGTCAGCTTGTCAGACAACTCCTACCAGTCAGATGATTGGATTCATGACTGTGCGCTTTATTTTAGGCTTACCGTGTTTACTTAACACTCACCAAAAAATATATAAAAAATCAGCTCCAGACCCCACAATCTTACGTCTGGCTCCTTATGAGCAGTGACACCCATAAACAACCCATAATGCCAGAGTGTCTCAGATCACCTCCACTGAAAATATTTTCCCTGGAAACACATCAGAGGGATATGTTTTCTGCCCAGCACTGCATGATGTCATAGGTTGAATATAGTTTTGCATTCACTTCTACAGGAGTGTTGCGTGACACCAGGCTTTTATAGCATTGGAAATGAGGTCCCATTTTGTTGTTGCGCCGTTCTGCTGTGGTTAACCTTAAAATGAATGGGTGGTATACAACAGAAATACAAAAAGGCGATTCATAACCTCTCCAGAGACATGACAAGTAAGAAGTAGGCCACTTTGCCTACCGCAGCTTATACAGCACTTTATTACCCTTTGGACTGGAAGGTTCAACAAAACAACACCTGTAAACATTATAGCAAACATTTTACTAACCTTTTCATTATGTTATGACATTGTTATTTTGGAAAGTTCTCTGATTTTTCAAAATATACATTTTTTAAATGTTATAAACATTTATAATACTGCTAAAAACATCTGTTTGGTTATGATTATCATGTCTATCGCACAGAAATCATGCGTTTTAAACCATATTAGTTTATACTTCTGCTAAACGGTTTTCTAAAGGCACACATCCGAAGCATGCACACTGTCACAAGGCATGTGAGTACTAAACTCTCTTTCATGTCTTATTGTGCTTAAACTGTCAAATATGCACTAGTTTATGTTAAAAACACATCAGTTACTAAAACAGTCAGTTATATCTGTGAAGGTAAACAGCTGGGAAAGAAATTGCATGTTTATATTAGATCTGTGTGGCAGCTGCGTAATGTACTAGTGTTGTCAAAAGTACCGACTTTTAAAAATTAAAAAAATGATACCAGCATTTCCCGTAAGCATTTTGAGCATTGTTAAGAGGATTCTTAAACACCTCTGATTGGCCATTGTGTTCACGGGGAAATGCTCACGGGAAATGCTGGCATTGTCATATTTTTAAAGGGGTGGTTGACTGTTTTTTTTCTAGGCTTGATTGTGTTTATGGGGTGCAGTCTAACATGTGTTAATGTTTTGTTTAAAAAAAACATTATTTAGCTTTATTCTACACCAGTTCCTTCTCCGATGAATGCTCTGATTATTTCTTGCTTTTATGAAGGCCCTCCTTTAGAAATATGCAAAGAGCTCAGATTGGTTAGCTGGCCCAATGTGTTATGATTCGCTAAATCGTCCAAAGTCTAAAGTCCAGAAACGACACACCTCTCACCTCAGAATGCCCTCCGGTTGTATTGTAAACTATGGCGTTATCAATATTGCTTATCAATTTGAGCCCGAATGAGGCCCAGAAAATAACAGTGGAGAGGATTGCGAAGAACCTGTGCAAGCACGGCTCTTACAGGACATTTCAGAATGGTATGTTTTTTGTTTGTTGTCTCATACTTTTAGATGCGCTGTTATTTGTAAATGCTACTGCTTATGTTAGCTTTTAATATACTGTGTTGTTTCATCCTGATTAAAGCGTTGTAGCATTGTTGTAACAGAAAGAAGTGTTTGCCAGCAAGCATTGCTCTCTACCACAACAACCACATGCATGTCTATGTTTAATGCTTTTCGTAGCTATGTAAAAACTATCTGTCTGTTTATGCACATAAAGTGTATAACACAGTTCACTGATGGAGCTGTGACGGCCTAATGACCTGAGCTCATGATGAGAGAGAGAGAGAGAGAGAGAGAGAGAGAGAGAGAAATAGAGAAATGCAGAGCAGGGGGGTGCGAGGAACAGGATTAAGAATCCATTAGAATTGTTAGAAGACAGAATCGCGATTCAAGCGCAGCATGGCCCCGCCCCTTTTGTTGCATGTTCCCAGGGGTGGGGTCTATGTAAATTTCTGAGTTTGTGATGTCACAAACCTGGAAAGTAGCTCATTGTAGTCTCTACGAGCCATTTTTGTAGGCATTAAACTGCTATATTGTTAAAAGACAATATCTCCATTTGCATTGAACTTTCAGCATTGTAACTTTGCAGATATTGTTATGCTTTTAGCAACACTATAATATACAGTACATAAATCAATAAATGCACTGCTTTCTTGTCCCCACGGACTCTAAATAGTGTACTGTGCTCGTCAGTGTAGCTAAAGACAGAACAGTTAGCATGCTTTGCTCTTACTTTCAGCAGGGGGTTAGAACTGGTACGCCATGTCCCTCGCAAAAACGCAATGGCAGTGCCGTGGGTGGAAACTTGCAGATTAAGGAGCAGTAATGCTATAATAAGATGCCCTTTCTACGTCACAGGGAGAGCCAAATCTAAGTGGCTCGTTTTTTTCACAAGCTTGCAGAGAAAGTCTTACCAAAAATATATATATATATATACTGGGTTGTTGGTAGATGCACCCGGGAGCTGATTATAGCACTTAAACCAGGAAAAGTCAGATTTTCACGATATGTCACCTTTAAAAAATAACAACTTAAACGTTTCAGAAAAAAAAAGTTCCATTAATGATCTATACATAATATTTTTGTGCTAACATTTTGAGAACATTATCAAAGACCAGATAACTTTGAACAAACGTTCTATTAACGTTACTGGACGAGCGTTTGTTCATAACTTTGAGAGAACCTTACCAGAATGTTCTGAGAGTATTCCCTGTTGGCTGGGGTGACACAGTGCCATCCATGGTGTGTGTAATACATCCCGAATGTTTCTGGTCAGAGCCCCAAAAGAAAAACAGGACATACCAAGATGTGAATCACACACGCAGGGATAACACACCCAATAGCATTTAGGAACCAAATTCACTTGACCTAGTGCAGCTGGAGTGTGGCCATTTTATTTGGCATGTCATCTGTCTTCACAGAATCAGCGGTAGCAAAACAAGCTCCACTAGAAAATGCCACTTCAAAGCCTTTTGCTCACGCAAGCCGGCAGGGAAGCTGGGGCCAATCTGACTTAACGAACCCTGTGTTTTCCCTAGTGTAGGTGCTCACATACAGCGTGGGCCCTCATTGCAGCACTCGTCGCACGTCTCTGATGTTTGCGATAGTTGGAAATGTAAATAGGAGCAGCTCCAAGCGCCGCAGCTGTGCGCCTTCAATACCAGCCGTTATTGGAGCCTGGGTACTTCATACACAGGCGTTTTTTTTTAAAACATCACTCAGAGGTCGTGAGAAATGCTGGTTGCCATGGCGATGCCTAAGACACCTGGGCTCCTCTGTCACCCTAAGGACTAATGTGCTGTTTTTGTGTCCAAATCATGGCTTCTCACAGTGCCTGCCACGTAACACAAAGACAGGTGTCAGCCCTGCTAACTACCACCCAGCCACCCACCCACCCACCCAGAAGCCAGTTTATGGTCACAAAATACCAGGTTTTTCAGGCTTGATTGAATTTGTGAAAACTTTAATGGATATTTTGTCTCATATTTCCTAGGACTATCGTGTCAACATCTTCTTGAGACAGCGCTGGAACGATCCCAGACTCCGGCTTCCTCAGGACTTCAAGTCGGACTCGCTTACCGTTGACCCGAAGATGTTCAAATGCCTGTGGAAACCCGATCTTTTCTTTGCCAACGAAAATAGCGCTAACTTTCATGACGTCACGCAGGACAACATCCTGCTCTTTATCTTCAGGAACGGAGATGTCCTCATCAGCATGAGGTGAACTTTTATGCTCTCTTCCTGCAAAGTATCCAACCTCTGTCTTTGCGGATGGTGACAAATGAGGTCTGAGTACTGGTAACACCTACTCACGTTATTTACCACAGCAATCAAAACAAAGCAAACACAAGAGTTTATCAGGTGTCAAGGCCTTTTAAAGTGGAACAAATGACTGTGCAGGTGTTTAATCTGAAGGTGTTGAAATGAATGGTTCAGCATGTTCACAAATTTAGGGAAGCCTGTTACCGAGCAATGCAATATTAAATTGTGAGACGAAGTTTGAAATAAGTTACAATGTCACGTTGCAAGATAGAAAGTCACATTGTAAGAAATGAAGTCGCACTTACAAGATTTAAAGTTGCAATTACAAGAAATATTGTTAAACGTGAGATAAACTACCGCTCAAATAGGTCCATAGGATTTTTTTTGTGTTTGTGTAAGAAATTTCTTATGTTCACTAAGACTGCATAAAATAAAATAAAGTATTTTTAAAATATATATTTTACATGTAATTTATTCCTGTGATGTCAAAGCCGAAGTTTCAGTATACATTACACATCTTCAGTGTGCTTAATTTATTGCTTATTTTATTGCTTGGTGCTTATTTTTTTGTGAAAACTCCAATACTTTTTACTTTGATGATTCTTTGATGAACAGAAGTTCAAAAGAACAGCATTTTTTTAAATAGATTTATTTTTCAAAAATGTCAAAGTCTTTGCTGTCCCCTTTGATCAATGTAATGCATTGTTGCTGAGGATGTAAAAGTATTATTTTTTCGAACTGCCCCTAAACTTTGAATGGTAGTGTACATAAAATCACACTGTGAGATAAATCGCAATAAATACATTCACAATTATAAGAAATTAAGTCCTAATTATCTAATTAGTCTGAGGTAGAAACAGGCTTCCATACTAATTTGAGTATAGATGCAACTAAAACAAGTAAAATAAGTGTCTTATATATAATCAAAATAACAGAAATACACATTTGAATGACAGGCAGCAGTGACCTTAGTCCTCTTCCAAGCTCTTCTTAATGCTTTTAATAAACCTCGGGGGACTTAAAGTGATCTGAGAATTGGAGATTCGATACATCTGTTGACCCTAGGATTTCACCTCACCACTGACACCTAAATTACAGCTCCTGCTATTTGATCCCATGTGAAAGTTCAGTCCTTTAGCAGTGGTGGACACCTCTGTCATTATCTTTCCACTGCTTTATCTGCAGGTCCTGCTGAGTGAATGAAGTCTCAGAGACTTCTAGTAGCCAGTGAACACACCTGCTGTAGATCTGTCCATGCAGTGCTGTGGAAATATTATTCTAATCTGCATCTTTTTTATTTAGCAAAAGTTGATCAACATCAATAGATTTAAACACACAGTTATATATAATGGTGAACAATTCCACAAGCCGTTATGCTATACACAAATGCTATGCATGTAAATGTGGTCACTGTGCCAGCCGGGCATTGGACACGGTCCAGTTTAGGGTAAAGATCAAATTTAAACACCGGCACAGAGCCATTTTAGTCTGGATGGGAAGTGTGTTTAAGGGCATCACGCTTTGCTCTGTTATGTCTGAGGCAAATGTATTTCCATATTTTTTTTTCATGCCACCCGGATCACAGCATGAGCTGGGTGGTCTTCCGTGAGCCCTTTCTCACCTTTGGCATCGGCCCAGGATGCCTTGCTCTGTCTCTGGGTATGTGTGGGGCAGGGGATTACTGTCTTAATGAGAGTCTTTCAAAAAGAAACAAGAGTGTTTATTTCATATTAATCCTCCCTGAAACAAATTCTGCCTTTACTCGTCCATCGACCTTCAACTTCCTCAAATACTGTACATGCATAGACTTTACATTTCACATCTTTCCTATCTCTTTTTCTTCATGAAACTGACCCTTATTATCACACCTTATTATCCCTTTACTCCCATAACCTCTTCATTCTACTGTAAACATCCAGTGTACTGGAAATACAAATTACAATCTTATTTCTTGTCTAATTGGAAAATTCTGACATTTGTGCAAAAATTAGAATTTTTCTTTTGTCAGCTTGAAAAATATTTCAGAAATAACAGCATGCCAGAATGACACTATACTGTTACGTAATAACCATAAAATGTTTTACTTGGAAAAAAGTATTAACTTAATAGTATTACCGAATATATATATATATATATATATGTGTGTGCCAAGGCCCCCCAAAAAAGCATTTTCACTTAGTTTAAATTTATATAGTAAAATAACAAACTACTATGAAATAAAAATGAATAAAAACGAATTGTTAAAACTTTACTTCAAAATTCAAATGAAAAATAGAAAAATAATTTAAAAACTCAAAATATAATATACTCAGTGATACTAAAATTGTATAAGCGTGAGTCAAAATTTCAGTATATTGGACATTATAAGTGACAAATAAATAAATAAAATAAATAGACAATAATAATAATGAATATTTATAACCAAACATAGTTTGGAGCAAGATTATATGATGGACGCAATGTTTATTTTCATAAGGAATCTTTATTTTGCATCTTTGTATGCCCTGTCTTCTCTTGTCTAACCCCATCTTACATCGTCTCTCTCTTTCTTTTTTTCTTCCTCTCAGATAATTTGTATAATGCATCATAAAGATACATTTAAAACAAAAACAGATCTCTCTAACCTCTCCCAGGCCTTTACAAAAATATCTTGGCACAGTGCTTCAGTTCGTGCACTCAAGTGCAGTGTTGCCTCGCTGGTGTAAAAAGAAGCTCTTTGCTGCATCTGAGACCGTGCTTGTCAGATTACGGCAGAAAACCAAAAAGCTTTCATGTGTTAATGGTGTTTTAAATAAATATGCCTTGGTGTGCTTGCTGTGCACAATAAAGGGAACTGCATGAAGAATGTATCCCTCTGTCAGGAAAGAACTTTCATGCCTGTGGCATTTATGAAATCTGTTAAATTTGGATTGACTTTCAAGTGATGCAACCTGGTGATAAAATAATCTTGGTAGAAATTTTTGCAATGTTGCTGAATATATTCTGCATGAATCTTTAAATGCAGTAAGTGGAATCTGTTATTAATGTCCACGCTTTAAAATCAAATGTTAAATGCAAATTTGATATAATGTTTAGGTGACCATATGTAACTGATCAAGTAGTGTATTTTAGGGAAAAGCAATGTAAAATGCCCATTCAAAATGACTACTCTGATTCAAACTCACCAGGCTGCTGCATGATTCATTGTCTGGCACTCAACTATGCTTATTTATTTTTTTCAGGTTGTCAGTTACCCTCTCTTGTCCACTGGACTTGACTCTCTTCCCCATGGACACCCAGCGATGCAAAATGCAGCTTGAGAGCTGTACGTGAATATGAATACAATCATTTATAAGTATTTGATGTGAACATAATAAAAGGTTCCTAGGGCCATAAAGAACTTGAAAATATAAAGGGATATATATACAGTAAAAATTACTACTAGACCTGAAAAGAGTAATAAAAACTAGAACAATTTTAAGAAAGGAGTAATATCTTATGAAATTAAGATATTTGATGTTATATATAATATATATTTTGCTAGAAAGTGCTCTTGGTGAGCCCGATCACTATAAATATAATGTTTAAAACATTATTAGGTTGTACAACGTGGTTGTACTTGTAACAAGTACACATTGTAAGATTTATTTTTTTGAAAAACAGAAAATATACTGGGAAGTTAATGGACTCTTATTCTATCCCTAAAACACGACACAATGAAATTTGTGATAAAAAATGCGGGTGAAACATCTGAAAAATCAATATGGAATATTCCTTCATATTGACACAGTACATTGTGCCCTATTTTTAGACTTTTCTTGGAGTCTAACAGTTATTATTGTTATTTGTAATATTATTTGTATCTTATTTAATGTGTGTCTAGTTGGCTACACCACAGATGACCTGCAGTTTATGTGGCAGTCTGGAGACCCTGTACAGATGGATGAGATTGCTCTGCCTCAGTTTGATATTAAACAAGAGGACATTGAATATGGCAACTGCACCAAGTTCTACGCAGGGACAGGTAAAAGCTTTCCACTTTCCATGAATGGCACTAATGTGTACA
This sequence comes from Ptychobarbus kaznakovi, assembly GCA_027422405.1. Lineage (NCBI taxonomy): Eukaryota > Metazoa > Chordata > Actinopteri > Cypriniformes > Cyprinidae > Ptychobarbus > Ptychobarbus kaznakovi. The sequence continues at coordinate 17,071,350 of CM049811.1, read as the reverse complement.
TAAGCTCTCTCTGGCCTTGTTGAGGAGGTAGCATTAGATGCGATTCCAGGAAAAACCATGTCCATTTAAAGAAACCTTTTGAACTTTTGTATGATAGGTCACTACACGTGTGTGGAGGTGATTTTTACTCTGAGGCGGCAGGTGGGCTTCTACATGATGGGTGTATACGCTCCCACCCTGCTCAGCGTCATCCTTTCCTGGCTCTCTTTTTGGATCAACCCTGACGCCAGCGCTGCCCGCGTGCCTCTGGGTACTTTTTCCAATCATCAGTCCCACCACAAGCACCAGCACCTCATCTCACGTCTCTGTGGAGTCCTGTACCCCCATAACCGACCACATCCTTTACATTTTTCATTCCCCGTTTTCATCAATGTGATTACAATTTCAATGCCGTCGTTGCGGGAGTTTAGGGTGATCGTTTCTATACCCTACAGCACTCTAGCTTCTTTTCATCAATTGCTTACCTAAATGCATCTCCAAGGAAATATAATGCATGTCCAGGATATTTCATCAGCCTCAGCTGCAGCCCTAAGGCATTATTTCTCTATGGGAACCACAGAGATCGGTGAGATAGGATTATCTGAGATGTGATGAAGATTATGCAAATGTGAAAATGTGATGATTTCTTGTGTTTTCCATGCTAGCCAGATATTGCTGATAAACGCATGCGTTGTTTTCACGGAACGTGCTTATTGCTTGCGCTTCATGGGTGGACATTACGAAATGTCACTAAATCCACTGCTGTGATTTGCTTACAATAATTTTTTTCTGCGATTCCATTGGTGATTCCAGTACCACCATCATTCTGTCCACATTGTTGTCACTGTCACAGTATAATGTGATTACATCAAGAGCCATCTCAAAACTCCACTGTCCATGGTCATTACAGGTCAGTCATTTATTGCATTTTATGAATGTTTGGTTTCTATGTGTGTTTGTATCCATTTACACAGGCCCAGACCAAAACAAGACTTTGCGGGGAAATCAACAGAATTAATTATAATATTTAATCATATTTGACTAATTTTAGTCATGTTAAAATATTTCAAATATGAGCATATGTAAGATTATTATTTATTTATTAATAAATAACAAAATGTTTAATAAACAAACATATAAGGAACAGGAAAGTGCTTCTGTGTGATTCCATGTTGGCATACTCATAATAATCATAACTGAAATATTTTATGTTTTTAAATTACATTTCTCTAAACACACAATTAACTATTACTGTATATATATACTACTGTTTAAAAGTTTGGGGTCAGTACACATATTGTTTTAATCAGCAAGGATGCATTAAATTGATCAAAAGTAACGGTAAAAACATTTATTTCATTTCGAAAATTAAAAGAGAGGGAAACTCCTGTGCTTTTGAACTTTGTATTCATCAAAGAATCCTAAAAAAAATGTTGCCTAGTTTCCACAAATATATAAAGCACCATGCTTTTCACAATATTACTGTTTTAACTGTATTTTTGTATACTGTAGGTGAGCATACGATCCTTCTTTCAAAAATAACTTTCAAAAATCTTTGCTATCTTTGACTTCTGAATAGTAATGTAACAGAAAACAAGATAAAAACCTGTTATGTGATAATATGGATGTAATTTGATGTCCACTGATCTAATACTGTTACAGACGCCTTCATATTATGTTTTACAGTATTCTTTAGTATTATCTTTGGAAACAACTTCAGATCGATGTGTAAGCTCATCTCTCCTCAGCTCATTTGATCTAATGACCTCTCTCTCTGTCTGCAGGGATACTGTCAGTGCTCTCGCTCTCTTCTGAGTGCACGTCTCTGGCCTCTGAACTGCCCAAAGTCTCCTATGTAAAGGCCATTGACATCTGGCTGATTACCTGCCTGCTCTTTGGCTTTGCCTCTCTGGTTGAATATGCTGTGGTTCAGGTGATGCTTAACAGCCCTAAACGGTTGAAGGCAGAGAGAGCAAAGATTGCTTGCAAGGAGAAGGCGGAGGGAAAGACCCCTGCCAAGAACACCACCAATGGCATGGGAAGCACCCCTATACACGTCAGTACACTACAGGTCAGAAATTGTTATACTGTATTGCTATCACAATTCATAATAATAATAAAAAGCAGTATAGGTAGTGATTTTGTACATGGTACAATATGATACTGTAATTTTTGGACAGCACAATCTACAATCTTAATGTACCCTAGTTTTACCATATGATATCATCTCTATCTATCTATCTATCTATCTATCTATCTATCTATCTATCTATCTATCTCTGTCTGTCTGTCTGTCTGTCTGTCTGTCTGTCTGTCTGTCTGTCTGTCTGTCTGTCTGTCTGTCTGTCTGTCTGTCTCTGTCTGTCTGTCTGTCTGTCTGTCTGTCTGTCTGTCTGTCTGTCTGTCTGTCTGTCTGTCTGTCTGTCTGTCTGTCTGTCTGTCTGTCCGTCGTCCGTCCGTCCGTCCGTCCGTCCGTCCATCAAAAACATGTATATTTAATATACGCTATTGTTTAAATGTTTGGGGTAATTTGCCTTTTTTAAAGAAATTAATAGTTTAATTTAGAAAGCATGCATTAAATTAATCAAGAGTGACAGTAAAGACATTTATAATGTGGTAAACTATTTCTATTTCAAATAAATGCTGTTGTTTTGAACTTCTTGTTCATCAAGAATCCTGAAAAAAGATTTCCACAAAAATATTGAGCCGCACAACCATTTTCAACTGTGGTTATAATAAGTAAAATTATTAGCATCAAGTCAGTATATTAGAATGATTTCTGAAGGATCATGTGACACTGAAGGCTGAAGTAATGGCTGCTGAAAACTCAGCTTTGCCATCACAGGTATAAATTTCATTTTAAAACATATTCAAATAGAAAACAGTCATTTTAACCTGTACTAAAACTACTGTTTTATAGTATTTTTGATCAAATAAATGCAGCCTTGGTAAGCATTAGAAGCTTAAAAATCAAACCAACTTTTATGCAGTAGTATATTATAAATCTAATGTATTGTTAATTTATTATTATACATTTTATTTTGCTAATGTATTCAATCTAAGTGTTATTCCGTGAGAGTATGCAGTTTAGAGACACAAGTTAAGCAGCACATGGAGAAACATATTATGGTTAATTGGGTGATTTTGCCTTTTTAAAAAGCCCATTGTTTCAATTATGTTTCATTGTATTCGCCAGCATTGCTGTCCCTGTAGTTATATAATCCGAAATCAGGCACTGCTAATGTCAGGTCTGCATGCAAAAGTGTAGGTGGGATAATCACAGTACTTCCTGTTCTTCAGAAAACAGACAGCTTTATAGCAACAATTGGAAAAGGAGCTTGAAGGCAAGGATAGCCTGACAGACAGGAGAAATGGGCTGAATAATGTGTTCTACTCAAGTCTATTATAAGCTTTAAATTGGTCCCAGAGGGTGGCTTAAGGATGCAGTGTGTTTTCAACCACTGTCAGACATTTACTCCCAGACTGGACCTTCAGCAGCTACCAGAAGAACATCTGACCCCAAATTAACCCACATGCTCTTTGCACAACCCCTGAATGTCACCCACCTCCAAGAAAGCCTCATTCATTGCTTTGAATTAGAGCTGTTTGGGCGCATCCCAAGGCTTGCTTGCTGCCAATGATTCTCTAGCCTTCTCACGGCTGTTCTGACACGCTCAATGCTTTTGAGCAGGCAGTATTTATCAGGAGCATACAAAAGCTCCAATACTGCATTTGACAGACAGTTTCCTAAATCTGTGCATGTGTCCCCACACACTAGAAAAGATATCAAGCTGTTTGAGGATTTAAGTGTTGTGTGCCCAGTGGAAAGTAGTGCGGTCCAGCACTGCATGGCTTCTGCCCCTTTCCACACATCCAGAAATAATACAACAGACATAGTTGGCATTAGACCATCAGACATCAGTTATCCAGACATCCCTCTGCTCCGTTAGTCAGAGAGAGAGAGAAACAGACAGTGCGATGTCACATCAGTTCGTGATGCTTGTCTTGTCCTGTTCTATTTTGATGCAAGGTAGGTGTTTCTTCACACTACTTTTTTTTCTTCTCCTGTTGTTCCTGCGTGGGAGGGCCATGCTACACTGCCTCTGGCCTGTTAGGGCTTCAGGAAGAGCCCAAAATAATTGCCTGTCCTCAAAATCTCCCTCTCACAGCAGTCTAGAGTATCAAGAGAAAGGAGAATGCTAAAAGATTTGGTGCGAGTTGTCCATGTCTGATGCCTGAATGAGTATCATAATACATAAATGATATGCCTGCCAGCTATCATTTGTTCATTTCCTAATTATACAAATTAAAATATCTAAGTGTGAAATTAAAGGGATAGTTGAGTCAAAAATTAAATCATGTTATGAATAACTCATGTTCATATACTGCAGTTCCAAACCAGTATGATTTTCTTTCTTCAGTAAAGCTACACATTACATACTATATATTTGCAATAATGACACAACTAACCCTAATTCACACATGGGAAAACACTAATGTAATAATAAAATCAGTTACTCTTTCAATTTACTCACCGGGAAAATTTGTATATTCAACTTTTGGAACAATTTTCTAAATGTACTAATTATTTATAACTATTTATAATTTAGTTTACTTGTATCATTATTATTTTTAATGGTTAAAAAAAGTACCATAGGTAGTGATTTATTAGACAAATTATTACTATTTTTTTTAAGGATAGGGGACCAGAGACAACCGTGTTGATCACCATTAACTGTCATTGTAAGGTAGAGAACAGCTTGGACATTCTTCAGGAAAACTCTTTGTAAGTAAGTCATACTGGTTTGGAACAACATGAGAATGAGGAAGTGATGAAAGCATTTCCTTTTTGGGTGAACTATCCCTTTAATGTTTCAGAAAAAAACAGACCAGATGTTGCCGTGATCTACGGAAGTTCTAAGCGACCATGCATTATTATTTTTTCCTTCTCGTTATGTCGTGATCACTATTTATTTTTCTCATGATCTCGACATAACAAAAGTTGATTCTCGTGATCTCGACATAACGACATTGTGATCTTAACAAAAGTAGTGTTCTCGTTATCACAACTTAATTTTCTCGTGATCACATAACAAAAGTTGTTTTCTCGTTATCTCTCATGATCTCGACATAACAAAAGTAGTGTTCTAATCTCGATCACAACTTAATTTTCTCGTGATTATTTTTCTCGTGATCATAACAAAAGTTGTTTTCTCGTGATATAACAGTTGTTTTCTCGTTATCACGACTTATTTTTCTCGTGATCTCGACATTCTCGTGACTCTCGTGATCATAACAAAAGTTGTTTTCTCGTTATCACGACTTATTTTTCGTGATCTCGACATTAGTTTTCTCGTTATCACGACTTATTTTTCTCTCGACATAACAAAAGTCTCGACATAACAAAAGTTGTTTTCTCGTTATCACGACTTATTTTTTTTTTATCTCTCGACTCGACATAACAAAAGTTGTTTTCTCGTTATCACGACTTGTTCTCTCTCTCGTTATGACGTGATCTCGACATAACAAAAGTTGTTTTCTCGTTATCACGACTTATTTTTCTCTCGACATGTTGGGTGATCTCGACATTGACGACTTATTTTTTTCTCATTATCACGACTTGTTTTTCTCGTGATCTTGACTTATCAAAGGTTGTTCTCTAAGTTACACAACTGCGCCAACAGGTGGCAGTATAGAACTACTGATGGGGAGTTGTATACTGTATATCTTAGAATTTCCGCAAGATCTGACATGTTTTCTCTTTATTCATCTTTTTCTCACTTTCTCCCTCTTTTTTTCTCTCAGGTAACAGAGACAAGGTGCAAAAAGGTATGCACCTCCAAGTCAGATTTGCGCTCCAACGACTTCAGCATCGTAGGATCTCTGCCACGGGACTTTGAACTCTCAAACTTTGACTGCTACGGCAAACCCATTGAAATTGGTAATGCTAAATCGCAAGCCAAGAACAACAAGAAGCCAGCACCTCCTAAACCAGTCATCCCCGCAGCAGCCAAGCGCGTAGATCTTTATGCTCGTGCGATTTTCCCATTCACCTTCCTTTTCTTTAATGTAATTTACTGGTCTGTGTATTTGTGATTGTGTAAAGCTTAAACTGCTTTCATTCAGGTACCTTTTCCCTCCTTCGTATCGTCTTGGTCCATATAATTTGTACCTCAGACATCAAACAGAGCAGATTTGCCACTGATGTGCAGGCAGAGCAAAACTATGGGAATAAACACAGTATTGCTATTTTCTAATCGAAAGAATGAAGGCATTGATTTTCAGCTACTATATTTAATTTATGCACAAACCTGAGAGAAATTATCTTGCATGTGAAAATGGAATATATGGGTATCAATAAATTGTATTTAAATCATGTAACACTATTTTTGACCTAAAGATCAGCTGTTAAGATGATGCTGAGATATTTGTACTGATAAACACTGCCACAAGAACTGTCTTTTGATGTTCCTATTATAAGCATTCCAGAAATTACAAGCAAGTGAATAAAGCAGAAAAATATAAACAACATCTTCTGTGCTTGTGAATCAACCATCAATAAATGGCCAAATGGCTCAGCTGACCTTATGACCTATGATTATTTTTCTTATTTATATATCTCCCAAGCTCATCATATCCTAAAAAGTCAAGTTAGAAATAAACTAAATAGGTAGTTTTGTTCATAGTTTCAGAACATGTCTGTACTGTAAGCTTTTCTGTAAAAAAAAAGAAGACAGAAATTAATTCAGCTCTTTAAAACATTTGCCTTTTCTAGTAGTAATGTATCATCATGAATCTACCTATAAAAAGATTTAAAAAATTTATGAAAACGCTGGTAGCCATCATGAACCCATCATCCAACTGCTATGGCTAGCTCGTAGTTTTTCCGTTAGCGTCCCCCCCGTTTTTATAGTCACACTAAATGAAGAATTAAGAGAAGTTATATTCTACACATGGAGAAGAATAGATACTTTGATGACTTTCTGTCTAGCAGCGCTGCTTCAAGTCGAACACTTCTAAGCAGTCTTCAGAGTTGGCTATGTTGCCAAGTCCGCAGTTTGCCACGGGTTGTTTAGGTGTCAGCGGGTCTTTCATAACATGCGGAATTGACGAGCTATATGTAAATTATATTCCTTGTTGTATTTTCCTGTCAAAATAACAGATTCCTTTGGAATTCTTCAGCTTTTAAGAACTGCCGGTTTCTCTGGTAGTGGGCAGAACTAATGCGCAAATGACAATCTCATTGGCCAGGCGCTCACCTATTATCGTCCCTGTTTTGATTTCAGCAAATCAATTTGAGTGAACGCAGACTATATGATTAATACTCATGAACCCAACAGCTCAAAAATCCTTAGTGCGTTTTATATGGTTATTAGTAGTAGAATTCGTAGTAGTTTTGTTATCTAATCAGTTTTATTTGTAGTCCCCTTTTTATAGAAACACTAAATGACAAACAATATCTTAAGCTCCACCACAGTCCTAAATTCAGACAACATGGCACATATGCATTTATACGTGGTTATTCTAATTACTAAAGTTCTATCATCATATAATGCTAAAATGTAATGCTAAATTATCATATTATCATATCATAATGTTTGACTGACTGATGCTAAGTGAGATATAAAAAACTGTGCCATTTTACAAACATAAGTTATATATGTATATCAGATAATTAATATTAATCTGGTGATTAAACAAAAAATTATAATTACAAGCCAATGGAGATTCTATTGCCAAGGTGTCCATAGAGGGTTGAAAATATTTGCAATAATCAACTGAATTTGATAGGTGTCTCTCACATTGTCCCACAGAAACATTAAAATAGTGTATATTAGTGTAAAATATTTTATAATAATAATGTATTCTATTTAATGACCATTTCATTCATTTAACATATTTAATATTGGGGCATCCAAGTTATTTGACATATTTGCATTTAAAAAAAACTGGTAATTAGTTTATTTTATAATTATGTAACTCAGTTACTATTTGTGAGAAGTAACTAGTAATATAACTGATTACTTTTGTAAAGTAACGTGCCCAACACTGCACACTATATAATGATTTATTGCTAGTCTTTGTTGAATAATACAGAATATAAAGAGCTTAAAAAATTGCATATTAAATTGCAATCGCAATATTGGTACACAAAAATCTCAATTAGAATTTTTTCAAAAATCGTTCAGCCCTAGTGGGTCCCATTGACTGCCATTATATGACTGACAGACTGCAACGGTTTGAGTTAAACATCTTTGTTTGTGTTCTACTGGAAAAGTTACCTACATCTTGGATGCCCTGGGGGTAAGCAGATACACATCAAATTTTCATTTTTTGGATGAACTATATCCCTTTAATGCCATAATATCATAGTTAATTTACCCAATAACTACCAGTATTTTTCCATAAGGGCTGTTTAAAAGTCCTGCTGATTTGTTGTAATGTGTGTTGCTGACCTAGCATGAGACCGAAGTCATTAAAGCTGTGTGGGAGTCAGGGTCTGACCTGTTCCTGCGCCCAACCCAAGCACCAGTATTCATTATGCTGTGAAGTATGCTGACAGATTGACCTACGGGTGTCTTTGCACTAGTCGGAATATGAAATATGTCTGGGATGTAATGAAGCGTGCTAAATGGAGAATGCTCCACCCCTCCCTAGCTGCCACATTCACACAACAAATAGGCCATGCCAATAAATCTAAGAGAAACCTGAAGTTGTTTATATAAAAGGGACGTGCAAGAAGAAACCGTTGTGAACCTGACCACATTTTGTCCCTCATATTATCTTTGTGGTATAGACAGAGTTGCAGAGCATGTGTAGAATGGTTAGTTAGTTGCTATGGCAACAGACACAGAGACAGCTACTGGTGATTTTGCTGATATATTTCCCCTGTCTCACAGGGTTGACTGTGTCTGGAGCCAGGTCTGCTTTTAAAACCTTTAAAGCTGTCACATTAGATTCAGACCGCTGAGGAAATCAGTGTTTTTAGTATAAAGACCTTCAGCTGGACATGCTTTTGATTATCTATTGTGTATTTTAAGTAGTCTACATTAACTTAAAGTTGATTAAACTCTCAGACTTCAAAATGTTAAGATGCACTATAGAGCCCCCTAGGGGTCCAACTTATGAACTTGCTCACTAAATAGATTACAGTATACATATCAAAATCACAAAAAATGTGTGATGGAGTGTTGAAAAACTGTTCTCAGTTATCTAGCCAATTGCTTCATATGTATTTCCTCTCTCTGAGCATTTTACTGCGAGATCCTCCCCCACAGTCATTTGACTAATTACTGTGGTGGCGCTGCTGCCTTTGTGTAACTAGACAGGCTAACATGGAGGTGTAAGCCTTTGAATATGCAGATATCAGTTTGATAAGCACAAAAAAGCCAGCATTGGTCGAAATGTTTCATGCATCAGTCATTTTGATATTACAACGCACAAATTATTTTATATACAGGTACATCTAAAAAAAATTGAATATCATGAAAAAGGTCAATATTTCTTGTCAATCATTTCAGAAAGTGAAACCCATCTATTATATAGATTCATTACACATAGAGTGAAATATTTAAAGTCTTTATTTCTTGAAATTTTGATTATGGCTTACAGATAATGAAACCCAAAATTCAGTGTCTCAGAAAAGGTTGGGCCTCCTGTTGCATGAATTACTGCATCAATGCGGCGTGGCATGGAGGCAATCAGCCTGTGGCACTGCTCAGGTCTAATGGAAGCCCAGGTTGCTTTGATAGCAGCCTTCAGGTCATCTGCATTGTTGGGTCTGGTGTCTCTCATCTTCCTCTTGACAATACCACATAGATTCTCTATGGGGTTCAGGTCAGGCGAGTTTGCTGGCTAATCAAGCACAGTAACACCATGGTCATTGATCCAGCTTTTGGTACCTTTGGCAGTGTGGGCAGGTGCCAAGTCCTGCTGGAAAATGAAATCAGCATCTCCATAAAGCTTGTCAGCAGAAGGAAGCATGAAGTGCTCTAAAATGTCCTGGTAGATGGCTGCGTTGACTGTGGACTTCAGAAAACACTGTGGACCAACACCAGCAGATGACATGGCAGCCCAAATCATCACAGACTGTGGAAACTTCACACTGGACTTCAAGCAACATGGATTCTGTGCCTCTCCACTCTTCCTCCAGGACCTTGATTTCCAAATGAAATGCAAAATTTACTTTCATCTGAAAAGAGGACTTTGGACACTGAGCAACAGTCCAGTTTTTTTTCTCCTTAGCCCAGGTAAGATGCTTTTGATTTCTGTTTCAGAAGTGGCTTGGTAGCCCTTTTCCTGAAGATGTCTGACCGTGGTGACTCTTGATGCACTGACTCCAGCTTCAGTTCACTCCTTGTGAAGCTCTCCCAAGTGTTTGAATCGGCTTTGCTTGACAGTATTCTCAAGCTTGCGGCCATCCCTGTTGCTTGTGCACATTTTCCGACCCAATTTCTTCCTTCCAGTCAACTTTGCATTGAATATGCTTTGATACAGCAATTTGAACAGCCACCCCTTTCAGTAATGACCCTCTGTGATTACCCTCTTTGTGGAGGGTGTCAATGATACCATTGCCAAGTCAGCATTGTTCCCCATTATTGTGGTTTCAAAGAACAAGAGATACCCATAATTTATTCTGTATGGGTGGTCATTTATTGAAACTCAAATGTAAATATTCTAATATTTTGAGATACTGATTTTTGACTTTCATTAGCTGTAAGCTCTAATCATCAAAATAAAATAAAAAACACGTTTGAAGTGTTTTACTTTACATGTAATGAATCTAAAATATATGAAAGTTTAACTTTTTGAAATAAGTTACAAGATAAAAATTAACTTTTTCACTTTTTTAGATGTACCGTGCTCTAGTCGAAGCAGGGAAAATTGAAGTTAGAAGACTGACTTAAATAATACAAGTAAAGAAAAATGTGACAACAGTTTCAAAGTTATTTTCAGCAGCTTGCAGTTGTGTGTTTGAGCGTGACACTACACAGCGTGTGTTTCCAAGCCCACCCACACGCATTCCCCTCTGCGTTTTCCCCGTGATTGCGGTCTCACACATTATTTCAAGCAGCTTGTCTGATTCCTGCTGGTTATCTGTCCTCCCACCCCACCGGTCAGTTCACCCTGTAACCTATATCACATAGACTACTGCCTAATACAACCTGAACACACACTGGGTAAGGACAAGGTGGAATGACAGCTTCCTCTTTCTTGCAGCTTCCACACCCAACACTGGCCTTTATTATAGTTATAATATATAGTGACATATCTTCAGCTGATGTTTTATTAGGTATTTAAGACAAGTCAGAAGAGGTGGCAATAAAAAAATAATTGAAAGCATCATTCCCAATGCTGAATTTTCTAGTGTCACTGCCTCTCATCCACGCATGAGTGAAGTCTTAGTGTGAAGGGGAAATTGTATCATGAGCTGAGACTGATGAATAAGGTTGCTTGCAAACACCCAGACAGATGGACTGACTTTTTTGATATGTGTGTGTGTGTGTGTGTGTGTGTGTGTGTGTGTGTGTGTGTGTGTGTGTGTGTGTGTGTGTGTGTGTGTGTGTGTGTGTGTGTGTGTGTGTGTGTGTGTGTGTGTGTGTGTGTGTGTGTGTGTGTGTGTGTGTGTGTGTGTGTGTGTGTGTGTGTGTGTGTGTGTGTGTGTGTGTGTGATAGTGTGCATACATTTGGGTGTTTGAAAGGGCTGGCATCTTTCAAATGGAGGCATGACAGAACTGGATATAGGGCAAGAATGGGGGTGAAATGATGTGTGGAGGAAATGGATGATGAGAAGTCTTTTTTTCTGCCTCTCTTAGTCTTTTTCATTCTTCATCTCTTCCCCTAATTTCCAACTCTCTCACACTTTTTTCAGACCAGTTTAACTGCATGTTGCATGGGTGACACTGCTGATTATGGTCTCAGTGTCATGTCACCATGGATTAGAGCAGCTCTAGTCCATAGTGCACATATATGAGGGGAGGTCCATATGCTTAAATATGACCAAATGCTGAAACATATTTCACATCTCTGTGTTCACTGTTGATCATTATTTATTTAATATTAAAACTAAATAATAATAAATCAATGAATGAATAATAAAATAAATGAATGCAGCCTTAATGTGCACAAAAGACCTTTTCCACACAATTCAATAATTTTATGTAGATATTTACACACACACACACACACACACACACACACACACACACACACACACACACACACACACACACACACACACACACACACACACACACACACACACACACACACACACACACACACACACACACACACACACACACACACACACACAGAATTATGGAACACACAGGTTTCAGCATTGTGCTCACTAAGGCTGCATTCATTTATTTGTGAACTATTATTAAATATTATTGAAATAGCTGTTTTAATATTTCAATTTGAATATGTTTTAAAATGTAATTATTCCTGTGATGGCAAAGCTGAATTTTCAGCAGCCATTACTACAGTCTTCAGAGTCCACATGATCCTTCTGAAATCATTCTAATAGTTTTTGCTGGCCAATATTTTTATGGTAATATTTTATTTTTATATTTAATTTTTTCAAGAAATTAATACTTTTATTCAGCAATTAATAATTGTATTCAGCAAATTTGTATTAAATTAATCAAAAGTGATTTTATTTTTAAGACATTTACTTATAATGTTCCAAAATATTCTATTATAAATAAATGGTGTTCTTTTGAACTTTCTATTTATCAAAGAATCTTTTAAAAAAAGTGTCATAGTTTCCACAAAAATATTTGGCAGCAAAACTGTTTTTAACATTGTTAAGAACCATTTATAATAACTGAACACCATCAATAATTCATAATAACTGAGCACCATTTCAGTGAATTTTTCGGTGAAGTCTAATTAATATATTGCTCTGTAAAGCATATGCAATGCCTTCTGTACTGTTTTCTACAAAAGCAAAGCCAGAAAGACAAACACACAAGCCTGTGATATTGCTATAGGCTAAATCATACTATATCATGTAAACTTCTCTCAGTGTGTCACGCTTAGGTCCATGCCGTGAGAAATGACCATTAGTCCTGCAGCCATTCTCCTTGCCCACTGCATTCCCTTTCTACTCGTATATGTGCAGATTCACAGGGGCTTATCCAGGAGGAGAAGAGAGAATGGAGCAGTAACGTGTTAATGTGAGGACGACCCACTTGATAAACAGCCATGAGCATGAAAAATGACATTGAAGAGTGCCAGAAGACACAGAGAGAGAAAGTAAGAGCATGTATGTGTGCCATGCACAGCATATACTAAAGCTTAAATGGATCAGATTAGTTGCACATTTTTGCTTCTCAGTAAAGCATCTAGTTGTCATTCTCATCTTCTTAATTCTACAAAAATATACAGGGCATCCATACATGTTTGGATTGCCTGCAAAGATGTATTCAACCCCACTGTTTTCAGAGATTTTTGTGCTTAGCACATTCCTGGGAAAATCGAATTACTATAAGCAATAATAATTGCTTGTGAAGGGAATTACAGCCACACTGATTGAAGTTAAAATATGCTTGTGAAGTGATAAGAAGTTACTGTTACCTGAGCTCGAATGATTGAAAGTGGGATAATGGTTATCTTCACCTTTCTTTAGAAAAACGCATTGTCATTTTTTCGTCATGAAATATTTAATTTTCCATTTATCACTTCAGTGAGCTCAATTTTTACATTTGCAATTTAACCCTGAAACACATTCCAGCCGAGGATCTTGTTATAGCAACTCATGCAGTATGGAGCATGGGCCGAGGGGAATGAAACTGGGACATGGCGGTTGGGGAAATGTACGAGAGGATGATTAAGGTGTTGCCTGTGGTCTCTGCTGAAGGGAGGGGAGGAAACAGAATGTTTCCAAAATTCAGTCAGACCTGTGAGCACTATTAGTAGATTCATTGTCATTATATATTCAGCAATGAAAGCAGTCAGGTCTTTCATCAGAAACTGCACTTTGGGGTTTAGAGAACATGTGATGTACACTTCAAAATAGCATGGCTTGCAGTGTTGTGGTATAGAGGCACAAACAAGGGACATGTGTATTAAATGTCTTGAAAACTGACCCCCCCCACACACACACACATGTATATGTGTGTAAAAAAATGTGAATAAAAAGATGTTCATGCAATTTTAATTACTTTTGTTTCATCAGTGATATGGAAATCCAGAGATATAAAGACACATGGCTGTATTTTAAGCTCATCAAATCAATTTAGGTTTCATTTAATTTGTTTTGTGGAGGTGAGAGGGACCTGTCCATGGTCCTGAAGGCAGTGCAAGCTCTCAGATGTGGCCAGCATGTTGGAAGTCCTGTATGGTAGTCCAGGGCCATAGCGAGTGGAGTAAATGGTGGGAATGACACAAGAGCCCGCAGATCTATGGGACTCCCAACAATCCTAGCTACATCCCTCTTCACATATACCACAGTAACGCCATGGAGATATGCTCTATATTTAGCTTTTATGGATGGTAAAACTTGTGTAATTTAGCACTTTTTGTACGATTATAAAATATTAATTCATTTATGATCGCCTGTTCTCATTGAGTGAGTCATCACATTTCAAAAGAGGAAAATGAACAGAATATCTATCAGACAAAGAAACCCCCTTTATAATTTTAATCTTAGATTTATAAAGTCAATTTTCAAGAAACGGGTAAATGAAACGTTCTTTCTCTCTTTATTAAGAGAGAAAAAAATATAAAAATGCCTTGAATACAGCTTTCTGTGAACACATTTTCTGTATCTGAATTTTATATATTTGTGTATATGTATATACATACTTAAAAATAAATAAATAAATGTCTAATTAAGACACTGGGATTCTTGACAAAGCAGTTATTCCATAAGCCTGACACAATCTTTTATTATTATTATTTATTTAAATTGCATTGAAGCAATTTTGTTTTCAAATATTATTGATATTAAAAACAACAACAACTGGTGTCAGCCAAATCAAAGTTGGTGTGGCAACATGCAGGAAGCCATTTTGTTGTCATATGACTAGACAAAGCAAAACAGATAACACCCCTTTAGACCCTCACGACTGTGTGGTACTGGTAGGATCAACTTAATGACTCAATAATTACCAATAATAATTTTCAATAGTTTGAAAACTTTTTTGAAAATGTGTTCAAGTATTCAAACCTGTAGTCAAGATGCAAGGACTTTTTGTCCCCCATATGATGGTTACACCACATAATTATTTTTAGAACTTGTTTTTTGATCTTGTCATTAAATCAAAATGTGTTTAGAAAACTTTTCTTTTAAACGCCTGCACACAACAATTTGGAAAATGACGTGTGTTTTGAAGTAGTTCTGAAAAATGATTTCTAATTTCAATCACCTCCGTGCTCTTATTATCGTTCGTCGCCGGTTACCGTGTGTGCAGTGCTCCTGTGTGTAAGGGAAGGTATCAACTCATAAGAAGGCGCGCGACTAGAGGGAGGAGAGAGAGAGAGAGAAAAGAGAGAGAGAGAGAGAGAGAGAGAGAGAGAGAGAGAGAGAGAGAGATCTGCATTATTCCTCCAGAAGCGGGACTGAGGCAGGAGTCCGCGATAGAGGAACCACCTGCAGACAGCAGCCGCAGTCATTCTCCAGCAACGCTTCAATATGTTACGGATTTGATTCAACACTGTAAACGACAAATATTTCCTTCATACAGTGGGTGAACACACACTGTCGTGGAGATGCAACAGTTTAAGAATGTATCGATTTGCCTCATTTCCCTCTTATGTGGGTTGACAATTGGAGGCTCTCCAAGTGTTCAAATTGGTATGTTTAGCGTGGGCGTCATTTTTGTAAAATGTGTACAGTATAATTGTTTAACATACATGTTGTGTGTGTCGTGCAGGGGGCTTGTTTCCGAGGGGAGCTGATCAGGAGTACAGCGCGTTTCGGATCGGAATGGTTCAGTTCGGAACGGCTGAATTTAGACTGACGCCTCACATCGACAATCTGGAAGTAGCTAACAGTTTCGCTGTAACTAACTGCTGTAAGTTATGTCACCTTTTCTATATATAGATATTATAGTTTACGGGGTTCGTTTTTATGTATTTAAACAAACGCAGATTTTGGCAATGGGAATGAATAGTTTGAATGCTGAAGTTTCAGTATGGCTATCGGTATGAATTCGTGTATAGAGGGATGTGAAGTTGGTTTCCACAGTAACGGAGATGAGAATGAGCTCTCATCATCAGAAGCTGCTTAACCATGCCATTGTCTTCGGGTCATTTCCCTCCGTAAAAATGCTATAAATACTATCGTTTTTGGCACAGGAAGCAAGATGTGTGACATTATCAAATATATATATTATTATAAGTTTAAAAAAATCTATAGAATTGTATTTATTTATGTTGTAGAATATGACCAATATTTTGACCAAGTTATGACCCTTTCACTTATGGTCTTTTAGCATGTTGTGTAGCTGTATTTATTTATTTATATTTTATTTTTTTAGCCTCTCACACACAGTGCTTTCTATGTTTGGGTACAATGGGGCAAAAAGCCACCTGGGATAATAGAGCTTTAAATTATTTTTTTTTTTTTTTTGCTAAAACATTAAATTACATTTTTCAAAACACTAGTGCTTCAGGTAATTGTTTTGGATAAGTGGGATGGAATGGATTGGTCACGACAGATGTGTAAATTTGGCCTACATTGGCAGCTTCAGTCACACACAGTAGTGTTATAAATTGCCTTATTATTATAAGTTATGCAAAAGTGGTTATTTCATTTACTATTAAAAGAACCAGGACAAAGTTATGCCCCAAAGGTTTTAAATGCTCTAGTGCTTTTTCTTAGAGTTATTCCATGAAAGAAGATATGGCATAACTATGGCATAATATTTTATTCTGTAGGATCGTATTTTTATTTTATTTTGTGGTCTATCAGTACCATGAGTCTAGATAACATACAGTTATTAACATATACAGTTGATAACACATGCATAAACATGTTTGCTGTTGTTAATGTGGGTAGCCTGTTGAGCTAGAAATGGTCAGAAGAGTAAGAAGAAGAGATTTCCATCACATGAGAAACCTCTTTTAATTTTTTTTGGCCATCACTGCATTAGATTTAATCAGCACAGAACTTTATGAGATTATCATGAATAAATGAAGCCTTTATTAAGTGGATCACTTATTTTTCAAGGATTTCATTTAGTATTCAGTGGGCTGTTGCTAAGCAATATTTCAAAGTATTCTTGTTGAAGAAACCCTCTTCAAAAGGTTCAGTTAACATTCTGTCCTTATGAGAACCATATAAGAACATTCTATACAATGATGGTCATGAATGTGTTAGTTTTTCGTTCATTACAGATGCATTTCTAAACCTATTCCTTGATATTGTAGCACTTATGATCAGGTACTTCATTTGCTATGTATATTTATTGAAAAACTAGGAAATGTTTAAATGCCAGTTAGCCTACAGATGTGTCCCCTGTTTGTAAAGTATGCATCCCATGGGCTTTGTCTTTGAGAATATATGTGAATTTAGTTTTTTAACTGGGTCAGTCTTGCATATGTAATCTATAATTTTCAGTTTAAACGTACTTTAATCTCACCTCTCTCGAAATTTATTTTTTTTCATAATTATACTTCAAGATGAGTGTTTTGTTGTAACAATGGGTCTTTCAGGCATTGCTCCTTTTATTTCTCATACATGAAAACCCCTAGATGGCACTATGCATTTACAGGCACCGCTTTATCATTTCCATCGTTCCCATTCAGTTTAGTGTCTTCTCCTAAAAGCACCTGGGGAGACTGCATCCATCAGCCTTATTTAACCTAGACATCATTCTATGTCATTTAGACACACTTCCTTTGTGGATGTAGCTCAGTCATGATGTGTTTTACTTAACATGAAGCATGTGAAAAACAGTGGATGTTATGATCCAATTATGCGACACAGATCAGACTAGGTCTTTGGTCTCTGGTATAGGAAAGACTTCACGGGTCTTGTTGGTTCGGAAAACATTTACTCCCTAAACCTGACATTTGCTCTGTGTTGTTGGTTAGGAATGAGTCAGAATGATCTTGTTACTGATGTATGACAACTCCAGAACAGATACAGCGAATGGCTCAGTGTTAAATGTTTTTTTTTTTTACGAGACAAACAATAAGATGTGCCACCTTGGTAGGAGATGCAGCTAATGAGACTCTGTTGGCAAGATGCTGTGTTTTATACCAGCTCTTATCTTCAGATGTGAATCAGCCCGCTCACAATATCTGATAACCTGAAAAGCACTTGTGCTTCTTTTCTATAAATACGGCTTGGTTGTTTGTCATTTGCAGCTTCAAATTCGTATCCACTGAGAAATATGTTCTCAAGAAGTGCTGAAGTTAACATATTTTATGTTAAGGTGCCATGATTAATGGTAGGTTAAGAACTATTTATAACGATAATGTTAAATAACAGGCTCTGATTTGACCTGATTGCTTGCCCACCTCTCTGAACAAAGTAACAAATTTAAAAACGACAAATAGGCTAGACTGAATGATAAAACACCCCAGCTTTTAAACATGGACGTTTTATGTTTGCACAGGGCCTCACAATCTAATTTAGTGGATTTATGAGTCATATTTATATGCATACATTTGAATCAAGAAAGCAGTTGTGCTGGTCAGCTTTCCTTAGGCTTTACATTTATCTGGAAGACATATCTGCAGCATGTTTGCTGACATGACACAAAATAAAACACAGATTAGTTGTAGATAAATACGATTAACGAGTCTGCCTCTCCTTGCCATTTCTTAAAGGGGACCTATTATGCTCCTTTTCACAAGATGTAACATGAGTCTCTGATATCCCCAAAGTGTGTATGTGAAGTTTTAGCTCAAAATACCCAACAGATAATTTTGTATAGCTTTTTAAAATTGCCACTTTTAGGGAATGAGCCAAAACGCGCTGTATTGGAGTATGTTGCTTTAATGCAAATGAGCTGCTGCTCCCGGAGACGAGGGCGGAGCTTCAAGAGCTCAGCTCCTGCATTAGCAGTGCTAGCCTTTGCAAATAAACATTCCACTATTAGTACAAGCCAGTTATCTTTACAGAAAACTTACTCTGTTTAAAAGTCAGTCATCTGATTTTACTGTGCTTAATAAACATAGCTGGTCTCATGGGGCATGCTATCACAAACTTTATAAGTCCCACTCGTGATTATGAGCTCAACAAACTCAAGCGATCGACTCACATTGCTTTCATATGCAACTTTTAACTACTACATTCCTATTCACGATCATTCATGAAGACAGCACCAGTGAAAACAGACAGAGATGAAGGTAGCTTTAGCATCATTAGCCTTATAGAGTGCCAAAAAGCTCTTTCAGAAAGTCAATTTGGAAAACAAACGCGTGATACTTACTTTGTCTGAAGCTGGCGTTTGTGCACGAAGCGTTGGTATTGATTCCTACACGTATTGGGGACGTCACCGTTTTTTTTCTGGGACATTTCCTTGGACTATGAAACTTAACCACAGTGTCCTCAGCGGCTCAGATGGAGGGGGTTAGTGCATCCCAAAACACAACACTTGAAAAGTCTCATTGGCGCTGATATTGTGTATCTCCAGCAGCTACAGCAAGTAATCAGTAATGGCAGAGGCGGACCACAGCTTCTCCCTCAGTGCTGTGTCTATGCTTATAGGGCAGCGTCACAAATGGGCGGGACTTTTTCCCCTCGGTGACGTGAACAGAGGGAGAATCTGAAACAGCTCGTTCTGAGAGACTGGTTGATTTTTTTAGATTATAAAAAAATAGTGGGGGGATTTTTACTATTATAGGCTGGTTGTTTTCACACACTGTGGCCACACAACTCTGTTCAAACACCTTATAAAAGTGATTTTTGCATAATAGGTCCCCTTTCAAGATTAATTATTAAATAATGGGCTGAAAATGTTTATCTTCTTTTAATAGGTATGTGCAGTTAGCTATCATGTACACACTAGTAAATGTCTGTTATGTATTAGTATTTATCTTAATACAAATTATATATTCTGATTGATTATTTTGGATATCAAAATATTTACTCAGACTAATCAATGTGAAATCAATTATGTGTCTTATGAGTAATGTTGTTTTCTAAGTAGTTTCTCAGGACGTTCATTTGCATGTAAGCTGACAAATTTCCATTTGGGAGCATTTATTAATATCCACTGTGGTTTTTTCCCCTGGTTTTGGAAGCACTTCCAGTGCTGGAACTCGCTTCAGTGCATTTGTGCTTCACTAAATGCTCTAACCAACAAACATAAACCCCTAGAAATATCAGAATCCATAAATACAGCAAGCAACCTATCTATGCTGATATCTTCTCGCTGCACATCTGGTTTGTGAGTGTGTGAAGTCTATTAACCATGGGAAATAAATTATGTGATCATGATCAATAGCTCCGTGTGTTTCAATCCTTGCTTCTTGTCAGTACATACACAGTCCTTCGACTATCCTCTGCTAACTGGGTGATTCGATCCCTTTTCAATTAAAGAGACCTGCTGTTTTTTCCTACCTGACACAGTAGGGTTCTCAGGAGTGCTCGCTCTTATCCGGCTGTCACACAGCAGCCTGGGAAAGGCTTTAGTGCTACACTGCTGAGAAAAAGCACGGAACAGAAAAATCATTTGAAACTGTGAATGATTTGAAGTCAGGGTACAAAATAAACTTTATGACACACCTGCCGATGCAATTGAGGATATTTATTTAAATATTTCTTTCTGACCATGAAATTGTATTTTGCATATTTTTTACTAAAATATATATACCTTTTTTGTCATTATGACAGACTTTGTTGGTAAAACTGCATCTGTCGCAGTATGACTCATATTTCCGTTTTGGTGGCTTAATGCGAGTAATATTTCACATTTGAATTGTCTAAAATGAGCTAAGCCTCATATTTTCCAACAAGGTAAAAGCGAAAAGCAACTGATGAGTAATTTGGTTTTATTTACTGTCCAAAACTTTGGTAAATGCTAGTAAAAAGGAATTTTCAGCAAGTTGGACAATGCATGAAAATAAAGAAAAGCACATTTGAAAGAAAGAATGAAAGTTGAAAATTCCCTGTGGCTATTGAAATGGGCTGTGTTGGGAAGGTGTTTTCAGTGAAGTGCAGTATACAGTAGCTCCCCGCACAGGGATGACCCCATCTATTAAAAGCCCTTTTCCCTGGCTGCTGCTACATAGCAGAAATGGCCAGTTCTGACAGTTGAATTTCCACTTTCTCTAGTCTTCTCATACAAAGGGAAGCAGTAACTGTGTGCCATTCAGTAAGAGCTTTTAAGGCTGAGCCGTGTGAGGCAGCATAGCTTTGTCATATTTCTGTGTAAGTCCAGTATACATCATCTCATCATGACAAATGAGTGAGAGTCAGTACTGGTTAACATCTCAATATGGCCTTACTTTCACTGTTGCTCAAACCGGTCAGCCTCTCGTGTATAAAATGGATACTATTGTTTATAGCTCTGAACTAGAGCCGCACATTTGTGGATATATAGAGAGTCACTTTTTTTTCTCTCATAATTATTGTCAATTATAGCCTGAACATTAGGGTACTAAATAAAATATCATGCAATTTACTAGAGGTTCTGAATTTTATTATTTTTTTTTTTGCTTAAGCCTATTTAAAAAAAAAAAAAAACATAACAAATCAGTTGAATAAATTATTCAGTGACTCGTGTAAATAGGCAGTCACTTGTTTGTTCCTATTCCAGTGTTTTTTAATAAACTGACTGAATAAATTATTTATTAATTATTTAACTCATAGATTCACTTGACACCACCGACCGATTTAACTATATATAACTCACAGAAAAACAATACATAAATACTGTTCTGTGCTGATCTCTCTATTTAACAAAGAAGCCCACAGAAATATTAAGCAGCCCAACTATTTGTAACATAATAATAATAAATAATACATGTTTCTTAAGCACCAAATCAGCATATTAGAATGATTTCTGAAGGATCATGTGACACTGAAGACTGGAGTAATGATGCTGAAAATTCAGAGTTGTCATCACAGAAATAAATACATTTTTAATAGAAAACACTTATTTTAAATTCTAATAATATTTAGAATAATATTTCACAGTTGTTTTTACTATATTTTTAATCAATTAAACACAGGCTTCGTGAGCATAAGAGACTTCTTTCAGAAACATAAAACATATTACAGACCCCAAATTAGTGGTGTATCTAAATAATTGTTGTTTAAGATATATGTGCAATGACATGAAAGGGGACTATTCTATGTAAAAATAATAATACAAAATAAATATATTGCATTGAAGGCACCTAAGTTTAGGTTACACGAAGCACATTCAATAACCTAGTAAACAAATAAATACAAACATACTTTCCAGTCAAACACTATCACTGCCGAGATAATAATCCTAAAACTTGAAATGTGCATATTTTATGGATTTTTTTCGGGTCTTTTTCACAGGAAACGAAGGGACTTCCAGCTAATATCCCTCACAGCCAGTGCTCCAGACTGTGCCATTGTTTCCATAGTGATGAGCTTTCCCTTATAGGAAGACTTTTCTAACACCCTGTGGTTTATCTATCTGTTCCTAAGCTTGTACACTCGTCACCGAAGAACTCCCTTAGAATGAACATGTTTGTGTTTCTATGTGTGGGTTGAATATGATTTGTCCTGCCAGAGTGTGAAATCAAATTCACCACACACACACACACACACACACACACACACACACACACACACACACACACACACACACACACACACACACACACACACACACACACACACACACACACACACACACACACACACACACACACACACACACACACACACACACACACACACACACACACACAGGAAAGACACACACTCTATTCGACGGTCACCATGGAGATGCTGGGTTCCTTTAAAGGGTTGCATTTGCATAATGGAAATTGCATCTATCACCGTCGCCCTGCTGTAATCCATATAAAGTGTTCATGACTGAAATTAAGCATGACTAATCATAGCGGTTGCTCTCAGTTTGTGGCTACAGTGTGCATGTTTGAACAGGAATTCTCAGAAGTCAATTCAGAACAGTGTTTGAAAGTCCACAAACTGTGCTGCTATTCATGCTGACTGCATTATAATAACTTTCACCATAAGTGCTTTCACTTTTTCAATCTACACAGACAATTATATTATTTTAAACTCATGTTTTGAAGACAGCATTTTTAAAAAGCTTAAAAAACTATTAGTATAAAAGCACTATTATAAAAACAGTGTTTTGATTCTAAATTCTGATAGGATGTGCCGTGTTCAACGCTGCTGTAAAATGACTATAATCACACATTATATATCTTCTATATTGAAATGCCAGGTTGCTGTGCAAATGACCTCCAATTAGGCTAATGAACTATTACTTATCTGAGGAAATGGTTATTATGCTAATTATAAGTAATAAATGTAACTGCTTATTGAACAAGGATTTATTTTTATTTTTATAATACACAGGTAAATTTATATAAGTAGTAGAGTAATAGTCTTTGCAAATGATTGCTCCACTGGCTGTCTGGTGTTTTAAAACAAAATAATTTTAATCAATTCATGTTTTATAGTCTGTTCCCTTAATCATTCTTCAAGTTTGTTTTGCAGCCTTTGAAACACTCAGCTTTCCTTCTCGCACCATTGAGTGTCTGGCTGTTGCTGTTGTATGGCAACAGCACGTCAATAATGAGCAAACATCAAGTCTCATGTGTTTATTATACTGGACTCTGACTCCGAGCTACTTACAGAACCTTATTAGATGCTGAGACACATCAGTGCACTGCACTCTCTTCATTGCCTGTTTTTGTCACACGCACCTGCTCTACATTCAGGATTTTATTTGAGCCTGAATTCTCTGTGCATACGGATCAGCTAAATTACCCAAAAAATACAAATAAATCAGGTTTATACAGTTGGCATCAGTGTTGTTACCGTTAACCTAAAACTGAAACTATTACAAATGATTTTCATTAACTGAAAAAAAGTTTAAATAAAATACATGTAAATATTAGATGAAAAATATCAACTTAAAAATGTATTTAAAAAAATATAGAGAAATGCTACTACCTGAAATATAATTATTTAATCTAAAGCATGCCAAAATTACATTAAAATATATTAAAAAGTTATATAAAACTATTTCAAAATATGAATAAATGCAATGCTTATTTTAAGATCAAATTCTCGCATTGACAAACCATTAACTATGACTTTGCCTCATTAAACTCGTAATTTGCTGTTTATTAATGGTTAGTAATGTAGTTGTTGAGTTTAGGTATTGGGTAGGATGAGGGATGTAGAATATTGTCATGCAGAATGTGCTTTGAATAGCCAATATGTTAATAACAGGCATGCTAATAAGCAACTAGTTAATACTGAGAATTGATCCCTAAACTAAAGTGTTAACAGTGCATTAATAATATATTAAATGTCAAAATAACACTGGTTTGCACAATACAAATACATATAAATAAAAACAGGATTGTTACCACTTAAATTTAGTTTTTGCTATAATATTTCTGGATCACTGATCCAAAAGAGGTTGTTCTCATAAAGAAAATAATATAATCTAAGAATACAGAAAACTATTTCCAGCCTAAAGATCATACTTTTACATTCATGTTTAATACATTTTAAAAGTTTAATACAATTATTATGAGTTCTTTCTCACAATTAGTTTTTCTTATTTTAAATGGTCCTGACGAGACTAAAAAAAAGACAATTTAAGGAGATATGGATTTTTGCTTCACTGGTGTCACCAAATGAAAGTGGGAAATAAAAAAATCAGAGTAAAGACCCTTTTCAGTCAGGTTTCTGAAACACTCCCCCTGTCTGCCATTGGCTGAACACACAGGTAGCCCCGCCCCAAACAAACACTATTGGTTGAGCCAGTATTGCTGTGTCAGATTAGTATAATCTTTTTTATTTTTTTATTAAGATAGTTCGGATAGGAGAAAATAATTTCAGTAATTAAAACAGTTACATGCATTATCATTTGTTAATTTTATAGAGAACACTGTTTTGAATCAAAACAATCACTCTGTATTTGCAGATGACATGATCATGTATTGAAACATGTTTCGTTTGAACTTTTGCCCCATGCGTTTAAAATCCGATTTTTAGGTCAGGTCTCAAAGGTCAGGCTTTTGTCTGTTTTACCTCCCCCTATCTTTTTAGCATGCCTCTATCCGGTCTCTGTAAACAAGAGGGTTGCTGGGGACTGAGGCTCTCTGTGTTTCCATGGAGCAGCTGCAGGAAGAGACTGTGAGAACCACATCCATCCCACAATGCTCCTCTTAAACCAATGGCAGGAATGTGTCCGCTCAGACATGTCTGCTCACATAAACTTGCTTTTATACGCAGAGACCCATAAGGACTTAAACACACACACAGAACCATACCATAACAGCTAGAGCCTATTAAACCTGACCAAAACCAGCCATTTCAGCATTCAAATCCTCAGCACATCATACTGTGAAAAGTGACACAGTAAAGTACTGCAAACCTTAAAAAAGCAACCACAATTCTGTTTGCTAACAGCACAAACCATATGAAATGGTTTGACAAGCAGCGATAAGGTGGCATATGCAATACATTAATATGTCAACACATAAGAGGAGGAGGAACACTAAAAATTATCATGCTAACAAATCAACATTTAATTAGACTTACTGTGCACGCTCTCAGTATAAACAAACAAATGATAAAATAAATAAACAACCAATTAGCAATGATAGAGGACTTAAAGAAGAGTATGTATAATGCTTTTGTGTGGCACCTATATGCAATGTATCTGTAACAGGGCGAGCGAGACGTGAGGCATGCGGATCCATGTGCAAGCTTTTATTAATAGACATGGTCAAAAACACAGGCAGGGTCGAACAAATGGCAAACAGGTATATTGAGGGCAAGACAGATGAGTACTCAATTAAACGGGCATGGTCTTCGATCGGCGAACAATATCCAGAGGGCTTGACAAGAGGAGTAATCCAGGTACACGAGCAATGGTCCAGGCAGGGGCAAACAGAGTCCAAATGGAAGGCAAAGGGTTAATCCAAGATACAAAGCAGAAGATCAGGAACCAGACAACAAGGCAACACGAAAAGACTAGACTTAAACTATGAATGGCTCTGTAAAGCTGCTAACACTTGGAGAATGATAAACGCAGAACAATACATGAGACTAAACACCAAAACAAACACGGACAGGCTTGGTATGTAGCTAACACTAGGAGAGTGCTAAAAAAATGCTCGGCAACTAAATCAGGATCTAGTTGCAGAGAGAGTGTTTTATATAGTGTGTGTAATAGCTCTTAGGTGAGCGTGTGATTGGTGACAACTGTTTGATCAGTGCATTCAGCTGTGTATGTACAATCAGCTGTGCATGTGTCATCAGTGTAATGGATGATGGGAAATGCACTCCAGTGTGATGTGTGGTGTGAGAGTCAATATGATGGAGAGGTGACCTCTTGTGGCAGTCGGACAAAAGACCACAAACCAGATTTGTGACAGTATCAGTGTAAACAATTGATTTGTGCTTATGTGTAACATATTCCACAATATTGTGCCAATTTTTGCTTTAGTTAATGTAATAGTTTAATCAAAGTAAATAGTGCATTCAATACTACAACGTATACTAAAATACTTAGCCAGCTACAAGTCCATAAAGGAACACATTTTGAAAGCAGACTTGATCGCAGGTCCAGGATATCGAAGCCCTATAGAACAGAATGTGTCAGACACAAGAAAATAAGGCCAACTAACGAGGACAGCTAAATATACCACTACAGGCGTTCTGCTCTCTCCCTCTCTCATCTCTCTCTCTCTGAAGGTTACCTTGCTTTCATTACACCAGGACACATTTAATATCAGCTCTATGATCAGGCCTGGTGAGCCTATAAAGAGCTCTATCCAAGGTTTGGACCATCGTAATCTTCAAATTAGACACTCTTATTTCTGTGCCCAAGGCTAGAGTAGAAAAACGTAGAAATTATCTCATTATTTTGTTCACCCTCATGTTGTTCTGACCACATTTGCTGTTTTTATTTATTTATTTTTCTGTGGGACATGGAAGTAGTTTTTTTTAGCATTAATTCGCAACTCATGTCATACAACATTTTTTTTATATTGACCAGGGCTGTCGAACTCCAAAAAACTAAACAGTAATAGTACTTTTATGATGTCATTTTTGTGTCATTTTTTTAGCTCTACAGACCATGGGCCTGTGCGTAAGCTACAACGTAGCCTAGCTGCGGTATAAAGGTGCACTACAACTGCTTATTTTTCATTGCACCATCATTTAGTGGAAACCTAACTATGTTTAAACTAAATATTTACAGACATTTCTGACCATTAATGGTAGGGATTAAAACAGCAGATTAATTGAATAATTCCATTAGTAAACTCATGTTTTACATGACAAATTTAAATTATTTAGGCACATACAGTATGATATGTGTTGACATTTACACACATTTCAAGAAAGAGAACATTATGTGAATAAATTGCATCTAAAAATCAAATCTAAACAGCACACATCCAAGTGCATGCCAAATAAAATGAACCATAATGAATAAATGTTTTTGTCTGTGTGTGTGTGTCAGTATTTATTTACTTTTTACTTTTTAGTCATTTAGCAGACGCTTTTATCCAAAGCGACTTACAAATAAGAAAAAGTAACTAAAACTATTAGTTAAAACTCCATAAATACTATATATACACATTTAAGAAAATTGAGAAATTAAATAAAATGACAAATGCATACAACAACATTTAAAACTAAACATTTAAATGAAAACAAAAAATAAAGCTAAAAACAATTAAAAATATTAAAACAACCCAAGGTATGAGTATAAAAATGATTCTAACATGACACTAAGCCAAACACCCATATATATATATATATATATGGGTATATAAGACCTAACTGGTGTGACATAATACTCGTTCCTTGGCAGAATTAGATAAAAATAGTTTCCAACTACACCATGCAGTCTTTGTTCTTTCACACTGCATTTTTGAGAATATAGAGATTTGAATTGCACTCTTAAGAGAAGCAACATTTCGATTAAATGTAATAATTACAAGAAATGAAATAAGCAGAGCTCGGAAGCATTAGCTATTAACAGCATGAAGTAATTTATCCACACACTCCACTTGTTAGGGTTGTTTCTGTATTGCTAATGACTCTATGCCATTGAAAAGCAGTCATATGTGACAGTGTCATTAATGGCTTCTCGATTCTCATTCGCTCTCTCTATATGGTAGCGGTCTTGCTCCTGATTAAAAGACTTTAATAAGACGTACATCTACTGTTCTCTCACACTTAACTGACTGGGCCATACAAACATTTAAGTCTCAAGTTTGTGGTTATTACATAGCACACATATTGAGAAATGGGTTATATAGGGGATTATTCAATTATAGAGGCACTATAAACACTTAAAATCTAAAACAAAAATCAAATCTCTTCACTTTAAGATAATAATAATAATAAAAATAAATAAATCAGAACACTTTGGCAGTGACACCTAAACAACTGCTCTTACAATAATGATGCAAAAACTCTCTACTTCACTGCCCTGCTAGAGATGTGCTCTCATTTTGTATCTCATTTCAAAAATGTATTTTATATTATTATATTTTAAAATTAATATTATTACTTTTATTTGTTCTCTCAAATAGTAAATGCAGTGAAAATATAATTTAGTAAGTTCTTAGGATTTTTTTTCTAATTTCTGGAGGCTATTATAATCTGCCCTTTAAAACTACAATTCATATATAATTCATACTAGGGAATGGAACAGTTCCCCTAATCGAAGTATAACTCAGAATGTATTGAGATCGACTACAAGCAATAATTGGCAGCATTATAAAAAACAGTCCCATTATTTTTATACAGTAATGGCCTGATGAAAGCAATTCGAAAGTGCATTTTTATCTGTACTTGACATCCTTTCTCACCTATTTTGTTGTAATACAGCTGCTAATTTGAAAAAAAAAATTTGGAGTTCATGTGGAATATTAAAAGCATGCCTTGTGGATGACATTTGCATTGACTATTTATAAAATTGTGCTTCGTATGCTTGTACCAACACTGGCATGCCACTTTTAGTTGATTCAGCAACCATTTACCAGATGACCTGCCCTGACCCATCATATGACCTGACCTCGTCTTGCCCCTCTGATTGCTAGATCAATGCAAATGTTGAAACTGGTTAGAGATAAGAATGTTTTATGTTCATAAATGGTTTAAACTATGCTGCTTGACCTAGTTCATTTGGCTGATAGTGCTGAGCAACACACTCATTAAGGACAGGTCTAAGAGCAGCTGCGTACTTTTGCTTTATGATCTGTCACATGCCATGGAGAAGTGTCCATTGTATAAAATTGTATACATGGAGGTGACAGGCAGAAAGGTGTCTTGGGAAATAGCGACGTGGGTGGAGGAAGTGGGGGAAGGGAAATATTCCAGAGGCTCAGAGCCAGATGGTCATTGATATAGAGGTGGCCCAGTTACAGTATGTTATACCATCTCAGGAACATGAGGACGCACTGTACTTACAGTCTTTTGCAGCTACGTTTGTCTTGGTGTGATTTATGAGGATGCACAGCATACGTGACACAAAGACTCGTTAGGTGCCAGCAAACATCTCTTATTAGTAATACTGTTGCTCTTGCTCATTTACTCCTGAGGCTTTGACCAGACAACAGGCCCAAGATGGCAGTGTTAAAAAATGTTAGTACCACCTGTAATTTTTTTTAATGGGTTTTTTAATTTACTAATTTAACTCTGATCAATCATAAAGTCATTATTTGGTCAGCAAGTCTTAATTATAAAAAGGCCTTAAGTTGATTACACTGATTGCAATGTATATTTCATCAATACATTTGATTATGTGTCATCCCTTAGTAATAACCTTCATCTTTTACTTCTGCTGACTTCACATTATATAGGAACAAAGAAGTTTACAGTCTTCCAAAGTAGAATTAATTTCATCAGCCCATTAGACAACATTGAAAAAATAGTGGATCCAAACTAGATTATATTTGTCTGCATTGTCTTTTCTTATTGTATCTAAATCTTTATGATAAAAAAGACATGTCTAGTGACTCTTTCAGGTTTTTGGTAATTAAAATAATATAAAGATATGATAATGCAATTAAAAATATATAATTGATGTATAGAAGCATATACCTGAACGTTACATTTAATTTTTTTATTTTACTATTTAATATAGCTTTTTTTACCCAAAATACTATTTTGAGATTTGTTTTTAAATCAAATTTAACATACTTCTTGATAACATTTACTTAATAAGCATCACTTTGTAATGACTTTGCATGACTCTCAGAGATTTTGAGGAAAGACTCTAGTAAAAAAAAAAAAAAACTATTGCATAATTTATTTAAAATGCATTTATTTCATACTAAGTATACTTGAAATCCTTAAGACTTTCTGATATAAAAATATAACTAAACTTCTTTTGGAGTATTTCTTTATTGCACAATACCCTTTTTAATATTATGCTTAAAATGTGTTTTAATATCACTATTAAGTTTTACTTTATACCTGTTTAGTATACCAAAAGTAAAATTGCTGGGCATTTTTATTAAGTACATAAATATGTGCATGTATTTGTAGTATACTTTCAAATACATTTTATTATTTTTTCACTAGGGGAGGGAAGAATCTTTACAAATGAGATCCTACAGTTTGTGCAAGACTCTCATAATGTGTTACTTTTCTATCAGATTCTAATTGATTCTCTTTTTTTCAGTCTGTTCTCAGTTCTCAAGAGGAGTTTATGCTATTTTTGGATTTTATGACAAGAAGTCAGTGAACACAATATCGTCGTTCTGTGGGACACTGCACGTCTCCTTCATCACACCAAGCTTTCCCTTGGACGGAAATCAGCAGTTTATCATTCAGATGCGACCAGACATCAAAGGGCCTCTCCTGAGTCTCATTGAGTACTACAAATGGGACAAGTTTGCCTACCTGTACGACAGTGACCGAGGTAAGGCACTGCACTGCATTATTCAACACCATATAAACACGACGTGTGTGAGCTGAGGAAAAATAACAGATTTACTTTTAAACAGGATTCCATTTGCGTCTTGCCACTGGGAAGGCTTTCAGGCACATCAGCTGGTTTGTTGTTTAGCCCAAATCATCACTTTTGGATGAAGCCATTCCTTTAGCATTTTAAAATAAATATGAGTAAAGCATCTCATCGCTTAAAGGTGGTGCATGGGGCATCGTTAAAATGCAGTGCTTGGGACAGTATTATAACTCACACAATGGTATGACGCTATATAAAAGCAATTCACAATATTTGATGCTGCAGATAAGATTATGGCTGTTGCATTCAGAATATTCATATTTAAGGATATTAGCCTTGTCAAAAGACATATCTACAATAAACCGCAGGGTTTTTTTTGCACCTTGAGCTGGAGTGAGCAGGATCCAGCATTATTAAAGGTTCATTTTGTGTTTG
Source organism: Ptychobarbus kaznakovi (assembly GCA_027422405.1). Lineage (NCBI taxonomy): Eukaryota > Metazoa > Chordata > Actinopteri > Cypriniformes > Cyprinidae > Ptychobarbus > Ptychobarbus kaznakovi. The sequence goes on along the minus strand of CM049811.1, from coordinate 17,039,845 downwards.
TTGGACCCACTGGTCTTTTGTTTCACAGCTTTCTAATTGCCTCAAGCTCGTCTGTGTCTCTACTCTCCATTTCTTTCAATCTCCCTTTCTGTCTCACTTATTTTCCTCTGTCACCCTCCAAGTCTGGCTTTCTTTGATGGTTGCGGAGGTTGTGTGGCATAAATGAGAACATGAGTCTCTGAGGACCGTGGTGTCGTAAATGCCTGTAATGGCAATGTTTTATTAACTGTGAGGTTGCCACTTTAACTTTCCTGTGATGAAGATCAGTATATACACAATGTGTCATTTATCATTAATTAATATTAATAACGTATATATAACCCAATGTTCCCAAAAATCCTCTTTGTGTGTGCATTTGCTTGTATGCCTTTGTGACTGTTTGCTTTTGTTGCGAGCTGAATCTGCATTATTTATTTCAGACGTGTGTGGTTGTGTATGTGGGATGAAATATGCACCTTGACGCACACGTTTACATCACCCGTCATACTAATTAGGTTGATCGACGCTGCATTCCCATGGTAACCATTGTGCTGTGTGTGTTATTAATGTGTCAGTGTTACTGTGTGAGAGCAGCAGCTCAGCGCCTGTGGTCATGATACATTTCACTGGTGAGATCAGTCATAATGCAAACTTAATGCCACATCCACATTCCTCCAGTCCTCCATTTGTGCAAATAATGTGGAGGATTTAAAGTATACGTGCACTGCATCTTATTGGATACGTAATATACTGTATATTTACAGATGCTTTACGTGCTGTGGTTGATTCAGTTCAGTATTCAATAACAGTGTGAAATTTATCAATTTGAAATAAGTTCAGTTCAGCTTAAGCATTTCTACAAAAGGCAGCAATGTCTTTATTAAACAACACACTTACACTTAGTGATGATCAGATATCATCACTTTCAGTCATGTCTAAGTTGAATATACTTAAAAATTGCTCGATTAAAATGGTGACTTTTGAGTAAGCCATTTTTCAGTGGTGCATCTACAGTATGTCTGCAACCTTTATTACACTTGTGGTATTTACCAAATATTTGTTGAATAATAGTCTAAAATAAGGTAATTATGAATAATAAAAGCTTTTTGGAGTATTTATTTATTACATTTTTCACATTTTATAGCAAAAAAAAAAAAAACATAAATGTGAAGATGTTTCTTATGATAAAAAAGACTGCATTTATTTGATCAAAAAACACAATAAGAACTGTAATAGTGTGAACAATTTAAAATAACTGTTTTTTTAATATATTTGAAAATGTAATTTATTCATATGATGGCAATGCTGACATTTCAGCAGCCATTAATCATATCTTCAGTGTCACATGATCCTTCAGAAATCATTTTAATATGCTAATTTGGTGCTCAAGGAACATTTCTTATTATTATAAATTTTCAAAGCAGTTATTCTGCTTAATATTGTTGTGGATTTTTTTTAGGATTCTTTATTTTGTTTTATTTTATATTTTGTTTTGTATTGTTTTTTTTCCAAGAACATTTGTTTGAAAAATAAATCATACTGTCTTTATTGTCACTTTTGATCAATTGAATGTCCTTGCTGAATAAAAGTAATACAATTATTTGGTTGAAAAAAAACATACTATCAAATCAGACTTTTTGTATTTTTTTTTAAAAAATACAGACAAGTGACTTTTTCTCTTCATTTCATTAATTTCTTCAAGTCCATCACACACCACTGCATTTTTTTAGCCCGGGTAACCTTCACAGATATACACACTTGTTGCTGCATTAAAGTTTTAATATACTGCACAAGTTTTAGTAAAGAAATGGCTGATGGGTTAATAAAGAGTTTATTCAAGCTCAATATTGAGCACTTAAGCAGGAAACAAATTCATAATTTATAGTCCCAGAAAAGCTTTTATTTTTAAACCACAGAGTGTGGAAGTGAAAGTGGCTGGTGGCCAGGGTGGTAGCTGTTGTGCTTATATAAATTATGGGAAGGTTCCAGTTTAGTGTTTTGTTCAGTGGCGTGGATGTGAAGACGTGATGGATTCTTACAGCCTGCTTGGTGCTTTCTGCATGATAGGTTGATCGTTTTAGATACTTTCTGCATTACTCACCTGGTGGAGATGCCAGCATCCTCATACACTGGATGCTGATGAGCAGTGAAGTGACTGTAGCTGAGGGTCATTTCGTCACCCTTCCTGCTGCCCATGTGGATCTGGCGTGTCGCTGTCCGTGGTCCTGGAACGCATGAGACAGGGGACCCGGAGCGAAGCTGACACACTCATATAAACTCACCAACGCTCTCTCATGCTTGTTAGCTAGTGTGTTGTCATCAGGGACAGGTTCATGACAAAAGAGAAATATGCTTACAACTGGAAAACAACCAGAATTTCTGTTTCAGCAGGTCATTAAATGTAAAGTTTGCCTGGATTGTGCAAGGACAGTCACTGCTCCCCATCTCCTTTGACTTTATCTTCTCTTGGTGGTTTGCTTTGTTTTAAAGTGTATTATATAATCAATAAAAGATTGGCTGTGCACAGAGACTAACTCTCCCTCACTGTGAGACTCATCCATAACCTCTGCATAATTGGGATGGCTAATTAAATCAGTGTAACACCTCTGAAGATCTACAAAGATCCAGCTGCGTAGTGCTTAGGGAGAGACAATCAGATTATGTAATACATTTGACATCACAGTTCAATAATGGAGACCCCGTACTGGGAAACTAATAGACAGATATTGAACCACAACCATTATTCATTAAGGTTTCACTCATGTTTATGCAACAAGATTATGGAGCACTACGTAAAATAATAAAATACATACTACAAATACACAACTGTTTAAAAGTTTGCACCCAGTAAATATTTTTTTTCTTTTAATGAGCAAGAATGCACATAACTGCTGAAAATGACAGTTTCTAACCAACCAACAAACGAACGAATGAACGAACAAAAACAAACAAACAAAAATGAATGCTGTTCTTTTGAACTGTCTATTCATTAAAGAATCTTGGGGGGAAAGTATTACAGTTTCCACAAAAAATTAAGCAGCACAACTGTTTTCAACACTGATATTTTTATTAATAATAATTATTATTTATTTATTTGAGCAGCAAATCAGCATATTATAATGATTTCTGAAGAGGATCATGTGAAACTAAGACTAAAGTAATGACTGCTAAAAGTTCAGCTTTGTCATCACAGGAATAAATTACATTTTAAAATAATTCAAATAGAAAACAGTTATTTTAAATTGTAAATATTTCACAATATTAGGTTGTATACAGTGTTTTTGATCAAATAAAATAAACGCAACCCTGTTTAGCATAAGATAGTTACTTAAAAAGCATAAAAACATTACAGACCCAATCTTTTGAATGGTAGTGTAGATGTCAAATGCATTATTGTTGTTGTTATTTTGTTTGTTGGTGTTTTCATTTTGCCCAAATAAGTGTTACAAGGTTAAATCTTTTTACATTTCTAATGACAATTTTTTACACAACATGGTTAAGTAAATTGCTAGCAAATTAAATAAATTCATATTGAGTCAGGATTTGCCTGCATATAGTTAAATCTTCAGCTTCTTGTCACCCATCAGGCATTCCTAGATTCAGAAGTGATTTTGGAGTGCGCTGGAACAATACTGAACAGAAGTACTATTATCTCATTTGCTCCTTAGGTTTTAAGTGACCCACATCAGGATTTCCTAGATTGAGAAGTGATTTTGGAGTGTGCTGGAGTAATAATGCATTTCAGAGCTATCGTCTCATTTGTTAGAACTAATGGTCCTTACTAACGAGCTTTTAATCACTTATCTCCAAGAATAGCTGTAAGCCTTGATCCTCATGTCTCTAAGCCACACATTTAACAAAGGTTAAACACAGGAGCCCACTGTGCCTCGCACTCCCTGAGATTTTATCGATTCCACGATTCATGTACTCTGTCGAAACATGACACACTGTTTTCATATTCTTAAAAATCAAATACACATATCTAGCATACAAACCCTCACTCACATTGACTTACTTAATAAGTGCTGTAGCTGTTATGCTGTCACGCTTAATCGATTGTTTTAGTTGTTTACCTCCCCTGTGACTGACAGAAATGAGAATGCCAATTTTAGAGTTTATTATCTGCATCAAATCCTCCATGGAGTATTATTAAGTATGTAACTGGCAACCAGTGATTCGAAAAGGTGTGACGTACTGTAAATCATGCAAAGAAATTGAAACAAGAAAATTACATATCATAAGTTGCTTAGCCCAAAGTCCAAAATGTGAAGCATCTGAGATGTTGCATATTTCTTTGCAGAGGTAACTTTATTAAAACTATTTTTAAGCAGCCTAGTTTGACCTTTGTAGCTTTTTATGCTTCCTAGCATCTACCAAAAACCTAATCTGTTCCTCTTCCTCATAATCAGGACTTACCACTCTCCAAGTTGTGCTGGACACAGCAGCAGAGAAGAAATGGCATGTGACCGCCATCAACGTGGGCAACATGAAGGACGAGAAGAAGGACGAAGCATATCGCTCACTCTTTCAGGACCTAGAAAACAAGAAGGAGCGGAGAGTGATTCTTGACTGTGAGCAGGACAAAGTTAAAGATATCATGGAACAGGTATACATATCAACTGATGCACTGAAGAGTTCTGACGTAATTGACATTATGACATTGTCATCTTAGCATGCAGTATTTCAGAAAAAAAGTGCTCCTAACATGAGCTGGTTTAGCTGCAACTGTATTTATTTTAAGTCCTTGTCATTTGTATGGGTGATGAAATAATGCAGACAGTGCATGCAAACAAGCTAATCAAAGCAAAACAAAACAAATGCATTATCATTTAATAGTTCAGGGTCAGCCAGGCAGTGCTGGAAAATAATGGTTGCCACAAAAAATATTGACACTTTGGGCCCAATTTGGACATTTTCACTTGGCGGTGTACTCACTTTTGCCAGTGGTTTATACATTAATGGCTGTATGTTGAGTTATTTTGAAGGGACAGCAAATTTACACTGTTATACAAGCTGTACACCCACTATTTTACATTGTAGCAAAGTGTCATTTCTTCAGTGTTGTCACATGAAAAGATATAATAATATATTTACAAAAATGTGAGGGGTGTACTCACTTCTGTGAGATACTGTGTATACACCAGCACAACTGTTTACAATATTGATAATAATAACTTGAGCACTAAATCAGCGCATTAGAATGATTTCTGAAGGAGCATGTGACACTGAAGACTGGAGTAATGGCTGCTTAAAATTCAGCATTTCGTCACATAATAAATTACATTTCAAAATATATTAAAATAGACACCAGTTATTTTTAATTGTAAAAAATATGTCCCAGTATTTATAGTATTTTATTCATACTTTAAATTTTTGTATTAAATAAATGCACATTTGGTGAGTGTAAGGGACTTTTAAACTTTTTTTTCATCTTTATATAAACCACAAGTCTACATAATACTTAAATAACAATATAAAAAAATAACAATCAAAGCAACTTAGAACATTTTTCAGAGCACCGTAACTATGAATCATTAATTAGGCTGTACAAACAGACGCCATTAGCGGGCAGAAAAGTCCTCATGAGATGGGTTTTTCATTCACACTCGCTGCACCCTCGGGGAAGAGCTATTGATTTGTATTTAAAGCCTGCAGAAGTGTGTTTAACCAACCACTAGAATCAATGCAGCTGATCTGGGCTCTATAATATAGCTTTATCTACACACACAATTGCACATTCACATCACAAGTACACCATCAGCACACAAACCTCTCAGACTGCTTTTATTTCTGTCCATCTCTTTCTGGCTGGCAATGTGGAGCAGTTCACATTTTCTTATCTTTATCTAAAATATATTTATGAAGTGTAGCTTTATTTCATTGATTTGATGAGCTTCATTGTTCTCTTTGCAGGTCATAACTATTGGCAGGCATGTGAAAGGATATCACTACATCATAGCAAACCTGGTAAATTATCAAAACTGTAACACTACCAAAGAACAGCATGTCTTACTGAAAATATGCAAAAATGCTGAGAAATCCATGTCATATTTTCAGGGTTTTGTGGATGGAGATCTTTCAAAAATCCAATACGGTGGAGCCAATGTTTCCGGCTTTCAGATTGTGGATTTCGATGACCCTCTGGTATCTAAATTTGACCAGCGCTGGGAAGCCCTGGAGGAAAAAGAATATCCTGGAGCAGACAGCAAGATACGGGTGAGATCTGTGTGTGTGTGTGTGTGTGTGTGTGTGTGTGTGTGTGTGTGTGTGTGTGTGTGTGTGTGTGTGTGTGTGTGTGTGTGTGTGTGTGTGTGTGTGTGTGTGTGTGTGTGTGTGTGTGTGTGAGAGAGTGTGTGTGTGTGTGTGTGTGTGTGTGTGTGTGTGTGTGTGAGAGAGAGAGAGATAGTGTGTGTGTGTGTGTGTGTGTGTGTGTGAGACAGTCCCTTTTACTGTTTCAGACAGCTTCACTAAATATGATTAAAAGAGATGTTCAGGTAATTGCTACATGAACATAAAACCTCTTCATTAAAATGCCCGTGTAGTTCAGGCCATTTGCAGGACTTGTTAGTCCTTTTCAGATAAAATGTAGTCTCATTTGTCTTCTCACCAATTTACAAAGACTAAGTAGGTGCTTAATTTCCTGGGACTGAAATCAAGTGCTTCATTCTTACATTACCAATGAATCCTGAAAATGCATATTTTAGAATTGAGAATGCCTTTTAAAATACAGTTAATTCCTGAATTTGCATTGAACGTACATTGCGGTAGTAAGCAAATTCAAATATAATGAAATTCATGTAACTGCTATTATTTCCTGCGACATCTTTACTAAATAAATGTTAAAGGGACAGTTCACCCAAAAATGAAAATTATGTCATTGATTGCTCACCCTCATGTCGCTCCAAACCCATAAGACCTACATTCATCTTTGGAACACAAATTAAGATTTTTGACAAAATCCGAGAGCTCTCTGACCCTGCATAGACAGCAATGCAGCAACTAACGTAACTACCATGTTCAAGGCCCAGAATGTTATCATTAAAATAGTCCATGTGACATCAGTGGTTCAACTGTAATTGTATGAAGCCATGAGAATACTTTTTGTGCACAAAGAAAACAAAAATAACTCTATTCAACAATGTTTTTATCTACCATCACAAGAGTACCACAACGTATGCATGTGCATTCCTCTGCTTATAAACAAGCCGCAGCACATCCGGGTTCTACGTCACCGGCTCCTGCATCAGCAGCACCATGTGCATGCGTGGTACTCTCGTGAATGCACATTGAATTGAATGCTATTGCTATTATCACCTACAGTACGTATTTTTCAGGTTTTCTTTTCCAACCATGTTAACTAATTCCTTACCATCTCTCTCTCTTTGTATCCAGTACACTTCAGCACTGACATATGACGCAGTTCAGGTGATGACTGAGGCCTTCCGTTACCTGCACAAACAGCGAATTGACATCTCCCGTAGAGCTAACAATGGAGACTGCCTGGCCAATCCTGCTGTACCTTGGGCACAAGGGGTGGAGATAGAGCGTGCCCTTAAACAGGTGACAAGTCATTATGCCAACCTGCTCAATAAGCACAAGGAACTCTATATAATTGTATTGTTTATATTGGGTTGTTAAAGTATTTGAAAAATTAAATCTTAGCTTAAATAAGATTTTGAACACAGGTTTTCACTTTTAGAGGCTATTTTAGATATTTGAACTTTTTTGAAAAAGAAAAGAAAATGCCTCAAAAATGAAATGATTTTTATTTCCTGTCATGTCATTTTCATGCAGGTGAGAGTTGATGGTCTCACTGGTAATATTCAGTTTGACCAATACGGAAAGAGAGTGAATTACACAGTCAATGTCATGGAACTGAAAAGCAATGGACCAGTTAAGGTAAGGTTTGGTTGTAAGTAAAGTGTATAGAAAGGAATGCAGTTACAAGTGACTCACAAATGCCTCTGTTTTTCAGATTGGCTATTGGAATGAAGTTGACAAAATGGTTGTGACAAAGTCTGATCTCTTCCCAAATGAGACAATGGGGCTGGAAAACAAGACTGTGATCGTCACCACTATTCTAGTAGGTCACAGTTGTGGTTTTTCATACTATTATGCTGTATTGTTAAAGTATGTGCTCCTTGACAAGGTGTTCCCTGCTGTCTTTTTCAGGAAGCGCCGTATGTAATGCTAAAGAAGAATGCTGACCTTTTTGTGGATAATGAAAGATATGAGGGGTACTGTGTGGACTTGGCAGCTGAAATAGCAAAACACTGTGGATTTAAATATCAGCTGAAAATAGTATCAGATGGCAAATATGGAGCCAGAGATGCAGAGACGAAAATCTGGAACGGAATGGTTGGAGAGTTGGTTTATGGGGTAAGAAATATATGTATTTTTAAAACCTTCAAAGTTGGATATAATTGATAAGTAGCTTCTAAACTATTAGCATCATCATTTCCTATGATGAATGAGTATTATATCTCTTTGATTTTAGAAAGCTGATATAGCAGTGGCTCCACTGACTATCACTTTAGTCAGAGAAGAAGTCATCGACTTCTCAAAGCCATTCATGAGTTTGGGAATCTCCATCATGATCAAGAAGCCTCAGAAATCCAAGCCTGGTGTTTTCTCATTCCTGGACCCACTGGCGTATGAGATCTGGATGTGTATTGTGTTTGCCTACATCGGCGTAAGCGTGGTGCTTTTCCTGGTCAGTCGTTTCAGTCCATATGAGTGGCACACAGAGGAATATGAGGACGGCCAGATACAGACTAACGAGTCAACCAATGAGTTTGGGATTTTCAACAGCCTTTGGTTCTCTCTTGGAGCTTTTATGAGACAGGGCTGCGATATTTCACCAAGGTTTGTTCTTGATCTTGCTTGGTCTTTGGTCAAAAGATATTGATTTAAGATGAATTATTAGTTATATAATATATAAATGCATCATTCATTCAAATTCATCATTCATTCATTCATTATATATATTCCGAAATTAATAAATATACTACACTAAAACATTGCATATTTAGATGATCGTTATTCATTATGCATGATAGACTTACCTAAGCAGGCAAAGCAAATTCTGCCTAGCAGCTATTTTAACAAATACCTTAAAATCATTAGTCAGACATCTGTTCAGACTTCATGTTGACTTCAAAGTCCTTAGTCACCAACTCAAAAATATATTTTCAGAGGTCATACAAGACTTCACAGTTTCAGAAATACAGTGAAGTTGCATTTAAATTGAACATATGTTGAAGCCTATTCGCTGAGAATTAACATTTGCTGAGATTTTTAACTGCGATCATGCTGTCAAGTCTAATAGTTCCCATTGGACATTTTTCATCAGGTCTCTTTCTGGCCGCATAGTTGGAGGAGTCTGGTGGTTTTTCACCCTGATCATAATTTCATCCTACACGGCTAACTTGGCTGCCTTCCTAACAGTGGAGAGGATGGTGTCTCCAATCGAAAGTGCAGAGGACTTAGCAAAGCAATCAGAGATTGCTTATGGAACATTAGATTCTGGTTCAACAAAAGAGTTTTTCAGGGTAAGAGCCATTTTCCTCACTGTAATCCATATAATCCATATGCCTACTTTTTCTTTAATTTTGCATTTGCAATTTGGTTTTAAATACTATTAATAACGCACCTTTGTTGAATTTTCCAAAGGCTAATATAAAATGTGAACCTAAATGCTAAATCCAAGGCTGCTTTGCTTATTGTGTTTGGCTTAACCATTTTGAAAGATTGTAAAAAATGTAAATTAATCCATGCATCTTTTTTTATTTTCCAGCGTTCCAAAATCGCTCTGTTTGACAAAATGTGGACGTACATGAAAAGCGCAGAGCCCTCTGTATTTGTTAAGACGACAGCAGAAGGTGTAATGCGGGTGAGGAAGTCCAAGGGGAAGTATGCATACCTGCTGGAGTCCACCATGAACGAGTACATCGAGCAGCGCAAACCCTGTGACACTATGAAGGTCGGAGGGAACCTGGACTCCAAAGGCTACGGCATCGCCACCCCCAAAGGATCCTCATTAAGGTGGGTGGAATAGTATAACAATGTGTCCAATGTTGTTATAGTATCCCACCTACCCTGATGTAGCTGTGCTCATGTGTCCTGGTTTGTATTAGAGTTAAATGTGGTAGCCAGATACATTAGAGCCAAAAAAATGATGGATAAAAAAATCCATTTAAACAAAATTTAGGAAAATATTAATCATGCAGATTTTTTACATATTAAAAAATACCTACTTTTTTCTATCTTATTTACACTTACATTAATTATATTTGAAAATCTTTATATACATTATATATTAAAATACCTAATTACTCTAAATTTTACATGATATTAGTCAATTTGTTCATGATTTGAAATCAAGTTTAACATAATGCTAATATATAGATTAATATCTTTGAGATTTAGTCTTTTTCAAAAGTTGTGTCTTGTTTTTTGTCTTTTGAATGTTTCAAGGTTCTGCCTAATACCCTCTCCTATCATGTCTCCCATTTTTCTATATTCATTAATTATTGCTGTCTTTGCTTATATGTAATAATGTGATTTCTGAAATGTTGATTACCAAACCCTTGCAGTACACATTTTTCGTTAAAGAACATTAACAAAGATATGCTTTGAACTTCCAATTTGGCCGATCAAACCAAATTTAGCCATATTCACGTAACAGGTGGCACTGCTTGGGTTTACCAATGTTAATGCATTTATTGAAGTTATGCTGATATTTGATTGAGATGTATTTCATATTGCCTCATTATAGACAGTCTTCATTTAGTGGGATTCAATTTCTCCTCCTCCTGTGAACAGAAACCAATCTGGACAGATTTAAGAAGGGGGTGGGTGGGCCTTAGGACAAGATTGAATTATGTATGATGAAGATATAACCAACTTTTATTGCTGTTCTGCTGTCCTTCTTCTAGTAATGTTAATTGCAGGCCACTGCTATTAGTTATGGATGGGAGTACTGCGTTAAACTTCTCTATTCACAGCACTCTGAGCCACTTTCGTCAGTTAAACTCACCTAATATATGATATTAGTCTTCTAACAGCTTCATATTTTGAAAGGGAGGAGATATCATGATTTCTTCTAATGCGTATGTTAAAATGCTAACAAAAAGCAGTCTTCAGGTTTGAAAGAGGACCATTGACAATTGCTAGTTGGCTCACCCTGTCTTACAAGTTATGTTTTATCGTTTCAAGAAATGCGGTTAACCTCGCAGTACTAAAACTGAATGAACAAGGCCTGTTGGACAAATTGAAAAACAAATGGTGGTACGACAAGGGAGAGTGCGGCAGCGGGGGAGGTGATTCCAAGGTCAGCCCCAGAGAGCAAAGTGATGGGTAACTCAATGCAACACTCAAGTAAGCAGCAAAACAGCACAGGAACCAAAAGTCCAAAGGCGGACATTTTCCACAACACTGACAGGTTAAGCATTGTTAACCATTGCTAGAGGACACACACATAAACAAAACCACCAAAACTCTGCGATTGGTCATCGTGTGCAGCACACATTGCTGTTGCCCTTGCTGCGTACTTCAGGCGATACGTTAATGCACATTTGGCTCTGCAAAACTTGCATTTGCTTAGGCCAAATGGCGCATCAACGTCATAATCGCTACCGCAGTAAAGAAAAGAGGAGAGAAAAGGTGAACTCTAAGAGAGTTGAATCAGTGTGATGTAATAATAACATAAAATAACATTGATAATGTTATTTATGTTATTTCCCACGTGAAGAACGCCAGTAAACCTTGCAGTATTGAAACTCAGTGAGCAAGGCACCTTAGACAAGCTGAAAAACAAATGGTGGTACGATAAAGGTGAATGTGGATCCAAGGACTCTGGAAGTAAGGTTAGTCGCTGCAGGTTCTATGTGATCAAGCACACTTTTGATTAGTGGGAATTACCCATATTTAAATAATAATGACTAAAAAAATATGAAAAAATAATTTTTAGACACAGACAAGCATGAGATGCCTTGTTGAGATTATTTGACTAATGCCTGCAAAGCTACTAATGTCTGGTACCATCCACTGATAATTAAAAAGTAATGCATGCCACTTCAGTCATACGCACTTTTTTGTAATATCTGGTTTCCTTCCAGCTTCTCAATCTGAGAATCACAGATCCTGCTATTACTTACAGACTTGAGCTTAGAATAGCAGTTCTCAGACATTCATATCCAGAGCATACAACGAAAGACTTCAAATTGTTCAAGTACGAACATGATTTCTCTCAGGTCATTTGTAGGACCATCTACAAGGGTGTCCAAGATTCTTAAACGTCTTTGTTTCATTGTGTGTTAAGCTGTTTGATTGTGTTTTGTCAATTGTCGTATTGTGTTGATGTGCTTAGTGATGATGCTTACAGAAATATGTATATGTACAGTATGTGAAACCTGATACATCATGCTTTGCCATGTTTGCACTTTTATAATACAACAAATTATGGGTATATAAAACAATGCTCTTTGCAACGTAGCATAGGTTGTTTTCATGGCCACATAATCAAAGTACAACCTCAACCACTATAGGCAATATTCAGATTAGTGATTGATCAGATTATTTAGATTGATCAGAATATTCAGGTTAATTTAGGTACATATTTCTTAAAATTCTAATTTAATGAATTGCTATTATTGGACAAACGTTTTTTTTCTGCTAACCTAAAAGCCTATATTAACAGGTTTTATTCAAGTCAAAAACTGACTCAACCCAACTGCATACAGTTACACAAACAAAAATCAACAAAACACATTTTTTATAGGTTCAATTATTATTATTATATATTTTTTTTAAAAGTGGTTAAAATGTTAATTAAACAATGAAATGTCTTCATACATTTAAAAAAAAAAAAAATTCCAGGTCAACAGATCCTTAAGGTATTTTGCAGTGCAAAAAAAGTCAATTTTCACAAACGTTAGCTCTGTATATGTATATGTGTTTTGTGTTTTATGCGTGGTCATTTTGTGCACAGTACAGTACACTAATATTTAGAAAAGATTATCTAAATTACAGCTCCTCTCCCCAAAGGCCTTTGAGTAGGTGTGTATTTGTGTGTTAAACTCCTGCCTTTTGCCTACTATGCCTGTCATGTGCTTCCTTGTGTCTAATGCTATGCCTTCCATCCAGATGCCTCTCTCTTGAGCATCCCTTTAAATGGTCCTGTAGGCTTTCTTAGACAAGCGTAATTCATATCACAGCTAACCATAGCACATTAACCCCTGCTATAACTGTGAATTCAACAAAGAAATAATGTTTACTACAGCCATTAGCATATGGGAATGTAAGAGCTGTGATTATAAACCACAATGTTGGTTTTGTATATAAGTTTCAAGTGAATGTTAAAGGCTCTAGTAAATCCATCCCATTCAAGCAGAATTGTTGAATGCCCCCATTGCATTGCTTCAAGGGCACATTAACCAGTGGCACATTCTATTTAGTCCAATTAATGTTTTAGCATTATTGTCCTGAGCTGTGCATTTGTATCCACATAGACGTAAAACTGTCACTTAAATATAATGTTATTTATGCATACAGTATGAATGCTTATTACTGAGATCCTGTACTTTCCATGACCACTGACCCGTGTCTCGTATGCATTTACAGGAGAAGACCAGCGCTCTCAGCCTGAGCAATGTGGCTGGGGTCTTCTACATCCTAGTGGGCGGCCTGGGCCTGGCCATGCTGGTGGCCTTGGTCGAGTTCTGTTACAAGTCCCGAGTCGAGGCCCAGCGCATGAAGGTGGCAAAGAATGCACAGAATATTAATCCCACTTCCTCGCAGAATTCACAGAATTTTGCCACTTATAAGGAAGGGTACAACGTATATGGGATCGAAAGTGTAAAAATTTAAGGGGGTAGGATACGCGGCCGTCATTCCAGTCTGTCCCTGTGCACGCTTCTTTTGGCTTCCATCTGTTCCATTCCCTGAATGTTCTATTGAATGAGGAGATTTGGACCGTAAACTGGATCGTATGTACTGGTGTTCCTAGTGGAGAAAAAAACTTCCTTTCTCTCAGTCCACTGCACATATATTGGAGAGAAAAGTTTTTTGTACTCGTGTGATTTTGTTCTGTCAACCTCATTGTCATGTATGACTGTTGTTGTATCACCAATCCATATGGAAGCTTCTTTTTCAAAAGTCAGATTTGCGAAAAAAAATCTGAAGTGTGAGATATAAATAACAATTGTGAGATATGAACTTTTATGAGATATAAGCGAGATGTAAAATCATTATTCGGAAAAAAGAGATGTAAAATCAAAATTACGAGTTTATAAAATGTCTGAATTATGAGATAACATTTTTTTAAAAAGTCATAATTGCGTGATGTTAAGAACAAGGGTGTGTAGTTTAAAGACAAATCCTCTGAGAATATAAACTTGCAGTTACAAGAAAAAAAAAGAATTACGAAATTTAAACTTCTTTAGTTTATGCAAATTTGAGATCTAATTGCAATTGCAAAATGTCAGAGTTATGAGATAAAAAAAAAAAATCATAATTGTGCGATGTTAAGACCTAGTAGAAGAAAAGTTCAAACTACCAGAAAGAAAATGAAATAAATACAAACCTGAATTCCGAGATATATACTCAGAAATACGAGTTTATAACTTGCAACTTTGAGATATAAACTGTGATTGTGAGAAAATTGTGAGTGAACAAGTCAGAATTGTGAGATAAGAAGTCGCTGACCTGACAGAAACAAGCCTCCAGACCCATCTCCCTCATTCCCTGCTTGCGATATGATTTCTGAAATGGTGATTGCTCGCAACTTTGCTCCTCATTTTTGATGTGTTTCCACTACATCGAATTCATGTCTGCATTTTCAACTAAACATTTAAAAAATAAGCTTGAAGCCAGTTTGCGAAATCCGCTCTAACTTTCCTTCATCTCTCTGTTTGGTGTGTGTGCGTGGATGTTTGTTTCTCCGTTCGCATCTGTGTGCGTGTGTTCCAGGTGACCTTTTCGGACGCTATGAGGAGCAAAGCGAGACTGTCTATTACCGGGAGTACTGGCGAGAATGGACGTGTGATGAGTCCTGAGTTCCCCAAAGCAGTACATGCAGTGCCCTTTGTTAGACCTGGTGTGGGAATGAACGTCAGTCTGACTGATCTCTCCTGATGGATAAGAACCTGCCGAGTGCCTTACACAATGGTTTTCAATAGAGCGCGTTCTATTCTCTTTCCTGTCGCTCTCTCCCCTATCTCTCGCCTGAATGGAGGACGGAGGCCTCATTTGATGTCATAGAGACATAATCCTTCCTCGGCCCTTTATAACAAAAGATGCACTCTTCTATTGGAAATACGCCAACTGACACAAAGACACTGATGACATCCACCCCCTGTAACGGATGTTTTTGACGACAAACTCATAGAAGCTCTTTGCGGGATAGAGAGAAGTTAATAGAGTCTGTCTGTTTCCGTAGCTGACGCCGTTCCGATGTCTATTTTGGCTCAAGCACACTTTACCATCGTCTGCTTCAGGATGTGAAATGTCTTTTTATTAATAAAACGAACAAAAAATCTCTATGAAAAAGTATTTTTATGTATTTTCACAGAAATGGCTTTTAAATAAACCTGCTTACATACCAGTTAACCACAGCTGTAAATCATAATCTCGACATACTTTTAAGAGCTTAGCTACTAGTTTCACATTTTAATGCCGAATATGTTGCTTATCTTGTAATTTATTAGTCCTCTTCTGATATATTCATTACCATTTTGGTGTTAATATGAAATATCTAGCAATGCTTGACATTTGAAATCTGTTTGAAAAGTGGGTGCCGCAGTTATGTTCTCTTACTTTCATTGCCTTGTTTGGTTTCGAGAATCTGTTTGTGTTTTTGGTTTATCAAGAAAATCAGGGTAGCGGTTATAATATTAAAAAAGAAAACGTGTTTACAAAATGAGCTTAACAAAAAAGGAAAATGTAAAAAAAAGTACCTATTGTATTATTGCATATGTTTTGCTGTGAAATGAATAGAAGCTTACACATCAACAAAATGCTCTGTTAAAAATGCCAAATAATTAAGTGTGACAAAATTAATGATAAATATAGTCATATATTAAGCTGTCATCAATGTGAATGTAGTCAATACATTCTGTAAGTTTTGTTACTAGATGTACAGTTGGATGGTATACACAGTGATTTATCAAGGATTTTATTTACATTTTTGCTGGTTTGTTTTTAGCTTATAGCTAATTTAGCATTCAGAACACAGTATGGCTTTTTTAAATTTCACTCTGCATCTAGAGTTTGTTTTCCAAGCATCCAGGTTACATGTGTTTTTTTCATAAAAGGCGTATTACATGCCGAAACATTTATGCTTATTCTTCAGTATTTAAGAAACCTAACATAAGATAACAGTTTGTTTGATGACGATAATAGTTCACAGTTTATTATATCGCAGTTAAATGACTATTTCCTATACAAGCAATGAGAACTGCAACAGTTAACACTTGATATTGCAATAAGCCAAGATTAAAAAACAACGTCCCCAAAAGTGAGAGTGCATTAGTAAACTCAGAAAATAATCACAGTTATATTATGTTTTTTTTTTATTATGTTTTTTTCCTTTTCACTTCTTCAGCCTTTCTCTCCTCAGTCTTCCATACTAGACTGAGGGACTGGTTAAGTGTTTTGGTTTTGTCATCATGATATACTTAATATTAGCTGAACAAGGCCATGCAATTTTATGGACCGCTCTCTCTACCATTTTGTAAATGAATGTGTGCCAACTTGTTTATTTTTTGGGATCCTTTCTAAATAAAAGCTGACCAATAGTCTTAAGTTTTGATTGCAGTTTTCAATGACCAATATGATTATAACAAATACTCAGTCCTGAAAACATGGCTGAGCAGGAAGTGATAAAATATACTCTGCAGGCGTTTGAGGTTGCAGACAGAGCTTCATCTAAATGCCATTTCACAGATCATTTCAAGTCTTCTGAGAAATATGTGCTAATCATTCTGATCATCTTTGAAGCTAAAACAAGTTATTTTAGAATTATTTTAAACTGTTTCCAGTAATCACTGACAAAATGACTCAATCAAACACCCAATCAAGCATTTCATTCTTCCAAATAGATAATTCATGAAGTGATTTCCACTCTTGTTGGGTTGGGATGGATTTAAATCTGTCTGCTAGCTGATAGGAAGTGAGAGGAACGGGGAGGTGTTCTGATCACAAATAATCATGCTGTGATGTCTCTGCATTGGTGTTAATGAATGTCACACATTCTGAAATGACAGATACCCTCCCCCTGCTCTTCCTACATAATCCCCCTTCCATCTTTGCAGTCCATATGGTGCCCAACACTTCTGGAGACATCCATTTAACATTTCATCTAACATCTAGTCTCAAAACATTAAAGGCTGGGTGTGTATTGACTTAGAAGGGCACTTTAGAAATAACAGACTCTTCATCTAATTCCACATTTCATGATCTGAACTTTTGTGTTTTGGGACACTTCAAATACATTTCCTGCATTTCAAAAGATGCTTGATGGAAAACAAAATAGCAGATATCTGTCTTGAGACTCAAAGCTTCTGTTAAAAAAAACACCTGATCTGTTTATGTTCCTCTACTTGGTTTCCTAACAAAGCGCCCTGTTCATATTTATATTTGACCAATGATAATAAAAAGGCTTATGTTGTGCCATCTTGCATTTATTTTGACAATATCATGGATGCAAAAAGTGTCCAATAATAAGGTGGTTACCATAAGATTTACAACTCGTCTTCAAAAGACCTTCAAAGATGCATTGCTAAGAATAAGGCAGTGTCATCTGATACACAGACAAAAGGAGGGATTGTGGTTAAATCCATATCACTCAGAAAACACTGACCTTAGGTTATCTCCTGTCATTAGGTCAATGATAAGACAGGGGATTGGTGGGCTAAACTTCAAAACCCATTCCCATGTCCGAGATAACTATCTGCGCTTCAGCTTCCCCTTTTTGCAACTCAATCAAAGCCAGCATTGATAAACTCAAGCTCAGCACAGCTAGATGACAGCAGGAGGAACAACATGACTGCCCTGAATATGCCAGTGCAGTGTAGACATCAATACCTCATACAGCCTCACCTTTCATCTCGCCACTCTCATAATGAAGCCCCAAAGCTATTTCCTGGGGTCTGCAGAGGAACCAGCGAGTGGGCTGCAAGAACATGATTACAATTTCATGAAAACATACGCATTATAAGTGGAATTACATGAGACAAAATTGGGGCAAGAAAATTTCCTGAGGTAATCCTAATAATCCCAAATTTAAAAATGTGATTGTGCTTTAAATAATACACCAATTCACTGCATAGTTTATATTACAAGCTTTGGCAAAAGACATGTAAATATTTCTGTATGCACATATTCATAAGGATGAACTTATATTACCTTCCAAAAATAAAAAAGGTGAAGAAATCACTTAATTTTAACCAGGCGATGTAACATGACCTCAATCTCTCCATCTAGAACAGTAAAAGAGAAATGTAGGACTATGTCCTCGCAAAGTTTTGATTGGCAGTCCATTGGATTTAATTTGAATTCACAATTTTGCCCTAGCAAAGAATTTTGCATAAGTCACCCATTCGAGGGAGAAAAACTTTGATATTAGGGTCAGTGGTGAAAGACTCATTAAAAATAATTTGTATTCATCCACTACAATATTTCCATTTCCCCGGTCCAGAGATGTGATTGATCAGAACAAACTCTGATCTAGTTTTTTGGTACATTTCAAATCAAAGTATTCAAGGACAAAAAATTAAAACTATTTATAATAACTTTCATGTTTTATAATCACTTAACGTCCACCACACACCAGCTTACTGGTGGAGAGGAGACAGTGATGAAGCCAATCAGTGTATGGGGATGATTAGGAGGCCATGATGCTCAGAGGCCAATGGGCAAATTTGGCCAGGATGCCGGGGTAACACCCCTACTCTTTTTCGAAGGACATCCTGGTATTTTTAATGACCACAGATAGTCAGGACCTCGGTTTAACGTCTCATCCGAAATACGGTCAGTCACAGCATTCAGTGATCAGATGCTTCCTAAATGGAATACAACAGTTCTTGTCCATGTTTTTAGCAGTCTTGGTTCCAGAAGTTTTGTTCCTATTCATTTTCATATGGGGATTTAAATAAATAAGTATTATTAACTCACTTTACTATCCTTCACATAAAACTATAGACCTCTGTATGGCCTGGTTCCGGTATTGAAGTGCTGTAATCGGGTCCCAATGCATCTACCAACCCAGAAAACCTGAAAAAGAACAACATAGTTTTTATATTTTATTTTATTGGTAAGCCTTTCTCTACAAGCTTGTAAAAAATACAGAGTTGCTTAGATTTCGCTCCACCGTGACATAGAAAGGGGATCTTATCATCCCTTATTCTACAAGTTTCCATGGCGCCATGGTGCAAGTTCGAGCATAGCATGATTTTTTTACTGTATATTACTCTGCTGCCACACAGATCTAATACAAACATGCAATTTCTTTCCCAGCTACCTTCCCAGACATAGCTGACTGTTTTAGTAACTTGTGTGTGTTTTTAACATAAACTTGTGTATTTGACAGTTCAAGCGCAATACGGCATGAAAGAAAACTTGCATGCCATGTGACACCCGCTCAGAAAACTGCATATCAGGAGATTACTTTGGTTCAAAAGGCATGATTTTATTATGATAGACACGATAATCAAAACCAAGATTATTTTTTTTAGCAGAATATCTAAGGTACAAGCTCTAAACGAGCCCTATTTAAAAAAATGGAGTAGGGAGCAGCAGCTCATTTGCATTTAAAGAGACGTTCACAAAAACTGAGGGTTTCTGCTTCCACTCAAAATAGGCATTTTCAAAATATCATAATAAATGATCTGTGGGGTATTTTGAGCTGAAACTTCACAGACACATTCTGGGAACACCTGAGACTTATATTGCATACTATTGTAAAAAATGGTCATAACAGGTCTCCTTTAAGATGAACTGTCAGTATTTGAGATATAGGATTGATGGATATTGCACCAGATTCCCTCTATAAAACTTGATAAGTTGGTGTGATATATGTGTCCCTGACCCATAATTCAGTTGGGAGATGGTTTCACAGAACACTGTCTGAAAGTTGCAGATGGCATCTGCGTTTGACATGTGATATGAAGTCTCTTCTCTGTAGACCTGACACTCAAAGCTCATCTTCATTTTGCTCCCCTCAAGGCTGTCTTCAGACAACAGATGAAAAAAAAGGTAACCGGTAATGGGTTGGGATTCAGCACAGAAGGGAAAAAATAGAACCTGTTATCCCCTGGCTGAGTTGTCATGGAAACAGCATGGTTGTGCTCTTTCCTGTGTGAGGAACAGCATGCCGTTTAGCATGTGGGATCTGAAGATGCTGTTGTAATTGATTCATGTCTTTGCCACCTTCACAAGTCATGAACACACATCTACAACAACCGATTGCTGTGATCTTTGTACCTCAAATCCATGGAGACACTAGCCGAGCTAGTCATGGAGCACACTAATGTGTGCCGAAGTTCAACTAGTGTTTTGCTCTCTTACACGGCATGCGTTTCTATGGCAACCACTTCCGTGCCATGATTATTCAGCTCACCCATAAGAGATTCTCTACTGTGCAAGGGTATTAGTGTGCTTTATGTAACTGAGTATGTTGTGATAGAAACCAAAAATATTCTTTTGAATAACAGAGAATTAAGCATTAGAGCAAACTGATGCAGCACTCTCAAAATGTCCAAAAATGGCACTTTGCTATGCTGACTTCATTGCTGGTGCCTGAAAATTAAGTAGGGCTGTAGATCTCTATAAAAATGTACCCTATATGTAACAGATTGGGTCAATGTGATTGGGTTACTGTTATTAAATCAAATGTGATACAGTGGACTAAATGGTCAGACAGTCTCTTTTGAATAGTCAGCAGAAGGGAGTGGGTGATCTCCAGTGCTTTAATGTCCCGGATTATTCACGCTCACTTACACCCCTTCACAGCCAGAGCAGTAAAGTTAAATGGTGTCTCTCTGAGAAGGGAGATATGTGATTCTTGTATGACTGAAGCAATGGCTGAGTGTATGAGTCACTGCTTCTTAGCATTACATAAATAAATATATAAATCTGTAAATGAAAGCATCAGTGTGATTCAGTAATTTTCCTCATGGGTCTTCTTGAGTGTTTATCTACAGGAGGAACATAAAAAGCAAGCATGCAGAGCATGTGTATGCGATTGGGTTTTGCTTGCGTAATCTCATGTTTGTCATTATCAACTCACTAATCCTGTTTAATTCTGATTATGAGAATACACGAGGCCAAGGGCAGAGTGAGGTGTGAGGTTGATATATGAGACCTAAGGCGTCTGTTCCATGCATCTGTTCATAGCCCATTTTCTGCATCTGGTGTCTCTCTCTCTCTGTCCATCTGTGTGAATAAACATATATTGCCTTTAGTCAGAATTCATAGATATGACTTTCAAAGTCTCATTAACTGGAGAATACAATTGATTGAAATCAAGTATCACGGACGACTGTACAATAAAGAATTAAAAAAATTATACACTACCAAAAATGTAGGGTCAATAAGATAAAACAAAAACAAATTAAATGTCTCTTACACTCACCAAGGCTGCATTTATTTAATAAAAAAACAGTAAAAACAGTAATATTATGAAATATTATTTGCAATTTAAAATAACAGTTTTCTATTTTAATATATTTTAAAATGCTATTTATTCCTGTGATGGAAAAGCTTTAGCTGTGCTTTGTTTTTGTCAAATGTTTTTCAATTTTGTGAAAATTGTGAGTTTTTTATTCATTCTTTGACGATTACCAAGTTAATGGGGTGGTTGATTACGATTTCACTTTTTTAACTTTAGTTAATGTGTAATGTTGCTGTTTGAGCATAAACAATGTCTGCAGAGTTACGAGGCTCAAAGTTCAATGCAAATTAAGATATTTTCTTATAAAAAAAGAAGCTGTTTAGGACTACAATGAACTTCTTCCAGGGTTTGTGACATCACTAACCCCGATGTTTACGTACAGTAAACCCTGCCCCTGGGAACATGCAACTACCCATAATGGTAAGGGGGCGTGACAACGTGCACTAGATGGTTAGCGAATCACAACACACTTGGGCAACTAACCAATCTGAGCCCGATTGCACACTTCTGAGGGAGGGGCTTCATCGAACTAGGAACTCAACAGAATTTTTTGATTAGAACAGAAACAGCGTTGTAGAATAAAGGTAAAATATGTAAAAATAATGCATTAAAAAAAAAATATATATAAAGCATGAATATGCTGCACCCCATAAACACAATCAAGCGTTCAAAAAAAGCTGATCAACCACCCTTTTAAAAATAAATGCTAAGTTCTGTCATGAAACTCTAGATGGCACAGGCTGATGGGTCGTACATGCAAATTAATGACATTAACAGCATAACTACTTGACACAAGCTGATTGATTCATGTTGCATACACTTCACATATAAATGGCTGGTTAGCATTCACTAGAGCATTCCACTGCACACTTTTAGAGTTATTCTGAAACCCTCCTACCTTCCCCAGCTCCACCTGTATATAAAAAAAAAATATATAAAAAATATTAAGCTCAGATGAGCCTTATTTGTCACATACACAATTATACAGAGTATAACCAGCAGTGAAATCTGTTCTCTGCTTTTAACCCATCCAAGTGCACACACACTTGGAGCAGTGGGCAGCCGACTCTGCGGCGCCCGGGGAGCAGTTTGGAGGTTCGGTGCCTTGCTCAAGGGTCTCACCTCAGTCGTGGACAATTCCTGTCGGAGCCGAGATTCGGGAGATTCGCAACCTCGGGTTACAAGGCCGACACTCTATCCATTAGAGCCACGACAGCCCCCATAGATCTGCTACGGGTTATAACATATAGATATGCTACTTGTGCAGCAGCAGTGTGTTTTAAATACTCACAACACTGTAACGGCTTAACCAGCAGCAGCAGCATAGCAGATCTATTCTGCCAAGACCAAATGAATTAACACTGTCGTATCCATTACCATGCTAAAATCTTCTTAGAGTAGTCATGATAGAACAGCATTTATTTGAAATAGAAAATATTTTGTACAATTTAAAATGTTTTCTTGTCACTTATAATACATCCTTGCTGAATAAAAGTATCAATTATTAAATTGTAAAAAAAAAAATCATACTGACCCCAAACTTTTGAACATTAGTGCATAAAAATGTAGGACCCTGTAAGCATTGTTTTAAAATATCACACATAACAAGTCATTGCAAGATATTAGATATAATTGAAATACTTGTCTTGAAAATTCACGTCTCTGTAGTCAAGGAGCAGTAAACCGAACCAATTGAAGCTTTTTTATACTTGAAATTGTTTGCTAACAATTTTTGGAAGGGTTTTGTAACAGCGGTGTGATTGAAGCAGAAGGGTTTAATTTAGTAGCTAAATCTGGAGACTGTTATAGCAAAATTGCTTACATCACCTTTAAACTACAAATTACCCTTTAGATAAAGTAGTTGGCTACAAGCTACTGACAAAAATACTCAACTACACTGGATCTACTTAAAGTGGCATTACTATTTTATGCTCAGATAACAGACGGCATGCAGACAGAACACAACAAAATGTATCTGGTACAAACACAATGTCACATGATGTGCAGTGAATTACAAGTTCAAACGTTTAATGAAATATTTATGCAGAACATTTCGTGTTGCACAATTAACTTTTTAAGTGATACTTTTTATCTCTACTGTATTCACCAAAACAGCAGAATTCAGTAGTGAGACCTCCATTTCTGCAAACGTCATTGATACTACGATCATTGCATGTTTCCTTACCAATTCCAAGCGAGATTATACTGAAAGGATTTTCAACTGAATGGAAATGAGCTTGGTGAACCGACAAGAGCATCATGTCTACAGGTGGGAATCCTCTTTCAATTTCTCCTCAAAGCTTTTCCATGATCCTTAGCCCTCTGGGTTTCCCCACCACAGATGCAGCGGGAGACCATGGGAAGATGGGTTTCACATCCTCCGAGGCACATCCAGATTAATGCTCCGCTCTCTAATGGAAAAATCTGATTTGTGCTTCTAGATGTCCCGATTATTCAAATGTTCACAGATTATCTGCATTTGGTTGCATACATCACCACCTGATCCGATAGGTTTTCTACTTTACTTATAATGTTTATTTTTAAATACATTAGTGCTGTCCACCTGTGCCCCAGCCCAGAGATTATGCATATATTTTTTAAAAGCATCAAGGACAAAATCAAAAGAGGTTATAATCGCTAGTCTATCTGAGTTTTCTGACAGCCTCTTTAGGACGCCACTGAAAAGCATCCCAGGGTAACACTTGACATATGGTGGACATGGTGAGAGAACGTGGTGCCAAAGAAGAACAGAAGGGCAGTCCCCTGGCAGGGAATTAGGCACAGTACCCAGACCAAGAGAGTGAGATTACTGAGTCGAAGGGTTTCGTACAGCTTGGCATTGCTAGCAGCTTGGCATTTACTCTGGCCAATGTGAAGGAAGATTTCATCAGTGTTACAAAATAAGCCCATATCATGGGGAAGATCAATGGCAGGACTAATTTATGCTTCAGCTGTCCCACCCCCAAACAGCCATTACAAAAATTGTATGGACAGGGGATGCCTCATGTTATTTTTCCAAATTGGCACCTTTGCAAAATGCTCCATGAATGACTCGTGAATTTCAGCCAGCATTAAAATTTGATGCAATTCCTTCACATGCAAACTTAAGATGAGGACGTTCAGAGGTCACTGATGCACGTCATGTGAGCAGCTGCAGGGGTGGAAGCAAGTGAGTGTTTAAAAGAGTCCGTCGACTTCACTGCAGCCCCACTCATGCCACCACATGTGGAGCCTTTCACAGTGGGCTCCTCGTTTATTGACGGGCACATTATTAATCCTGATGTTGAATTGATAGCTACCGCTGAGCCTGTTAGCAACATCCATGTGTGTGCTGGTTGAAAAGCTTCCCGGAGAGCGGAAATAAAAAGCCACAATGACCCCTAGGGCCCAAAACAGAGCAGAATGTAATAATAATAAAGTGCAAAAAACCTGTTAGTGCAATCTTTTGTTTGGCAAAAACAAAACAGGGCATCAAAAGCTGAGGTTTATTTTGTTTTGGAGTCACCGCCCAACTTCAGTGTTATAGTGAGGCACAGAGAGATGTGTCTTTGTGCCATATGCAATTTGCATTTGTTTTGCTACAGCACAAAGATAGACAGAATATTAATTTTAAAACATACAATAGCTCATAAAACACCAGAGAAATTAACTTGAGGAAATCACACAAAAACTATATAATCAACTAAATACATTTTTGAAAATACAATGATACTCGGCCAAATATTGTCCTATCCTAACAAACCATACATCCGCTGAAAACTTATTTATTCAGCTTCCATGTGGCGTATAAATAAAAAATAAATAAAAAAGACCCTTATGACTGGTTTTTTGGTCCAGTGTCACATATGAGACTATTATCAACAGACGGCATGCATAAAATGTGTCCATTCAGAATGATGTCTGAACAAGAGCTTCCTATACAAATGTGAACACATGCTACTAGTACAGTAAATATAACACAGATGTAATACCACCTTGTGAAAATAAAAATTCAATAAAAATGTTAGGGGGTGAATATTAGTCAAATTTGGCAAACTATCGAAGTGAGTCTTGAGTCTACAAATTATAGATTGGAGATTCTGTTGTTCTCACTTGAGTTCATTATTTGGACATGAGGAAGCAAAGTACTTATCACTGCTGGAGTGGTGAACATGTTTAATCTACATTCTGATCCCATATCAATCGGATATTTAGTGTTCAAATACTTTCTCCTGTCTCAGGCCCAGTCCTTTGTCATTGACCCTCAACCCTCAACCCTCTGCTACTGTTGTTTGGGCCAGTCAAAAGCATCCTGCACTGTTGAGTTCCTGTACTGTTAAATCACTAGAGTTCTGTTCCTCCTCTTCTCTTTTTAACCCCACACACCACTCTGTCTATCTGGGCTCTTGATCTTCGATGGAATATACAATCATTGCGGCTATTGCACGCTCAGCTGGGAAAGGATTGCCTGTGGCGAACTGAGCAGGGAGCCAAACATGGAGACCCAGGAGCTCTCTGCTCACATCCTCTGCTATGCCTGTTTGTGTATGTGTGTTTTTACACTTATTGATAACTCATTTCATCTTTTTAACTTTTCAATATATATATTCAAATCATTAATCCTTCACATTTTATACAGAAACTGCAGGCGCACTCTATATTGTGGGGAAACTAATATTTACTTGTGGAAATGAGAAAAGAAAATATCCTCAAGACTATGAAACATTATTTGACAGTTTTGCAGACAGAGACAAATTACAGCTCAGAGTTATGATGTAAATGACAGCGTATTAAAAAAATAAAAAATATACAATCAAACCAATCAACTTTTATTTTTTAAGAATTAAAAACAAATTTTCAAAGTGAAAAAGAGGGACAATAACAGTAAAAAGTTAACACTTGAGGAAAAAGCTGTAAATACTAAATGCTAAACTGAAAATATAATCAAATGAGAATGCATGGATAAAATACTTGTTACTTAATAAGTTGAATATTTCTTGAGGAAATAAAACCTTAATGCTGCTCTGATCAGAAACACATTCACAATCACACATAGCAGCTGCATGGGAAAGCACTGCTGTGAAGATCAGGCCCTTAGGCACTGTGCTCAAATTGTGTGTGCAGATGTGTTTTATTTCACCTTGTCATGACCCTGATAAACAGAGTGCTGCAAGTATGTATGGTTTCTCTTGCCCTAGGGTAATTTATATGCAACATGTGTCTGTCATAATTAGGAGCACAGAGAGTGCTGTATTCCCATCTCCTGTGGGGAGAGTTACTTTCAGGAGCAGATCCCATAAAGCTCTCCTCCCTACATATACAGTTCAGAAGTCAACCAATATGGGGTTTTCAATAGTTAATGTTAAGTAATTACATTTGATTGCCCTCAGTCCTGAGTATGTGGTTAGGCCTGTCTTCTTGTATGCTTCCAAAAGACTGTGGAAGGACATGAATAATGAATATAAAATGGGTACAGAGTCTTTAAATGACAAGAGAGAGTTGTAAAAGTGTCAGCTTTGGGCCTTAGTTAGGGTGGATAGCATATCTAATTTATCATGGATGAAAGCAAGGTTGAGAGGGATATATGTACAATCTGTTCCATGGGTTGTATGCATAATCACATATCAACACACATACCTTTAGAGACACATAAGTTATGCATTACAAGCATACAATGGGAAAAGCTTGAAACAGAAGTTCTCTATATGTCTAATGCTCAGGGGACACACTGAAATTCTCTCTCAACAGCACGCAACCACGTTCTGCCTTCATTTACTTATAAATTATGAATTTACCTCATAACACTCCCATTCTTTCAGTGCTGAAACATTTCTGAAATGTTCTCTGTGCATGTCATTAAAGCAGACGTTTTAAAAGTCTCTGGGCCTTTCTCATGAAACACAAACAGAGCGAGTTTTTGAATAAATCGTTCATAAATCCATTTTCATTTGAATTGTTGCACTGAATTGAACACGACAATATATGTAAGAATGGTTTACAATTTACACATAAATCCAATCTGCCATTTTGATGGTTTCTCATTTTCAGCTCCCAACATGTATATGTGAGCATGCATACAGTATGTATGTATATGTTTTTCCTTTTGCATTTATGGATTTTATCATTAATACAGCATGAGATGTGTTGAAGGCGGGGTAGTACGTGTTCTTGTACACACACAAGACCTATAATGGGGATGTAGGTTCAAGCTTGGTCTGTTTAAAACTTTTCCCCTCACACTCTTTTTTTACTTCCCTATCCCTATAGTCTTCTGTGGAATACAAAATACCTTTTTTTAGTATGAGATGCTAAATAGCTCAAGGCACATTAGGGAACTCATATTAGTGTACTGGACCACAAATAATTTGAATCTAGAGGTATTCAGCAGAACTTTGGGCTATCCAGAAAATGTGGAGACACAATGTGATTAAGGCATAAAGGGGAAAAGCCCCACAGGCAGCACAATTATGTTATATTATTGTATCTCTGCCAATAAGCCAACGGTAATTGCTTTAAGAATGTTACCTTCCAATTCAAAAAATTTGAATTAGAACAAAATAATTTCTTCTTTTTTGACTTCATCATTTGTGGAGATAATGGCCCTTAGGGATACATATAATAAAACAACACCCTTTTTTAAATCAAATATAACATCATTATTCATTGTAAAACCCATAAAATCAGACAAAATTCTCCTTCTCCCTCTGTGTCTCCCATAGAGCATTGATAAACTGATAAGCTTTCATTATCTGTCCTCTTCATACATCTTTTTACTCTTTCCTTCTCTCTTTATCTCTTGCCCCTCTTCCCCTATCCACTCCACATCTTATTCTTTATTATATTCCTCATTCTTTATATCTTTTACCTTCTTTTTTTTCTTTGTCCCGGCTTCTGAGAGACGAACCCCTTTATGCATAGCAAAGTTATGTTATATAGCAGACACAGCAGACATCAATATGACTGCATCTGAAATCAAGACAAACAGGACAACTTGTTTATAATTTGTTTTGCTCTGGGAGTATCAAATCATTTGAGAAAAACTGTAAATGATGACCTTTACACCTTTTAGAATGACAATTTGACATTTCACTAACACTTATCTCAAGGCAACATGAGTTTGAGTAGAATTTCCACTGTGTGAGATTATAAGCACAATTTGATCTACAATTTTGCCTAAATTCTTTACTATTTGGCACCCAATGAGTCAGACACTATATCGATTTGCCCACACAAACATACATTTCTATGTGGTTCGATGTCGACCATCAGAGCTCCGCTGCCTCATATCCAGAGACCAGACTGAAGTGTGGTTGGTGAGGCATAATGTCTCTGTGGAGGCTACTTTACATTCTGCTGCTCAGACAAATCTTGGCCTTCATAGGGCAGGCTCTCTCAGCTGAAACAAAAGCATTTTTCCGAAAGGGTCTCTGGGTCTAATTAAAGGCTAAAAGCTTGGGAGGCTCAGATAAGTTGAGTGACTATACGATGTCTGTGGAAAATGTATTTTTAACTGTTAATATCAGAATGTACTCCACAGCAGGGGTGGTGAATCAATTTGAGTGTAAACATAACCATTTTACAGACTGTCTAAGAGCAATATTTGGTCATTATTATTCAAATAAGCAAACTTTTAACTATTAAATTGAAGCCTTTGTTGCATGAGTGCACTTCGTAAAAATGAGAATACATTTAGAATCAGGTTTGTTTGCTAAGTGGGTTTATATATGGGGAAGCATTCTATATTCCCTCTAACCTCTGCTCTAACCAACTGTACACATCCAATTCTATAATTGCCTTTAATTAACTAGACTCTCATTGCTTAATTGAGCATGGTTGGCAATCCGGAGGTAATTTAAAAGTAATGGGAATGCATGGCATTTTATGACATTTAAAACAAATTCTCATGTGCAGACACTTACTTAAACTTGCTGAAGTAGCATTATTGCATTACAGTTACAGCATTATTTTGCCAAAGAAGGTCTTAATTACCTCATTCACAGAGAAAGTCATAGTTGGCTAAGCATAGTTAGCATTGTGTAAACATTACATCTTAAGCAAACTGGCTCCCAACATTCACATTAATATGACTGAACCCCATGACAGGTAATAGAGCACTGCATTTCTGGTCTGGTTACCTTGTGCTGTAGTGTGCATGGCAGGTGGTTTTAGTGAACATGTGACATCTCACACAGACGTCCATTATGCTATGACCTATGACTATACAACAAACGTTTCATTATATTGCCACTGGCTGCAACAGAATTAGCTTTTGTTACATATTCATGGTGTGCATGAACATCAGTGTGCAGTGTCGCTAAAGGTAGAGACTGCGAGTCCAAAACAGTCTAACAGTTTGTGTTTACATGCCCAACAATGTGCAAATAACTACCAAAAACATTTTTGTTCATTCTATACCCAAAAAATATAATTATTAGTATAATTTTGAGTGCAAATGACATTCACTTAAGTGAATGGATTTAGTATCTTGTGTAAATCTGTGAAATTTTACCACTTGACAAAATAGTGTTTGTAATTTTTAATGTTAATTTTTTGGGTGACTAATTAACGACTAAAACAGTTGGTTCATGATAAAACACTTCACATTTTGAGCACAGCTGCTTTGAGTGTCTGATGAGGTCACAGATGGGCTCACTAACTTATCAGTGAGCTCATCACTGAACTAATGAGTTCAATATAATGAGTCCAACTAATGACTCAACAAATCTGAGTTATGAAATATATGCAAATCAAAGTGGGCAAAATGACGTGATGAATTTAACAGAACAAATTCTCATTTGTTGTCATTATTGGTATGCAAATGTAAATTACTATCACTTGAAATTACATACCTGATCTCTCTCTCTCTCTCTCTCTCTCTCTCTCTCTCTCTCTCTCTCTCTCTCACACACACACACACACACACAAATTAACTAATAATTATTAAAAGTAAAAATGACTTTTTAGTAAAAAATAATTCAATACAAAACAGAATGTTGTATATTCACAAATGAAGATGCCTTGTGTACCCTCCCAGGCCAAAATATGTATGGCATCAGTTACTTATTACATGCCATCTTATTGCATTGGACTTATTCTACTGAAAGTTTCAGTCAGGCTGTTTAACATTTATGTTAAGCAGTTTCCACATATACACCCTATAGTTTAAAAGTTCTGTACAAAACAGAGGCAGGTGATGAAAATAAAGTTATAGTAACTGTCACTCCAATTACTTCGGAGAAAATAAGGTGATATGATATGTTATGATATGTTGTTATCTAATGTAACATAGCTCGCAAAATGTAAATGGAGAAAGCAATTCAAATTTAGTTTTACACATTCATACATACATACATACATTAATTTTTAGGTAATTATTCATTATATGTCTTTGTTTTAAATGCAATCCAAAGTCCTCTTGTCTGCATTTTTTTCTCCATGTGTTTATAGCTTCCTAATAGCTCCCAAACTCTCCCCTTAGAATATGAAGTCCCTGAATGACAAACAGTACTGAGAAAGCCACATGTTCGGGTAAGATGATGCACACACACGCATTTATTGTAATACTGACCATGTACACAAAATAATGCCACAGGCAAATGCGTGCAATTATATTTGATCTTATGTTCATCTGAATCAGCATGTCATATCGGAGTCATTAAAATGAATGAACGTTCACGCTGTCATACAAGATTTGAGATTTGTCAGAATGCAAAGGGCATTGCATGAGGCCATGATGACATATACTGCTATGAACGTCAAAGTTGAAATTCAATATGTGCTATAAGAATGAGTCTGAACCATTTCTTAGTGACTGCAAATACTGATAACACTAAAAAGCTCTTAACTGAGTATCTAGCGTCTAGTTATACAGTCATACTTCAGGGATGTTCAAAAACTGATAGAAAACACCAAACAGCATATCCTTCATTCTAGATTAATATAACAAAAATACCAACTCGATTTAATACAACAAAACCATGCAAGATTTACTGAGCTTTACATAATCCACATTAGAACGCTGTCTAGGGACTGCTATTGTTCTGTTGTACAGCAGTGATTTTGTCTTGCACCTTTGGCGCTTTCTGTAAGATCAGTACTAGCAGAAGTTCACTAATGAAAAACTGGCTTTAAATTATGGGTCAGAAAAATATATTTGGATTATGGGCCTAAAGTACTAGATGGATGTGTGAAGAACAAAGGCAATTTAAACACAAAGGGAAATAGACATTAATAATATATATAAAAATTAGAAAAAAAATATATATATATATATATATATATAATTAATCTTTGTGTTATGTTACTGATTAAAATTCCTTAAAAATCCTTCTCTTTTATGATTCATGCGTTTGTGTTAAATGGAAATACAAGAAAATCTGTTTTTTCAAGATTGAATATTTAAAATTATGCTACATACAGTATGCAGCCTCAACCCTCAGTATTCTAGTTCAGTGTGTGGCATCCGGGGTGGCCTGGGATGTAATTTATTTCACAAGGCCGGTTCTAAATCACATTAAAAATATTGTAATCATCTAGCAGGAGCTCCTCAGAGGGTCATTAAACAGGTTTAATTGAATATCTGTCGCCAGTTTTGACTAGACCAAAGAGTAATGGGAATAGCATATTTATTTCACTCCTTGTTGACTGGAGTATCTTACAATCTTATGAATCACGAACAACCAGATCTCAGGTTTTGCCATTTAGCCATATATAGTCATGCATGTGCCATGACTGGCTTATTATCAAATATATTCGCCTATATATATTTAGCAAGTTTAATTAAAAGAAACATAGATATACGAGTATTAAAAACAAACACAGAAACCCACACATGCATTGACCCCAAAAAGTATTTTGACAGCCAAGCTTAAAATATATGAAAGTCATACACACAGCTTTCAAGAAAAATATTTGACAAAATGGAGTTTGTTAGGTTTAGTATGAAAGAATAAAATATATAGTGTTCAAAATGAAGAAAAAATCCATTTGAATAATTACTGGTTGTCAAATGTTAATGGAACATGTCCATAGGTAATGTGATGAACTACACCTGTTATAGGACACCTGTGGAAACTCATATACACAGCAACTAAAATTCACATCATTGCAAAAACAGGGGATAAAATGCAGTTACTTCTGAGAAAAAAGGTTCAGCAACATATGTCTGCAGATGCCACTTGATATTTAGACATTTCCATGTGTTTATAGCTTGCTAATAGCTCCCAGAGTCCCCCTTAGAATATGAAGTCCCTGTATAACAAACAGTAATGTGAAAGCAATCACATGTGTTATGATGATGATGCATGGTGATTCATCACGGGGATAATGAAGGAACCTGATGAAAAGTACTTTGCTGTGCCTCATTTGTTTGATGAGAGAAAAAGAACATCTCCTGTTTCAGTCACACTGTTTGTCTTTCTGTTGTGAAATTAGGCTGCAAAGTTTATGCTGATCATTGTCATTTCATCTGGTCAATTTTCATCAGTTTATTGTCATTTACTCATGTCTGCCTAAACACACACACACACACACATCACACACACACACACACATGTATACACACACGATTTTGGTGTAGACACGTGTGGTCGTGTGTTTCAAACGTGTGCTTAACTGTTTAGAAGCAGATCTCTTAGAAGTGGTGAATGCCTCACTTCTTTCTGGGACTTTTCCAAACTCCCTGAAAACTGCAGTTGTTAAGCCCCTTCTGAAAAAGCGCAATCTTGATAACACCATGTTGAGCAACTATAGACCGATATAAAATCTTCCTTTCATAGGTAAGATTATTGAAAAGGTAGTTTTTAATCAGCTGAACAAGTACTTAAATTCAAATGGATACCTGGACAATTTTCAATCTGGTTTCCGAGCGCATCACAGCACAGAGACAGCGCTTATTAAGATAATAAATAATATTCACCTTAATTCTGATTCTGGCAAAATATCAGTGCTGGTAATACTAGATCTTAGTGCTGCGTTTGACACTGTCGATCATAACATACTTCTACAGAGACTGAAAAACTGGGTTGGGCTTTCTGGGATGGTACACAAATGGTTCAGGTCATAATTGGGAGGGAGAGGTTATTATGTGAGTATTGACCAATACTTTTCTCCTTTTAAACTCAGATAAGACAGAGATATTACTTATTGGACCAAAAAACAGTACAAAGAATCTCTTGGATCACAATTTTCAACTAGACGGATGTCCTGTTCCTTCCTCTACAGTCAAAAATCTGGGTGTTGTATTAGACAGCAAATTATCTTTTGAAAATCACATTTCCCATGTTACAAAAACAGCATTCTTCCATCTTAGAAACATTGCCAAGCTACGGAACATGTTAAGTGTTTCTGATGCAGAAAAGCTAGTTCATGCATTCATGACCTCTAGACTGGACTATTGTAATGCACTGCTAGGTGGTTGTCCTGCATCTTCAATAAACAAGCTACAGATAGTACAAAATGCTGCGGCTAGAGTCCTTACCAGGTCAAGAAAATATGATCATATTACTCCAATTTTACAGTCTCTGCACTGGCTACCTATTAAGTTTCGTATCAGTTACAAAATATTATTACTTGCCTATAAGGCCCTTAAATGGGTTAGCTCCTGTGTACCTAACTAGTCTTCTATCACGCTACAATCCAACCTGCTCCCTAAGGTCGCAAAACTCTGGACTCTTGGTAGTACCTAGGATAGCAAAGTCCACTAAAGGAGGTAGACCTTTTTCATATTTGGCTCCCAAACTCTGAAATAGCCTTCCTGATAACGTTCGGGGTTCAGACACACTCTCTCTGTTTAAATCTAGATTAAAGACACATCTCTTTAGCCAAGCATTCATATAATGCATCTCATAATCTTGTACTGCAGTTATATCTGATCAAATGCACATTATTATGCTTTAGCTTGAACAAATAATTTTTGCTTGGATGGAACAACAGCTACGCTAATTATGTCTCTATTTGTTTCTCTGTTTCTGCCGCGGAATTAACATCCCGTGGTAACTAGGAATTACACAAGCTTCAGTCTGGATCCAACCCTTAAATGATCTGAGATGACCAAACACCTGAGAAGAGATGATGCCAACCCCTCAGAGGACCTCATAGGAAGCCAACCCCTCAGACAATATACAGAATTAACCAAATTTTTCCATAAGTTAAATATATTAAGTTTCTGCAATATATACATATATTGTAAAAACTTATTTTCCTGCAAAGCTGCTTTGCAACTATTGTATCGTGAAAAGTGCTATACAAATGAACTTGAATTTAATTGAATTGAGTATAGGAGAGCATACGTCTCAGTGGACATCCATGACATGCAGAGTCTCACAAGGCTCAATTCTTGCACTGCTCTTGTTTAGTCTGTATATGCTCCCACTGAGTCAAATAATGAGAAAGAACAAAATTGCCTATCACAGCTATGCTGATGATACCCAGATTTACCTAGTCTTATCTCCAAATGACTATAGCCCCATTGACTCCATCTGCCAATGCATTGATGAAATTAACAGTTGGATGTGCCAGAACTTTCTTCAGTTAAACAAGGAGAAACAAAGATGAAGTTCTCAAGGTGAATGCATACCTTGACTCTAGGGGCTCAAACAACTAAAAATCGAGTCAAAAATCTTGGGGTGATTCTGGAGACAGACCTTAGTTTTGGTAGTCATGTCAAAGAAGTAACTAAATCAGCATACTATCATCTCAAAAACATTGCAAGAATTCTTTTTTTTTTGTTTCCAGTCAAGATTTGGATAAACTTATTCATGCCTTTATCACCAGCAGGGTGGATTATTGTAATGGTCTCCTCACCGGCCTTCAAAGAAGACCATTAGACAGCTGCAGCTCATCCAGAACGCTGCTGCCAGGATTCTGACTAGAACCAGGAAATCTGAGCATATCACACCAGTCCTCAGGTCCTTACACCGGCTTCCAGTTACAATTAGAATTGATTTTAAAGTACTTTTACTTGTTAATAAATCACTCAATAGCCTAGGACCTAAATACATTGCAGATATTCTCACTGAATATAAACCTAACAGACCACTCAGATCAGTAGGATCGAGTCAGTTAGAAATACCAAGGGTTCACACAAAACAAGGGGAGTCCGCTTTTAGCTATTTTGCCGCCCGCAGTTGGAACCAGCTTCCAGAAGAGATCAGATGTGCTAAAACATTAGCCACATTTAAATCCAGACTCAAAACTCATCTGTTTAGCTGTGCATTTGTTGAATGAGCACTGTGCTACGTCCAAACTGATTGCACTATGTATAATCATTTTTTATTCTTAACTGTTTTAAATTCATTTAAAATCAATTTTTATATAATTTTGTTTTTATTGATGTGATTATATATATATATATATATATATATATATATATAATTCCTTGTTTTTATTATTATTTTATTGTCTATTTCACTTCCTCTTATGTAAAGCACTTTGAATTACCACTGTGTATGACGTGTGCTATATAAATAAACTTGCCTTGCCTTGCCTTTTAGGCTTTGTGGAAATTAGATTGAACTGCCTGAATCTAAAGTAGCATAAGCATCTAATATGCTGTACATTTTATGATTTGGGCCATTCACATACATTTATTGATCTCTATGAACTGAGGGAATGGGGAGGTTGTACCAGCAAGGACTGAAGCCACTTCAAAGAGTAAAATTAATTTGGACAGAGCAAATCTACAAATTGTGTCCAAACATGAATCTTAAATCCTGTATTCTCTGCTGCTCCCTTCTTCGATTTTTCATTTTACAATTGCATGGCATCTGTATCAGCAACCTTCAGATCATTCACAAAACATTTCTCTGGGTAAACATTAAAACATAAAAGTCTTTAAAATACACTCACTTGGTTCACAATATGCAACAATGGCCTGTCACATTATGCCACAGCTAAGCAATGACAATTTGATGTATCCTAGAGCTCTTAATGTTATGGCCAGGAAGCATGCACTTTTTCTGACAAAATTACTTTCTCTAATAAAAGGAACAGACACATATAACATTAAACACAGTCTGTGCAATTCTGTATTTCAACTTTTAGCGAGTGCTTTGTTTAACTGCAGAGAAGCACTGCCCCCCAATGGCCATCTAAAATACACTCATGTGACAGTAAAAGGCCTTGATAACCAAACATCAAGCTGTCCTTGCATACAAGAAAATATATAATAATAAAAATAATAATTTGTCACTTTCTCACCGCCATGTCGTTCAAAATCAGCAGGCTATCTTTGACAGAATGTCATAAGGCAGCTTTGTCCTGCATAGAGAATTATGAAGCGGTCACTTAATGGTGACCAATGGTTGATGGTGGTTTAAATCTTATAAATTGTCTTATGTTAGCTGTAATGCATGTTACACTGCAGTGATTATATTTCATGATGTATTCTGTCAAAGGAATTCTTGTAAGGTTGAACATGTTTTGTTTTCTAGAAAGACTGTTTATAATAAATGGCATTTGGCTCTGCAATGTGGGCCAGGAAGCATTGGGCTATATAAGGAGTGGATGAAAAGATTTGTAAAAATTAAAAACTGAAAGGCTGTGCCTCTGGTAACCTGTGTAGATGAAAAATTGCGTTAATGTAATGTTTAACAACATTGTGTTTATGTTCAATTACACTGACATCATTTAAGGTGTTATGCTGTGTTTAATTTAATGTTAGCTTTTTGTAGAATATACTTTACCTTGACAATTGTAATTTTCTTTAATTATCTAATTACTAGAACACCAAAATGCTACGGTAGGATATCTGTGCACATGAAGAAACACTTAATGAAAATCTATAACTGGTGATCATCCAAATTCAACTCCAAACACATAATAGTTTGTGTAAGAACAGAAGCCTAGTTGTTCACTGAAACTCTTCCCCTCGCTGTTGCCATTCGCATTCTATTTAAAAAATGGTGCCGCCACTGGCTCTCGCCTGTCACGTGACCAATCGTGACACATTTAAAAATGTCAATACAAATGTTATCTGATAACAAAAGCAGAGAAGAACATTATCAGTCAATAAGAAATTCTGATTCAACCTGTTATTAATACATACCTATATGACTGCAGAAGATACTGAAAGTATTCAAGGAAAAAGATGGTTCAAGAAACCTCATGTTTATGCGCTCTTGCTGTGATTTTGAGAGAGCAGAATCAACTATATATTCTTCTGCAGTTGGCTTTTCACTGACTGTGATTGTAGAGGCTCATTCATGTGACGAGTGATTCAAACCAAAAGTTGACTTTCTTTAGCACAGAGTGTTCTTGCATCTGTCGGCAGGGTGACTCATTTAGCACATCCACACTGGTTAAAAGGTCCTAATTCTCAGAAGAAGGAGCAAGGTACCATAATGAAGTGCACGTCAGTTATCTCTGACTCGTGTTAAATACGAGTTTTTGAAATTGGAACACATTTCAAAGAATTTCAGACTATTTTGTCCTGTCTTGCAGTCTTGTTTGTCATAGGCCTACGTTATTAGTCATTGCTTGATGACTTTTATAGTCTTTATTTTAAACACAACTCTTGGGTCTGACACATCCTCAGCAATGTTTTCATCTCCCTTGTAAAGAGTTCCTAGGGTCTAAAAATAGACAACCTACCCTCCATTTATACAATACATACTGATAAATGAGTTTGGCTTGTATTTTGCTTGCTGCTCATGGCCAAGAGTACCACGGCACATCTTACAGTATATCAAAGCTTTTTTATCCTGAAATTATGTTTGTGTTCTCTTCCTTCCCTTGAGAAGAACAAAAAATAACTTCCAGTTGTTTATGACAACAGGTAGCAACTGAAGACCAATAGCTAGCTAGTTGACTGTAAGGTTGTTAAATATGTTTTTTTAGGTTTTATTCTTTTATCAAATCATCTGACTTTCATGCAGTCAATCATCATAACGTTTTTAATCTGCTGTCTAGAATTTTACAGACAATGATAAAACCCATATTTACAGCCAGTCCTTCAGCAGAGTTTTAGGGTGATGGTCCATAGAGACGCTCAATCACAGCTCCTCTAAGCTGACATAAAAGTGTGATATTTCTTTATTTCCCCAGGTAAAAGCTCTCTCACAAGGAAACATGGAGTTTGGCTCTAAAGGTCCACTACTCTCAGCAAGTCTTTTTAGCAATTGTCACTTTGTCACTATCAGAGGAGAGTGGAGACCTCTGGGGTTCAAGCTCACACATCTGCTCTTCAAGTGGTCCTCAAATCATATGTCAAACAATGACATGCAAACCAAAATGAATGGGAGCATTGATTTTCAGTTATGAGGCTCCGACAAGCAGTGTTTGCACATAGTCAGACACTATGTTTGAGCAGCTGGTAAGTGATTTCCAGTCTGTACATCAGTTCATGTTTAATTTTCTGTCCTCAGGAAGGTGTTTCAATTCTGCATGCTAGATATTTGCTTTGGTGGCCAGCTGATGCTGATTTATTCACTGTTGGAAAGAGCTGCTAGTGCACAGTGTCAGAGAGTACATGAGCTGTAAAAAGTATCTGCACAGAGCTCTCAACATCCCACATTGAGGCGGTTGCCACGGGAACTGGCTAGTGCAAATTACTCCTTACTAAAATGATCCACAGATAGTGATGGCAGCATTTCAATAGCTCATTCGATTCTGTTTTATGGTAGGAGAGAGTACAAAAGAGTGAGAAACATTGGTAAAACACAGGCAAACACGAGTCAGACAAGCCTACTTCATAATACCCATATAGATGTATGTACAATAAAACCATGCAAATTACTTACAATATATACCTCCCCTGGACAGCAGATGGCAGTAGATTTTAATTTTGGACGTCTCATCTAAAGTTGAAACAGACTAAAAAGTTTGGATTTTGAGATGTTGGGTGTTTGGACTTGATTTTGAATTCTGCTATACCAGTAATCCTGACATATTTGCCTGTGAGTAAAACATATCTTTGAAAATGTAAACTAAATGTATCTCTTTTTTAAACTAACCCTTCATTATAATATTTTGACTGAGTATGTTTTAGCTTATATTTAACGTTTAAAATGAGTTAGTCCACTACACTGTAATGCAACGCCTGTTTCTCTTGCCTGACCACATCATTTTTAACCCCTTTGCTCCAAAGCCACTATAGCCATTATTAGTTCAAACATTAATAGACACAGACAAAACAAACCCCCTTTTTAGAAAAGGGAATTAAGCTGGATGCACCAATAATGCATATGAGAGAATTTTAAAAAGACTTAAAACAAGAGAAACATTAATACTATTTCTTAAGAGGATTTTTTGCCACCAAAATTAGGAGTATTGTTTAATTAATAATCTAGAATTTACTCTTTTTAACTCTGTCTCTACAGTTGCTTACAGGGAGATTTAGCTTTTCCTGGCATGCAGGCAGGCTACAGTGGAAGAAAGTGAAAGGTTAAGCTAGAATGAATAAACTGAGGACTGCTGCTCCAGTTCCTCTTGCCCTCGGATGACGTTAAGCAGCAGGAATGAGGTTTTTGCCTCCCTGTCTCTTGTCCATCCTGCCACATTAGCTGGCCGTCTGCTCTGAGCTGCCCATTCCTGTTTGTCTTCCTGCTCAAGTCATTTCCCAGAAGGTTTTTCCATAATGTTGGAAAAGGGGGTGCTACTTTGTTTGTAATACTCTTCAACGCTTAACTATTCTATTTAACTTTCATTACAGATTTTAAGCACAGAAACTGTATTACATTTGAAATACTTAATAATCCACTTTAAGGATAGCAATAGTAAATTATATATTTTAATATTTATTCTCAATTTCTGCAGTTTGACTGTTACTCATCAGTTCAAAATGAATCTGTCATATACACTCTAGGTTACTTTGACATTTTAGGCTTCCAATAGCATTTCATATTCGTCATAATGTCCAGCAGCTGTCTTAAGTCTTGATTTACACACCGTTTCCATCCCATTTGAGGTACTGTAGCATAGGTTACAGCTCCCAAATAGACATCCTCCAAACATGACCCGCCTTCTCCTTTATGAGCTAGTACTTCAACTCATAAATCAAATGACACAACAATAAACAAGGTGTCACTTTTTAAAACCACTCATTTTGCAACTATCAAATGGTAGTTGTATCGTAAAGTCAATTAACTAGGAGCTTGAACATTCATGTTTGAGCAAATATCTTCATCTTTGAATAGACATAAACGCATAGGTAAAACTAAATTATTACATGAGTTGAAAATCTCCAAATACATTTCCAATTGGGCATGTTTGTTGGCTGAAGTAGAAATTCAAGAACCTGCAAACATTTTGAAAGGGCAAAAGGAAGTTTGGTGATGTTTAAAAAAAACTCTTGTCACTGCTGAAGACTTATTTTGAGCTGTAATGGCTTCTAAAGTTAACTTTTGTGTCACGCCTATATTTAGTGAAATGACATGGACTCCTAACTGTGTATAAGTCTAACAGCATCTCAGATGATTCAGATGCCGATGTGAGGTCGATTCTCTGGGCGGCTGGACATGTGAAGAAGTGCCATGTGCTGGGTCCCCTAATCTAGTTCTCATGTGGGGTTAACCCCTGGCACATGTGGACAGAGACAGCATTAGTGTGAGCCTTTGTAAACATGCCAGTGACTATTCTCTCTCTAATACACACACACAAACACACTCTCACAAGACATGCACACATCATAGTCTCACACGCATAGCTTATTTTACTCTTTGTTCTATGTGCATTCCTGTCAGGCAGACAATAGGAGCCGCGGTATAGTGTGGCTGAGAATTTAAGAGCGAGAGAGAGAAACCTTAAAGGGACAGTTCACCCAAAAATGAAAATTGTGTCATAACCTGTGTAATGCTTTTTTTTTTTTTTTATAAAGTTGGTTCAAAGTGGTTACATATGTGAAGCTGTGAAAAAAACACCATTAATACCATAAAAAGTCGATACAATCATATGCTACATATATTCCAAGTCTTATGTGTGTGATTAAAAGTCAGACAATTCTAATCAAATACATTTCTGAGAAATGTTCTTAAAATAACCACTTTTCTTACTTTAAAGAATATTTTAATCATCTAAATACCTTTTTTCCACTATAAAGAAACTATTTTTTGCAACGGAAAATTTCCATGGATGTTAAAGGGATAGTTCACCCAAAATTAAAATTCTGTCAATTAAGGGGTCCTATTCTGCTCTTTTACAAAGTCTTGATTTTGTTTTGGGGGATGTACTAGAACATGCTCTCATGCTTGGTGGTTCGAAAATCTCATTATTTTTCACATAATTTACATTGATTACAATACCTCTTTCCCCAGCCTGGCACAAATGGCTCGATTAGTTCAAGGTTTGACGAATGCCCGCCTACAAAAAACTAAATGTGTTGTGATTCGCGAACAGCTTAGACTGCGTTTCAGTACTGCCCCGCCCCTTGCAAAAGCAACAAGTTCCTCAATATTGCTATATCAATTTGAGCCGGATTTGGACCCCGAGAATATTCTGCTCACAAACGCTGCTTTATCAGAAATTATATACAAGATGAAATGAAAATGACATCCACAATTTTCTGAAAACAGGTGGTTTCCATCAGAAATACAGTGATATAAAAACACCTGCACCAGTTTCGATTTCTGAAACGTGCAGTGCTCAACCAAGCCTCCCCACCGGTCAACCATTCAAATTTAAGTAGGCGGGGTTATCTTTGTGATATCACAAATACAGGATAACCATTTTGTAGTCCAACCGAACCGTTCGTTGTAGCTCTTGAAAAGGGATTTTTTTTTAAACTAAATATCTTCCTTTGGAGTGGACTTTGAGATTTGTAACTTTGTAGATCTTTTTTATGCCCAAATAAATACACTACACACTCACTAAAAATCAAAAAGTGAAAAAAAACATAATAGGACCCCTTTAATTACTCATCCTTCATGTCGTTTCAAACCCATAAGACCTTCGTTCATCTTTGGAACACAAATTAAGATATTTTAGATTCAGTCAAGGCACAGAAATGTAGTAAGAGCATTGTTAATATGGTCCATGTGACCAATTAAAATGGTCCATGTGCTTCAACCATAATTTCATGATGCTACGAGAATACTGTTCATGTGGGAAAAAAAACTGACTACTCAATTCTTCTCCCAGGAGTTACCGTTTTCCACCATTGAGAGTACCACGGTGCATTTATGTGCTTTCCTCTGCACGTAAACAAGGCACAGCGCATGCGTGTTCTACATCAGCAGCACCACACGCATACGTTGTGGTACTTTCTATAATGGCGCTAGGGTGACGCGGAGGAGAAGAAATGTTGAATAAAATTTTTATTTTTGTTGTCTTTGCACACAAAATGTCTGCTGTAGTTACTACTTTCTGTGCCTTGACCATGTACCCTTGCTGTCTATGGAGGGTCAGAAAGCTCTCAGATTTAATCAAAAATATCTTAATTTGCGTTCCAAAGATGAATGAATGTCTTACGGGTTTGGAATGACATGAGGGTGAATAATTAATGACAGAATTTTGTATTATTATGAAGATTTTAATATTTGGGCGAACTAGCCCTTTAAAGCTTCTTAATGGGCCATAAATGCCAATGAAGAATGCTTATTTTTAAGAATGTATGGTGCCAGGTGTGTCACATCAATAATATTTGGTCTCAGGATATGTGGTAAGCATTTATGTTTGACGTCATTAACATACGAGCACCAAATTTGATTTGATAGCTGTGACAAAGGAGAACATTTTTAGATAATTATTATTTATGATTCATATTCTGTCTGTTTGGAGCTTGGCATGCTGTACATGTATAACATGAACTGCTGTTTCATGAAGAAGAGCTGCACGGAGCTCTCTTTTTGTGTTTCATGAAAAAAAAAACCCCACAGAAAATAGGGTTGGAACAACATGAAGTTAAACAAGTTATGACTGTATTTTGATTTGGGGTGAACTGTTCTTTTAAGATCAAATCAATGTGTTTACTTCCACCCAAATTTACTTTCATACGAGTTTCTGTGGTCAGGGAAGAGTTAAATGCCTTGCATCCTACTGTTAGATCTGACAGCTGCACACAGTCCCCAAAGAGAGATTATTTTTGACAAACTGAATGGAACAACTGAAGGAAACCTGGCTATCTGCCTCAGGCGTGTTGTGCTGTTTTTACACGCAGATAGCATCTTTCCAAGCTAAAAACCCATGACCAACATGCATCTCAGCAAACATCAACAGTGGCACAGTTGAAAACCTCCTTTATCTCATCGCAAAGTGCATTTTCAGGCTATAACATGCCCTGATATTTGATTTAATCTCCTTTTTGTCGTCCTTCTGTTTTATTCGTTTCAGTTTTGGCTACACATAGAGCATGTTAAAGTTGAGCAAGACTCATATTCCAGATGGGAAACTGAGGGGGGCTAATGTGCCCATGTTGTCTAGAGCTGCCTGTTTTGTGCAGAGGTATGTGCTCTCATCACTGCTTGTGTTCTATCTGATGCTTTCTTCCCATCAAACTCTTACTGTACATCTTTCTGCCAACCAGGTGGGATGTTGCTGGGGTGATGTTGTCATAGCAACAATGAAAAGAAGGAAGAAAAAAAGTTAGACAGCAAGCAGTATTGTAAAATTCCTTTCCATACTTTCACATGCTTGAGAAATGGAGCAGGTCAGCTGGTGCAGGCAAATGAAAGGAGGATTTTAGGACACAAAAATGTGAGCTGTCAGTATGGAAATAGCTGTGAGTTTGATACGAATGA
Source organism: Ptychobarbus kaznakovi (assembly GCA_027422405.1). Classification (NCBI taxonomy): domain Eukaryota; kingdom Metazoa; phylum Chordata; class Actinopteri; order Cypriniformes; family Cyprinidae; genus Ptychobarbus; species Ptychobarbus kaznakovi. The sequence continues at coordinate 16,995,547 of CM049811.1, read as the reverse complement.
CAAGCAATGTAATTAAAAAAATGTCCTGGGTATTATAGTTACAAGAATGAAAGAAAAGGCCATGGAAAGGTCTTCTAAATTAATGTTCAGCTGTCTTTTATAAGTCTGGTTAAGGTCACAAGCTATGTTAGAACGATAAAGAGGGAGAAATGGAGAATAATGGCTTATTTGACAGAGGGGGAAATTGTGGTAATATTCTAGCAATAGAAGTGATCAGATCAACTTGGTATAAAAGCTTCCTTGTAAGGATATGAAATGAGGGGAAGAAAAAGTGGAAATGGTCCCTTGATGACATACACAGAGCGGCAAGCAACTTGGCATGTTTTACACTTCTTAAACTCCACTGAAGAAACAGACAGGAAGTGATTAGATTGGAATCATTGTGTCAACTGAAAGGAATTTCATTGCCCTTCAAACATTGAAATAAAATGAGGTCATATGTAAAATCAGCTCTCAAAAGATGCTTCTTTCCATTCCTATTATGGTATGCTGCAGTTTATATGATGCAAACTGTGGATTTACAGTGAAAAAAAATTCTGTACTACTATTTCGATCAAACATTCTATTGAGAAAACATCTTCAGGATGGAAAATTGCATTGGTTTAGTGGGGATGGCGAACATTGGCACTCGAGTGTTTCACAATTGTTTGCATATCATCTAGATGAGCAGAGGTGATTTGACATTCCAAAAGGTCTTCTCCAAAATTGTTTTGTCTGGTGAAGTGTGTGGCAAGACACAGCAAGTCTACTGTGCAGAGCAGATACATCTGAAATGCATTGTTGGTAGCGCTGCCAACTATTGAGTATTTTCACACTTATAAAAGAACCCTTGTGTGAGCTTATTTCTGTGGGTAAGTATGTGTCTATACACTTTTAAAAGGGGTCACACTTTAGGCTCTGAGAACTGACTGGCTGGTTGGCTGGAAAACCAAAACGCAAATGAGAAAGGGAACAGCAAAGAAATAAGACAGCTGAACTCAGCTGCACTCAATCTGAATGATTCCTAGCATGAAAATGAACATAATAGCTGTTTAGGGGCTACAGTGAATACAGAACCAAACACATAAATCCGATGACAAACTTTAAAGTTGGCTTGAAAAAGCCAGGCCAAAAATTTGAAAATGTTTTAAAAGTTTGAAGTAGTTTTAAAGTTTAAAGTGCGAATGTTTTGAAGACAATAAAGTCTATCAGAAAAAAAAATGATAGACTGACAGATTGCATCTAACAACAGATGCAAAAAAAAATACACCAACAACAGTAGAACAAATATAAGAAAGAAACAAATAGGCATAATGCATTAAAGCATTCATGTAAGATAAAACAAATAATCATATGTAAAAATCACTTCACCGTGTTTATTACAAATTAACTGATTATTAAAACTACAAAAGCAATTCAATCAAGAGCAGTGATCTTTTCTTTTATTGTTAGATTAACGTTAATGAGACAGACGGCCTATAAAGTAAGTCCCACTATACTGCACGGATCTAATATATGTTACACAGATGTTTTTTCCCAACAGTTCACCAAACATTCACTTAAGACATAACAGATTATGTTTGCGTGAATAGTCTACTTAAATACTGTAATTTTATGAATACAGTCTGTGTGTATATTTATCGGGATCACGTACTGGTGGAAGCGCATTTACAATATGTGCGCGATTCATATATCGGTCAGCGGAAGCAGAGAAAAAAGCACTCCTCTCAGAAAAATGTTAGATGTTTAATTACTATTTGGAGCATTGGGATTGCTAGACGAGGGCTTAACGAACTCGAAACCTGAAATTTGATTAAAATCTATATTTTTCACTTTTTTTGTGTCTTTAGCTCAAAACTAATCCATGCACATTTTGCCAGCATGGGTCACATATAAAATAATAGGAGGAGCTGGGGAAGGTGGAGGGTTTCAGAGAAACTCTGAAAGCGCGCTGCAAAATGCTCAAGTGGATGCTAACCATGCAGCCATTTAAATGTAAAGCAGCAATCTCATTGGCTCCATTTGCAACATGAACCAATCAGCCTGTGCTATCTACCTACTGCTCAACCTGGCAAAGACTGAGCTTCTTGTCTTCCCTGCCACTCCAACTCTACAGCATGATTTCACCATCCAGCTAGATTTATCTACAATTACTCCATCAAGTTCAGTCAGAAATCTTGGTGTAATTTTCAATGACCAGCTGACTTTCAAAGACCACATTGCAAAAACTGCTCGATCTTGCAGGTTTGCAATTCACAACATCAGAAAGATCAGGCCCTTCCTTACACAGCATGCAGCACAACTTCTTGTCCAGGCCCTTGTCATTTCTAGACTGGACTACTGCAATGCTCTTCTAGCTGGACTTCCATCATGCACAATCAAACCTTTACAGATGATTCAGAATGCAGCGGCACGACTGGTCTTCAGCGAACCTAAAAGGGCCCATGTCACACCTCTCTTTATCTCCCTGCACTGGCTCCCGGTTGCAGCTCGCATCAAGTTCAAGACACTGATGCTTGCATATAGAACAGCCACAGGCTCAGCACCCTCCTACTTCCACTCACTTATGACAGTATACATCCCCTCCAGAAGTCTGAGATCTGCGAGCCAGCGTCACCTCGTGGTGCCATCACAGAGAGGCACAAAATCACTCTTCGGAACATTTTCATTCACCGTTTCTGGCTGGTGGAATGAACTTCCCACCCCCATCCGGAATGCTGAATCCCTGACAATTTTCAAGCGACACCTGAAAACTCATCTCTTCCGTCATCACTTAACTTCATCTTAAAAAAAACCTTCACTCTCTTTCCTTAACTTTGCTCTCTTTCCCTTAATCTCTCACTGTCTGGCTAGAATTTGCTCTGAACAATGCCTAGAAATATGTATTACAAGCACTTCCTGTGTCTGTTTGCCTTTTTATAATGTATCCCTTATTGTATTCCTCAATTGTAAGTTGCTTTGGATAAAAGCGTCTGCTAAATTAATAAATGTAAATGTAAATCTAGAGTTTCATGAAATAACTAGGCATTTAACATGATTTGGCATGTTGATAGGATGTTGCTAGCATGATTAGCACGTTCCTAACACGATTTAACACATTGATAGCATTCTGTTAACATGATTTAACATGTTGTTAGCATAATTTAGCACTTTTCTAGCACATTGATAGCACGATTAGCATGTTGCTAATATGTTGTTAGCATGTTTATAGCATTTTTAGCATGTTGTTAACATGTTTAACTTGTTACATGTTTAACACGATTAACATTAACATGTTTTATCATGATTAGCATGTTGCTATAATGTTTCTAGCATGTTAGCTCAGAATCAGCCAGTCAGAATTGAGTGTTCAGACAGACCATGGTATACATTTTATACTATAAAGTACTTTTCAAATAAATTTAAAGATTAAGATTTTCTCAAAATTGACAAACAGTGGTGCTAACAATTCATGTAATATTGAAATGATTTTGCGATGAACTGATATGTAACACTTTTATTCTATATATGTATACTTTTTTTACAAAGGCAAACAACATAGTACAAAAATAAACACTTCTGGGAGCACAACGAATACTGCCATTCATATGAAAGAATATTAATATAATCTTTACAGTGATCAACGCAAGTGCAACATTAATAGATTTAACGATGCTGGAACCATCATCACGAACACCGTCAAAGCAGAAAAAAATGTGTAGATTATAGCAGAAATGTTCTTATAAAGTTGTATTGCAGATTGAAATTAATAACTGACTGAAACTACATATTGAGCGGAACATACATTGATTATAAAATGTGAATTTTAAAGTGCTTTGGTATTGTTTATGGAATAGCACACACTCTTTGATGTAACTAAAACAGGTGTCCTGAGAAATTGCACTGATCTCTCTGACAACCTTACAGCTCTGTAAACATCAAAACAGACTAGCTGTGGGACATCGATGTGCAGCTAACCAAAAGACTCGGCGTGAGCATTCAGATTGCTTACATCAGGTTTGCTGACATGTCATTAGTGGGCAGGATTTTGGACAGAAGAGGCAGTTGAATTCAGAAGCTAAGGCTGGTAGAAGTTAATGAAACATCATATCACTTACAGTGCCTTTATCTTGTGGAATGTCAGTGGTGCCAAACATGAGCCCTATAACTATCGTTCCTTCTCGTCTTAAATGGGAACAGCACTTACAACACAACAAAGTGCTCTTCATTTCTGTAGTGCATAGAATTTTGACTGATTGAGTTTCAATTCAGCAGGTCTTCATTGGCATACTAATCTATCGGAAAAATCAACGTTCATTGGAAACCAAAAGGTTGGAGGTTCGTCTTACGCATTGAAAGCTGAAGCTCCATCTGTCAATAGTTCATAGGTACTACTTTAATCCCATGAGCATTAATGTACGTGAGCAAGACTTTGGCTCTTCTCTCAATTACGTCAATGAGTTTTTCAATGCCTTGACGGCCACTCTGACTGTCCCAGTACTGCTGGTCGAGAAACAGCGATTGCAGGAGCTTTTCCCTGAGACGCTGAGACTTCAACACTGACACAGAGTGATCTGGTAGCCTGAAAGGGAAAAAAATATTAAAGGAATATATATGGTAATGCACCCCAAAATTATTAAAACAAGCTAAGTTGTCCACATTTTTTTTTAAAGTAGAACATAAAATATCATTATAACATTTTCACAATCCCCTCAAACTAAATTGTATTGCTTACTGCCATATTAATACCCAGCTTGTAATGCAAATAACGTGATCCTCAAACACAGCAACGGCCCATCCTTTCTTCTGATTTATGTTATTGCACAAGTGAGCTTGCGTTCCCAGAGATATCACATTAGCAGCATTGCCAGCAGAATCCCTTAGCTCAGACAGCACGTGTCAGATTGTTGGCGTGTTTGTTTACGTCTTCAGTGCTGTTGTGGAGGTGTTGGCTTACTGAAAGCCCAAACTTGTGGCCTCGCCGAAATGAATTCAGTTACAGTCTTAGTTGCAGCAATTACAAACCACCTCAGATTGTCCGTCAAGAACGAGAACAGAAGATGCCTTAAAATTATATTTTATTTCAAACCATAATGTCTACGTAAACCTGTTAACCTGTGGTGACTTTTAATTTAATCAAACAAACTGTAAGGATTAATTTCTTTGTGGAAGTATGTTTGAAATATTTGGCAAATATTTGAAACTGAATACAGGTATGTGTGAATGACCTGTTTTAAAAAAAGAACATTTGTGCAGTATCTCTGCAAAATCTCTGTGATTTTTGACACTTTTGACACAATGTTATTATGAGATACAAATGAAAAATCAAGTGGTCATATTTGAACTCTAACTCTTACTCACTCTTTGATTCCCTCTAGTAGCCTGAAATTCAGATTCCCCTCATCTCGATCAAAGTAGCCCTTGTTGTTAAAGAAAACCAGGTGGTGTGGGTCATGTTTACGGTGGACTATGTGTCTCAGCTCTATGCTGTCCTTGTCTCTACATTCTTCATGGTGACCAAGCTCCACACAGGTGTCCTCTGGGCGAGGCTTGAATCCACAGCAGTTTTTATCTAGACGTTCATAAATCTGAAAAGAAACAATCTCTTTGCTTTAAGGATTTAAGGTAAAATAAAAGGTTTCAGTTGTTTTTCTGAACAAATGTTGCTTATCAACAAACTTGCAATGCAGAAAGACACTACTGATAAAAGTGGAGTACCTGCAGGAGGAAATCAAAGACTACCAGCTTGCTCCATTCGTGGTGGTGGATGCTGGTGCAGCTCCACTCTGGTTTAGGTATGACGCCCCGATGCCAGCACTTGTGTTTGAGGGAGGTTTGATATGAGCCCCAGTTCAACCTTTCAGAAGGTTGATCTACTGGGCTTAAAGTAGGATCCCACAAAACCACTGGACAAGGCTGACCATCTGAAACAAGATTAATATGTATACATTCATTATGTCAGTATAAGTCATACTTGCTTTGTCAATAGCTCATGACAGCTTCATGGTGACACTGAAAAGGCTCCCTTTCCTCAAAGCTTTTTTCAGAAGTGACTTCACATAGTTTTTTAGCTGTTTTGCAATGACTTTAAATCCAAATATGATTATTTTTTAAAAAAAAAAATCCCCACGGTTTGAAATGTTTTATCTAATGTAATTATAAATTTCCCTCGGTTTCACAGACAAGGCTTAAGCCTAGTCTCAGTCTAAAATGTAATTCTGAGCTGTTTCAACTGAAAGAAAATTGCATTGACTGATCTTAGTGCCTTCATTGCCTTTGTTTTGTCTCAAGATGCACACCAGTAAAGTTTTCTTCTAAGGCATGCTAATAATAATAAAAAAAAATAACTTTAATGTCCTAATTGAACTATGGCCTAATCCTGGCTTAGTTTAAGCCTTGTCTGTGAAAACGGGCCTTTAAGTGTGATGATGTAAAGTAGGCTAAGTTTCCAAATACTTTTTTGTTACACTTCCCCTGGTTTCACTGACAAGGTTTAAGCCTATAGCTGATTCAACTGAAAGAAACTTGCACCAATTGATCTTAAAATATAAGAATGCCTTTGTTTTGTCTCAGGATGGAGACCACACCAGTATTTATTTATTTATTTGCTTTCTAATGAATGTTTATAAAAAATAACTTAAATGTCCCAATTGAACTATGGCCTATACCCTGTCTGTAAAACCAGGCTTATATTCTTTACTAACTTAATCCAAGATTAAATAAAATGCAGTGTCTGCTACTAAAATTATTAAATGAATACAGTAAAACATTAAATAAACTTAAATAAAATATAATATAAAATATATAAACAGTGTCAAAAATAAATGTAAAACATTTTAGGTTTAATTAAATAAAAAGGGGAAAACACAAAAATGGGGTTAAAAACAATTTTCACTCAAAAATTGTTAGCAAATTGCAAAGAACTGGGAAGTAACATTGAATTAAACATGCAATTTTTGAAGTAGAAAGGCTAAAATAATATGTTCTTGTAATATGTACTCTAGTAAGCTTTGTTTTATTTAGAACTTTGGTATAAAAAAAAAAAAGATTATACAGTGAACACTACCTCCAAGAGAATGGAATCGTCTGCTGACAGCTGGCAAAGTTCTGTTCAGTCCCAAGATCCTGTCCAGATGAAAGGCGAACACCTCACTCATGTCCAAGGGTCGCTTGACAATACCGCAACATTTACGACACTCATCAACGTCGTCCGTGCAATTTGTCGCACTTTTAAATAAAATTAAAGAAGAGAAGCCCCGAGGTGACACTTCATCAATTTGCGTAATTTTACTATCGGCTAGAAAGCGCATGGCAGTGATATCGTCATTGCTGAACCATGGAGGAGCTCTTTCACTGTATATCCTTATAGTTGAATAACCAGTGTCACTGCCATCAAGCTCAGAATATCCCAGTCGTTTGTTAACGGTGCTTGTATTGTGCCTCGCGTCCTTCGCTTTGCCCTGTGTGCCACCCTGCTGTCTCACTTTAACTTTCTTTCTCCGGAGTTTGGGTCGCACTGTGCCCCTGATGATGGCCGGTTTGTGCCGCTTAGATTTGAGTGTTATATACACCACATTAGACCTGGTCGGGCTCACAGATTCATTCACCTCCCCATCAGCGGGGTCCTGGTCATTTTTACTCTGAGAATAAACGCTATTTCCAGTCCACAGATCAGGACGTTTGTCCTGGCGAGTAGACGTGCGACTAACATGAACGGTGAAAAACAAACAAACAAAACACACTACAGCTATAATCAAATACTTCCGAACGGCAGAATATTTCCAACAGTTGCAGACTTTCAAAAACGATACTGACAAATAAAGCAAAGAGTCCCAGACATTTCTAGGACGCGTCGAATGCGTATCCATTGGTACGAGTGTATGCGCATGATTACGTCGATTGTCTTTTATCCACGTTGGATATAGCGTTCGTTTACATATTGATGGTAGACAGGAGGTACAGATGGTCCGTTCAGCGCAACTGCTCCAGCATGAATGAGACAACTGTCCCGATGCCGGATCAGCTGAGAACAGTCCCAAACTAACAAGGATGTCGCTTGTCCCTACGCCCCATCTGCAAGCGCAAGACCAGAACGCTGTCATTACAAACTACACTAGTCACATTTTCCATTAATACTACAGGCTATATTTATGTGTACATTTCTTAGCTAGCCCTCCTGAGAAAAATCCATCCAAAACAGCATAAGCTGGTGTGTTTGCTGGTTTTAGTGTGGTTTGGGTGGACATAGTCGATAAGCAAACCAGATAAGGCTGTTTGTTATGTGTTTTTATTTTCTTAGTGAGGGTGAGAGCTGATCAAGTTCCCCTCTGGATGGAAAACAAGTCTCAGAAGGGTTTAAGGAACTTCTGACCAACAAAACATTCTGACCTCCAGCTGGGAGACCCTCTTAATTCAGCAAACCATTTTAGGCTGATTTATTTTATTCTTTATTTTTTACAACAACTGCTGATAAATTACAAAACAGAAAAGCTCATTAACCAGGTCAGTCAGAAGACTTTAAAAATGAATTACAATAGCATATTCGGCCATGAAGAAGTTGCTTGTGCACACCTGCCTGTAAACGAAGTTGTTTTGAGATGTTCTGTACTTGAATTTACTAGTGTCAATCTGTGAAGTAATAATGATGGGCTCCAGTAAAGAATACAGGATGCAGGAACAACAGTGCAGACTATGGATTCATTTATGTACATCAGGAATGCATGGTTTTAAACTGTAGTTTCGACTGTAGGCATACACCTATCTTTATAAGTGCTTGTCTGACCTTTGTCAGTCCGTCTGCTGAGGGTCTTATTGGAGACAAAATTAATCTGTACATTTTTTTATATTTATACACACATACAGATCTATATATCTATCCCTCTCTCTCGGACCCAGATGAAAAGCTTCAGACTCAATTAACAAAATACAACAAATATACACAGCCTATAGACAGAAAGGGGAAACGGTTTAATTCATATATGTGTGAACTTACACAACACCTCAAAGTAATTTTGATAGCAATTCAAATGCTAGAACAAGAAATGTGCAAATCACATCAAGGGCTATAAGCAACAGCAGAGGCCTTAGGCAAGTTTGGCTTAAAACTTGATCCACCATTGCCATCTTGTGGTAACAACGTACAGACTCAAATATTTGAATAGGCAGTTAACAGGGAGCCAGCCAGAACACCACAAGACGCCAAAGCAAACAGCAGCAAGTTCCCAAGTCCCTGAGGAAATAAAAATCAGTTTGTTAGGACAGCCTAAACAGAAGTTGACTCTAATTAATTTCTTTATTACGAGTAATGAATGAATATTAAAATAAAAACAATAGCAGTTCCAATACATTGTGTTCTCTGAAGTTAAATCAACACACATAGCTACTCAAGTTCATTTTAAAAAGTGTCTAGCTCAAAATGCCATCTGAAACACTGAATGAATGCAAATAGCTTTATGTGACCTACTTTGACCTCTTTAAATACCACACTTCCCCACAGAGCAGCTACTAAGCCATAACCCTGAAAGAAAAGTAGAAAACACTATCATTACATACGATTTGCAATGCAAGGAGAATGAGGACATGAAAGATTTTTTTTCATGATACTTACAGCATTAATTATAGGGAATGTGATCACTGCTCTAAGGTAGTAATTTGCCATAAGCCAGGCATATGTGGCAAATCCCCACATCAGGCCACTCAAAAAACCTGCACGGAAGATCTTACTTGAGGAACAAGGGAACTCAATATTCAGCAGAAAGGTGATAAAATCTCTGGAGGAATATTTTGTATTGCAAATGCATTGTACTCCATGCCTGATTGTACACCGTACACGTAAATAAATATAATCACAATCGTGATGGAGTTACAATAGCAACATGGTTCTTTCATCTTAAGTTAAAATGAAGACAATGCAATAGAAAGCACATTAATTACCAGGTAAGATGGCTCTGGGATAAATCCGAGGCCTGTTCTTCATGACTGCACAGTAAGCAAAAAAATACACTGTGCTTGTGAGGAAAATCCCACTGTAATGGGCAAAGCAGTAGTCAATTTCTGTAATGGATGGCAAAAAAAAACAAGAAATATAGCCCATTAAGTTCTTTTTAACATCTCATTAAGCTGTAATACAATTGCATGTCACTTTAAATCAAACTAATACACATACCATGCTGACTGGATCCAGTGAAAATACTTGAATTGATTGTGGCATGAACTTTAATATAGAAAACAGGCATAAAAGAAGAACCATAAAGGACACCTGAAAATACGGCCAAGATGCAGCCACTGTAACAAAAGGATATAATGAAAACCCATAGATTTGATCTTTATCATTCAGATATTTTACAATACTATAATCTAAAGCTGAAAATACCATATGCAAATTAAAAACTGTAATATAAAAAATGCATTGATTGAAAAAAAAAAAACAAGTGCAATAATATTTTAGCACATAAGCCATCAAACAGACTTTCCAGCAAAGTGTTGATGGACTAGAAATCTGAGTAAAACTGAAAAAAGAATGGAACTTGGAGGGCCTACAAATACTTACAGCACTCTCTTGCTCTTTGGTGAAATTGTGTCCACCCATGAATCACTGGAGCTTGTGCTGTCTGAGTTCAACCTCTAAAGACAGACATGTGAATGCACGTATGCACAAAATCCCAGCAAAGATTTGTGTATCCAAGGCATAATACACAAAACAATATTCTGCATAAACTATCATAACTCTTAACGAGGAAAAGCCCCAACAAACCTACCCTATCATCAATCAACAAAGGCATGGATTCGGTAGATGTGCGTTTCTTAACATCAATTTTCACAAAGAAGAATATGATGGCACTGAAACAAAGACATGATTGTGTTAAAACTGTACCACAGGGTTCTCTCGCAAAATAAATAAAAGGTAAGGATATTTTTATTCCATATCCCATACAATCAGATGGAACTGTGGATCCAATACAATGTGACTTCAGGTCTTAGGAGGAGATTTATCCTGCCTTACACAGTATATTACATTTTCAATTTCAGAGAAACTTTTAGGCGAGTAAAGACAGCAGCTCTTTGATCTCAAAAGGATCTTTGTGAGGTGTAACTCCTGAGTGAACTAGAAATATTTTTGGGATGGAAATATTGTCTGATCAAGTGACCATATTAAATTAGTATGCCTGCAGCATTTCCTTTCCATTGCCGTGGGTTTCGGCCATCCTTTTGAGGACACAAAATTATAATGTAAAATGTCGGCCTTCTTTAACCAAAGAAATATACTCTTAATGGTCTGCCTTCAAATACTATGCACACAACTAATGCTTAAGGATATCACATTGCCTGCTCTCTCATTACCTTAGCAGATAAAGGCCAGCTCCACAATAATTGTGTATCGGTTTAGATACTTCCTCTGAATGCAGACCAAACCAGCCAAACCTTGAAAGGAATGAATTAAGAGGTCAATTCACATCTGCCTTTAATTAAAAAAATGGATAACACTTTACTATAATGTCTCATTATATTAACCAACAACGAGCAGTTACATTATTAATCTCTGTTAAAGTAAGTTAATAAAAACACAACGGTTCATTGTTAGTTTATATAAGCTCAGGTCCAATAATAATAAATATTAACATTTACTAATGCATGATTAAAAATCCAAGATGTCAGAATTTAAATTAAGATTAATAAATACTTTAGATTAGAAGCACTTTTTTGTTGTTAGTCCATGTTAACAAAAGTAGTTAACTAACGTAAGCAAATGGAACCTCAACCTCAAGTGTTACAGCTTAGACTTTAAAAAAAGTGCACTAAACCAGTGCAACACAATACTTCTGAGAAAATGTATGACTAAATTTCAAAACGGCATGCAAATAAACATTCAGATCACAGAACTTGTTACTTGATATTACAGATGAGCTTAAGTTCACAAAAGAATCACAAATATTAAGCTAAACTTAAGTCAAAATGATCTGTTATCTGATATAAACAAACATTACATATTTAGCAATGATTTTAGCATGTGCTGCATCAAGCAAAAGTGTTCTGTATTTTCCAGATGCTTGTCACCAGTGGACTGCTTATCCAACTCAAATGTCAAACTAGCCTGGGCCAGCATGGAAATCCATGTCCCAAAGTTTTACATCAGGAAATTCAGTTCATCCCTAGTTTAAGCCCTTTCCATCAAACATCAGTCCGGCTTACCTTGAGCTTGCCCATCCCATTAGCAATGCACTGGATCCCCAAAGCAAAATTCCAAGTCCAAGGCCAATAAACTTCACAACTGGGACTGCTGTTAAATTTCCTGAGAGATAAATCTGTTACAAATAACACCGGTATATTTTAAACAGGTTTATTCACTCACACATATGATTTACCAGTGGCCCAAAGTGCTCCTCCAAGCATAGCAGCAGGATGGGCTCTGGAAGGGCAAAACAATGTGTCCGCAACCAGTCCAACAAACCATATAGCTGAACAGCAAATCCACTGAAAGAACATTCCTGTAAAGACAACAGATTTTAGCACAAGGCCATTCAAATGTTGGTTTGAAGCATACAATTTAAACTCACCATCACCGGTATCAACGGTTTTAACAGGAACGAAGTAACTTCCATACAACAGCACTGCAATCACACAGGCCACAACGCCATAAGTGGTGTGTGTACTACTGGCTTCATTAGAAGACAAGGGCTCTAGGTATAAAACAAAACTGAAGATTGACCACATGTTGCATGTATGCTTCAAAAAAAGCACAATAACTGTCTACAATAGCATAGCAATTGCAAAGTCCACACACCCAGAGGTGACACAGCAGCATCAGTCAACAATAGATCAAAATGTGTAACTTTGTTTTTACTATTTAACATTTAATATACCTTCAGCTGACAATGTGCTACAGCATCTTGCAGCAAAAAGCACTATTACAGCTAGTAAAGCCATTAGTGTCCTATTTTGCCCTTCACTCAGGGGATAAGCACTACATTTGTTATTGTGGCAATGCAGTGAAGTGGTTTGTTGCAAACCAGGTGTCATTAATTGGCCCCACTATTCTGCCCTACTAACCAATCAGGGTGTTGTGAGGAGGTGCTTGTTTTTCTTTAAATGACCATCAATCACCATTTACTGTCATTAGAGTTTTTTCCATACATAAAGGTGAATGGTGACTTAAGATACTTCTGTCAAACTCTCCTTGTGGGTTTCAGAGAAGAAATCACAGGTTTGTAACTGAGGGTAAAAAAAGTATAAATAATGATATAAATAATATCATGAACTTGAACGCTGTTTCCAAACAGCTCCACTAGATGGAGATTTCGTTCCAGCTTGTTTAGAGGCCGGTTAGCCAATCACATGAGGTTTGGCCAGCATCCCAAAGTCTGAATATGCAAAGCAGAAAAGAACACTAATCACTGTGTGAGTTAAGAGTAATAATACCACGTATTTCCTGTTTTGAACGTCGATTTGAATGGTAAAATGTTGAACTGTGAAGTAATAGAGATTAATATAGCACACTAGACTGACAAGAGCACTGGAATTAGTAGCCAGTGAAACATTCTTGACATGAATAACGTTTTTTGTATAATCAGAGTTTTTCTACTTTTGCTTCGGCATTTTAGTTGTCATACATGTTCCGTCTCTGCAACGTTGTCTATAGTAGACGAAAGACCACAGTGGAAAGATTCACTGTATAAAGTGTGTCGTTGCCATGGAAACTGAGGGTAAGGTAAGGACATAACAGGAAATTAATGTATTGTTGTAGCAAATGAAAAGGCCTCTAATGCTCACAAACACTGCATTTATTTGATCAAAAACAAAGTAAAAGTATTGTGAAATAATATTACAATTTTAAACAACAGCATGATCCTTAAGAAATCATTCTAATGTGCTGATTTGGTGCTCAATAAATAATAATAATTATTTTCAATGTTCAAATCTGCCCTGTTGTAATGCATAATACATATTGGGGAAACCGTGATGTATTTTAGGATTCTTTGATAAATAGAAATAACAGCATTTATTTGAAATAGAAATCTTTCGTAATATTATAAAAGTCTTGTGTAATTTTGGTGGTGCATAATAATTGTATTCCTAAGGTGATCGAGTGCAAGGCAGCAGTGGCCTGGGAACCAGGAAAAGCGCTCTCCATTGAGGAGGTGGAGGTTACCCCTCCCAAAGCACATGAAGTACAAATTAAGGTAGATCCATAACACTATATTTATCATGTTAGGCTAAATGTAGACTAAACTTAATACGCAACTTAAAAATAGGCCTGAGAGTAAGGCCTGAGAATAACTATATTTCTTGCTATGAGCTGTATGCTTTTAAATTGTTTGACCATTATTTAAAAAATTATATTTAAATATTTTTTTATCAAATTTTTTGTTTTTTATTGTGCTTTAAAAAAAGCAAGTATTGTTTTATTTCACTAAGAAGTGTATTTTCATCAACTCTTTTTAGATGGTAGCATCTGGAGTATGCCGCTCAGATTGGTCTTACCTGTATGATGTTGCTAAAATGAAGCCACAGCCTTTTCCTTTGATCATGGGACATGAAGGGTCTGGTTTTGTGGAGAGTGTTGGTCCAGGTGTCACAAAGGTATCTAAAGGTAAACCAAAAAATCCATCATAAATGCTTTTAATATTCTTTCGTCTAACAAGATATGAAATGTTTATAAATGCAGTTCTGATGTCTCAATTACGTCATCTTAATCACTTTGTCCTAGATACATGAATGTAGAAGTGTGTAGGCATGTGACATGCATTATTTCAGAACAATATTTTTATATATCTGCAGGAGATAAAGTCATTCCTCTGTTCCTGCCACAGTGTGGACAGTGTGAACGAGTCCAACGACAAACCTTTGCACCAAAAACTGGTAATAATACTAATAATAATAATACACAATTTATTTATAGTAAAGACTATGTCTTTTTTTCATCTACTTTTGAATAGAGGTTAACTGTAGTTTTATCTGCCTCCCAGGGACAAAACTCAACAGGGTATTCTTGCAGATGGCACCAGCAGGATCACCTGCAAGAATCAGCAGATTTACCAGTTTATTGGTATCAGCACCTTCTCTGAATATACTGTTGTGCCAGAGGACAATGTCACCAAGATTCACCCAGACGCTCCACTGGACAAAGTCTGTCTTCTGGGCTGTGGAGTGTCTACAGGATATGGAGCAGCAGTGAACACAGGCAAAGTGTGTGTGATTTCCACTTCCATAAGATAAAAATAGCATCCCACAAGCTTGTAGCATGTGTTATTTTTTTACCATTGTCTTCCTCAGGTAGAATCTGGCTCTACATGTGCAGTGTTTGGTTTGGGAGCTGTTGGACTGGCAGCTGTCATGGGATGCAAGGCTGCTGGTGCTTCCAGAATCATTGCTGTTGACATCAACCCAGACAAGTCTGAGGTCGCCAAGACTTTTGGAGCAACGGAGTTTGTGAACCCTAAAGACCACAGTAAACCCATTCAGGAGGTGCTGCGGGAGCTGACTAATGGTGGCGTTGACTTCTCTCTTGAGTGTGTGGGGAATGTAGGAGTAATGGTACGTTCCTATAACCAGTGTGTATTATTATTTAATGAACTGCAAGTTTATCAGTAGAGCTGTAATTTTCAATGATGTTCTTACTTCAGTGTCATTTATATACAGTGGGGCAAATAAGTATTTGATACACTGCCGATTTTTCAAGGTATTTTTACACCTCAACTGTGAGAGACAGAATCAAAAAAAAAAATCCAGAAAATCACATTATGATCCGATTCATATGCATTGAACAAGTATTTAATACAATAGAAACGTAATATTTGGTACAGAAAATCTTTGTTTACAATTACCAGAGAGACCGTTTCCTGTGTTCTTGAAGCATGCAGCAGGGATTTTGGCCCACTCCTCCATACAGGTCAGGGTTTTGGAGTCTGTGTGATGGTTTTCTATTGGGTTCAGCTGGACCAGGATGGGAGCCAACTTAGTCGCCTCTGGTTTTGGGGTCTGTCATGCTGGAAGACCCAGATATTCTACTTAGGAAGGAGGTTGTTAACTCTAACAAGGCCCCATCCTATACGGTGCAGTTTGTCCCTTATGCAGAAAAGCGGTAAAAGCATGATGTTTCCACCCCCATGATAAATCATCCTTCTTCCTCCAAAAACGGCGAGTATATCTTATATTTTGGATGATCTATGCCTGTAGATGGTCCTATATGTTTGCAGCAGGGGGACTTGTGCGCTGCAGGATTTTAATCCATGACGGTGAGTGTGTTATGGTAACCGAGACTGTGGTCCCAGCTCTCTTCAGGTCATTGACCAGGTCCTCCCGTGTAGTTCTAGGCTGATCCGTCACCTTTCTCAGGATCATTGATAATCCACGAGGCGAGATCTTGCATGGAGCCCCAGTCCGAGGGAGATTGACAGTCATCTTGAATTTCTTCCATTTTCT
Organism: Ptychobarbus kaznakovi; assembly: GCA_027422405.1. Classification (NCBI taxonomy): domain Eukaryota; kingdom Metazoa; phylum Chordata; class Actinopteri; order Cypriniformes; family Cyprinidae; genus Ptychobarbus; species Ptychobarbus kaznakovi. The sequence continues at coordinate 16,979,170 of CM049811.1, read as the reverse complement.
AATAATTGTTGTTGCTTCTCACCAAGCTGTTTGCCTGTCTGTAGCCCATCCAGCCTTGTGCAGGTCTACAATGTTGTCCCTAGTGTCTTAGACAGCTCTTTGGTCTTGCCATAATGGAGCGGTCGGAGTCTGATTGATTGAGTGTGTGAACAGGTGTCTTTTATACAGGTAACGAGTTCATGCAATTAATACAGGTGAGTGGAAAGCTTCTCAAACTGGTGATGAATTACTTATTTCATGTGACATACAATGTGATTTTCTGGATTTTTTTTTAGATTCTGTCCTCTAGATCAGGTTAAAGTGGGAAAACAGGTGTATCAAATACGTTAAGCAAGTCAAGCTGCCATGTAGATGAAAGTCTGTATGTGCATCTTATGATCACTGGGAAGAGGTAAGATCTGTGAATCTACTAATGATCTTGTATTGTGCTAAGCATTGCTTCGACTGTATGTCTGACGTTTTTCAGTATTTCTGTATTCTGGAATGGTCATATACCACACACATTAGTCAAGAGAAGAAATTATTTGTTATGGTGTCTAATTATTTCTATATCTTTACATACACAAACATATACATACACACAAAGACTTAACCTCTTTCTTTCTCTTTTTCAGTATCCGTACAGTGATCAATATGTGAGATGAAGTAACTGTCTTTAAACAGAAGTGTTTCTATTCTGTTCTGACATTACATCCATCAGATAATAATTGGTGTTGTCATAATGCAATGCAATAAAGCTGCATAGGTCTCAGTTCAGATCTCATTGTTCCTAAATCCTATTCAACATAATTATTAAGTAAACATTAATAAACTTATCACGTCACACAGCTATTTCAAATTCAGTATGGTTTCATATATACTGTACAGAGAAGTTTATTTCATATATGCTTCTTTAAAATGCTAATTTACTCAAGGAATATGTATTGTTTCATGCAATAAAGCTTATTCTGATGCATTGCATTTGATTGTATATTTTATTTTTCACCAGTAGATGGCAAACTTGTACTACAAACATCCTTATTCACTTCCTTTGTCTTCTGTATGCAGTCTGCATTGAATCTCGTGAGTTTTTTCACTCTAACCTATATTATTTCATATCACCGAGGCTTGGTTCCATATATACTTAGTGTTTATGTTCCACATCGTTACAGAGCAAACCATGAGCACTCCAGTCTCTTAACTACCATATACCATTATTGCCCTTTGAAACCGCTATCCACCAGTTTCCATCTACAATAATATTATCATCTGAGCCTTCATTGTCTTCTAGTGGGACATGAGAAGTCTCTAGAAAAATAGAAAGCATTTTGTTATAGGGAGATGGATGTGTGCGTGTCACTAGGGGTTACATGCAGCCGATCACGGGTTGCATGTTGACCTTGGTAATATTATATATTGATTTAATATAGCATGCTCTTGAGGGTTAGAATAGCAGTTGTGGCCTGTCAGAGCCAGAGACAGAAGGCTGGCTGGGGAATGCCTCTCCATGATGAACTGGGATGGCTGTCCAGGAATTTGCTTTATTGTAGTTCCATTCAGATCAAATGAATAATCTTGGCAGATCCCCCTCCCCCTTTTCCAGCTTTAGGTAAAATGGAAAATGAAGCGAAGTCTCCCTCACGTTTACCCCACCCCTGCCATATTGTGCAATCAATCAGAGATTCAAAGTTTTCGTTGCTCTTTCCATTGAAACTGAGAAAGATTGCTGATAAATGGAGACATCAAAAGATAAAAGACAAGTAGCAACAGGTGCCTGTTCACTGAGCTCAGTTGTGGATTCAAGACAAATTTACAAAGGCCCATGGTAATATGCATTTAGAGAGATCTTGCTTTTTTCAAATTCATTCAAACTTTTCTCAAAATAAAATAAATACACAAATATCTATAATTAGTAATTGGGCTGTTTATTTTCAGTTAGTTGGCAGATGTGGAGATGAAAAAAATAAACCTACACTTTTATGTTAGTAGAGCGTAGCATTGTAACTTTTACCTTATTTATTGTGATAATTGGGTAGTTGATAAAAATTGGACTGTGTCATATGAGGTGTAAAGTAACAAATTAAATTTACTCACGTTACTGTGACTGTTACGTCTACTTTTTAAAGTCATTTTTAAAATCTGAAATGTTACTTTTACTTAAGTATATTTTGTTTGAAATATTGTACTTCGCTACATTTTAAAACATGAATTACGGAGTAAAAAAAAAAAAGCTTCCTGGAATCTACGGCAGTAAACAATGAGCAGGAGAACAAACTGGCGCTGAAATGACAATAAAGATGGAGACGGACCAGACAGGCGTTATGGTGTAGACCAGTGGTTCCTAACCTGGGGGGCGCCAGAGTTCATAATGGGGGCGGGAGCAGATACACACAGGTGCATCTAAATAAATTAGAATGTTGTGGAAAAGTAAATTTATTTCAGTAATTCAACTCAAATTGTGAAACTCATGTATTAAATAAATTCAATGCACACAGACTGAAGTAGTTTAAGTCTTTGTTTCTTTTAATTGTGATGATTTTGGCTCACATTTAACAAAAACCCACCAATTCACTATCTCAACAAATTAGAATATGTTGACATGTAAAATGTAATTAATGTAATGGTACTTTTACTTGAGTAGAATATTTGCGTACTTTTTCCACCTCTGCGTGTGACATAGCAAAAATGTACAAACAAACAAAACCCTTTACATACAAATAACAGGAGAAAAATGTAGAGTTACAAATATCATGAGAGAGGTTTCTCTTCAATGCTAGAGTTCTTTTTTTCCTCACACCATAGGACACATTGATACGTCAATTACCCTATTATTTTAGCAGTAAAGACTGATTGATTGGTTGGTTGGAATTAAAACAAGTGATGTCTGACTGATTCTACAATGAATGGCCCAATTTGTTTAAATTAATCAGTCTAAATAAAGTATATTTTCAAAACCTTGAATCAGTTGAACCAATTGCTTTCCAAAATGACTCTTTTTTTCAAACACTTGAATCTCCGCACGATGAGGACATCTGCTGGTTAATGCAAAACTATGTTCAATGAAATGTTCTACAAAACATTGCAGGTCTTGTCATATTGTAACAATATGGCAACAAAGCATTGCAGGTATAGATTTGAATCAGTGCCACACTTTTTTACAGGAATGAAAACAAGGCTTTGAGGGAGAAGCACACTGTGTTCAATGCACTGTTACTGTACTGCTGTTTAACAACTTACCGATTGTTCAGCTGAGGAAACTTCTTCGAGAGGGATGGGGCGTGGGACTTACTGTAGACAAAAACTAAATAATACAGTTTTAAAAGTTATGAGTTTTTAAAATGACATGATTTAGAATCTATACATTGCACGCCATTATAAAGACTGTACGTTTATCCCTCACATCCTTTCATCCGCATAGCCTACGTCTTGTCCAACCTGATTAAGCTCTATTGTAGTCTACAAAGTATAGATCTATAATATTAATAAACACCCTTTACTGTAACAAGTTGAGAAAACACTGGTAAGAATTTCACAGAAAAATCTATTTAGGCTTACCTAAATCAGTTTTGTGAAGCATTGTTTCGAATGCTCAATAAATTGTCTGAAGCGATCAAAGCAAATAAATGTATTTGTTTGTATTTTATGTTAATACAAAAATTATATTTTATATTTTCAAAATTGACTCCATGCCAGTTTAAATTAGTCACATGTCTAGTAATGGTGTGACCTTTGATTAGACTGCCCTGTGTGTCTTTCATCAGCGTGATTGACATATAAATAGAAGAGTCAACTAAAGCAATGGAGTATCAGATTCTAATGAAGAATAACGATTTGTCCTGTGTGCTTACCATGACAGATATGAGATATATTCCTCTCACATGAGCTTGGTCCAGGCAAATATCAGGCACTTACCCTGCCAAATGTGTAGTCAGCGCCGTGCATCATTCCGACAGACATGACAGCCTCATAAGGAAAATTGACAAACAACGGAAATGCCAGCATAGGTAAATATCGCTGAGTAAATATAGTCTGGAAGAGAAAAAATGTCAAAGGGGTTGAGTTGCCTTCCTCAATATTTAGATGGGGATCAAAAGATTTCTCCCTTAATTATTATATTTAATGTGTGTGAGGGTGTTCAAATGTGTGTGGAGGTGCACCTGTGTGTTTGAACGTGTGACACTGCTAGGAGGTGGTGCAGTAAATCCTAGAGCCAAATAACTTTGGCCACAATGCAGGTCTTTCAGTGATCATAAGAACCCATTATTAAATGATTGTGCATGCTTTAACCAATATATTATCTCTATAATTTCAATTTATATCCTCAAGGATGAAGAACCTTCCTGTACAAGAAATTCTGTACAAGAGATTCTACCAAATTGTGTCAGGAGTCTTTTATTTTAACCAAACTATCATGGGTAGCCAGACATATTTCTACCCATGCAGGTGGCCTAGGTGCGGAAAATATACATGACAAACTGGTCAGACCATGTAGGATCAGGGCCATAATCTACAGAGCATCACTGTGAACGACATTACGCAAACTGAGAGACAAATAACATGATTAATTTGATCTGAATGTAGAAAAACACATTTGTAATGCCTTTGAAATGTAAATGTATTTATGTCAGTTTACTTAGTAATTGCAGTGATTTATGTGCACAGGTAAATCAAGATTGGCCAAGATGAAGACTTTGCCAATTGGTATTTCTCTCATGTGGAAATTGAACAAATAAAACCTCATTGTGTCCTGTGCAAGTATGAAGTATGAACAACGAACAATGAGTCAAGATTCATTATATCTATGACTGTCTATTTGAATGTACATTTGAAGTTGTTTCTGTGTTGCTGAGGCACACAATTCAGTTTCGGTTGTCTGTATTCTTTGGCATTTCTTTACTTTGAGAGATGTCTCCTTTCGTGTGCTACTCAGAGCTCAAAGGGTTTGGCGGAGAACATGAACAAACACAACCTCTGGATTGTCTTAATTGATGGTACACTCAAGCTTCAGTGGCAATGATAGCATTGAATGAAGTGCCTGAGACAGACAGCACACATACACACACAGAGAGAGATAGAGAGTTCAGAGAGAAAGACAGTGGCCTAGTTCAGAGGAACACAAAGCCCAAACTGCCATGGAAGAATGCGTCCCTAAGTCAGGGAAAGACCACCCTGATAGAAGCCCTGTTTTAGCAGTTAATCCGGGCCATTAGTGTTAATGCCAGCCAATGCCTCAGACATCCCCAGCCTAAAGCTCAACACAGCAAACCCGGATCCAGTGACACAGTCCTGGCTGCTCTAGCAAGGGAAACCCCTTATCAAACGTGCCTGAAGGGTTAGGAGAGGTCAGCAATACTGAAGTTGCACACCTGCACTGCAGCGGATCTCCTCGTCTGAAGTTGGTTGACATTGGATTAGCATAGTCTGTTGGGAATTTTGAAGGAAGTAAATTATAATTATTTGACTGGTGAAATGACTGCGTACATATCTACTTTATTGAGTAAAATGATCCTTTCATCCTTTCAGGATTGTATATGACAAAAGCAGTGCCGAGAAAGCTGTTTAGACATTATAATGGTAACACTTTATAATAAGCTTACATTTGTTCAGATTTATTAATGCATTAGGTGCTGTATCATGCACTAAAATTAACATTAATGCTAAAGCATTTGATAATCTTGGTTAATGGTCATTTATACATACCGTACCATTCAAAATATTAAGGTCAATACGTTGTAGTAGTTTTTTTTTTTTATAATAATACTATTATTCAGCAAGGATGTATTAAGTTAAAATTGATTGAGTTAAAAAAAAAGTTAAATCACTGTTTCCACCAAAATATTAAGTAGCACAACTGTTGATAATAATAAGATTGATAATAACATTTATAATAATAAATGTAGAATGATTTTTGAAGGATCATGTGACATTAAAGACTGGAGTAATAGCTGCTGAATTCTTTTTATTTTTATAAAAAAAATATTTCAGCCTTAAGAAACTTTTTACAAAAACATTACAAAACATTTGAAAAGTGGGCCTAGTGTAAATAAATGTATACATGTCAAGTTGTATAAATTATCATTTAATGTATCATGAACAAACACTATTCAGAAACATATGAAACATAATAGCTAAAAAGACATAAAATGCAGCACAAATACGCAATAAGTTAACCACCTTATTTAGGATTCAAGGTTTTATCCGTCTCATACTCAATTATACAGAATATAATCAGTAGTGAAATGTAAATCGGGTCAGGTACGCTCAATGGACAGTGCAAAATATGTAATACAACACAAGAGATTATACATAAATATAGGTGAAAAATTAAATAAGGCAGAGTAAGATGTGCAATGAAATAAAATGTGCAGGACAGTATACTGTGGACTTAATAAATAATTATATAAGCAGGGATATGCAAGAAATATACATAGCAGCAATGCGAATGGTGGAGAATAGTGAATGTTTTACAGTTTATTAAATTGAGTCATGTTGATGTTATGAGACCGAGTTTGAGTTTAGGAGCCTGATGGCCTGGGGGAAGAAGCTCCTCCTAAGTCTCTCAGTTTTTGCCATCATGCTCCGGAAGCGCTTGCCAGATGGTAGTAAAATGAAGGGACTGTTACCAGGGTGGTTTGAGTCCTTGATGATTTTAGCAGCTCTGCTTTTGCAGCGTTTGAGGTAGATGTCCTGCAGAGAGGGGAGAGCAGACCCTGAGATGCGCTCAGCTAAGCGCACAACTCTCTGCAGAGCTTAGCAGTCCTGATTTGAGGTGTTTCCATACCACACGCAATTTACATAAATTGCCTGAACAACCAATCAGAAATTAGCTTGAAAAGTGAGCCTATTGTGGAAACAGCTGTCAGCCTTCTAAAAAACTTCCCAACACTGGTGCAAAAAAAAGGTTTAAGACAATGCTAAGGTTTGTTTGCTATGACGGTTTGCTAATACTCACGTACAAGATTTGAGGTCATGTTGTGTAATAGCTGTGAAGGCACACAAAAACACCCACATACACCACCAAAATGGATGGTTAGCATGTGTGTCTGAGGAGCAATTACGCAATTGCAGTGTTAAGAAACACCGTCAGGCTTGTAAATGGGAGGAAGGGCCTCAGCACCCTTGATTCTCTACATGTTTTGACTGCAATGACACAGAGTCTTGCCTAACAAAATTGACATACTCAGATAAATATGTTTGTTGCATCGTACCCAGACGTGTTGCACAAAAAGACATGGGTGTGGAGGGATAAATAAAACAGAAATTAGCAACACCACTCTCTGTCTGCCTCCCACACAACAGAGATACAGAAGGCTCAAGAGACATTTAGAATATATGCTGTCTGTTACCTTCACCCAAGACTGGCCTTAGGTTCAATAGCTCACTGGCTTAAATCGTACACCATATGCAGCTTGGACGAATTTCCAAAATAATTTTATCTGATGATCTACACATCCACGGCACGAACATCTACCCTGTTTTATTGTAGTATAGAGCCTCAGAGGTGACATAAGATAATGTTTTTTAATGGAAGGTCAACTCGTGTTTGAATTAAGGTGCACAGTGTTACTTTGGCTAAACCTGAAGAAGAGCATTTATTGAATATGAACGTTTGCTTATGGGGGAGGAATGTGTGTGTTTAAACCTCATACTGGGAGTGCCTTCGGAGGCTCTATCTATTTAGCAAATATCGAACGTTTCCCGCCTCAGGTGGTCGGAAACCTTTCCCGCTTGTGCTTGCTTACACTTTAAAATCCCTAAGAGCAAATATAAGCAGCAGCAGATTTGCTTAATATCAACTCTGCCACAAAACACACACCCGTGAAATGTCACCACGGTCCCCAGGTACAAAGTCAAAATCTAAAAACGTCAAACAAGCAGGGTGCGAGGCATGTTTAAGTTAAGAAAGCGGGCCTACACGTCCGCTCGGCGTGCATGGAGCTTATCTCACGAGGGGACTAATAACTACGAAAGGACGACATAAAAGAAGAAGCAAACAACCGCCTGTTTTAATTGACAATATTTGAGGTTAAGGTAATTGAGGTGGCCCTAGTGTGCACAGCATCAGTAATGAGACACTAAAGGGAGACCTCCTCGGATGGCTGCTAATAAAGAAGCCATAGCTAATCTTTTAAACAAACATTCATACTCAACTAACAAGGCTACTTGCCGTCACATCATACATTATGTATATTATTCCACCTCACTTTTGACTTTCGGTGCGCTCTTGAGTCGAGTTCATATCTAAACACATCTCTTTCTCTTCCCTTCTTGGGTAACTTTAATTAGCAGGGGTCTCAGATAGAGCCTCTCACGAGGGGAGATGGGCTAAATTCTCAAAACAAACAGAGCCACACTGGCTTCCCGTTCTGTGTCTTTTCATCTCCTCCTGGCTGGCCTGGGCAGCCAGTGGCACAGAGCAGCAGAAGGGGGCCACACATGGTGTAAGTAAACACTCATAATTGCATTAGATCCCCCCCTGTGAATATGTAATGCCTTCTCAATACCAGAGTGCTAGGGGACAGATCCTTCACTTTTTTTCTCAGTACAAAGACCTTCTCCTTGCATGAGAACTTTGCCACGCAAATTTGCAAAGAAAATCAGATATTTAAATGGTCAATTCCGATGGGGGTGTGGATTATTTCAGCTTTTTAAAGAGTGCTGAATGGGGTAGTTCTCCTAAAAATTATGATTCTGTCATCGCTTACTCAACCTCATTTTGTTCCAAACCTGTATGACATAACATTGTATATACTGTATATATAATTATGTGGTGGAGCACCCACATTGAGCTTTTTGCCCATTGGATGTATTTTTATATTTTAAAATGCTATTTATTCCTGTGATTCAAAGCTGAATTTTCAGCTGCCATAACTCTGACCTTCAGTGTCACATGATCCTTCATAAATCATACTAATATGCCAATTTGCTGAACAAGAATCGTGTCTTATTTTCAAACTTTTTTTGTTGTTTTTTTGCTGCTTTTTATTTTTGTGGATTCCGTGATGGGTAGACATTTCAAAATAACAGCATTTATTTTAAATATAATTATTTTGTAATAGAATCACTTTTAATTAATTTAATGCATCATGGCTGAATAAAAGTACTAAATAATTTATTTTAAATCAGTAATTCAAATTTGAATACAATTTCTTTCAAATTTAAAAAAAATAAATACAATTTGAATTAATTAAAATGTAAATAAAATATATTTAATTAAAGAAAAAATGTACTGACTCCAACGTTTGAATTGTAGACAGGCAGTATTTTTACTTGCTTGCTTACTTATTATTATAATTTTTTTAGAAAACTCGTCTTCATACTTCAAACTTAAAATAAATCAGACTTAAAATAAACATAACGTAGGCTCTACGCAAAGGCATAGATGCAGTTTTGTGAGTAAGATCAGAGATACACTGTCAACACCAAAACAACGCTGAGAAGCTCTCATCACAACAGAAAGCTGAATGAGGGCATGCAAAGCATGGGCCGTATTGTTTGTGCGAGGGTGGTTTAATTTGTGAGACGCTGAGGTTTGTGTCAGAAAAGATAAACATATCCCATATCCTCTCTGTGATAGGAGCTTTATTGGGTACTCTGGAGCTCAGAGTAGAAAGCCGAGCTTATGTATGTGCCTTTAGGAAAAGCTCAAAACCAGCTTGCATGACATTAAAAACATGAACTTCTCTTGATTTGGAGACCTCTATGTCTTTTAGCCTCTTTGTTCAAACTGATAAGAAGGGTTATCAACGTAAGCTAGCAGATTCAGGTATTGCATTTTCAAAAGAGTTGAAGCTACTTTTTTTCAATGAATCGCTGTGTAGTGTGACAAAATAAATACTGTGTTGTTGTTTATGCACGAAAGGGACAATTTTTTGGCTGGTTAGCATGACTGTGTCAGGTCTTACCAGTAAAAGTCTTCACATTATGTAGCCTAAAATATGTTTTTTCTTTGACGCCCATTCACACTGTATATTCTGACTAAATCAATTTAATAAAAAATAAAAACATCAAGCAACATACAGTATTGCTAGTTAACTAATTAATTTCAAACCAGTACTTAGACTGTAATTTAACCAATTTAAATGATGTGAAGCTTGAAAAAAGTTTCAAATTACACAACTGTTCAAACATTCGTTGTTTTTAATGTTTTTCAAGGAAGTTTTGGTGCTTAAGAAACATTTTTATTTAATATTATTATTATTGATGTTGAAAATGGTTGTGCTGCTTAATATTTTAATATTAAACTGTGACAGTCTTTTTTATGATTCTTTGATGAATAGAAAGTTCAGTTTTTTTTCACATCTGATGTGATGTTTTAGATGCATTACTTTTCAAAAGTTCGGGGTCGGTAGGAGTTTCACAAAAATAAATTAAAAAAACATCTTAAGAAAGAAAGAAAAGAAAAGAAAAGAAAGAGAAAACTAAAGGAGTTTAACTGCAATGAGTGCAAAATCTACAAAAAAATCCTTTAAAATGACAATGAACATGAAGCATTACACTGACATATCTTTCCATATTACCATGAAATATTACAATTCATATGATCACGATCAATCAATGAATCCCGTGCTTTGAGGTGCCTCTCTCTTGTTGGAGCTGTGTGACTGAGTGCCCCACCCATCCTGTTTGGAGCTCAGGAGGATTTTACTTTTAATCCAGCCTCGCTGGCCCTCAGGGTAACTCCCTCCCACCCAGCAGTGCCCGTGCATCTGCCCCGACAGGCTCAGAGCTCACCTGGCGAGACCCGGCCTCAAAAACATGCAAGAGGCCTTACGTCAATCAAAAGGATCTGGGACGAGGTCAGAGTTGCATGTCTGGGAAGCTGGTTTTCACAAGTTGATGTGTGGTTATGATTGCTGTGAATGTTTACCTTGAGGCCTGTTGAGTCGAAAGAGGCTGAAACCTGTGCCAAACTGTTCTTCTGTGTTGGTTAGACACTGTACATCCGTTACTGTGGCAACACTGAAGAGCTACAGCCTCGTTGGAACGTAGCATTAAGTCGACTGTGTGTGGGCGGCCGGTGGTGAGCATGTCTTATGGAAGGCTTACATAATGGAAGCTCCTCAAGCACCACAGCCTTGGCCCTCAGCCCTAAAGCCACCCACAGAGAGGTGTGCTTAATTGCTGTTGCACTGGGCGTTAATTACATGAGTCACTGGTGGTAACAGAGATGTTTAAAAACATCACAACTGATTACTATAGCGGCCTTGGATTATAGTCCTTCAAATAAGAGCGAGGGGAGATAAATGAATGATCCTTAACAATTTTACAATAAAATAAAATAAAAAAAAAAAACAACAGAACAGAAAAGAAAGAGATACATTTCTGATAATACACTGTATTGTGGTTTTATTTCTCTCTCTTTCTTTCTTTCTTTCTTTCTTTCTTTCTTTCTTTCTTTCTTTCTTTCTTTCTTTCTTTCTTTCTTTCTTTTCCTCTTTCTTTTTTAAAGCATACAGTAGGTATACAGTACTGATTTGTTATTTTTTAAGCAATTACTATTACTCAGCAAGGACACATGCAACTGATCAAAGTGAAGACATTTATAATGTTTGAAATATATTATAATATATTCTATAAAATATTTATATTTTATATAAATGCTGTTCTTTTGAACTTTCTATTAATCAAAAAATCCTGAAAAAAGGCATCATAGTTTCCACAAAAATAATGAACTACACAACTATCTTCAACTTTGATAATAAAAATAATACATGCTTCTTGAGCAGCAAACCAGCATATTATAATAATTTATTTAGGGTAATATGAAGACTGACATTGAAGACTGGAGTAATGATGCTGAAAATTCAGCTTTGCTATCACAGAAAAAAAAAATGAATTGGAAAATTATATATTTGTATTATTATTTAACACATAAATTATTGTTTTTCATATATATATATGTATATATAGAACAGTAATGTATATAAGAACATATCACAATCTGCACATAATAACATGCATAATTTTAAATTTAAATCTTAGATGCCTAACCATATAGCTTTGCATAATTATGATTTAATAAATTGACACATTTTTTAAACTATTTTTGAAAGAATTTCCGTTCTGCTTCTTTGAACTTAAATTGCAGATAAACCTTCACACTCGATGATTTTCAGTGCTTTTCTAGTCCTAATACTTGAATACAGTAAAGTTTTTGGTGTGTATATATATATAAATATTCCTCATCCTCTGAACAAAATATACTTGAGGAATAGAATCAATTGATATACACCTACACGAGATCCTAAAAACATCCTAAATGAAACATTTATTTGTACCTAGTTATAGGTGTTTTTGCATTTCTTTACACCACAAGGGGGAGCAAATGTGCAGAAAATCAAACAAGCAGCCTTTAGAAAGGCCATTCCCACGGAGTAATGATGAAAATGTTGCCTGTGTGATTGAAAGGAAGAGAAATAAAAAGAAAAACAATAAGAGAATGCTGCACTTGAAAATATATGTCGCACTATAGCGGTGGACATATACAAGAAGTGAGTGCGTTTGAGCACTGTGAAGGATTCATTCAATTTCCCAGAGCTTAGGACCTCGGAAATCACAGACGGATTTTTTTTTTTTGTGCTTATGGGCATATGTGTGCGTGTGTGCATGCGTGTGTGTGTTTGTGTGTGAAAACTGAAATATGGTGTGTCATTATTTTCCCCTGATTCAGTTCCAACTTTTGACAGGATAATAATGTCAGCCAAACTACACAGATGGAGTGTAGCACACAAACAATGGGGAAAGTAAATGTCAAACTCAAAAGTGTGAGCAATCAGACTGCCTGACTTTTACAGTAATCTCAAAACTTCTCCCCGTCTGCATGTATAACCCGAGTGCAGCGTTCGGCGGAGGAGTGTCAAAGAGGTCATTAATCATGTTCCAGCAGTCCAGTATTAATGCTTTGAAATTCTGCCACAGCACAGTGAGTTACAGGCTCTGTGAATTATATCTTCATGCTAGAAGTAAAGATATGCTTAAAAATCTTCATCCTGGAAAAAATATTATAAACTTTTATGACACCGAGGCGTGGGTTCAATGAGACCACTATAAATCTCCCATCATTCTGAACCAAAAAACAGCACCATGCCTTCACCAGATGACTCCATCAGGGCTGTGTGTTCATGCAGACCAATCCCTGGGTAATACACACAAGGCCTAAAAGCTTCTTTTCTTTCCCTTTCTGTTTTAGATTTTGTCTTTCCCTTTTTCACCTGTAGAGGAAGTAAAGGGCCAAAGATTCACTTTCAGGGCAATAAAAGTCATTTGTTGCTGGAATCAATAAGCACACTATGAGTAAAATATAGTTTCAATGGACTGCGGCTGTAAATAATCACATAGAATTTACTGACTGGTTTCTAATAAAATCTCTGGATGATAAAAACGGTGATTTAAAGCACGTCAGACTGAAAATTTAATCAAATGTTTCTAGCCTGTAACAATGAGTGCAAATTACATTAGACGGTTGATGGACTACATCATATTTAGTAAAAAAAAATGTATAAAGTGTCCTTTTATTTGTGCTACACCTGCTGTAGCTTCTCTCTGTCGCCAATGGCAGGCTGACGGATTGACTTCAGCATGAAAAATGCTAAGCAAAGAGACAAGTCTCGGGTTTATGCGCTGAACCAATTAATTAGGAAGGGGAGATGTACAAATCGAAGGGACGAAGGAAGGGGACTTGTATCTTTCTTGACCATTTTAGGTTTACGATGAGAGGTTATTTTAAAGAGCATGAAGTAGTCAGATTGCCGTGGTGGAGGAACATGACCTTTCTGTCACACACTCACGGCCTCGATCCCCTCCCAGCTTCAGTCTGCCACAAAGGCTAACAGATCTTCCTTTGATGCTGGGTGAGTAAGGACGCATACCACAGATGTTTGCACACAGGGAATGTTGATGCATATTATAACTGACATGTGATACGAAACATGCATACTGATCATATTCAACAAAGCAATGCGATTTGGGACTCCTCGTGTTGTCAGTTTGTTAACGTGATGGCCCTTTAGATGTGCACTCAGAACATCGCCTCAATGAAGAAAAACCCAGGGCTTTAGCTCCGGTAACAGTTCCCCTCTGTCAGATTACAATGCTCTGATTCCAGATCCAAGGTTTATCTTTTGCAAATAACTGTGAAATTGCTTGGCACAAAGTCCTTTCACTCAATAAGCTTTAAATAAGATGTCAAGTGTGGTTTCAGTTGGTGGCTATAGCTAGCTGGTTGGCAGGGCCGGCTGAATTTGAACAGGGATTCCACCGAGGTCTGCTGGCTGGGGACTCTAAACACTCTCAAAATGGATTAGCCCGGACCCTCGGACCCACTAATGCATTCTGGACACAAACCTTTTCGACGACTCTGCCTCGCAACGGATAGAAGATGGTGGAGTAGTTATAACAGTTCGGTGGAATCTGAATAATATTTTCATTAGCATTTCAAAAAAGCACAGATTTGTTTTGGTGTTCATACCTGTTTAGGACTAGCTGGGAGCTGTGCTTCTGCCAGAGGAATCTCAACAGGCTGTTATCCAGGAAAAAGTTTTGAACCAAAGGTCCAAATAACAGTTACATAACCACATGTCTAGTATTAACAGGAACTGTCTGGGGCTGTTAAATTTCTTTCTGTTCTTTATAGGATTTCTCTGATCAACAAACACAGAACTAGAAAACCCCCTCAATTCAGTGCGGTGCCCTAAATCCTATATAATAATCTTGAATTTATATCAGTACTGAAAGAATAGGGAAAATAACTATTGGAAAAATAAATGCATATGCAATTAATGCCAATTAAGATAAAGATAACTCACAGCTATGATGATTTTGAAGAACTTCTAAAAATAAATTTATATTACAGCAATATACAAATTGCTTGTATTATTTGATCAATACTAGAACAACTTAATAACTTAAAAATATAATAATATACTATGAAGTTAAATTCACATTTTAGAATGAGACATTTTTACAAATTTTATATTTAAAAAATATTTTTCATATTTATATTATTTACACTGATTTGTTTGTCAAGTTAATTTAGCTATTTTACAGTGTCCATTCAACAATATATGCACATTTTATATTTCTATGGAAAATAATAGAAATGCTAACAAAAATAGAAAAATTATGAAACATCAATTTATATGTTATTTATAATGTTCTGAGTGGAAGGATTTTGAGAATAGAATGAGACCACAAGGAAGCAAAGCAAACTATTTTCTAAAACACTGTAGAAGCACCTTACATTGTTTTTTTTTTTGCAAAAATGTAATATTTTACATATTTTGAAAAGCCTATCATGAAATTCCAATGAAACGCATCCACATTCACTCATTCATATTCAGTTTCTCTCTCACACACACACTAACCTAAACAAAATAGCACAGAGGATGATCAGTGATCCCTGGTAAGCCACATTCAATCGCTCCTAAACGGGTCTCGCTTCCTAGCAAAAAGAATCAGAGAAAACCTTTAAGTCGCCAGCTAATTCTTGTTTCAGTTGTCTGGCAAAAAAATAATAATAAAAAAAACTCTCCTGCGCTACAACTTAATACCAGACAGGATCATGCTGAGAGGCCACAGCGGAATCAATCTTCAGCACAGACACCAGACCTGAGCTTTTGCTCTCTATTTTGTTCTGCACATTCTCTGTTTCTTTCACTCTTTTGTGCTTTGCCAAGTCCTGCACCAACCAGAACCAAACCTTTCGCAAACACACCCACCCACCTCAAGTCAGGGTACCACTAGCACTCAAAGGAAGGAGATGTGGAAAATGACATTTCCTTGAATCGCCCAACCCTCCTAGCCTGCATAGACACACAAACACAAGGACCACCACACATGACCTCCCCCCCCCCCAATCTCTAATCCAATCAATGAGGCCTTAGCTGTCTAATAAAGTCCTTCTCTCATGGTGGAACTTTATCCCTGCAGCTGTGCCGGCTCGTTCTCTGGCCAGACCAGGCTCTCCTTCTTTCCTCTGATCACACATTTCAATATGAATGGAGCCAATAAGGGGGTGGATTAGGGGCTGGTTACTCCGTAAATCCCGGGCCGGCTTTGATGCCCCTGCCGCTTTTGGCCGCCCAGGCCCCCAGTCAAATGGGCAGCCAGCTCTGCCACCTGGCTCAGCCTGCTCGTTCTGTTTGCTCATATGCGCTGATTAAACATGGCATGGCTTGCGTGGCTGCACCGGGCACCAGATGGCGCCGTGGTAGCTTTGCCCGAATGAGCAGGTGGAGGCGGGGCAGGCTGTGCTGGCTGACACTAGCACACATGGTGCGGGCACAGACCTCTGCCAACCTAAGGATGGCAAGGAGAACAGCAAACATTCCTGTCCCATAGTAAACTACTGTTCCTGCACATACACGCGCACACAAACAGGGGTGTCTTTACTCCCCCATTCCCACAACATCTGATTCCTAACTCCTTCCATCCTCTTATGGCTCCGTGCGCTTTGTGTGTGACAGAGCTATTGCTGATTAATATTTGTTTTACCTCTTTTGGGACGGAGCGGGACCCAGCTGATCCTGGGAGGCGTCCTAATCCCCACAAGATCCGTGCCAACAGGGGGCATCATTTCGTTCCCAACAGGGGGTCAAAATGTCTGTAATGAGGAAGGCAGGGCAAACCGTCAAGTTTTAGAGCTTAAAAGTGGTGAGGAAACTCGAAAGTAAGTTAGGCTAACTTGCAGAGAATTTTTCCACAAATGTTTGGGATTTGAATATGAAACTTCAAGAGTTTCTGTTCTTGGAGTTTAGTCTTTCAGTCTGATTTTATTTTCACGCTCGCTGAGACGAGTGAAAAACGGAACATAGGAATTACTGTAGGTTGGCATATTAAATATGACAGCTCTTTCTTCCCCTCTCTCTCTTACACACACATTGTGGCATTATAAATGGAGATGGATATGACAGGTGTAGTTTGTGCATATATGAGAAAAAAAAAGGTTGTGCTGTGTAACGTTTCAGAGGTTGTAAAAACACAGCTGTTTTAAGCCACACAAACTTCCTTGGTTATGTTCTATGGATTATCCAGCAAGGAAAAGTGCAGCAGCAACACTATTGAAAAAGCTGGGAAATTATATCATAATAATATCAACAAAAGTAAAGTAAAAATAAATAAATAGTTCAACATAATGACATTTTATTTGAACTTAGTCCTTAATATAAGCTCCTTTCCAACTAAATGCCAACATCAACCTACTACTTTATGATAAAACTGACACAATAAGTAAATCTATATAAACATGCTTTTTTATAAAAACTATTTTTGCTTATAAAATTATATTTTTTTCTATGATTTTACAATACAATTTAGATGTACAGAATAAAATTATTTATATACTATAACAATTCTATAACACAAAATATATAATTATATAATACTTTTCAAATAAATAAAGATAAATATAAAAAGTTGAATAACTGTTTTCTCTTAAGAAGGTATGTGTGAGCTATATGGACACTGTGTTGGTGAATAAAACAGACAGCAATGAATTATGGATGCAATCTGGTGCAACTTGGTTTGGGTCCAAAAGGCATTGTACAGGTGTTGATTTTAGCAGTACATAGCAGTAAGTATATATTCACAGAAGACAAAAAAAACGGCTTGTTGTTATGATTCTGAAAAAAATGTGGTGTGCAGATAATGTTTCCGTCTTTTATATTTTAGAAAATAAAAGTATACCTCTTTATATCTAATTTTATTTTTCCCAAATGTTGTTTTCCCCAAACTGAAAATCTGGATTTAGTCAGCTAAGTTTCATAGACAGAATTATTGTGCTTTTATTTTGTGTATAGCAAAGGCAATACTTGACCTTAAAATAATTTATGCACTTTAAGAGTACGAGTAGCCAAGCCATTTATAATAATATGACACTGTTTGGATCATATCATGAAAACACTGCTATTTCACACACACACACTGTAAATCCAGAACGATATCTTCACTGTAGTGCACTGCTGATATCCTTGGCTTTTAATGTGCTTATTTATATTTATGGCCGACTTCTCTTGACCCAGCGAAACAAACGTATGTCAAGAATGACCTGCCTTATTGAATGTGTGACTACAAGTCTAATGTGTGTTTGTGTGTGCGGTGCCTGACACGGAAGGCAGTCTGTGTGGGAGAGGGCCAAATGTTGGAAGCAGCTTTTAGCTCTCCATAAAGTTGTCTAATCAACGGCGCCAAACATCAGGACGGCCACACAAATTACTCTTCTTACTGCCAAATCCCTCTTTCCACAGTTCAGCTTATGTGTGCTTGTGCTGTTCACATTTCCTTCATGTTTTTTTTTTCCACTGCTGCCTCAAAATGTCATTCATGTAATTTAAGACATTCATATAAATTATAAAAAGTATAAGAAAAGCATATACATTTGTATAAAATGTACTCTTTTTGTTTAATACTTTGTTTGAAAATAAATAAACAAATACATAAATAAATAATCAATCCACAAATAAATGTGTTTCCAAAATGTGGTCCAAATATATTTTGGGGGCACTGTATTACTCAATACATTATCTGACACCAAAAACAAAATGCTTTTAGTTACTTCCAATATAGTAAGCTATAAAACGCCAATATAATCATCAACAGCAATAAAAACAAACAAATATTATCAGTTGGCCCTAATACACATCCCTTAAGCATATCTTTGTACCATAATCACATACGACAGGTTCTTTCACTCCCAGATTTCTTTACTTGATCTGCCATATCTCATACATTCATAGAGGGTTTTACATACTGTATAGGCCTATTCCCTTCTTCACTCCATTTGTGTTGTGATAAGAGCAACTTCCTGGATTAGAGAGGTAGCTGTGATGTCTCTCCAGAGAGCCTGTTTGTTTGGGTAAGACAGCTCGTTCATTACAACTCAGGATGGGGGAGGATGGGAAAGCAACCTGTCTCCCAGATACTGCAGGACCCAAGCCAACACTTGCATCAGATATCTGGCTCTTTATAGGATCGTTAGGATGCTGTAATGTGTTACCTTAGCTATGACAGTATTTCAGCTGTTTTGGCATTTGTTAAGCTGATCTTAAATTTATTGAGCATGGGAGATAAAATGTGTGAAAACAGAAGATAACATTAAATATTACAGAAAATAAATGCCATTTCCGTGTTGTTTTACACAACTTGTGTTTTTAGTTGTTTTTTAAATGCAATCTGAAAAAACAACATTTAAAAATAAAAAATTTGCACATCAAAAACCAATCAGAGATTAACACAAATGTACCTTTTCATTTTTTCTTATGTTATGTTTTATTAAAACCATGTAAAAAAAAATATATATATAAAATAATTTTAACATTTTTCAATTTACATAATTTTTTTGCATATGCATTTTTTCCTACGATTTTTTACAATGAATTTTAAATGTATAAAATTATAAAAATTATAATGTTTCATTTTTAAGCTTTGCAGTACTTTTGCATTACTCAAGAATCAGTGTGGTTTGATCATATATATATATATATATATATATATATATATATACACACATATATATATATATATATATATATATATATATATATAATATTTTATTATATAAGTGTGAAGACATATTGCAGATTAGTGTTTTGAATACACAACATTAGTATTATTACAGGTAAATCCTGTAACTTAATAATTATTTGGCAACTTGCAGGGAATTCATTAATGTCTAAATTATTCCACTTAATGTGAAACGTCTTCACCACATTTCTCAGTTCCAATCATGTAGGATTACTTTTAGGTCAAAATCATGCAGCCACATAATGAACTGCATTTTAACATTCTGCACAAACAGAGACCAGGAAAGAAAGATAAAGGAAGAAATTGAGTAAGGGTGAGGGTTTCATCTTTGCTCTGAATGCCACTTAATCCTTTAAATGCTTGTTATCAGCAAAGAAATTAGAAATCATCCTCTGACAACTCTACAGATGCTTGTGCTCATGTTTGACAAAGAGTGTGACTCGAGCTTGTCTTTTACAAGCAGTTTTTCAATGAAATGTGTAAAATATGTAAAGGTTATCAGCAAAAGATACTTAGACGGAAGCAAGAACCACAGATAAAACTCAGAGGTGGTTAGGTGAGGTGTTCAAAATAACTAAAACAAACTGTACATACACTAAATACTCTACAGTCTGCTATTGCATACCGTACTTTTGTCACTTTAGCATTTGAAGGGAATCAAATTAGTGCCCCCTTAATCAACTTTTTCCAGAAAGAGATAGAAAGATGCTTTGCCCTTTGACTCCTTATAAATAATACAAGACAAAAAAAACATTGCTCAAGACAATAAGCACTTCTACAGTCCACACAACCAATCAATCCACAGCCCTTCCTCCAGTGTGGCCAATCAGAGACGGGCACAGAGGTCACCTGGCTCAACAGGCTAATCCTAAATTTGGCGTGTAGATTAGTGTTCTCAGCCTCGCCGCCACTCACACCCAAGCCTGTTAAATCCCGAGGTAAACTCAGGAGCTGCCATAAGTGGGTAGTGTAGCCATGCAGAGTGGATTTAGCAAAATGGGATAATATTTGTTAGCGTCTTGCCAAAGGTGATTAAGGGAGGGGATAAACAGTAATGGGAGTGATTAGCTCTTTTCAGCCACTTTTGTGAAGAGCTTGAGGATCTGCGGACGAGTTTGTAAAGCCTCGATCATTAATTGGATGGAATAGATCAACTGTGACATACCTTGTGATGCCAGTTTACATAAGTTACCACATAAACACAGAGAGAAAGGTAGAAGTGCATTTTTTAAACAGGATTTGTTGCTCCTTAACAATCCATTTAAATTGTAAATCACTTTTGAAAATAAATGCATGACTGGGATCAATTCTGATTAGACAAGTTCATTCAGATCTCGAATTTTGATTGGCTGTTCCATGCTGGGTCTTTTCAAAGTGAAATGAGTTACAAAGTAAAGTGACATTCGACCAAGTATGGTGAACCATACTCAGAATTTGTGCTCTGCATTTAACCCTTCCAACAGAGCACACACACACACACGGAGCAGTGGGCAGCCATTTATGCTGCGGCGCCCGGGGAGCAGTTGAGGGTTTGGTTACTTGCTCAAGGGCACCTCAGTCGTGGTATTGAAGGTGGAGGGAGCGCTGTACATTCAATCCCCCCACCGACAATTCCTGCCGGCCAGAGACTCAAACTCACAATCCTTTGGATTACGAGTCTGACTCTCTAACCATTAGGCCACGACTTCCCAGCTGGTCACTTCACTTGTGGGATTTTTAGTTACTCTTTCTGTTACTTTGCTATACTTGTAGATGACATGAATGATTTTTAAAAGTTCTTTCATCTGTTCAAATCATTCAAAAACATTTGCATAGAGATGCAACTGTTCTGCTGTGGCTGCCTTTGAAAGAGTTAGCGGGACAAAAATAAACTATAAAGTTACTCAGCATTAATGTCTTGTTTATTAAACTGTCTCATTGCTTAATTTTAATGGAGGATCATATTCAGTATAGTGGTTGTTTTGTGGCAATACATCAAGTGGTCACTGCAGGTGGCAGTGTTAAGCTTTTTTGGTGCAGGCCGGCAGGAGAGAGGCCGAGGAATGAGAGAGAGACAAAGTAAGCTTTAGTTACGTCTGGATCTCATTACTAGCCTTAGCCCCGCAGGGAGAATTGAATTAAAGTAATGAAAAGTAACAATAATAATAACAAAGATTATCTGCGTCATCGTGCTTATCACAACAGAAGTAATGGAGATTTGCCGGGTTTCAGGGCAAAAAACAACCATCAGCTTCAGTCTGTAAGAACACTATAAATAGAAGAACAGAGGGGCTTGCTTTTCCTTCTCTTGTGGTGATGTGTGGAGGAGGGGACAGGGATCTGTGTTATTCCAGCAAAGTTCATGCCCGAGTCAAACTTGGGCCAGTGGCCCGGTCGCACGCTACAGTCATGAGTGGGGAATCTGAGGGAAAGGGGCAGGTTACTGAAAGGTGAGGAGCACTGAAGAAGATAAGAAGGCATGTTGGGGAGATATGAAGGAGGGAAGTGGAGGAAAGATCTGTGCTGTTTGGTCATTACTGACCCCCGCAGACTCAAAAGCAGCTTGAGGGTCATGACTTGAGGAATGCGGGGAGGGGGAAATGATATGACAGGATAGAGACCTTATGCTACCCCAACACATGTCAGCTGTCCCAGAGGGAAAACAAAATAGAATCAAAATATCTTTCTATGTGCATATATTTAAAAAAAATACATCCAAAAATTAGGTTTTGATGGGTGCAAAAATGCATGATTTTAATATGAATTTTTTATTTATATTTACACAACAAATTAAAAGTTTGGGGACTTTTTAATATTTTGAGAGAAGTCTCTTTTGGTGACCAAGGCTCCATTTATATGATCAAAACCACAGTAAAACAGCAATATTGCTCACTATTATTAAAATTTTAAATAACTGATTTTTATTTTAACATATTCCAAAATGTAATTTATTCCTGTGATGGCAAATCTGAATTTTCAGCAGCGATTACTCCAGTCTTCACTGTCACAAAAAGCATTCAAATATGCCCAATCAGTGCTCAAGAAACATTTAATATTGTCAATGTTGAAAACATTTTTTTGTATAGTTGATATGCATCATAAATAGTTGATATGCATCATAAATACATTTACTCTCACTTTTGATC
Organism: Ptychobarbus kaznakovi; assembly: GCA_027422405.1. Taxonomy (NCBI): domain Eukaryota; kingdom Metazoa; phylum Chordata; class Actinopteri; order Cypriniformes; family Cyprinidae; genus Ptychobarbus; species Ptychobarbus kaznakovi. The sequence goes on along the minus strand of CM049811.1, from coordinate 16,956,545 downwards.
AATTTGATCCATTCTTGCTGAATAAAATGATTAATTTCTTGAAAAAAATCTTCAAAGCCAGCATTCCATAGACATAATTTTGTATACCAAATTACAATATCTTATTCCACTTACGCTGATCAGTCTGGTCAACCTCAAACATCCTGTATTTGATTAAAATGTATCTCAAAGACCAATATCAGAAAACTGGAAAGGTGCCTGATGAGAATTCATATATGAGATAAAGAGGAAGTCCGTCACACCCCTCTCAGAAATTGTTCCTACCACTTTATCAAATTTCCCCTCTGACTGGACAACATTACACATTACCGTGTGTGTCGCACTGGGAAGTTATGAGAGTAACTTGAGTAACCATTATATGTGCTGTATGTGTGTGTATTTCGTAGAGAGAAATGTGAAAGTGCAGAAGCAGACGGCACAGACTGTAGCAGGAAGCAGCGGGGTCAGCTTCAGTGTTTTCACAGACACAGAGACAGCCATGTCTGTGTGGACAGAGAAACAGGAGAGGTTTGGTGGAATTGCTCAAATGCTGATATTAGATTATGTCCCTGGAGGACAAGACATTCTTTAAATCATCCTCAGCCAAAGAGGATTACATATACAGAAATATTACTCACACTGTCATCATGCACGCAATGTAAACACCATGCATGATGGCAAAAATTTAAATTAAACGTCCCATTGCTCTAAAATAAACTCACTTCATCTACCCCTCTACCATTTTTCATGCTCTGTATATAAATAAAATAAAGTAAATGAATTACAACAGATATGAAAAAAACTGCTTTCAAAGGAAAATGGGAAATATTTTTTTGTCCATAAAATACAATTAAATGGAATAATTTTAAATAAATAAAAAATAATGGTTTGCCTATTAATAATATAATATAATATAATATAATCTTTTTAAAATTGCTATAGGTTATTTCTACCTGGTGATATAAACCCCATTTATCATTTCAAATTAATTACGCCTGGTTTAATTCTGAAAATGAATTGCAGTAAATTGACATACAATTCAATCTTTTTAAGTCTTATTATTCAGAGCACAGCACTGGCTCATTACAAATTCTGAGAGGAGATTTGCTACGCCAATGCATATTCATATGTTTAACGTACAGACATGCATCCTTAATGCTCCAACCTCCTGCAGAATGCAGTCAACTCATTAATATTGCGTGCCGTGCATTTCAAAATATCTCAACGATTCTAATTAAGACCTGTGCCCTGAGGAGAACGATAACGTGAAATACTTATTAGTGTTGTTGTTATTATTATTGATATTATTTTTGCATGAAAACATACAGACATAAACCTATTTGCAAGATTCAGGTTTAAACAACAGTTAAAAGGAAAGGATCTAAAAGATTCAAAAGTTTTAATTTAAGAGAAAATCTAATTTTGTAAAGAAAACAAAGCTTAACATTTTTTTTTATTATATAAATCACACAATAAAATAGTCTGACACTTGTGAATACTTACAGTAAAGTATAACCTCTATAAGGAGATCCAATGGCCTAAATTCAAATATGCATAAAAACCATGTCAACTGAGTATTTATTATAAATAGTCACAGACATAGTTTACTTCATTTGACCTTTAAAGTCAACATTACAGACAGCTCTTGAGTGTAGAGGGGGATAGTCTCTATGTGAGGACTAACCTGAAGCAGACAAGCAACAGAAGCTCAACTCATAATCAGATTTAGAATGGTGTAAGTTACAGACAATTATAGGGAAGCACATCATACAGTCTACATTTACACTCTAAAATTCACTAAAACCTTTTTTAGCACACCACTAAAATCCGAAACCATAACAACATGCATAAAAAATCCGCCAAAAATTGCATCAGCACACAAACAGACAACACAACACCTTAGCAGACTGTACGCGCTACAGGACGGACGTTAATGCGAGAAGGAGTGAGGGCATGGGAAGATGAGCTCCATCAGGCCCAACCTTACCTTCATCTTTATCTCAATGACGTTAAATAAATAACATTAGCCAGCCAAGGGGGCAGGAAGTGCAAACGAGAGACAACTAGTATAAATACAGACACATGGCTAGGCAAAGATGCGTAGGTAACGTGCCAGGCTTGTTTATAAATTATTAATGATTTTCCCCTTGTCATTTCGAATTGGATGGGAGAGGGAGCAAGAAAGGAGGGGCGGTACACTCCTCAAACAGATTTCCAATTTATTCCTCTGTAGTTTGTCCGTCAACCCTCCCTCTGACAATATAATCCCAGCTAATCCGCCGTGTTCACTTTCCCTTGTTGGCTCTCATGCAAAAGCGCTCAGGCAAATCTCGCTACCTGTCAGTCAAAAGCTTGCAAAGAGACAAACACAGTTAGAGAAGCTGCCAGTCGCTGTCCGTTGAAACAAACACATGCATCTGACCAACGCTCTCACACACATATTAAAATATCTCCTCCGTTCTTAGCCTGCTACAGGCTTAACCCCTCCATCCCTCTTTATAATCCACTATAAACAAGCCAAGGCTGGATGACTGAACCAAGTCTAACTGTACGCTCTCATATACAGTAACCTTATGAACCAGTGCTGCGGGCGAGAGGGAGGGACCGCGGGGCACTGACAGCTCCTAATCCTCACTGAGAAGAGGTGAGGCTGGTGAGGACTGACCCCACTGCTCCTCCACCTGCCTACTTCAATTAAGACTTCTCCTGCATTGCTCTCAGCTGGACAAGTTACTCATTTCAGGCTGTCAGGAATTATCTTTGGCATTTAAGTTATCAAATGTCTGTGTAAAATAAAAATAAAATATATAACATAAATAAAACAATTAAAAATAATGAATATATACATTTTATTTTGTATTAAACGAAAACTACTCACATTAAATCCAGTCGTGAATTACAGTACAGCATCTATCAGGTGTTTTGACTGTCAAAAATCATCAGAGTAGAAGTTCCTTCCAAAATCAGCAGACAAAAAGGTTGCTTTCCAAATAGCATATGGAAAGGTAAAATCTGGGATAATGGACTTCTTGGAACTGTTCAGGCAGAGTGACAATGTGACGTTTTCTAGAGGTGTTTTTTTCTGTCCTTTTTAGGGGGATTGTATGTGCGTGTTTTTAGGGGGGTGATGGAGGTTGGGGGGAGAATAGAAGAGGGAGGGAGTATAAAAGTGTGTTTAAACGCCTCCTCTCATGATAGTTTTGTTTCATCACATTAGCGGGACGATGCTGTACTGTAGCTGAGCTGAACATGATTGACTGACAGGTGGAAGACAACACATGCCTTTGTCAGCAGAATGGAATTTTTGTATCTAAATTAAATATACACCAATGTTCAAAACTTTGGAATCAGTAAGAACTTTTATTTTTTAAGAAATTTATAATTTTACTCAGCATGGGATGTATGAAGAGAAATCAGCTAAATTAAATTCTGATATCTAAGATATCTATACTTTCGTTCAAAAGTTTTGAATAATAATTTTTTTTCATTTGTTTACATTCAGATTTTTTATCAGCGAGGATGCATTAAATGTATCAAAACATTTGATACATTTAATGCCAAACACCAATGACTTGTAAATATGGGTACAGTCATTTCATACACTTCAAAACTGTTGCAACAGAGGTGGAAATAAAAATGTAAGTACAATAATTTCTTTGTTGCCACAGTTTGGAAGTGCCCTTTCTCTTCTAAAGAAGCGGGTGTCCAAGTACTTTTGTCCATATAATGAATGTACAAGTCATTGGTGTTTGGTGATGAATTTTTGGCTCAAGGTCTGCATTTAAAGTCACACCAGAAGTGTTCAGCTGGGATTAGGACTTGGCTTTCTGCAGACCAGTCAAGTTCTTCCACACTGACTGAATCATAATTTCTATTTGATTCTTGTCTTATACACAGAGGCACTGTCATGTTAGAAAAGGGTCTTGTCCAAACTGTTGCTATAAAATTAGAAGCACACAATTCCCTAGAATATCATTATATGCTTAAACATTAAGCTTTGTACTCATGGAAATGACTAAAGTAGTCAAACCTTTCATTAGAAGGGGGAGACCCAATACTTTTGCCAATAAAGTTTTATATACTGTAGGTACACCTGTTCAATTACTTGGTAACACAAATTGCTAATCAGCCAAACACATGGCAGCAACTCAATGCATTTAGGCATCCAGATGTGGTGAAGACGACTTGCTGAAGATCAAACCGAGCATCAGAATGGGGAAGAAAGGGAATTTAAGTGACTTTGAACGTGGAATGGTTGTTGGTGCCAGACGGGCTGGTCTGAGTATTTCAAAAACTGCTGATCTACTGGGATTTTCACGCACAACCATCTCTAGGGTTTACAGAGAACGGTCCGAAAAAGAGAAAATATCCAGTGAGCGGCAGTTGTGTAGATGAAAATTGTCTCAACGGTTCAGGCTGCTGGTGGTGGTGTAATGGTGTGGGGGATATTTTCTTGGCACACTTTGTGCCCCTTAGTACCAATTGAGCATTGTTTAAATGACAAAGCCTACATGAGTATTGTTCCTGACTATATCCATCCCTTTATGACTACAGTGTACCCATCTTCTGATGGCTACTTCCAGCAGGATAATCCACCATATCACAAAGCTCAAATCATCTCAGACTGGTTTCTTGAACATGACAATGAGTTCACTTTACTCAAATGGCCTCCACAGTCACCAGATCTCAATCCAATAGAGCACCTTTGGGATGTGGTGGAACGGGAGATTCACATCATGGATGTGCAGCCGACAAATCTGCAGCAACTGTGTGATGCTATCATGTCAATATGGACCAAAATCTCTGAGGAATGTTTCCAAAACCTTGTTGAATCTAAGCCACGAAGAATTAAGGCAGTTCTGAAGGCAAAAGGGGGTCCAACCCGGTACTAGCAAGGTGCACCTAATAAAGTGGCCAGTGAGTGTATATGTATATATACAGGTGCATCTCAGAAAATTAGAATATGGTGAAAAAGTTCATTTTCTTGTCAATTATTTCAAAAAGTGAACTTTTCATATATTTTAGATTCATTACATGTAAAGTAAAGCACTTCAAAAGTTTGTGTTTTAATTTTGATATAGAGCTTAGCTTAAAAGTCACTCAGTCTCTCAAAATATTAGAATATTTCCTAAGTTCAATAAAAAAAGGATTTGCAAAACAGAAAAGTTAAATTTCTTTAAAGTATATTAATTTATGCACTCAGTAATTGGTCGGGGCTCCTTTAGCACAAGCTCCAGCATCAGTGAGGTGTGGCATGGAAGCGATCAGCCTGTGGCACTGCGGGGCGAGGCACTATTGAGCCTTCAGCTCGTCTGTATTGTTGGATCCACTGTTTCTCATCAGTTTCTTTGAAAATATCCCAATTCCCAGATGGGTTCAGGTCAGGCATGTTGTCTGGCCAATCAAGCACAGTAATATCATGGTCAGCAAACCACTAGGAAGGGCCACTGTTGGCTCTGTGGAAAAGTCCTCTGGAAATATGGAAATCAGCATCATCCATAAATTTGTCAGGCAGATAAAACATAAAGTGCTCCAAAATCTCCTGGTAGATGGCTGAATTGGCTTTGGACTTGATAAACACAATGGACCAACACTAGCAGGTGTCACGGCATCTCCAAAATCATTGCAGCTTCTCCAGATGTAAGCTCTCCAGACTCCAGATGGCTGATTTGCTTTGGAAATGAAAAGCAAAATTGTGACTTTTATCTGAAAAGAGGACTTTAGACCACTGAGCAACAGTCCAGTTCTTTTTCTTTCTGTAGCCCAGGATAAGACTGCTTTGACAAAAGAGGACTTTTAGAAGTGGCTTGGTAGCCCTTTTCCTGAAGATTGTGGTGACTCTTGAGCATTGACTTGATGCAGATGTCTGAATGTGGTGACTCTTGATGCTCCCCCACTGACTTTGCTTCAGACAGTATCTCCCAAGTCGGCTTTGCTTGATTTGCTTGCGGTCATCCCTGTTGCTTGTGCACCTATTTTTCTTCCTTCCAGTCTTCCTTCCAACTTTGCCTTGAACTATGCTTTGATACAGGACTCCTTGAACAGACACCCTTTCAGTAATGACCCTCTGTGACTTACCCTCTTTGTGGAGGGTGTCAATGATGATCTCTGGACCATTGCCAAGTCAGCAGTGTTCCCCATTATTGTGGTTTAAAGAACAAGAGATACCCAGAATGTATAGTGTATGGATGGTCAGAAACTCAAATGTAAATATTTGTATATTTTGAGATACTGATTTTTGACTTTCATTAGCTGTAAGCTCTAATCATCAAAATAAAAAAAAAAAAAAACAAAGTTTTACTTTACATGTAATGAATCTAAAATATTTGTATATGAAAGTTTCACTTTTTGAAATAAGTTACAAGAAAAAATAACTTTTTCACCATATTCTAATTTTCTGAGATGCACCTGTATATATATATATATATATCAAATGCAATTAATATGCAAATGTTTTCATAATATAGTAGTAAAATAATATATTTTATAATATAGTAATATAAATTACATAAAAAATATGCTATATATATATATAACCATAGTTCAAATACTTTGAAAAGGAAAGGTATTTGTGCGAGGCCCGTCTATTCAAGTGGGGGCTCATTTTCATGAGGAAGTATATCTGGTTTCTATGAACCTTCAGCTCCTTCTAACTCTAATGTCTTTCCTCTCCGGCCTGCTGTGGGAAAACTCAGAACAAATATGTCCTCCACTTCAGAGCTTGAGATAAAGCTGATCACTGGAGGTGGAGGTGTTGATCTGTCCTGGGAGGATTGTGGGCAGTGGGACGATGTGTGAGTGGGGGGATGGAGAACTGGATCCAGAGGCTTGGGTGAACATGACATACTGCAGATAAAGCCTCTCTAGTGGGTTAACACCCGTGCTTGTACCACGGATTGCCCCATGAAGCCCTCTTTAAGGCCCTGGCATCTATCCCGATAGCATGACCCAAAGCTCTTCATGTTTTTGTACTAGAAAGAAGCGCTTGCAGTTTGGCAAGGAGGGGCTTTCAAAGGAGACATGCTCTTGTCTAAAAATGACTCCTAAGCGTAGAGGTGTTAGGGAAAACCCTCTGGGATTAATAGCCCTGATGTGGGATCCACAAGGATATGCACAATATCAAAAAGGGCAGTCCAAACAGTAGTTGTATATTATATTTGAAATGACAGAGATGTTATACCCGCTGACAGTAGATTAAGAGCCAAATACTCCACTCAGACAGCTGGCACAAGTCAGTTTTGTACAGAGGAATTCAGTTCAACTTTATGCAGGAAAATTGTACATAATGTAGATCAGCTGGACTAATCATATCTCATCAAGATTTGTTTGCAATATTTGAACAATTACATTTTTTAGAGTGAAGGTTACTGTATGTGTACTACACATATAAATATAAATAAATTAAACAAATAAAAAATTAATAATAATATTATAAATAAATAATCTAAAAGCTAAAGTAAAAATGACATAACTAAAGAAACTAAAAATAAATAAATACAATTTTAAATTAAAAAACAAACAAATAAACATATTTACAAATACAACATGAAATAAAATACAAATAAATTAATACACTCATTTGATGCTGACTGTTCTGGTTCATGCTCTCAGTTTGCTGTACATGTAAATGTACTCACAGATATAGTATTTATGCCAGAATAACATCTTCAACTGCAATATGAGATTTTCTATTTTCATTATATGTTATGTGAATAGCTGTTATGATAAAAAAAAACAAGCCATGAGATTTTAAAACAAAAGAGGGAAGGAGAAAAGAAAAGGCGATAAAAGATGATTGATGGTGATGGTATTTCAGGCAGCAGAAGTCTGCTGTCAACACATGTTTGCCAGGCTTTACATAAATAGGGTAATAAATAGATCGATCACTCGCAGCCTAGCAGATTCATGTCACTTTAAAGCAATTGGACTTAGAACAGCAGCGCACATTACCTCATTCCTCAAGACTGACCCTCACAAGGGAATGTGTATCTCTCTGTGTGTGTGTGTGGCCCAATTTTCCATATTGTTGTGATGTGGGAAACACAGCACAGAAAAGATCAAACAAAAGCAATCAACACAATGAAAATAAGCCATGCAATTCACAAAAAAAAAAGTTTTCTAAATATATGAAAATGTTATTTTCAAATATATTCCAGTCGCAGAAGAGCGTAATAGTACAAGATTAAGATTAAGCAAATACTACCCTGACCAAAGAAAGGTATTTACAATCAGCACTCACATACTGAACAAAATAAAAGTGGTCAAGAGCCTTACATAGGGAAGAAGCCACATCCATATTTAGAGCCCAAGTGTCTCCTAACACACAGCTGTTATAAAACACAAATTTGTTGGATAATCCTGCAAAGCCTGGGATGGACAGACCAGAGCATTGCTGGTCCCGCCAGTGCTCATAAAATAAATACCAGCAGGAGTGAGAAGGCAGTCCATAGTGGACCGCAGTTATATTTAGGTGAGGACATGAAAGAGGCTGATCCCTTAACAAAATAACAGGCAGAGGCGCTAATCTCCAACCGGGGAGTCAATATTGTTGATGCCTGGTGATGTACGAGTGAGAGGCCACAACCGCGGCACTGAAGACAAGTTCCTGCCACGCTTTACTTTTTAAATGGAGACCGCTGACTGTTGTCAGGTGGATCTGTCACTCACTTTGAGCCTTTGATAGGGTGTCAATCTGTTTCATATAGAGTGTGTACTGTGAAGTCCCTCCTTGATCTTTTAAAGCTGTCCCACTATTTTATTTTACTAAATTTGCTCTGCTTCAGTTACAGCTTTAGATGATGGAGCACATGAATAAAAATAGACAGACAATTTACCACTTTCCGAATAAAAGCTTCATTCTTTACAGAAATAAATTCAAATACAGAAATAAAGACATTATTAAGCAATAGATAAAACTATTTGACAGAAAATTTTGAAATAAATAAATATGTTTAATGTTTACATTTATTTACAAAATAATTTTACTATAAATGAATGCATGAATGAATGAATGAATGAATGAATGAATGAATGAATGAATGAATGAATGAATGAATGAATGAATGAATGAATGAATGAATGAATGAATGAATGAATATACTATAATGTATCTCAACCATAAATTCTAAAAGGGCTATTGGGATGGAATGTAATATTAAAGGGCATAATTTACCAATAAATAAATTACAACCATCATGTTTTATTTAAAAGGAAAGATATGAACTGAAATATTTCTTAATACATTGACAGTTTTCATTTTAGAAATAATTAACATTTCACTATGTTTGCTTTGTTGTGATAAATTCCATATTTACTCAGTATTTTACATATTGAGACACATGATCGGGAAAGCAGAAATGATCTTGAGGTGAAATGTGAGGTGTGTGTGGAAAAGAATGTTCAGAACGACAGAATGAGATGTGTGTTGATAAATAACACAAGTGAGCAGTCATGTTTAGGTTCTATGCGTTGATAACGGATACACACTGGGCCGTGTAATGGTCTAGAAATGTTCACAGGACGGATCTCAAACTGTAATGGATGGTGCTTGGGAGAGTGTGGAACCGGAATAGACTTCCTCCTGTAGACAATCAGACACCTCATCCTCACAGACACAGTGTGCACACACAGTAACCTTACAGTCAAATATTCAGAGTGATTTTGTTACTCTAGAGACAGACAGTAGCAAACCGTTCTTCCTGAAGTTCCTCATTACAGCTTCTCTGCAAACTTTTACCATGAAACCTGTACTTTTATTGTTACAGAACCGGCAAGGTTAAATAGTGCAGTGATTATACTTCTTGTAATAGTCATGTCTGTTTGTACAAAGTCTGTGAGGATCCAAAGAGCGGCCTAGTGTTATTGAGACATCGGGAATAAGGGTGAGAGCGGTAAGACTTCACGAGGACAGCTCAAATTGAAACCAGATGCAGGCAGAACCTAATGCAATGTACTGGATTGAGAAAAAACCAAGAAAGAAAGACATAAATATCGCAAAAGACAAAAGATAGCAGCTACTGAGAGAAACAAAAAGAGAAAAAGCTGAAGAAAAAATATCTCTTGGCTCCGACATTAGAGGAATAGTTCACCCAAAAATTAAGACATTATTAAAACCATTACTAAAACCATTATTATATTTTTTTTTACTAAAGATACTTAAAATAAATAAATAAAAACTAAAATTCAATTTTCATTTATTTTAACTTGATGTATTAAAACAAATAAAAAATGAAATAAAATTAATAAGAACAATATAGACATTCAAAAAATAACAAAAAATTAAATAAAATGTTTATGGCCGATTCATAAAAGTTTACAAATATTAGCGGGCTATTTGCGCTTAGTGTGAATAGACATTCCGTTAAAAAATATTTAAATAAACACAGAAAAAGAGAGAGAAGTATTTCACACTGATGAATTATCACATAAATCATTTTTCTGAAGGTGGCTAATTATTCATATTAATGTAAACTACAATGATGTTGAGGAGTGCTTTTGCCCCTTGGTTATTAAGTGTGAACAGAAAAGATTATCATGTCCAAACGCCGTGTATGTACATGTGTGGGGGAGAGATGTGTAAGAGGTAAAGGGAATGAACCAGCTCTGTTCATGCACTAACAAAAGAGACATCCGTGTCCATGAATCTAGCTGGAGATGACGTGACAAAAGTGAATGCTACTTTAAAAGGGGCATTGATAATATGTGGAGTTCTGCCGCTCTACCTGATAGTGAAGAATAATTATCACTTTTTTCCTCCTTTCATTAGGCGACTGGTTATTCTCACAGTGGTGCAAGCACGAAAATATATCAAATGTGGCTCCCCTGAGTTTACATGATCATATCATTACTTATATATGAGAGTGTACAAAAGAGGTTTAGGAGTCTGGACGTTCAGTGAAGTGAATTTAAGTGTATAATCAGACGTTTAGATGAGGCCAAGCACTATATAAAATTAGATCAATATAGTGTCGGTATATAAAATGTCACTTCCTTTCCCACAGCGAGGCATACAATACACTTGCTGTAATAAACATGTCAGCCACTGCACTAAAACTGAAATGTGTGCTCATTTGTTTTACATATTCAAAACAATATCCTAATTGAAACATAATTTTCATTTTGGCTAACTGTAAGTAATGGGATGGAAGGTAATATCAAGGACTTATTTTACCAATAAATAAATAAATAAATTACAACTAAGTTTTGTTTATGAGGAAAAGTATATACAGGTGCATCTCAATAAATTAGAATGTCGTGGAAAAGTTCATTTATTTCAGTAATTCAACTCAAATTGTGAAACTCGTGTATTAAATAAATTCAATGCTTTGGTTCTTTTACACACATTTAACATTCCATAGAAGTTTGTGAATTGTATGTGTTTATTTCTTTAAAAAACTATTACTGTGTGCAATCTTACTGACCCCAAAATTTTGAATGGTAGCATCTATTTATTTTATAGTTCTTATGTATAATTGTATATTCATTTTATATTTAATAAACTTATAAAAGTTTATCTAAAAGTTTTCTCCAGGCATGCTATGTATTTAATTATGCTGTTCACACAACAAGCTTTCCGATTATAAATATGAGAAACCAAAATCTATAGCCTGAGATTTCCACAAGGTCATGACACTTTCCATTACCCTCTTTGTGAACAATAAACACACATTGTGTGTGAGGTTTAACCCCGACTCATTGGTAGAGGCTGAAATGGCAGCACTAAGCCCACCAAGTACACAGAGACACAAAGATAAATTTTGCTTGCAAATTCCCTGCCTTGATTCCGTCAAGCTTTCGCGTGACCCATCTCACCACCTGGGGTCTTTATTGCAGCCACTCACTCATAGTGCCTGTAGCCTTACAGTCGCCAGCACAAGTGTGTGCATGTGTGTGTGTTTCCATGCATAATCCTGACTAATACAGTGCATGCATGGGTGAGGCTCAACAGTCAAAGCATTTTACTGGAGTGTGTGTGTGCTCTACAGCTCATCAGTCACAGATGCAGACAGCAACGCGGCTGCCAAGCTCATCACTGGCGCAAACTTGGCACAGAAACACATGGCAATATTATCCACTCATCAGCTTCCCCAATGCCCAAGCTACATACCACTCTCCACATACCATCCTATGCCAATTAGAACAGCTATGCTGCATAAGGAAAAATGAATCCCCGGAGTGTAAGTATAGATTCCAGAGTTCAGAAGTTTAAATGTATACTGGGAAGCACAATAAATAGCCTTTTTCTACAGCACTCCCACAAACACACTGCAATGACTGATCAAGTGTCAGTCAGAAAGTTAAACAGAGGGGAAGTGTGTATGTTGGCGTGTACTTACAATGGGGCCCAAAAGTCTGAGACCAGTGGTGAAATATTTCTGTTTTTTTTATTATAAAAAAAATACATATTATATTGTTGGTATTACATTTTAATTGAAAAGATTAAACTTGAAGTAGTTTGTCCCTCTGTCCATCTGTACAGAAGTTCATAGATCACATTTAATTAGCGACCTAGACATTTCTTATTCATGACAAAACATACTAAATTCAGTAATAAATTACAAATATATCTACACTAATATAAAAAACTAATATAATCTATAGCCTCATAGCACAAGGTTTATGGCACCTTCTGTCACTGTTTCTGTGAACAATAATACTAACATTTAATATTTTTTATTTATTAGAATAGAACATTATTCAGGAACTTTTAAGGTTTTCATATTAATCTATCAACATTCACATCATAGAAATTACATGTTTTCAATGCATTATTAAATCAAATAAATAAAATATTGTGAGCTTACAGAGAATAGAACACAGGGATTTTAAATTGTCATACTATTTCACAATATTACTGTTTTCAATGCATTTTAATCAAATAAATAAAATATTGTGAGCTTAAGAAACATCTTTTAACATTATTCAAAAGAATTGGTCTCAGATTTTGAAGCCCACTGTACGTCTGAAATTTAAGAGAGCGATTGAGAGTCTGAGATGGCACACAAAAGCTCCATTGCTAGCATGTGATGTAATGACAGATATCTCTGGAGGCTTGGACCCTGTGGGAAGACAAAGATCCAGGAGATCAACATTCTAACCACATGTTTTCATTCCCTCACTATTTCAGTCATGTAACATAATGGATTTTTTCCCTTCATGTCACACTTTTCTTAAAGAAATATGCTATTTCAGATGTTCATCGATGTGGGTTTTTAAACAGTGGGTGTGGATTGACATGTTTTTGCATTGAAAAACCTATAAATATGACCATGAATGAATTTACGTCGGCTCTTCTCCACCAGTCTGTCCAGATTCTACCTCCCGTGCTTGTATATGTCTGAGAGGAGCTTACCTTCCTCCCCTTTCTCAGGAAATTGCCACAGAGTTTCTAAAAGCAGTCTTTATGTCTAGTTGCTTTGAGATTTAATCCTCTCTAACACACAAACACAGATTTTTGCATTGCCCTCAACACCTGCTGAGGCCTCACAAAGCCGAGCATGTGTGCGACCTGTCCAGCGCTGTCCAACTAGATGGGTTTTTTATTAATCTCTCTCAGTCGGTGTGCTGCCTTTGTGCACAGGGGTCACCTGACTGACCACAGGAGACACAGATCCCCACTACATTGCTAATCCACTCACTCGCCGGACGTCCGTATTGGCCCGAGTGAAGGGCGAAGGCTTCAAGCATGACGGCTCTAATTGGCTTCCTTAAGGCCACCGATGGAGACCATCATTGGCTAGCAATGGTATGGGGCAGGAGGAGCTTGTGAATTTGTGGGTGAAACACAGGATTATAGGATAAAAAATGGCCCGAGAGCTGAAGACTAGAAGAACAGGGATGAGCTTCACAGCTGATTGAGTATACACAGAGATTTTGAGCATCGAGCTCAGATAATTAGTTTTGGTCTGTAGTCTTTTGGATTTTAGTTTTAGTTTTTATTGACGTCATTTGAATTTTTTTGGGATGCAGTGACTTGTCTATTATATACACATGCACAGTGCTAATTAAGCAATGCATCTCCAGTGACTTGAATCCATAGCCAAGCCGATTCCATATTTGAAATTTGTGAGTTTTCCATAGAATTTGGTTGGGAGAGCTCAACATTAACACTCAATTTACTATAAAGCTTCTATATGCAAGATCAGAACATGTAAAGGTACCATTATGATTCCAGTCTAATATCTAGTTATCAGTTTATGTTGTTTACCAGCATTAATTCCTCAGAATGTATGAATAATGGCTGGAGATCAGAGTTTATGTCAGGGAGTATTACATGAGGGCTACTGGTAATGCCAACCTAATGACTTCACTTATGTGAGTTTAAAATTTGGAAGACTTTGTGGGTCTTGGCAGACTAAAGAGAAAACTTTGGAAGTGGTACCAATGATGGCTCTAAAGTTGTAAGGATGAAGGATAGTGGGATGTCTGTGCTGCTGCTCTTTTTCTTTCTCCCTCTCTCTCGTACTGATAAGAGGGGTCACATTCCAAGCTTTGACCCCACCTAAGACTGTCCAGCACTGGAATATCAATGGAATACACACACAGCCCATTTTGGCACCAACACACTAATCACTAAGATACAGATAAGAGCAGTTTTCTCTTTCTGTGGTTCACTCTTCCACTCAGTTCCTCTCTGACAAACACTCAAATATCAATACATTTATTTTATATTTACTTAATTGTATAATTTAAACTGCTTGTTCATAAAAATGCACCATGTACCATTCAAAAGTTTTCTAGTGAGCTTCTTATGCTCACCAATTAAGGGTGCATTTGATTAAAAATACAGTAAAACAGTGATATTGTGAAATATTATTATAATTTAAAATAACTGTCTCCTTTTAATATATTTAAAGAATGTAATTCATGCCTGTGATGGCCAAGCTGAATTCAGAGATCTGAAGCACAATAACCATTTCTTATTATTAAGTTGAAAACAGGTGCTTATTTATATTTTATGAATAATTTATTTTTGTTTACCTTTTTGTAAATCATTTTTAATAACAAGTAAAAAAACTGCATTAGTTTAAAATAGATACAAACATTTCTTGTGAAAACAATTCTTTATTGTAAAGTTTGACAAATTTAATATATTCATCATATATATGACAGTGCATCTAAAAAAAACTGTTTTTAGACTGAACTGAGATAGCACATTAACATTGAATTAATAATGACCTCAAAATAGTAAAGCACAAAATACATGTTTGCTTCTTCTGAAAAAAAAATGTCTGAAATGATTTTACATTGCATGAATTGAAAATACTGGTGACCACCATAAAGATCTGTCTGAGGTATTTGCTGGATGTGAGAGGTGTTGTGTTCGGCTTCAACGTGTGGACAGTCTTTGATAAGACTACAGATGTCCTGTCTCACCCCTGCTAACTGGACAGGGTCTAAACTGTTAGGAGGCTGACCGATGACATCGTTATCACCGCACGACAAGCTTTCTGTCAGGTCTTAGTGTGATTGAATGAAACGGACAGATTCCAGGTTTGTTTTCCAAATATGCCATCAAGCTGACAGCTAACACACACAGCACATCCATTTATCACTTCCTTACATTTTTTTTTTGGTGCTCTACAAGAGAGCTACATACAAATAAAAATATATAATTTACATTTACTACAATATAATCAACACAGAGATACCAAATCACTAAACCAACCGCTGAGAGCTTAGATCACTATCATTGTCTCTCTACTAAGTATGCATGCCTTTTGCAAACTGTATAAATCAAAGCAGCAATCTGGTTCTGGCTGGTAACATACCACATGGAGCCCTGTGAGCCATTTGTCTGTCTGTTTCTATGACTCTTACTATGATTCAAGTGCTCCAATACAACCCATTCTACCTAGATTGCTCATGTCCTATTGGTCAGTTTAGATAAACACTTGCTCCCTTCAATTTTAAATCCCACCCATTGAAACTTAGACCTACAGACCACAAAACATAAACGGATATAGTTAGATCTAGATGGCTTAAAATATTGAACAATTTGAACAAGTAAAATATTTAAATAAGATAATATGGATTAATTCATTGTGAACAATTGCAACAAATAGCAAAGAAATGTGGGTCTATATCATGATAAAATGTTATTTTAATTCATGCAGTCATAACTACACTTACAATCCCTCACCAAATGAACTTTTACAGGAAAAAAGTACTTTTTAAGGAAAAAAATATATATTGTGTAACATTTTGAATGCATCTACAGTCATTTATTTTAATGACCCCAAACTTTTGCGCTGTAGTGTACGAGCAGTGTGTCAAGCGCTGGATGAAGCAAAGTGATCCACGGTAGTGCAGTGTGTCAAACAAGCTGCCATTGACCTTGAGGCGGCCTGACTCGGAGCAGTGGGGGAAAGATAAGATTAGGGAGAGTATTTCCAAAGTTCACACCAGACAAAGTGTGTCTTAGGCTGTAAGTGCAGTGGGTGCTTAATAGGATTTTGTACATAATACTGTACGAGCGTCTGCTGAGTATCAGCTTCATTTGATAGCCATGCTTTAGATTAGCAGTATAATGTGGAAGTAGATGAGTGGAACACAAAGCACAAAGCAACTACCAACAATAACAACAACAAATGGCAACAATCATGATATATAGCTTGATAACCTTTCTCCCTCTGGAGAGGGTCATGTCTCCATGTTTGGGAATCACTGGCTTAATTATGAGAAATATGGATACTAAAATATAATTCACTTAAATGTATCTGCTAATTGTTTTGAGACTGGACAGATGTGCATCCACAGCTGTTCTTGTCATGTGCAGTGCTAAACAAACACCACTTTTAGAGTGTTTTGACAACAATAATTTAAAATGTCTACTATTTCTATACAACTAGTAGGAAATGATGGTCTTAGGTCAGTCTCTTGTGGTCAGGTGTGCTCTTTACAGCTGACCACTAACAGGACTGAGACACACACATAACATACCAGCAGCCAAATTGCTAAATATTATAGAATTATTTAATAAATAAGACTTGTGATCAGTGAAATTTTAAAAATAATAAAAATACATAATGTATAAAAATGTAAAATTAAAATGAAATAACCACACTTAAATATACATTTTAATGTTTCATAATAGTGTACTTTTCAAATGTTATGTTTATTTTTAAAGTAACACTTATACATTACTGTGATTTTATTTTTAGTTTAATTATTTATTATTATATGAAAAGTACTTTAAACAATTTGTGTCAATAAGGTAGAATAATATCAAAAGTAGTGTCATCAATATGATGAATTATTTAATTGAGAGGTTTATTTGTCACTTAGAATGTTTATTAGTAATTTTAGTACTTTAAATGTGAAATAATTATTCAAATGTATTGTATTTTTTCAGGTTGATAAATAATACCATTTGACACTCCACATAAGAAAATGAAAGAAAGGGGGTCCCATAATAAATGACTTTGAATCCCAGAAACCATATGAGATTTTCTTCACTTTAGGGCCCCCTCTTGTGGTCACTGTTTGCAAGAACATGGAAAGGAAAATAACCTGTATAGTTTATAATATAGGAAATATTAGATACCTTAAGTTCTTAAAATATGATTACATCTACAGGATATAAACAAGATGAACACATGAAGGCAAGAAGAGCACATTTTTCAATTGTTATCTCTCAGAATCCTGAGAACATTGTCTAAAATCCTTATTCACTTTCTGTAGAGACCATCCGAGTGACAATCCTGTTACAACATACCTCTTCCTGGACAGCCCACCACACTGGAAATAAACACTTTGCTCATGTTTATTTAAACACTTGGCGGTGTTTGCTAAAGGCAAAGAAAAGTGAAAGGAAAAAAGGCAAATATCCCCCAGTTTTTGTTTCTTTCATTCTCCTTCGCTCCTCCCAGAAGTAATGTGTGCCAGAGAGTCTTGGTAAATATCCTATCTAAGCATTCTGGTACCAATAGCCTGTGTCTCTGTTCTTTTCTCTCTCCCTGTGGCTTTTCAGTTTGTGGTCCCCGTGCAGTTTATTTGATGCTGACTTTCTCTTGCAAGTGACAGACTCAAACCCAGAGAGACCATACAAAGCCATTCACAAACTCTCAACAGGATAATTCATTTCGGTAAGCAAAGATATCAGTGACTTACTGAAGGAAATGCACCAGTCATCATTCACAAGGGTGTGGCACACAAACCAAAACTGCACCGACCGGCTTTGTGATGCACTTCAGCAACTGGGATGGTGGGCAAAAAGTGCCAAACACCATTTTGGTATACTGTGATTTAGAACACAGGTGTTTCTGAGCCATATATTAAATGCAGAGGTCTACACTCAGTGGATTTTGCATAATGAAAAATCTATTGATTTCAGACAAGCCAATAAACTGTCTTCATAAAATCATGATTGATCTAATGCTATGCAGTAAACAAAACACTCTCAGCATTACATTAGAACTATCCGCAATACTCAAAACAACAGAATTGGAGAAAACAACCATCATATTTTAAAGGCAAAATCCAGACATATTCAAGAGGAGCACTTATATATTTATTTGTTGAGTTACGACACATCTTGCGGCCATCAATCACAATGTGCTGTGCACTCACTAATAGAACACAGAGATTTAGAAATAGACTTGGGCCTGCTATTACTAGTCATAACCTGTGATGTAAATCTGTGTAGTAAAAAAAAAAGTAAAGGAAAAAAGACAGAGAAAGAGTAAAATCTCAGATGATGTTCCTTATAGAAGCCAAAAGGTCAGGGATGCAATATTTTAAATTGTAACAACGTATAAAATAACAGTTTTTATTTTTTTATGAAACATATAATAATATATATATATATATATATATATATATATATATAGTAATTATTTTGCATTCAGAAATCATAATAATCTGAAAAAAAATATTAATATTATAAAAGAATACATTTAAAAGTTAAAAAAATTATTTTTTTCAAATATTTGTCACCAGGTGAATTTTTTACTAACCATGTATCATCATTCTACTGTATGTCTCAACAGTTTAAAATAAACATATATTCGCACTTAGAATTCAAAGTAAATAACGAATGTTTTCATGATTCTTTTTTCATGCTTTTATATAAAATACAATTATATAACTTTTTTCATTAATTCACTACGTCGGTCTAAGTACGTAATACGTATTTTGTCTTAATTTTAATTTAAACAAGTGGAACCGTTTTCTTAATAAAAGCACCCAATCGTTAATTGAAGGGTTTGAATTACACATACTTTCGATCATTTGATTCTCTCTTTTTTTCTTGGAGGCCGGATGATGTGCTTCTCTTACTCATCTCCTCGTGTAAGTATCTGCTGTGGATGGCAAAGCCCTCCTGCTTGTTTTTCAACGATTAGCTGTTCATCAGAATTACCAGCTCAAATCCAGCAGTTTCACTTCCCGCATTAAAGGGGATGAATATTGATCTGCTAAAGAGGATTTATTTATTTTCATGCTCTATCCAAAGATCAACTGCTACCAGCTTTCGGGGGATCTGCGCGGCTCTTGCGCGGTAAAGCTACTGCACACATGACTTTGGACTTGACATTTGGGTGCTGGAAGGAAACCAAACAGTAAATTCACTGCAATAATCCCAGATAAATGGACTGATCACTGCAGAAGCTTAGATAGTTAAGTGGCCTACACTTAAGTCCAGAGACGATGAGAAAAGACTCGACGCAGAGCGATGGAGAGGAAATTCGCGTGAATGCGCAACGGATGCTCTGCTTTAATGAAATATAACTTCAAATCAGCCGGTGCTTTACTGACGCCTGTCCGTTAAGCTGGAGCAATATCCCTGTGACTATTAAGAATTATTTCACAGAGAAATGCGTGATTAAATACAGCAGAGATCCGTTATAAACCTTCATGACAAAACAGACAATGCATTCCATGCATCTATCTATCTATCTAGTCAATGTTTTATTTTAAATCCCAACATGGAACACTCGCAGCCTATCATACTTGTTGGTCTGGACGCAAATTTAATGTGGCAATTACGCGGCATTTGCTGCGCCACATGTGTTGTGTTTATTTAATTAATTATGATGTTCTGGAGAGCACTTCTGTCCGATGTTTCCCCAAAGTAATTAAAGAGGTGATAGCATGTGATCGTTTGTCCAGCAGAGGGCACATCGAGCCTTCTGACGGGGTCTCGCACAGATATCCTGCGTATTTTCATCTCGGGTTTGAGTTAATCAAACATCAGCCTATTTGACTGTATAATGACACAGTACGATACTATTATTATAATACTATTATTTAATATTATTATGAGTAATCCACGAGTTAATTTACCGTTATGGATTGGATGATAGCGCGAGGCTTAAGATTTTACATTTAAAGTTTCCATAACCATAGTGGTGTAAATTTGGTATGCATGCAATTTTTGCACTTCTCATGATTTATAAAAACCTTCACAACAACAACAATACTAATACGTATACTACTACTAATAATAATAATTATGAATATTATTTCTACATATAATTTATTAACTAGTTGCATCACAATTAGTTACATAATATATATAAAAAAGAAACACAAATATGCTCACATTTAATATTTGGGCTGAAACAACCATCTGACAATTTCTGACAACATTCAAAACCCCTACATATTATGATATTATTGACTTTACCAATAAGAAAAAATCATCAATTATTTTACATTTTAAATTACATTTTAATTGTATCGCATACATTTCTTCAAATACAATTATAAAATCAATTCTTAACCTAAAGATTTTCACTTGTTATTGTTCACCAGATTGTAAATGATAGTTCTCATTCCAATGAAGCAAAAAAGCGTGATTTACATATTAAAAATAAACAAAAGCACATACGTATTTTTTTATTATAATTATTTATTTTTATGGTATACTCTAGAAATGTGTAACACAAAATATCTCAATTCACAGAACCATAATTAGATTTCTGGGAATGGATATTTTGAGAACTGAATTATTTTCATCCTAAAACATCTTGGCTCACTGTCCTACAATAAATCTTAATATCGTGTGGCACTGCATTCTGTCTGAAAGCCAGAAATGTGTCAGTGGCTGTTTTAGAGTATAAACTGATCTAGAAAAGACGTTGGCTATTCCCTATTTGTGTTTCCATGTGGGACTGCCAGAGTTACCAATTTGAAATAAATATATAAATAAATATAATTAGACAAAAGCCACCAAGATCGCTTGTGGATAACTATAATCACTGCTAATTATAGCAAAAGGGCAAATTATATTTTAAGAATCACTTAATAAAAGCATCTAAAGAAGAGTCAAGCCTAATGTTTACAAATGGCTATGAGGAAGGTGGTGGTCTTGCCGTCTAGGCAAACAAAAGCCACAAATGAAGCAACATTCCAACTCTTGAAACAATGAAGAGCTCAACCCACACCCTAAAGCTGGGCTTGCCGAGTGTCTGCGAGTCCATTAGAGGTAATTATGGACAATAAGACAGGTAAGCTGTAGACCGTATCAGATTAAGGAGACCTAAAGGGCTCTGAACATTTGTTTATACTCAAGCTCATTTGCTCCTTTTCCAGACAGTTGACTATATGTTCATTAAACCTTCTGATCATTTCAGTCTGAATCAGTTTATCCCTTTGTGGAATTTTTTTTTATTGTGTAAAATAAAATCCACTGATCCACATCAGCGAGTGAGCTCCCCTTGCATATTAATGACCACAGCTCCTGTATTTTGCAGACCCACATAATATGTGCCAGGGATTCACCAAAACAACTAAAGCGTGTGCTTCTGAATCCTTTGGCAGGCACGCACTTAAAAGAAGGAAGTAATATTTTTCACTAAAAGCCAAGCAGAACGCCAGCTTGCCACACCACATGTTAGGTGACATAAATTACCCCTCAGACTACGTGAAACCACTCACTCGTGACTGACATTTGCCCCTGGCCAATACTGGCTACAGAAATAGAGCTATAGAGTATTTGAGTGTGACAGTGGAACAGAGCAATTCACAGGTATATGAGATAGAGGACGTTATAATGCGGCTTAAACTGACCTAGACTAATCCGTTCCAATCCACCTCAATATGTATGGCTCAGTTTCCTTTGCTCGCACCGCTCATTTGATTTCAGAGCGAGCAGCAAGGGAGACATATCACAGTGAAATTGGTTTGACGTGACACAGAATGTTAAAACGGTTTTGAAATATTTGGTTTCAGGAGGATTTAGTTATAAGCATGAGAGTATGAAATATAATACAATTAAATTATTATTAAAATACTATATGTGTGTATAAATATTATTTATACAATATATACTGCTTTCAAATAGACATATGCATATATGGACATATATTTTAAGAAAAAAATATTATTCCTTTTCAAGAACCACACATAAACTAAATCAACAACTAGTAAAACTATAACAGTCTGATTTCTTTTAACTAGTTTTTTAACCATCAGTTCATAAAGTTAAATGAAGGCCACACTTTCCTCAAGTACAGAACAGATTTGCAACCATGCATGTTATTTCAGCTTCCCACTCCAGGAAAAGTACAACCTTTACTAGGAGACAGTCTAAATAACGGCTGATGAAAGATTAATGAAAAGGTTTCGGGTTTGACGTGATGGGTAGATCTGCCCACACAGCAAAAAAAAAAAAAAAAAGCATGATGTCAAGGCTGCAAAGTTTCTTAAGTGTGGAATACATACACGTGTATGTATATATATATATATATATATATATAGTTGAAGTCAAACGTTTACATACACCTTTCAGAATCTGCAAAATGTTGATTTTTTTACCAAGTAAGAGGATCATATAAAATGCCTGCTATTGTTTATTTAGTACTGACCTGAATAATATATTTCACATAAAAGATGTATACATGTAGTCCACAAGAGAAAATAAGAGTTGAATTTATGAAAATGACCCCATTCAAAAGTTTACATACGCTTAATTCTTAATACTGTGTTGTTACCTGAATGATCCACAGCTGTGTTTTTTTGTTTAGTGATAGTTGTTCACGAGTCCCTTGTTTGTCCTGAACAGTTCAACTGCCTGCTGTTCTTCAGAAAAAAATCCTTCAGGTCCCACAAATTCTTTGGTTTTCCAGCATTGTTGTGTATTTGTACCCTTTCAAACAATGACTATGATTTTGAGATCCATCTTTTCACACTGAGGACAACTGAGGGACTCATGCAACTATTACAGAAGGTTCAAAGCTCACTGATACTCCAGAAGGAAAACCCATGCATTAAGAGCCGGGGCGTGCATTTTGAGCATTAAGAGCATGCATTTTGTATGATCCCTCTTACTTGATAAAATAATCAACATTTTGCAGATTCTGCAAGGTGTATGCAAACTTTTGACTTCAACTGTATATATACAAACAAAATCCAAAATCTACATTGGTAGATGTAGCTCAGAATGAATACCAAAATGTAATAAAAGATGCTATGATTCTCGATTTAACACTGCGCTTAATTCCAATCAAATAAAAAACATACATATGCATTTCTCCTAATCTTTTGAAGCCTAATTAGCAAACTAAAGATTGGTCCAAAAGCTTGGTTCTCATTCTCCAATAATCTTTCAGTTCCTGCAAGTAATTGTCTGAGAAAATAATTACTGTGAGGGCTAGGGCATATAGAGACAAGTTGACGCCCAAACCTGCCTCGTACACGCCTCAGTCGTGTAATGAGAGAGAAGAAGAAGAAGAATGAGTCTGTATTAGAGTGTGTACGTATGTGGAGTTTGGCAAGCTGATTGGGAAGGCATTTGAAACAATGGGCCTCCCTGGTGGTTTGAGAGTATATCCGTGGATTTGAAGGCTCAGGAGTCTTTAAAGTTGTACGCCAAAGTCATAAAGCTCACCACACCCAAGAGAGAAGAACTACCCTGCCGTCTTTTCTCTTTTCATGCATACATACACACACTCAAACACACTCATACGTATGTAACCTAAATTGCACCTTCTCAGCTATATTTCGACATATCCAAATCCAGGCAAAAATATATTTACATTCTCTTATTGTTTATTTTATTTTTTATGCCATGGGCTATAATGAAATCTGTTAACCTATAATTGTAGATGGCATGAACTTTTTAATAATGCATTTGATTGCATTTAGTAACAAGGATCTCAAAGTCAAAGACAAAAGATGATTTGCATGCGTTTGCTAATTTAGGTGTGTGAATGTATGCATAAGACTGTACGGGATATCTGCAATCGATTAAAGCAGTGCGAAATGTGTATACTGGGGCTGATTTTCGAACCCAAGCCTGCCATTTGTGAGTCGGCCACAGCAAATAGACATCAGGAATGGCGAATTATCCTATCTCTCTGCACTGCCGAGCTGCTGGAACGCATCTGAATAAGCAGCACTGACACCGCAGCCTACGAAAACATCTGCTGGCACATGTAACACTGGACACACCACTGAGTGTTTTCTATTATCACGTCACATAATCGGACATATCCAGAGACCGTCTCTTTCTGCGTCTCACTCCCTTTCTCCCACTCTCATCTGTAGTCTTCCTTTGTCAACATGCTTTCAATTTCATTTCAATTCCATCTTTTGAAATATGCACTCAGCCACAGGGATTTTAGGTTTCGTGCTAAATCTGACAAATAAAGTCTCTGTAGTGCAATATTCCACGGACGATATGCAGAGACGGACCTGACGTACACTGTGATAACTCAGGAGAGTTTGTACAAGCGTAATGAATTTATGAGAGGAGCTTGTTTTATGAGCAGTTTCACTTAGCCGGCCGCTATCGGAGTTTGAAAGAGTTTGGTGTGTAGGAGAACCAAATTTGTTATGGTGGAGCAGATAAGTTAAAATGGTGTGCCTTTGTGTCTATGAGATTCTAGACTGTGGTAGTACAATATTTGTTGAGGAGGAAACAACATGAACGTCAGGACAATTTCGACCTAATTTTACAAGGTTCTTTCCCTTTTGAGCTAGCCTGGAAGCTGAGGTCTTTAACATGAGCAGAGAGGCAGATGGAAAAGGCAGGAAAACACACTGCCACGGGTCGACTGGGACGGATAGGACTCCATGGTAACACAGTTGTCACAGGGCTCTTCCGAGGGTCATGCACTTCATCATGGCTACAGATGTGCATACACGCACGTTATAAGTCCCATCTCCCTCCTGTCGACCTCCTCAATCCACTATGAGCTTAGTTTAATTTGCATCCGGGCTGGTCAGGGTAGAGAGAGTTGGTTTAAAGGAGGCTATTTGTTGTGCTCTCGGTTAATACCACGCAGAGCTTTAAATACCCATATCAAATCTTTGCGGCTCAACAGATTCAGTTTTGCAAACCTGTATCGAACAGAGGTTCAATCCGGCAGCTTAGAAGAGTACACTCCTTTAAGTTCTGTGATAAGGTAAAACCAATCGCTGGATTAGAGACTGTCTCAGAATGAGTGAGCATGTGTGTGTGTGTGTATGTGCCTCTGCGTATAAGGCATTATTCCTTTTGTGGTGCTTGTAACGGATCATTTTGCAAATTGATTTAACGTCTAGCTTTATACCTTATGTACTTTCAGGAAATCTGAATGCGTTGAATTCTTCTTAATGTGACGCATATGAATGGCTGACATGAGAATCAATGATGGGGAGCGAGAAGAAAAAAAGGAAAAAGGCGGAGTGCCTTAAAAATTGGGTATTGGTTTGCCAGTCCTTGAGACGTAGGAATTAATTTCAGTGTGTTTTTGAAGTTGGAGATGGTCAAAATGTTTATTCTGATGGAAGCATTAGACAACAGACCACAACACGAGTCCCACAAGGATAGCTTTACATGCCATATGGCTGGCTAAAAACCACAGAAAAGGAGGATTTCATTCATCCGAAGCAAGAATGCCTTGTGGTCCTCGAGTAGCGTTCCAGAGCCAAGCTTTCCTCTGAGCAGTGGGAGGTTTTGACAAAGGAGGAGTGGATATCAAAAGTCCTGACAGGTCCATAAATAAACGTTCAGCTTGAATCAGCTTTGAAATATCGCAGTATGCCGATTATGTTATTGCAGAATTAAACCTATTCAACCGCAGCGCAGTGTGGGACTGCCGTAGTCTGACTGAGCCGCTCCGTCCTCGTCTCTAGCCATGCATCTTCCTGTCCGCTCTCGGGCCGGTTTGTTGGCAACGATAAGACTTCTGTGGGGAAAAAAAGATTCAAGGAGGAATCATGTGGTTTAAGACTAGCACACCATCACGTGTTCACCGTGATGGTTTTGTCTCACAGAAATAATCACGTGACTGAGAAAAACATGATGCAAAAGAGCAGCAATTTATGCTTCACCTTTCAAGTCAGAGTTTGATCCTGTTCTCAGCGTCATAAGGTTCTCATTATTGCAGAGGTAACCAGTCATTGAGGCAGGTGACGGTTCAGCATCCTTTAATAAGGTCTTGTGACTAGTTCAGGCATCAATATTGCTTTGAACTACGAGGCTGCAGCAATGCGGTGGTGGAGATCAGAGGAGAGGCCAGTGGCAGCTCCAGCAGCACGAAGGAGACCTTACGTCAGCTCCTGCATCGACACGGAGCTTGGCTTTGATATGCTTATCCGGCGCAATTCCCGATAGCGCGGCCGCATCCCAAGGTGACCCTCCCTGGCTAGGATTCCTCCCATGCCTGCTGCAGTCTGTAGTCACATTCATACCCTTCAATCCTCTCTGCTTCCAAGAGCTTTTATTCTGGCTTATTGATCTCTAAAAGACCCTTAATGTAAGCCTTCATTTTCCACAAAGGCCCTCATCATAATCCCCGTTTGGAAAATGAACAGTGCAATTATTCATGTGATTCAGGACAGAAGCTGAACTAAGGCTTCTTGTGTTTGAGACATCATGTGAGATGCTTTCACGCTAAATATTTGGGTGCTCAGCTGAGGCCGAGATTGAACTGAACACAACTGATATATTTAGCATTGTATGAAGTTATCGTCCAAATGTGATTGTCAAAACTCTCACTATGATGCTTTAACGCTTGATGATGCTTGAAATTTTGCACAGAATTTTTACAAGAAAAGTGATCATAATTTAACCACATTTTAAGATCTGCTTTAAACCATCAGACACCCTTACATACAAATACAAAAGTCACGATTTGCAGTTTCAGTTGAGCTACAGTCTTTATCTGTCTAAGTATACATGACACAGTTCATAACCATATACTCAAAGGATTAAAGGTAGAGTTTATAAAAAAAAAATAAACTTCTTCCATAATTTACTCACCCTTATGCCATGTTAAACCTGAGTTTATTTCTTCTGTGGAAAATAATAGAAGATATTTTATGTCTATACAATGAAAGTCAATAGGGCCAATGTTTAAACAGTCTTCAAAATATCTTCTTTTGTGTTTTACAGAAATAAAGAAAGCTATACAGGTTTGGAAAACATGAATATACATTTTTGGATGAACTATTCCTTTTAAAACAAATGCAGAGGTCCGCTTTATTCCGATTAAAATATATTCATGCTCAACAAAGCCACATTATCACATTATCTACAGTACGTCTGTTAGTACAAATTTACAACAAAACAGACTAGTACACACTAAAGCATTTACACTGTATTTAAAAAAGAGAAATGATTGCTTCCGAGTGAACTTTTAAAGTGCATGTACTTATTGTAAACGTGAAGCCACTCAACCTCAAACTGTCTCTCTCTCAACAGCTGCAGGGATTGTGAGACAGGTGAAACACTGAATTCTCATCTGTCGTTTTTGATTGCGTCTTCGAGTGGGAGTTGAACAGTATACAGAGCTTCATATCTCCCAGTCCAAACGATCATCGCAAGGTCATGTGACTCCATTCAAGCAAAACGAGTTTAAGAGAATAATTTCTTTAATGTAAAAAGATTGGTGCTAACTCGGCCCCTCATAGCAAGTGGCAATGACTGATTACAGACCAAATAAATATCAATTAAAGTGCAGTCATGGAGTCTCGCCACCAGACGCCATAATAAATTGTAATACAGTTTAATATAGTAAGCCTATTTTTTTCTGGTTATCTTAAGTTCATGCATCAGTAACTTCATTTTACAAATACTGGAGCTCATTTGACCATCTATTTGTGCAGTTAAATAGACCTTTATTCCATCACCACTGTTTTGCAAAATACATGAAGTATCTTAGCTTGTGATCACAAATGTTGCAAGTCTAAGAAAAACCAAAGGAAACTTGAGGGAAGAGGGACAGACTTAATAATTTAAAAAGCTGCCATGACAAGATTTGTCAAGACAAATCCAGGCTTGTTTTGTACTTTTAGTGCCATGGCAAAGAACAAAAGGTTTTAAAACAACATTGGTTCAGCGAAGGGGGGAAACAGACCTCCCTCAAACTAAATGCATATAGCCTATTGACCAAGCGGCTTTTGGACTTTCTCTAAAAAGCTGTCTTACTCACTGGGTGCCATTAGATGGGTGAGTACTTAATCCATGGATTACCTAAGATAGCATCTCCAGCACTCTGCTCCTAGACTGAAAGCCAAGATTACTGACCACACGTTAGGTCAGTCTGGTGAGTATACTTTAATATTTCATGCCGCACACACCCTTTAACGTACACAATGGCTACAGAAAGCATATGTATCAAGCTAATTTGTGATGGTCGCTGATGTTTCCTCCTCCTATGCCTGTTCAAGATCCACTTATACCCTGCACACAGGTGTCTGAAAATTGTTGGTATAGGTCATACTCAAACAGTTCAAGCGACTAATTTATTAAACAAAAAGCTGTGTATATACAGTATCTCATAGAAGTGAGAACACCCCTCACATTTTTGTAAATATTTTATTATATCGTTTCATGTAACAACACTGAGGAAATTACACTTTGCTACAATGTAAAGTAGTGAGTGTAAAGCTTGTATAACAGTGTAAATTTGCTGTCCCCTCAAAATAACTCAACACACAGCCAGGGCCGTACACAGGTTTTTATAAATACCGAGGTCCCAAAATAAAGATTACTAGGGGGGTTCGGGGGCATGCTCCCCCGTGAACATTTTGATTTTCCTGATCTACATGTGTGGATTTTAAGACGTTTTGAGGCTCATAAATTGGATAACAATATAGGTTTAAAACCAAGTCAGTGGGCAGTAGCATAACTTATTTTTCAAGATAACAGATTCTTAAACATGAAATTAGACAAAAGTTTATTAGTTTACATCCCTGAATATTTATGTCGGTCGTTTAACCTTTCTATGTTAAAACAGTGGTCAAATGGGAAATATTTGGTTTAGCTACTTACATCTTGCACTTCATAACTGTCTGAGGCGTCGAGCTGCAGTTTGTACACTTAGCGCCTATGTACATAAACCCCGCCTACTTTGATTTGATTGGCCATCCACCACAAACACTTTGACATTGATGAGCGCTGCGCTGTAATGCTGGCGCTGAGGCGTCTCAGATGAGATGATCTGTTCTCTTGGCTTTTTATCCTTGCAGGCAGCACCAAAGTATATTTAATATAAGTTATTATTTAACTACAGTTGTAAGTTATTATTTTACAATTTTTATTATTGGAAAAATACAGAGGTCCGGACCTCGGGGACCTCAATGATGGGTACGGCCCTGCACACAGCCATTAATGTCTAAACCGCTGGCCTAAAAAGTGATTACAGCCTTAAGTGAAAATGTCCAAATTGGGCCCAATTAGCCATTTTCTCTCACTGGTGTCATGTGACTCGTTAGTGTTACAAGGTCTCAGGTGTGAAAGGGGAGCAGGTGTGTTACATTTGGTGTTATCGCTCTCACTCTCTCATACTGGTCACTGCAAGTTCAACATGGCACCTCATGGCAAATAACTCTCTGAGGATCTGAGAAAAATAATTGTTGCTCTACATAAAGATGGCGTAGGCTATAAGAAGATTGCCAAGACCCTAAAACTGAGCTGCAGCACGGTGGCCAAGACCATACAGCAGTTTAACAGGAGAGGTTCCACTCAGAACAGGCCTCGCCATGGTCGACCAAACAAGTTGAGTGCACTTGCACAGCGTCATATCCAGAGGTTGTGTTTGGGAAGTAGACGTATGAGTGCTGCCAACATTGCTGCAGAGGTTGAAGGGGTGGGGGGTCAGCCTGTCAGTGCTCAGACCATACGCCGCACACTGCATCAAATTGGTCTGCATGGCTGTCGTCCCAGAAGGAAGCCTCTTCTATAGATGATGCACAAGAAAGCCTGCAAACAGTTTGCTGAAGACAAGCAGACTAAGGTCATGGATTACTAGAACCATGTCCTGTGGTCTGATGAGACCAAGATAAACTTATTTGGTTCAGATGGTGTCAAGTGTGTGTGGCGGCAACCAGGTGAGGAGTACAAAGAGAAGTGTGTCTTGCCAACAGTCAAGCATGGTGGTGGGAGTGTCATGGTCTGGGGCTGCATGGGTGCTGCCGGTTCATTGAGGGAACCATGAATGCCAACTTGTACTGTGACATACTGAAGCAGAGCATTATCCCCTCCTTTCGGAGACTGGGCCACAGGGCAGTATTCCAACATGATAACGACCTCAAACACACTTCCAAGATGACTAATAAATTAGTCACTTGAACTGTTTGAGTATGACCTATACCAACAATTTTCAGACACCTGTGTGCAGGGTATAAGTGGATCTTGAACAGGCATAGGAGGAGGAAACATCAGCGACCATCACAAATTAGCTTGATACATATGCTTTCTGTAGCCATTGTGGTGAGATACTGTATATATATATATATAGATATAGATAGATAGATAGATAGATAGATAGATAGATAGATAGATAGATAGATAGATAGATAGATAGATAGATAGATAGATAGATAGATAGATAGATAGATAGATAGATAGATAGATAGATAGATAGATTTTTAAAAGTTGTAAGAAAGAAAGAATCCAAAAAGGAATCTCCTGTAGACAGACAGACAGACAGATGTCAGTTTTTCAAAATACCTGTGAGAAAAAAGAACTAATTCTATAAAATTTTTATAAGACTTTTTAAAATAATATTTTTTCGAATGTTTAAAATTTTAAAAGACACTACATATGTGGAGTCACATCGATGAAAAACATTCCAAGCATCAAATAAGTGGTGACTGTTGACTATCCAGTTCAGGGATAATATTTATGAAATACACATATTGATTTGTGAGGCAGGCCGGTCCGGAGTGTGCCGCTGATGTTGACATGCGGCAGGATGAAGGCGAAACAGTGAAGGCTGTCTGGCTGAATGTTGAGGGACAGACACCTGCACAGGAGCACAGAGCTAAACATTTACAATTTACTTCTGACAAACACAGTGGCCCATCTGCCGCACAGCTGCCCAAAGAGGACAGGCAAAAGAAGCCATCAACAGGACCAAAGCTTCTGTCTCTGGTCAGATATCCAATCCAGATATTTAAATAACATTTCGCACTCTTAATTCATATCTTAAAAAAAAAAATTTTTACTACAGTACATACTTATAACACAACGATATATGTGCTTTCAAAAGAAATATCATGAAATTCTATTTTCATTACTTCTATATCTAAACTATTACTAAATCATGAATGAATTATGGGCTGCTTTCAAATAGATACTGTGTTTCAAAGTTAAAAACAGATGGAAATGTATTGTGTAATTTTGATATTATCTGGATTTAAATATCTGGGCTATAAATAAATGAATAAATTATGAAAACTAGAGAAATGCAGTTTTATATATGTATGCATGCGAGTATGTATGTATGGGGTCATCTTCTCATGTATATTATGAATGCAACAAATGTCAACATTAACGTGTGACAGACAATATCAACAGTTCTTCGTGGAGAAGAGATAATGGGGTTGTGCCAATCCCGTAGTAAGGCGGGTGGGGAGGTGCTCACATCCTGCGCAGAGCCGCGACACGAATCAATCACTGAGGCTCAATTTTACAGTCACCGTCCATCTAATGCCTAAACATAAGCTCGCTGATAGTGACGGCAGGAATGGAGGAGGGCATCTCGATTATGAGCATACATGCTCTTCTGTAGGAAGACAATAATATTGGCATTAAACACCTTTGAGAGGCAGACAGATGCCGGCGGCGTTTTTTTAATATATCTTAAATTATGTCAGGAAAAACACTGGGACATCGCACAAAAGCCACACTCAGTGTATAATGCTCTCTCATAAAGC
This sequence comes from Ptychobarbus kaznakovi, assembly GCA_027422405.1. Taxonomy (NCBI): domain Eukaryota; kingdom Metazoa; phylum Chordata; class Actinopteri; order Cypriniformes; family Cyprinidae; genus Ptychobarbus; species Ptychobarbus kaznakovi. Next base: position 16,924,475 of record CM049811.1, on the reverse strand, counting down.
TGCCGAGCTCTCCAACAATATTGACACAAGGTGCAGGCAAGCAAATGTCAGCCGCTATAACATATGAAATACTTAACGTAACCAATTTTCAGCTGTCAATCAGGCTGGGGGAATAATGCCGGACGGGGCAGAAATCGATACAGCACAATTGAATTGCAGCACACAGACATGTTTCGTTCTGTGCTATAAAAGACTGTCAAATGTCACAGACCCCAGTTCGGCGGCAGGATGAGACTGATGTATCTGCCTCAGCTGCTTAAGGGCATTAGCACGCAGGCTAGCACCACGACCAGAAGAGGAGGCACTTCTGATGAGAATGACATGCAGGGGCAAATGAGATGGCATGGACATTGAGGTCTGATGAGGGGTAAGAATCAGATTTACTGCCAGTTCTGCTCCCCGGATAAAGGCCTGATTTGTGTTTGTGAATAATAGCCTCCTCATGCATACTTTTTCTTTTCAAACCACAGATCACGGAGGCATCTTGGCTTACAAAACCTCCCTATTTGCCCTGTGTGAGACTTCCACTAACGACGCTTCAGCAAGCTACTGTAACTCCTGCATGCGTCTTTGAGTCTTTTACTGTCACCTCATTTACAATACATAGCCCTCGTCCGCACTTAATCAATTAGGCTCCTGCAGTTCAGACAGAGGCTAGTGAGGAAACAATCCCAGAAGTTCACTTCAAAAGGAGGAGGCTCTTTTGAAGAACACAGGCTCATTTTGAACCAGGGATCTTCAGACACTGATAGAAGTGGTTTTTGGATGATGTCCAAAGTCGAGCATCTCACCAATATCAGATAACAAGGAGAGTTTTTGCTCTGTAAATGTGATAATTACCAGTACAAAAACTAAACATGACAGAAGAGGGCGAAGGGTCAAAAGCAAAAGTTTCAAATGTCATGGGTTTAACTTACAGATTTTGGAAAATAAAAGCCTTTAATAATTTGAGGGTGTCTCTTTGAGCACTTTCCCAGGGGTTGGTTTTTATATACAAATAATCAACATGTTTTTTTTTTCCTTTTCGCTATATGAAGGTCACATTAAAACCTGGAAGACTTGGGATTTTTTTCAATGCCTTTATAATTTATTTTTGCTCATTTTTGAAAAACACCCTTTATTTAAAGAGAGATATAACAGCAGCTCATCATAAAAATATGTATTACTATATTTCAAACGATAAACAAAAGTGAAATAATCATGTATAGTTTTAATAATTATTTTCTAAAATGAAGGAAAATATATCACAAAATATGTTTGTGTCATATTCCAATCAAGCTGGAATTTTGTACAATTATAAAAAATATATAATTGAATTGTGTGTATTTAGGATTGATAAATGCTAGTTATGCTATTAGCACATTATGATTTACACCTTAGCAAGGCAAGAGAGTCTGTCAATTTATTCTTAAAATCAAGATGTCATCAAAATTTAACTATTTTCTATCACTATTAAAAATAATACATCACTTGAGATGTGGTGTAAATGTTAATGGATTTTTTTTGTCTGTGTCTGTAGAAAATATGAATATTAAAACATTACTTTAATGTACTGTAAGAGCTCCACTTACATAGGCTACAAACTTTCCAGTTTATTCATTTATTCTAAAATAATTTTCCTGAAACTCTTTAGGAATAAAAACTATTATTTTCAACAACAGCACAAAATATTGTTTTTATTTATTGATTGAATTATTGATCCCCTCTATAAAAATCTTAAATATGTCAACAAAATGAAACAAGATTTTTGAACCTGGCTTTTACCAATGTTCAGATTTCTGTTCTGGAAATTCATGCAAATTAGAGCATATATAATTAGATATAGCTTCTTTTAGACATACCGTTTCATAAAACATGAAAAATAAAAAACAAACGTTTTAATATAGTTAGTTTTCTTTACCTTATTCACCAGTGGCTTGTCTTAAATAAACTGGGAAAAGTGATTCTTAAATGTTCAGTGGGCCAAAAGTGCTTATGATTGAAGAAACACCCTTAAGTGAAAAATGAAATAAACATCCACTGACTGCTGTGGAAAAACTAAGTGCTGTTACATGAGTCCAGCTCAGTTCATCTGCAACTGATGTATGATGATGTCTATCACAGAGCATGGGATCCTGGGAACTGTAGTTTCACGACGCCTGCCAAAATTAACGTCCTGTCCCTTCTTTATGGCTCCACAGCTGTGCTGTAGGTATTGATTACCAGAAGAACACAATGAGCCTTGGATGCATTTTTACGAAGTGCGGAATTCTGGACTTGAGCGGCTGGCGCCGTGAGGGATGCAACCGCAGGATGTTTCTGCAGCGACATGAAGGTACAATCATAGCTGAACTCATTTCATCCAAACAATGCACACAGTGACTTCTCACACTGTTCTGAAAACTGTAACTGGATATATTTTAACTGGCTTTCTGAGTAGGTGAAGCACACAGGTTGTAAAGAACTGTCAAAAGCGACTCCCATGAAATAACGGATGACTCTCAGAGAACATTGTTTGGATTCTGATATTGTTAACGTCAGACGGCGCTGCAGCTGTGCATGGCAAACTCAGTGTTCATAATTTACGAGTGCACTGGCAGAGATGTGCGGATTGTTACCATGGACACATCAAACCCATAAAAACAGGTGGCCAGAGGTTGATGTTGGATAGAATACAACAGAGGACAGGCTGTGGAACAAGAGAGCATGGACGCGACTTAATCCGGCCTAATCTGGGTGGATAATGAAAGTTTTAAAGAGTAACTTTACTTTGTCAAGTTGTTGAACATAGAATTAAGCAATGAAAAACCTTGAAGCATTACTGATGGAAACATTGTTGCATTGTGTAAGTGCGGAAAAACCAAACAGATCCAAAACAAACATTGGCTGTGTTTGGAATAGCACACTACTATATAACTCTTACTATTTATGTATTGTCTGCTGTGCATAGTATGCAAACTGTATGCATACACCTGAGCACATTGTACGATATTGTATCCCACAATGCAATGCACTCAACATGACCTTCCATTTCCAGTGAATAATACAAATTTAAATGTAAATAATATCAGCTATATTTTTGATTCAACTCACTCATTATTTAACATTACAGCTGCCAAAAGTGAATACATTTTACATAAACTATCATTTTAAATGTAAAACAAGTGTATTTGATAATTTATAATTTAATTATTTGTATTATTTTGCTATTTTCAAATCCCCATTATTTATAGAGAGACCCAGATTTGTATTCCTAACATATGAAAAGACATAATAAAAATAATAATAATTATGAAGTTTAAAATTATTAATCTAAACAAAAAGTGAAATAATCATATACTGTTTAAACATTTAATTTGTAAAATGAAGGTAAATACATCACAAATAATATTAAATTTACAAAGAAATTATGTGTATAAATATATATATATATATGCAGTATTGCAGAAACAGCAAAAAAAAAAGATCCTTTTCTAATTTGAAGTATATCAGAGATCTGGGAAATCTGTGCACAGCTCAATATGTACAGTAAGTACTTGATCTCCAACTGTGATCTCTGGTTCAAAGGAACTAAATTTACATGTTATGGCTTACATTCTGAAAGCTATAAAACGATGTCATAAAACTCATAACAGAACTTAAGGCACGCGCTGAATAAAAACGTCACTTTCTATTACTAACAATGTTCAGCCAACTGTAGTTATTATGAAGCAAACAGTTCCTGTGCAGTTTCCTTGGTTTACCGTTTTTAACACAGAAGGACAGTTCAAGAGTCATGAGTCTCTAAACTTACGCAATATGACTTCAGTGTTATTCTCTAGCCCTTCTCCATTACTATAAATGTATGTTGAGGAAGAATTAGCAGTGAAAATGAAAATAAATGATCATCGAATGAGCACAGTATTATATATTGCTTGCAATTTAATTTCAAAGACTGTCAGGCAATTTTTCATCAAGAATGTGGTTGTCTTGGGTTGTCTGGCATACATAAAAATGATTAGCCACACAGATGGGAAAAGTCTGTTAATCTGTCTGGTCACTGTTCTGTGATCAGGTGTGTTGCCAGTATTGCGCCAACCATTTGCTTTAATTTAAATACATCTGGTTTGAGTGAACCTCCACAAGCTGCAGTCTAAAAAGAGAAGTACTGGTAACAAATTTGGGACTTGAATTATTGTTTTTATTTACCACATATGGAATAAGTTATTGTTAAGTTTTGTTTCTGTTTTGGCTGCCTGGGAAAAGTAGATCTAAAAACACAGATATATAGGGCAGAAAGTGTTCAGATGCTTACTCATGCATAGTCACTCACGTGCACACACACACTGTGAGTCTGAGCCAAATGGCAGCCAAGCAAGGCTGTTGGATGAGTAATGGGAAAGAACTACAAGGCAAAAGCCTTGATCCCCCCCGCACCCCCTTCACAGGGCCCGAATGCAGACATGCTTAAAAATACTCATACATAGATGCATAGTGTTGACAGATTCAGATAGAGATAAACACATGTAGTGAAGCTGGGGATCCGGCAGCCGTAACTGTCACAGTTGCTTCAGTGATTTCTTGTTGTGCACAGGAACTCAAAATCCACACTAGACTTCTCATTGGTTCACAGCCTGGCTTTCCTTTTCTGATCTAAGCCCCAAACACACTTTGAAAATACTTTCCACGACTCAATTCATGTCAGTTAGCCTGTGATGCCAGCACCATGCTAAAGTCATTTGTCTCTCTCATTACTTTGGACAGCGATCTGTTTTAATTAAAGAAATACATCCACACAAACAACACCATCAATAATCCCCCGTCCCCTTCCATGACACAGGAATCTCTTCAGATCTTATTTGGTGTCATTGCGAGGGGCATACAACATTAATTAGTTCACTTCATAGCCTTTAAATGAGGATGGGTGACACTTTAATTGTTTTCAGCGCTGATTCTTTTTCACTGATGTGAAAGTAGAGGAAGTTATTGTTGATACTAAATCAGTTTTTTATGTGTGTAAATAATCTGTGTTGACAGGAGAGATTATATCTATATGTTATGTGCAGCTGGGAAAATCTATTCAATAGGTTTCTTACGACTAAAAGAAAAAAGACAGAGTAACTATTGCTGTGGGTGTAAATAGCACTGGCTACAAGTCTAGATTTCATCCCAGTCCAGTCTACTGCAGTGCTTTTCAAACATTGTTTAGGCGGTGGATGACTTTATTGCTAAACAAAAAATGCAAAGAAAGAAATCTGGGGAAATCTGGAGTGTCATAGTTAAGTATGACACTTAAATTATAGTCAAATTTAAATGAGAGGAACTAAAGAGTGTGATAAGAAACACTATGAAATTGAACTAGTACAACTATAATAATATTATATAGTTTATATTTTTATAACTATATTACAACTATGTAATTATAGCTGATTCACTGTCATAAAAACTGAATTATTTGTGTTGGTGCTTTATTTATTTTTTAAGTTTGTTCTGTTTTGTTTGTTTGTTTTCAAAATCTGACATCTGCCAGTTTGAGAACCACTGGTTTAGTGGAACTATGATATTATATAATGCAACATTTTGGACATTTAAATCACGTTTCTTGTATTAAAGTACCGGCAATAAATTAATCAACTTATAATAGTAAAATAAAAATAAAAAAGTGGAATTTGTGTTATACCATTTAAAAGTTTGGGGTCAGTGCAATTTTTATTTAAAGAAATAAATACTTTTCTTCAGCAAGTACTGATTAAATAGATCAAAACTATAACAGAAATGTGCAAAAAAATATAACAACGATTTCAACATATTCAAACTATATCTGTAGGATCAGGTGACACTGAGGAATGGAGTAATTATGTTGAAAATTCAGCTTTGCCATCACATAAATAAATTAAATGTTATCATATATTCAAATATATATATTTTTTTATAATACTAATATTCTTTAATTCACAATATTACTGTTTTTACTGTATTTTTTATCAAATAAATGCAGCCTTTGCAAGCATATGAGACTTTCAAAAATTGTAGTAAACATTTTTTGTACTTCTTTTAAAAAAATATTAATCAATTAAATAAGTAATGTACATAATTTTTTTAACTTTCCAGTTTCTAACTTTTTAAGTCTAATCACAGTACATTGAGGTACAGTTATTAAGAATAATGTGGGGTCCACAGCAGGTAATGTAAGTAAAATATTGGGTGAGAGAGATGGATAGGGAGCAGCGACTGTTGGCAAGCAACTAGACAGAGGACAAAATGAAGATGCAAAATGACTATATAGAAAGAATTCAGAAATAAGCAGAGAAAGAGAAAGAAGACAGGGGCTAGGGGTGGGGGGTAGAAGAGATCTTCCTCTCTTCCATCTATATTTCTTCTCATCCCTCCGTCCAGCCCCCACCCATCCAAACCCAGCCTTGGACAAAGAACACTACTTTCTGCCAAGTCATTTTTCATAAGCTCATGAAATTGTGCCAATCCTCCACCCCCTCCCCTTTTCACTTTTTCTCGCAGTAGGACTTCTATGGAACCTATGGGGAATGAACGCACACACACACACCACCTGCCCCTCTCCAAAACCACACACTCCTCAAGGGAGTCCTCCCGTACACGCATAGGCTTTTCATCTGAAGCACTGAGACGGGTGGACATATGAATCCATCTTACTCTACAGAATAATCACCCTCTGTGTAAAACTAATGGAGAAAGATGTAATCAGAACCATATTGTCATTTCCTCCGCACAGGGAAAGCGATCACGTGGAACACAATAAGCCACTTTAAAAACCATTTCAAATCGATTAGGTACGACTGAGATTGAATGTGTTAGGTTTTTAGAGTGTAAACTGTTTACAAATATACCTTCCACATATCCATGTTTTCTTTGTTTCTTTTTTATTTATGTGTAGGATTTATTTTGAAACTATTTTCATTTAAAAATTGCTAGTAAATTTCACAAATAATTACAAACAAAATGCAAGTTGGACATGGAGTTAAACGTGAAATGTTGAAGTATAAAGACCGGAATAATATTTTCTTATATACTCAAGTAATCTTGGTTTTGTTTACAACTTTGGAAAATCATTTTTACAGTGGAGCTCAACAAAGCTCACATTTCAAATCTAGGATTCAAAGTCTAATGTAAACTTGGAAACTGGTTTACACTTGTTAATATTTAGGATTATTTACTGAATATTCTGCAATATTTCTGGGTCAAATAAGCAATATCATGACATTCATAATGTGAAATAATGTTGTTTGAATCACACTCAAATCATGCTGGAGAACACAATAATCACGATAATTTACACAAGCTTCATGCAGCTCGAGTTCTGCTGTCTTTGGACAAAAAGAGAGACATAAAAACTGAAATTCCACCACACATCCGTTCCTACATTATCTCCTTTCTACGTGTCATTTACAAAATGTATGAAGCCGTTTGGTTTTTAAAAAGTAAAAGTGTAAAAACCTTTATTTCTTCCAAATGTGTATGTCAGAATGAATGTTTGTCATTTATATTCCTGTCAGGTGTGTGTGAGAGAGGCTGAGAGGTCAGCGGTGACTAATTCTCTTGCCACTCCCTGATTACGTATGTAATGGAGCACTTATTGGCATGACTCCCTCATCACAGAAAACAAGCCTCCTGAAGAGAAAAATCCATACACATTCCCTCAGAACGGCCTGCACTGAGCCGATGGGGACCAGGCCTTGTAAGAAAAAAAGAAGTTCTACCCGCCTGAAGAGTTAGTCTAATGTGCAATTTAAAATCAATATCTAAAAAAATGAATGTAAAAAATCCAGCCCAATGTGATGATATTATCTAAATATCAATCGGAACTCTTGTTTGCTTGTACTTGTGTGTGTGTGTGTGTGTGTGTGTGTGTGTGTGTGTGTGTGTGTGTGTGTGTGTGTGTGTGTGTGTGTGTGTGTGTGTGTGTGTGTGTGTGTGTGTGTGTGTGTGTGTGTGTGTGTGTGTGTGTGTGTGTGTGTGTGTGCCTATGCGCTCAGGTAAACCTAGATTGTGCGGGCTGAGGGGCAACTCTTGGTGCTTTGACCAGCCGGGATTTGGTCCCAGTCTCTGGACTCAAATAACTCTCCCCTGCTTCTATTTCAATTTTAATACAGCACCAGTCTGTGCAGTACTAGCTTTAATAAAGTAGCGCTGGGTCTGTCAAGCCAGGTGTAGCTCCAATCCCTTCATATTCTACATAAATCCTTCAGAAAGGTGTTGGGGGATAGAGAGAGCGAGGAAGGCCGTGCCTTTTTTGAGCCGCCGTTGGAATTTGTCTTTTTTTCTCCATCCATTTCTTCTTTTTTGTCTTTTTTCTTACATTCATATATATTTATAGTCATTCTTCATATACATGTAAATATTAAGGATGTTGTGTTAATATTTTTTCTTCCAGTAGGTATATTGCAGTTTAGTCAAAGTAATGTAATAATAATAATTATTATTATTATTAGTATTAGTAGTAGTAGTAGTATTACCATCATCATTAGTACTTGATTTAAATGTGATTTCAGTTTTTAATTTTAACCTGCCACTAGTTATATTATTACAATATAATTTGTATTTAATAATAATTATTTTATTATATGATATGGAATTAAATACCATTTGACACACACACACACACACACACACACACACACACACACACACACACACACACACACACACACACACACACACACACACACACACACACACACACACACACACACACACACACACACACACACACACACACACACACACGTGTATATAATGTGTATATATATACAAATTATATACACTGTGTTTTCATTATTAACATTATACTTTTGGCATTTTTATGATATTATGAACTCTTAGGGTATAGAATTATGTCAGTGACATTACATGTTAAAGCTACATAAGATAATTTGTGTGATTAAAACAAAAGTGAATGACTTGTGTATCACATTGAAGGTCAATTCAAGTTCAGTCAGTTCAGAAAATAGTGTGAAAATCCATTCATGAATTATTTACTCAGCATGGATAAATTGTAGTCTAATTCCGTTTCGCGTACTGCTATTCACATTTCAATTTCTGTACTTAATCTTTAAGTAAAGGCCAGACTGTGTTCAACATTCATAGCTCAATGTTTGGTGTTAATTTAAATGTGAGCTTGCTTAATTTTATTTCCTCCTACATAGTGACAATTTTACTCTTCCATCTTCCTATGAAAACGATCGCAAGAATTAAACGTCAGTTCACCTTGAGACGCTCCTCTGACTATATATACAGCATTCTACTTGTTCTGATCCTCTCACACCTTTCAAACATTATGATTCAGTTACACTACACGGAGGAGTAAGCTTGGGTTGAGTTGAAAATAAATTGCCCTCTCATCTAAGAAAGCATATATCTTGCAGCTAATAATAAGTCTATACATCAAACATGCTCATTCTAGATCAGGGCCAATAGTTATGGAACATATTATCATACGACATTTGTTCGTAGCGTGACAATGCTTGGCCCCAGGCCACCGACATGTTTTATTTAATAACGCGGGAATTTTGCAATGTTTGCCTTTCATTACACTGAAAGTTGAAAACAGAGACCGAAAGCCACTTGCTTTAAAGCACGAACTTTGCCGCCCTATGACTGTCAAAAGAGATATGAGCATCTGGATTGGAGAAAAGGACTTTGCAGGATGTCAATCTAATGCGACAGTGTTTAGTTTTCCAACTTTTCTCCCCCGTTCTTTTTTTTTGTTTAAGGAGGTGTTGGGGGGCTGACTGGACGACCACCCGTTGGAACAGGCCTGTTCTACGGCTGGAGGCGGAGGGTTAAAGTGGCACAGCAGATTAAGCCCTCCGCCGCAGGGAGACTTACACAGGGACCAGGATGAGAGCCTCCTCCGCCTAGGAGCCATGAGAAATCCCGAGGAAAGAGCAAAGCATACGTGTGTGAGGAGAGTAAACTTGTTTTTGTGCTCCACTGACCAATGCTGGCATATCAAAGGTTTACCATGCCCGTGATGTTATAAGCAATAACTGACAATATTTACACCCATCATAAATGTTAATCTTTTAATGATTTGACAAAAGCGCAGAACAATTCGTGACAAAGCACATATGTGGGATTAAAAGATCTGAGTTACGAAGTTGATGCCGGTGCATTTAATGCTAGTTCAGCATTTGGTGATTTGTGATTAGATTCTAGTGTTCATGTTACAGTGTTATAAATAATAATAATATATGTTTTTTTATTTTTAAAAGCAAGTTTATTTAATTTTTATGAAATACTATTTTTTTATTTTATCTTATTGGTATATTACTACAGTTTTTCTGTTACAGTGTAAATAACTAACAAAATAAACAATAATACTATTATATGTTTTTTATTCAAAAGGTTTTAATTACAATTTTTATTTAATCTTATTTTTTTATTTTATCTTACTGGAGAATTGACTATAGGGTTCATGTTTGAATGAAATAATAACTAATGAAATAAATAATAATATTATACTACAGTCAATTCACCAGTAACATCATGTTTCAGTGTAAATAATAACTAATGAAATAAATAATAATATTATGTGTATGTTTTAATTTTCATCAAACAATGTTATTGTTTGTTAGGGTGTGTATATTACCTAACCGTATTATGTATTGTTTGCACAATTAAGGCATTTAAACATAACATGATTATAAAATGTTAAGTCAAAAACTGTATATTTAAAAATAAGTATAACTATATATTTAATTTCATTATAAAACTTAACCCTTAATCTTTTTCCAACTTGTAAATAAAATGAACTGCAACTGTGGAATGTTACTTTTAAAAATAACATTATATATTTCAGCAATGCTTCAAATAAAAGTTACTAATTGTGTTACATAATTGCTAGTTTTAAATACTTAAAATAATTACCACTGTACAAACCTCATGTAACTTGAAGATTGAAGCGGTTCGTTGACAATACATTAAAAAAATGTATGTAACGTATTTGAATAATTTGGAGTAAATATCTTAATTTTTAAGTAAAAAGGTAAATAAATAACATGCATAGATAAGTTACATACAGCACGCCAACACTGACAAAAACAATCCATTTCCATTTATAATCTGCTCTAGAAAATAAAAACATTAAGTGCGATGTTGTTTATGTGTAGTACTAGCACGTTAGTATTAATTTCATTGCAATATAAATACTGCAATATAATGTAATGTGACCCTTTCGGTACATGCTGTCCAAGTTACTTGACCACATAAGAAGCAATGCATTTACTTATAACTTAAGTGCAATAATAACTATATATAACTAGGATGCATTAGATTCATGTTCTCTGGATGGCAAAAAGTAGAACATTAATTGGTTATGTAGCACGCACTGCATCGTGCATGACACAAATGAACAACAAAGACATCATGACTACCATAGAAGCCGTGCAAAGCGAAAGGTACTTTAAAGAGTCACACTCTGATGTGAAAGATACTGAAATAAAACAGATTATCTGGATTAAATGATAGAGCTGTCAGCCTGAAGTTCCTCCTCTATATCCGTATTTGCGTATCTTAACAGCTTATAAGTGTGTGTGAAGGATGTGGAACAACATGAAAACGAGGGATAAACAGAGTTGAGATACATAGGGGAGTTCAGATCTGTGTGGAGAGCGATGCGCCTGGTTAAAGGTGAAAGTCAGGGTTCCTGTGAGTGTTAAGGTTAAGTTTAGGGTCAAAGGTCAAATTAACGCTGAGGTTGTGGTAAGGTTAGGGTCAGTTTGGGGTCAGGATGTCCACTTTCCTCAGGGCAGAGCAAACGGTCAAGCAAAGATATATTCGCACCAATTAGTTCTATACTATAAAAATACCAAATTCGAATGTGTTCATATAAATCATAAACGTTTATATAGCAATAGTCCCTAATATTTACAATACCATTCAAAATCAGTTAGATTTTTACCTACCTCAAAAATACAGTAAAAACAGTAATATTGTGAAATACTATTACATACATTGTATTGTTAATAAAATATATTATTATAATTTTATTTTAAAATGTAATTTATTCCTGTGATGGTAAAGCTGTATTTTCAGCATCATTACTCCAGTCTTCAGTGTCACATGATCATTCTAATATGCTGATATGGTACTGAAGAAACATTTATCAATTATTTTTTGTGAAAGTCAATACCTTTAGGAAACACTTTATAAGTTGTCCTTGTTACATGTTACATGTACTTACTATTATAATAACAATTAATTATGCATAATTACATGCAAGTAACCCTAAGCCAAACCCTAATCCTAACCATATAGTACGTTAAGTAATCTTACTCAGTACTTAAATGTATAATTACACATTAAAATAAACTGTACCGGCTTTTATAATGTTACAAAAGATTTGTATCATGAATGTTGAAAGCAGTTGTGCTGCTTGATATTTTTGTGGAAACCATGATACGTTTTTCTCCAGAATTCTTTGCTGAATATAAAAATCATAAGAAGCACATTTTTTTTAAACTAAAATATTTTGTAACATTATAAAAGGCTTTACTTTTACAAAGCAATCACTGATGCAAAAATGATCTCACGAACACTTGAATGAATGTAGGCTACATTGATTGTGATTTTTATGTGGAAATGACTCGTAGTGTTTTTGCTGTATATCTTCGCTATCAGTCTGTGTTGACTCATGGGTGGCAGTTGTCGTGTCAGGTTTGTCGAGGGTCAGTGGGAGACTGTGATGATATCTCAGCTTAGCTGTGAGTTACAGGCCTTCTGATCTGATTTATTTCGAACGTCAACAGAAATATTATTTATGCTATGATGGTATCTCATTGCAGTTGTTGGTGATGTCATCCTAGCCTGTCACCACCAGACCTGGGAGGTAGCGCTCCCTTTCTCAGACCATTGCATTCTGGGAAATGTTACACCACTGCCGCAGCTTAATGGTTGTGTTTCCCACTGTGAGCCGCGCTGAGGAAAACACAGACAATATGTTATGTCAAAAAAGCTTACCACAGTCTCCCACCACACCGACAGCGAAGACTCCTGTGACATATTATCATGTACTGAAGGCAAATATTAGTGCTGCTTTAAAAACAGAGTCTAACAATCCAACTGATATGCTTTGGTGGCATTATGAAATTATAAAGTGTTTGATTAATATTCATGAATTTCTGTGAGGAAATAGAACCAATGCATGAATAACACCCTAGTGTAATATCTCATTATGTCGTATGATTGGGTATTATGGTGTTCTCACCGTTGCACCAAAAATTGTATAGCCCATTTTAGCTCATTTGTCTTTACTGTTAAGCTTTCTATCAAATTGTGCAAACACATTTTTTTTATATTTTACCTTAGTTTCACTCACCATGCACTAAAAAAAAGAACATAAGTTTATGTATTTGAATTGCATGTTAAATTCCCACCCATTTGGATTAAACTGTTTTAAATATACTTAATATGATGCAGGAAAGAAACAGGTATGATTTATGTAATAGTAATAATAAAACAATTATGTTTTAATTGCACAGTAACCAGGTTTATATATCTATCATCAATAAATCCAATTTGTTTCAAATTCATACATTTTAACTGATTATTGCTTGTTCCACAGCTAGCCATATTGGAACCATGTTCATACTTTTTAACTGAATAAACTGAATTATTCGCATTGAACAGATTAACATAGATTCTATACAGCTTGATTATACAATATTTTTTATAGGGTTATTTAAATAAAATCAAGTAGATGCAAATTAATAAACTATTATTATTTTTTAGTTCAAAAATCCTATCTGTTTCATTCATGTATGACTGAAAAATATATGCATGACAATAACTTCAATAGTTTATAGCAAAAAGGTGTAATCCAAATGGATTGGAATTTTGGATGTAATTCAAATACATGAATCTTTTTATTTTTTTATTTTTTTTATTGCAGATGAGGTTAGTTCCTTAGCTGTTGGTGCCCAAAAGGCTCTTGCTGCATAACAAGGAAAAGCTAAAATATTTACAAACCATCCTTAATGCAAAAACGCTGATATCTCAGCCGATGGCTCAAAAACTTTCCTAACTTTTTTTGCATCATCTGGAGCTTTAAGAAGTTGGACAAGCTGGCGAGATTGGTTAGAGGAATTAATGATCTTTGCTCTTTTTACTCTTCCCTCAGTTTCCCGTTTCTTTTTCTCAATATGCTGATTTATTCCCCGAGGTCTGCAGTTCGTTATGAAGCTTCAAAATTCCTCTTGCGCCGTGACAAACCGGAGAATGACATAGAGCGTGCGGAGGGGAGCGAGCGAGACATGTGTTGTCGTTTAAAATGATATTGTCTGAAGTTAATGACTTACACAGGCTTATAGGTATACATATCTGATCCTTCGTGCTAATTTCATTGGCTGAGAGGGCCCCATAAAAAGGTCATTATGCCTGGTTTGTGTTTAACTCACATTTAATTCTGAGGAGCAAGAGGTGCGGGATACTGTATTGATTAAATGACAGCTTAACAACCAGCTGTTTAATAAATCGGCCCACTGCATTGGACCGGAGGGCAGAGAGAAGAACGAGAAAAACTGAAAGAGGAAAAGGGAGGGGAAAGCAAAGACGGAAGGGAGTCACAGATAGACACAGAGCGAGAGATGGGGGAGAGGGGAGGGGGAAGGGAGAGCTAGGGGGTCGTTGAAGCCTCACTGCAGGCAGTTGTGATGGAAACCCTTTCCCCTCGCTGCTGACAAATTTATGTTAACAAGCAAATTAGCCACACCGTGGTGAGGCAGCACCAGATCAATAGTGACAATAAAAAGGGAGAGAGACGGAGCAAGAGGGAAGTTGTTGCTGACCACATACCGTCTGCGAATGTAAACGGCCACGGCCTGTCCCCAAGGTCCGTCAACAATAACCCACCGCTGAGAGACACAAAAGGTATCGACACGCTGCTCGCTTCAATTTCCCTAGACGGCGGCTGCTGTCACATCAAAACGCCCATTAGTCACAAATTCAGCAGGCCATGGATTTTGCCCTGCTCTCTTGGGGCATGCTGTCATCTTGAAAGTTGTGCCACCGGCGAAAAAAAGGACATCTGGTTTGAGTGTAGTGTTTGGAATACCAGAGGACCAGGAGGCTTGTTTTTGATAAAAGGGTAAAAACGCAGGCACTTGAGAGCTGTCAGGGTTTGTTAAAAAGAGCAAGCTGAGGAAAGAGAAAGTCGAGGTGAAACTAACCCTAAGGGAATATCACAAGATATCAAATAGATGCTTGATTTTCTCTATAAAATTGCATTTAAACACTACGAGTATTAAACACCATGAAAATACTTGTTTTATTTGACTACTTAAATTCCTTTTGACCTCTTTTAAAATTATGTTGTTTGTATTATTCAGGAAAAAAGCGAGAACATTATAATTAGTGTTTTTAGACATGGTGTGAATAACACTAATAATAACTGCTGGTGATTATTGTAATTGAAGTCATTTTGAATGCTATGCACACACATATACATATTCATTCCTTAGATCTATTGATACTGTTTACTTATAATAATTATTCAACATTAAGTCATACATATATACATACATTGCAATATATAATAATTATTATTATTTATAAATTAAACATATCAAAACAGATGCATATTTAATTTTGTAAGCTTACATTTCTGTATACATATTAATTAGTTCAAACGTCAACAATTTTCTTCTAAAATATATAAATGATCAATAAAAGTTTAACAAGGACACAAAAACACAATTAATGGATGCATGGATGCAAGTTCCATCAGAATACGGCATATATCATTTATTTAAACTTAATTCAAAACACTAACCGTCAACCGTAGACACAAAGACACATGAAGAAATCTATTTCTTTGTCAGGGAAAATAGCTGGTTTGCTTGCTTAATATCTAGCTTAAGTTAGACAAGTTAATGGAGTATTTGATCGTTAGCAACAGAAAATAAAGGGAAAACAAAGCGAGAACCACTGAAAGAAAGAGTGATGTCAGTAGCTAACAAATGGCATTGCACACAAGTGTAGGTACTTCCCTAAAGTGGGAACACACACAGTGTTGTGCATGTGTTCAGACATGCCCTTCAGTACACAAAAGCATGCCTTTAAAAAAAGCATAAAATATATGTATTTACATAGTAAAAATTGAATTGCATGTATATATTTATTAGGTTCATAAGACATCTATATTTATGAGAAAACAGTGTTTTCATGGCTCTATAGATTATGAGAATATGTAGCTCTGAGCGGTTGGCTGATTGGATGAATGAGCATTCAGTTTACCTATAATATCTATTTCACGGCCCATGTATTTGCACAGTCTCTGTGGGAGCCGAGCGTGTTAGCGGCTGTCGGAGCACGAGCACATATTCTAGTATAGACCACTCAGTGCCTCTCAGCAGGGTGCCAGTGTCCCTTCAGTATCGAAACAGGTGCTGTCTCACTCTCTCTGTCTTCGGCCATCAATCAGTATGTTCTAAGGGTCCTGTCCTCCTTCATTACAGCTCTATTAATCGGCTGACTGTGTGAGGACAGCCCAGCGCCAGCCCGTTAATGTTTAATGGCTCATCTCACGAGATCAATGGGCCAGTTAGTGAAGACAACATTACACTTATGGCTGAACAGCCCCTAGTTATTGGATGCACTAGTTGGGAAGTGACCCATCACTCTTGAAGAAGGCTGGCTGGAATAATGGAGACTGACAAACACATGTCATTCTGTTAATGAAGTAAGAGATAATAGTGTTACACATTGTCTACACACTAATTACATTAATGACTGCTTGTGCGGCAGAAAACAAGGGTCAACTGTGGTGTAATGAAAAATTTAGTCAAGTACGATGCAGAGAAATGGAAAGATATTAGAATCCTGACATGATTAATTGTGTTTATGAACACAACAAAACTATATTTTTACTAATATCTTCTTTTTTTCTCAAGATAAGCATGTTTAGCCAGATTTGTAATTACAACAGGAAATATCAAATAGGGATCTTTTTTTATTATTATTATTCAAAGGCTAGGTTAGTTTTGTCACATGAGAATTTGTGTGAACAGGCCTTAATTCTTACATATTATCTTGTATATATGGTGGCCGAGAGAGCTTCAGAAAACACATGCAAATAGAAAAAGCACCAGCAAATCAAGAAAACATCTTCATCAATGTGACAGCAGGTGCTGCAAATGCTCACAACACAACCAAATAAAGAATTGTATTTGTAGCGCGTTTCTTTGTTTGGTTGTTTTGTGAGCATTTGCAGCACGTGTGTTGTAAAATTGATGAAGTAGTTTTCTTAATTTGCAGGTGTGTTTTTCTATTTCCAGCGCGTTGAGCTCTCTCGGCCACCATATGTATACCTCTTTATTACCATTTATCATAAACACAAAAAAGTAAAATAATGCATATTTGTAAGGCTACATAAAAAAATATTGATATGTATTAATTAGTTCTTCCACAATACTTTCATATATAATATAAAATAATATAATATATTTTAAATAATAATAATGACTGAGTCAACCTTTGGGTTACAATCACACTATTTAAGGTACAAATCGGGGAAACTGATTTAAATAAATAAATAAATAACCTCATTGCATTGAATAAACATTGCATCCTTAAATTTTAAAACATGCATTTTATTGCATTTATAAAGAGTAAAAACTGGTGTGAACATAACAGATTTTCTTCTGCACTTCATTTTGATAACTACATTGGCATCCATTTAAAGGAAAGCACAGAATGGCAACAGGAATACTTCTAGCAAGAAAAATAGATGACTATCTAATAAGGTAAAACGCTGTACAGTTGACTATGTGGATAGTAATCAATATGACCGAATCTCAAGGACAGTCCAATTAGTGGCTTACTCTGTACATAAAGGAGCTTAATTTTGGCCTGGGATGCCAGCGCAGTGCATCAGGGTGAATATGTATGCCGACAGTGGGCACATCTTTGAAATCTAGGCTCTTTTGGACATGCCTGCATATCAAAGGCTGAAGAAATAAAGCTGGAGCGGTGCAGCAGAGACTTATTAATCAGCCACTGAATCATCTGGGGCCAAACAAGGAATTTAAATGAGCCAGTGAGCAACGGGATAAAAAGAGGGTGAAAAGTCACAATCAATTTCAGAGGCCAGTCACTTGCACAACTAAGGAGTGTAAATTCATGTATGTATGTTTCCCCTCACCGTCTCTTTTACTGACTTTCACTCTCCCCCCTTATCCTCACCCTCCCCGAGGAAAAGAGAGATGAAAAGACAACTCTTGAACAAGTGACCATCAGGGAGAAACGATGCAGGCAATCAATGGGCCATCAGTCATTGAGAATGCTTGCTGTGCTCTTGTGGAATGGCCTTTATTAGTTTCTGATACAGATCCCACTAGCACTTAATGATACCACAGCAGAAAAACTATTGACACTCTTCATGTGATCTTTTACTGATTATTGGAAGGGTCAGAATTGGTTTCCATTCTAATAACATCATAATGATACCAAAACACAATACATAAATACATATAAAATGTATACACTTAAACAATAAATAGTACTGTAGGTTTAAAATGTTCCTTGCATTGCGCTTTTGCATCACATTATTGCATTATTATCCCATGCATTAAAAGAAGCATATAGTGCCCAATATGAATAATATTTCTAAAGAGTTTGATAGGCAGGCAGGCAGGCGATACTACAGTTTTATAATTTACTATTATACTATTATTTAAATTATTCATTTTTAATTATTATTCATATTATACAAATATTATATCAAGACAATTACAGTACAGTGTGTCATTTCTTTTTCTCTTGAAATACAAAAATGTATATAATACATTTTTATTAGATAGCACTTACAACACACAAAATGTGTGGAAAAACTCACAGTTCATTTCAGAACAAATACACACACACACTGGCAGAACATCTATATTAGTGTAGAAATACTTCAGTTACAAAGTTAGAGGCTGTAGGTTCAGTTAAAATAAACGTTACTAGGTCAAATAACAAGTGCATTTTTAAATTCAGTAATACAAAGTATAGTAGTGTAGAAATACAGCTTAAAAATAATTGCAAAAATAAACGTGAAATACTCTGCAGCAAGTGCATTAAACAATATAATTAAAAAAATATTTCCTGTCCTGTATGTGATATCAACAGCTTTCCCTCCATCTAATCTGAGAAGACAAGCATCTATAATCTAGGTAATCACAAAACTTAAAATACTCTATATCTGTCCTCTCACACACACAAGAAAAAAGAAACAAAAAAGGAAAAAGTAGCCATACATGAGATATCCTGCAATTGATGAGCTGCGTTTGTGGAATACCCTATTAGGAATGAGGCAGACCGGCCAGGCAAGAGAGGGCTTTACTTTAAATTGAGTAGTGCCAACGCACATTTATTGGCTCTAATGTGCTACAGCTTGGTCCTGAGCTCGCCTGCTTCGAGGCCGGGAATGGGCCGGCACTGCCACAACCAGAGAACATAATAAGCTTTTTAAGGGTGCCGCTTGTGCAGCTTGATGTCAAAATAAAGACCTCCCTTCAGCTACTGCTCCACGACCTGCAGCATACCAGCCAAATCTTTTCTTATTACACTGTTAATATGATTTTCTCCCCTTTGCAAGATTCCAGTCAGCAGTGTGGCCAAAAAAAAAAAAAAAAAAAAGAACAGCACCTGGTCCAGTGGCTCTCTCAGGTTTTGTATGTGGCCAATGAACAGCACCTGGTGTGGCTCTCTCAGGTTTTGTATTTATGATCATTTTCTGTAAAAAAAAACTAAAATACAATTAATTCCTTATCTCTTGATTGTTTCAAAAAAAACTAAAATACAATTAATTCCTTATCTCTTGTTATGTTGTATCCTCAAAAAATTAAATCCAGAATAGCCAGTTTATTAATCCAGAGAGCCAGTAATGGCCCGTTTTAATCCCAATGGGGCACCATGCTGAAGCATTAAAAAATCAAACATTGTAAAAATAGGTAAAAGCAGAGTTTGCTGCTTCAGTTGTCACCTGATCCAGAGAGCCAGTGTGGCCCGTAATCCCACTGGGGCACCATGCTGACAGTTGGGGGACCCGGTCTGTCTCCTCTCACCCTACCATCTATCGATCAGCTCATTGATTAACAGATTGGAAATATTAACTGGAGGATGATCCATCTCAGGTGGGCCGTGTCATTCTCATTAAGCCTCAGAGCGAAGACAAGGCTGTGCAGAATAGACCAGTCTCTCATTAGCATCCTAATGACAAGGCCATCAGATAATGCTCAATCATTATCTCGTCAGCAATTACACATTCTGACTTATGCCGGCATGCACAATGTGTGTTAAATAAATGCTAAATTGAAATACTAATCAGTCAGATCTAAAGAAAGTCAGCAGATTCTGAATTATGCTGCTGCAATCTAAAAGATGTGCTTTAAAAAGTGATGACTTCAATCCTGGAAAATCTAGAACGTTTTTCATTAAATGTTTTTTGCAGTCTTAGAGTATAGATGTGCAGTGAATATTTATACAGAATGTGGATAAAATTGCATATTTACTAGCTGCAATGACAGTTTAAAAAAAATAATTGTGGTGGATATTTTAAGGTGTATAATATTTTCAAGGAAGATGAGTAGCAAGCCAAAATTCAAATTCTTACTGTAAGTCTTAGCCTGTACACATAAACCTATATATAAAATACATACACATAGCACTTTTATGGGCAGAAAAACATGGTAATATTTCAAATTTCAGTGCCAGTGTTACGTGTAAATATAATTAAATTCAATAGCACATTTTAAGATTAATACTGTAATATAACGTGCAACAAAACACGCAGCTCCAAACCGACCCTGTGTCAATGGCCTTATTTTATGAGCCCGTCTTAAGCAGCAATTCACATTAGCTCAATAACGCCCAGGCCAGCTCTCAGACAGCCCACATCAGATCCGCGCCACCATGCAATTATGCAGAATCCTCCTGCCTGTGATTTAAGAACTCACACAGGCAGCACAACATCCGCAGGGGCAGACACAAAGAGCACCTCATTGATTGAATTTTATATTGTTGTTGTCTGAGATCTTAACATGCCTGGAATTTACAACCCTGAGAATAATAATGTCATATAAAACTGACAGGACAAAAGACATGTGACACCCTCCATTCCACTCGCTCTCAGAGGAGGGAGACTCCTTCGTTTTCAATTTTCTACCAGAACTGCTGTTGCGACATTTTATGGAGAATTATTCTTGTTGATTTGTGACATATATGGGGATCAGTGGAAATATATGTTATGCGAGGCAAGAATGATGCATCAAATTAATGTTTTTCAGTCAAAAAAGCACTTCAGGATTTAATACAGTAAAGGAGTATAAAATTGCCAAATTTTAAAATAAATTGGCTATACGCACCCTGACTCTGTCCCTTGCTAGAAACAGTGCATTTAGATTGTATGGGTTTTGTGGCACAAAACATGGAGAACTTGTGAAGGTTACAGTGCATTTAGATTCAGTATGGGTTTTGTGGCACCTCCTCCTCAAAACATGGAGAACTTGTGAAGGTTACGGTACCCCCCTCTCCATGTTAGTGCAGTTCAATAATTACTCCTCCTCCTCACCCCCATCCCCAAAAAATGAACCCCTCACCCCCCTCTCCATGTTAGTGCAGAATAATTACTCACCCCCATCCCCAAAAAATGACAGTACTCTGACCCCGGCCGAATTATTGAATTTTTATCGCCCGCCTTGGGCCATGTCGGGGCTATTCAATTTTAGCCGGAGGAGGACAACCTATTAAGGAGGATGAGTCCAAAACGTCGTCGCTCAAATTGCCACCCAGAAACCATTACAGACACATGGGTTTCGATACAGGCAGAGCGTCCTCAGTTTGGCTGGACAGAGAAAACCCCTCCTGCACACACAAACACCCAGACCCCCCACCCCTCTTCCCCCGTACCAGTGCTAGAGTAGCAGACACAATTTACATGAGTTGAAGAGAAGGTGACAGGCGGCAATCAGGCAGTGGAATAGGGTCAGAGTCAGAGACGAGCAGACCACATTAAAGTCTACTAGCGAATCACTTATGCTGGCCACGACCTCCGACCTGCACTCATATCAACCAATTGCCCTTTAGTATAATTATATGGGGTAATCTTTGGCCATTTGATTGGACAGAGATGGGCTGCAAGGCGGCGTTAATTTATTTTTCTGGTAATTTATTTTTTTCTCCTGCCCTCCCTATGGTTGTTAATAAACAGTTTAGGTAGAGCCATTTCGGTGTGTAAGTGAAATTCACAAGGAGCCCTGGAGGTCAAAGTTATCTATTTATCAATCTATCTGTCTATCTATCTGTCAAACTCTCTGGCTGTCACTCTTCCAGATGAGATGTAATTAACCTGCGAAAGCCGGCATGTCCCTGTTTTATACCAGCATTAGAATATTACACCTTAGGCGTAGAGTTGATTAAGGCTGACATCTTGAGTTAATCCATTGGGCAGGTCTATAACAAAATGTATGCAGACTGATGGAATGAGACATAGTGTACTGATTAATGATGAGCTTGGACCTTCATGTCTCCATAAGTAATACGAATTGCATATGACTAAAATGGTCAAACAAACACTTTCCAACCATTAAGGAACAACACGAGTGAGTGAATGAATGAGAATGAGAAACAAGAGGATGGCTATACATGCAGAGAGGAATATTGTGGTAGGACTTTTTGCACTTTTACTCTGGGAAAGTCTCAAAACTTTGCTTCAATGGATATTCCACAAACTTCTGATGACAAGATATTGTCAAGGACAATATTGAAAAGGATTCACCACATTCATAATAGAATAGAACCCGAATTCCGGAAATGTTGGGATGTTTTTTTTTTTTTTATCAAATGAAAACTAAAAGACTTTCAAATCACATGAGCCAATATTTAATTTACAATAGAACATAGATAACATAAATGTTTAAACTGAGAAATTGTACAATTTACTGCACAAAATGAGCTCATTTCAAATTTGAAGCTTGCTACTCAAAATAGTTGGGACGGGGGCATGTTTACCATGGTGTGGCAACTCCTCTTCTTTTCAAAACAGTTTGAAGATGTCTGGGAATCAAGGTTATGATTTTCTGGAGTTTTGGTGTTGGAATTTGGTCCCATTCTTGCCTGATAGGTTTTCAGCTGCTGAAGAGTTCGTAGTCGTCTTTAATGCATTTTTTGTTTAATTATGCACCAAATATTCTCTATAGGTGAAAGATCTGGACTGCAGGCAGGCCAATTCAGCACCCGGGCTCTTCTACCACGAAGCCATGCTGTTGTAATAATTGCAGTGTGTGTTTTGTATTGTCCTGCTGAAATACACATCGTCTGGAGGGGAGCATATGTTGCTCTAAAACCTTTAAATACCTTTCAGCATTCATAGTGCCTTCCAAAACATGCAAGCTGCCCATACCGTATGCACTCATGCACCCCCATATCATCAGAGATGCTCTGCTTTTGAACTGAATGCTGATAACACACTGGAAGGTTTCCCTCCTCTTTAGCCCAGAGGACACGGCGTCTGTGATTTCCAACAAGAATGTCAAATTTGGACTCGTCTGGCCATAGAACACTTTTCCACTTTGAAACAGTCATGTGACGCAGTGTCATCTGAGGGCCCGAAGACCATGAGCATCCAAAAATGGTCTTCGGCCATGTCCCTTATGCACAGAGATTTCCCCAGTTTCTCTGAATATTTTGATCATATTATGCACTGTAGATGATGAGATTTGCAAAGCCTTTGCAATTTGACATTGAGGAACGTTGTTTTTAAAGTATTCCACAATCTTTTTACAAACTCTTTCACAGATTGGAGAGCATCTGCCCATCTTTACTCCTGAGAGACTCTGCCTCTCTAAGACATCCCTTTTATGCTACCGACCTGATGTAAATTAATTTAATTAGTTGCTAGATGTTCTCCCATCTGAATCTTTAAAAAAAATGTATTGCTTTTTCAGCCCTTTGTTTCCCCCGTGCCAACATTTTTGAGACCTGAAGCAGACATCAAGTTTCAAATGAGCTCAATGTGAAATTGATCAGTTTAAACATGTTATCTATGTTCTATTGTGAATAAAATATTGGCTCATGTGATTTGAAAGTCTTTTAGTTTTAATTTTATTGAAAAAAAAAAAACGTCCCAACATTTCCGGAATTCGGGTTGTAGAATAATAAAATATAAAAAAGTATGTATTAGTATTATTATTCAAATATAACAGCTAAAATATTACAAATAAAATTATTGAATATTTGATTAATAAAATATTAATTACATTACTTTTTTAAATGGATAGTTCCAGTCCTTGATTCTGATTGGTTGAGCCACGTTCAAAGTGGTAAACTGTAAACTGTAAACCACGGCTTCTTGGGGCTTATTGCTGAATAGAATAGAAAAATATGTTCTTATATTTATGATTATTCCATGTCAAAAATAAGCAAAACAGATAAGGATTCACCACATTTATAGAATAGAATAGAAAAATATGTTTTAATATAATATAATATACAAAATATACATTTACAAATGTACATCTTCAAATACAGTAACTAAAATATATATTAATAATACAATCATTTAAAATATTAATATAAGAAATACAATAGTTTCCACATACCCCTACCTGAACTGTAACTAAAACATTGGGGCTCAAAAGCACACAACCATATGTTTAACCCCAACCCTAAAATAAATTTGCCCAGTGCCTCTGATGATATGCCCACCCTGACCCTAATCACAATCTTCTACTGACCGATCTATTCCCCAGAGAGTCAAGCTCATTGAAAAACCCATTCTCACCCCCTTCACTTTCTATCTGCCTCTTCCTTCCTATTTAGTACTGTAATTTAGGGAGTTGCTACCAATATCTCTACTTCACTCACCCATCTCATTGTCATGGAGGCTGCAATATACCTGATGCCTGTCAATCAAAACTCTACAAAGGGTGCTCTTAGATATCACTTTCTGTTATGTAATTATTACATATTGCAATGTAAATCAACAGTCAAATTTCAGTAACAGACCTGTTTAAAAAAAAAAAAACTGCGGTGAAACCTATAGCAGAAATCAAACCTATCCTGTCAAATCTAAATAAGACGATCCGTTCTTCCATTGACCCGCTGCTAAAGTGATGTTCCACTCACTTGGCTGCCCTTTAAAATATTACCACATTAATCCAGCACACTGTGCCCTAAGGTAAAGGCTCCTGAGCTTGCCTTAAATCATATGCATACCAGAGAGTGTGTGTGTGTTTATGCCACAATGTCTGTACTTTCTATAGGTCTCTTGAAATTAGATGCACTTGGATTTGCGTATATGTGTGGATGTGCATTTGAATGATCTTTTGCACCTGCTTGTCGATAACACCACTTACCACATATTGAAATGAGCCTTTAACATGTCTGTGCATGTGTCTGTATATATGTGCATTTGTTTAAGTGTGTGTGGAGGGTTCCATCCGTGTCCTGCTACCCTGCGTCTATCGACTGGCCAGGATTAAGCCTGCCGGTGGAGGCAGTCTCCCAGCGGGCCAGTGGCTGACCCTCTCAGGGCTAAAGTTCAACCCAGGGCGAGGGCTCACGGGGCCAGATTAGGGGCCCAGCTAGTCCCTGCGGACAGATGAAAGAGTGAAATTACATCTCGCCCAATATGCTCCCTCCACACACTTACAAACACACACACATTGATTAGAACTATTGCAATAATGCATGACAGGTGAATAAATAAACAAACTTGATGCTATTTGATGCCCGCGAACGGGCTCGCTCAATGTCCAATTTTATCATTGTTATTGACCACAGCTGTGTTATTATTTTAAAAGAAATACCAAAGTCTAGTGTAATGAACACCACACCTGCGGATCTAAGATACTTTGATTTCTCTGCCTTTGAAGCCGTAATGTGGGAGCTGCCAGCCCTGAACTAAGGCTTTTAATTGCAGTGCTGGAATACGGGTTTATGCTCCGACACAATCTCACCAATTAACGTTTCCGTAAATAAAACTGTGAAGTTATAATTAAGGTTTACAGACTCTAAATTAGCCCTTTGTCTAACTGTAATGCCCTCTTTCTTTGAAGTCGCAGAAAAAAAACAAGGATGTTTGACTTCTTATCATGGGTTATTATAGTATGAGAGAATAGGAGATTAGGGCAAATGAATAGAATCGTTTCAGAGGGAAAAAAATAATGATTGAATAAGATTTTTTTGAATATTGCATAAATGTATTCTCCAATATCCAAAAAAAGAAAAAAAATGCATGACTTGCAAATGAGGGAATATTTCAATGTAATGAATGGTGACATCTCTCTCTCTCTCTCCTCTCTCTCTCTCTCTCTCTCTCTCTCTCTCTCTCTCTCTCTCTCTCTCTCTCTCTCTCTCTCTCTGGGCAGAAAGGAGAAATAATTGGATTTTTTCCCACAAATAATGCTTCACCCTTGAGTTTAATTAACTAGCCCGGTGCAGGCCATTCTCTGGCCGTTTGAGAAAGAAAAAAGAGAAACCTCCACTGTTTGTAATGGCAGAATCATTACACCCGCACAGGATGGACTTGCTCCTCCTTGCTGTTAGTGCAGCACAGCGAGACATCGTGGCGTGTTATTTTCACAGACCTATTTTGTATTGATGAAGTCAGGGATGGCCTTTCTGGAGGGGATTACACCATAATGAGATATAGTTCAAACTGTCAGTCACCAAGTAGAAGACTGTAAGCATCTAAACCTTACCAGCACGTTGTAGGCTCAGTGCAAACACCAAAATACAGAGAAATTGAATAAAAATGAATTACACATGGTAAGAATGTTAGCCTGAATACATACCAGAACAATAAGGCAGCTACCAATATAAAGTGTATGTGATGCATTAAAAGTCAAATCAACATTTTAAACCAACCATCAGTGTACTAGCAACTAGTACTAATGGCAGAGGTCAATACAGTAACACATACACACTTTAAAAGCAGCAAACAATGGCTTTCACAGCTCATCCATCACCATGGCAAGCTTTGGAGGCTTTTGGCTTGCACATTAACAAGGTAAAAAACCTGCGTGTTCACCAGCGTCCCATATCCCCCCGGTCACTCAAGCTGGATTTAAGGCTCTGCTTTTATTACAGTGCGTGGTATTTTATGACTATATGCCACAAAAACCAAACGCTGCAACACTAGAAATAAAAAATCCCTGCAACAATGGCTTGTGACCACATTATAACTCTTCCCAGGGTCCAAAGGGCCACTCTGGATGAAGGGTTGCCATTTATGCTGTCACTGTCCTTCTCTTGGGTGCTCTCTTTCTCTTTTTCCACACACAAACACATCCACAGGCAGGCCTCTAAAGCTGGGTGTTTGTTGTTCCATTCCCCTCAATGTCTCCCTCAGGAGAAGCCCCTCATTTTAATATAAATAGAACGCTTCATCATGCAGTGGCACAAACTTCCCCACGATGCATTGCTCTGACAGCATTACCCATGCTGCATTAAACCGGCAGAAGGGAGAGTGGACATGCCAACGCTTTTAGCCTTGCCAGAGCAAACAAGAATTTTCTAGATTTTGGGATGATCTGACATGTTTGGTCTTATGAGTCTGGGAGTGTAAGGCCGCTGTTGAGCTCAGCTGGATTGCTGAATTTCAATTGACCATAAAATGGATGAAGAACTCATAGGCTGACCATTTAAAACTGGTTCATCATCATCATTTTAAATGCTGACCTTATTGTAATATTTCATTTTGAATTTGTCTTTAAAATAACTGATAATCACTACAGATATTAATGCTATATGAAGATTGCTTGTGATAGCTCAAGCTGACTATAGTTAAAGGAATATTCTGGCTTCAATACAAGTTAAAGGGTTCATATGATGCAATGTCAAGTTTTCCTTTCTCTTTGGAGTGTTAAAAGCTGTATGTGCATAGATAAGATCCCTGAAGTTGCAAAGAGATATTCTTTATAAAATGTATGATTCAATCACGCCCACCTAAAACGACTCATTCAAACACGCCCCCACATGTCTATGTCACAGTGTGGGAAGATTTGCGTAAAACATCGCCCAAATGTATACGCAAAGAAAAGCGGAACTATTATTCTCGCTGTAGTTTTGTTGCTGCCGCCGGCGCCATGTCGTGGAGATGCTGTGTTTCGTTGTGAAAGCGAAAGTACTTTGTCTGGGCTTCCAAAAGAGGACACAACTAGAAATCAGTGGTTCAGTTGTATTTACAACACTGTTCCAGAACAGTTCAACCCTAATATTAGAGTATGTCCAGCGCATTTTACGGAGGACTATTTCCTGAACCTGGAAGAGTAACGTTAGCCTACATGCTGGCTTGCACAAAGGCTGGTTCTATAAAGTGGGGCAATTCCAACTTTGCAAGGACAGTCTGACTCTTCTGACTCACAGCTTGTACGCACGTTTCTGCTACTGATGATTCAAACGTGAGTTTTGAGCAGTGTAGAGTAGCGCCTGTTGTTTGTCATTTCTCCGATCACAAATGCAGACATGGTAATTTTTACAAGGCGCAATACAACGCGACACATAAAAAGACAGTATAAGTCATTATAATCAGTAATTAGTCCCCACTGGATGCAACAAATGCCTCGTTTCTAAATGGGTTTCATTGTTATTGTGTCATCGCGCCGGGACACGGCATCACAATACGGTGAGGGGCGTAACATTTCTGTCTCACGCTTGAGGTATTCGGCCAATCACAACGCACTGGATAGATGGCCAATCAGAGCACACCTCGCTTCTCAGAACGGAATGGATGATTTTGTAAAAATCATCGTGTTTCAGAAAGGTTGAGCATAGAGGATCAACAATAATGTAAAGTATGTGGAAAATAATGTGTTTTTTAACCTTAAAGCGCATAAACACATTGCATTATGACAAATACAAAAATAATGTTATTTTTATCAATGCCATATGACCCCTTTAAGAACAATCATTTGATGCACAATGTCAAACACATATACACACACACAAACACACAAAATAAAGATACAATTATGTATTTTTTTACATGTTTAAATCTGCACTGCATTGCTTTAAAGTAAACAATGTTAAGATGATTTTACACTGTAAAACTGATCTGAAATTCGTGCAAGAAAATACTATTACAGTTTTTTTCTACTCCAAAATGTCATGTTTAATTAAATGTTACTTACAGAGTGTTTTTATCACTGTTGTAAAATTTAAATCGATTTTAAATTGTAAAAGTTTGTAAAATGGTTTCTAAACCAAAGCTTTTACTTAACCCATTTAATGTTATATCTAATTTGACTTTTGACGTACAACATGAAATTGTTTTTATAAAGTTTTTTTTAGTAAATGTTTTTTTTATTTTATGCCACAAATATTGTCAATTGAGCTAAACTTGTATTGAATCTGCAATATTTCTTTAATGCTCAATGTAATCAGATGTGCCCAGCTGTGCCAGAAATACAAAGGGGATCACTTATTCTCATTGTGCTCCTCTTTCCTCAACCTTTTTTTTCACGCTTTCCCCGTCTTGCATTTTCTCTGTCCAGGATTTCAAGCGAGCTTCTTTGTGGGAGTACAAAGCTCTCACACTTGGGAGGAAGACAGACAGCAAAGAGATGCTGATAAGGCCAGCATCGCTCTCTGCCCTCAGGCGCTAGACCCCGATACCCCACAGTGTCCCAAGACCGCTGATATGTGGCTCCATACTGTGAGCACACAGAGATCTCACTTCATTAATTGTGCTTCAACTAATTGTGCTTTATTTGGAAGGTGGATCCATGGTGGCTAACAAGAAAGCACTAGAGGTCTTCATTTAGCGATCAAGCCGCCGTCCCTCGAGACAAACTCACATACAGCTGTCCTTCACCACATCTCCTTCTCCTTCTGCCAATCAACACATCAAACGCCAGTCAATTCATCTCCCGCTCCTGCTTAGAAATAAGAGGGAATTAGAGGGACAGAGAGACGGAGAGTGAAAGCAAGAGAGGGAGAAGCGAAACACAGCAGTGAATACTGAGCGTAAGATTTAGCTGGCCTGGCAAGCACTCTGGATTTAACAGGATATTTATTCTTTTATATCCAGACAAAAGAGATTGCACATGCCCTCTCCTGCTAGCGCCCCTCCTTCAGTCACTGCTCTGAGCCTCGGCAAGGGAACAAGAGTGAATATAATGAGACTCCATCAAGGCTATCAGGTGTAAGATCACATCACATCAAAGCTGGATCAAACATTGCCTAGCAAGATATATTTGGACATATGTTAAGATAATTATCAAATTCCCCTGCTTAAAGAGAAAATGTGTAAACCTATAAACAACAAGTAACTTCATTTACTACAGGTTTGTTAAAAAATGTAATCAGTTACTAAAAGAGAAAAAATAAATAAAAAAATGCAGCTACTGTACAATACAATAGACAATAATGAAAAAGATAAAGTACATCTATTAATAAATACAACCATTTTTAGAATTAACTATCAGTAGTTAACTATGAGTTAAATGGGTTCCTTGACACATTAAAAATTAGTACATGCAAAACAATCTATTTAAAATCTATTTGAAAAAGAGTATGATATGTTATATAATTAAATCTATAAAAGAACCTCCATGTTTGTGAATAGTATTAAATGACTATTTGGAATTGCAATAATTACCGTTTAGATTAAACAACGGCTAAATCTCATGTCTTCCATAAGAAATGCATGTCATGGATTGATTGCATAAAACTATTGACAACATTAAAACAAGATGTGTTGTCTTGTTTTAATGTTGTCATGGTACTCATGAAATACCTTAAAATGCCACACCCCAAGACTTGGTATCAGTTTAAGTAAAGGAACAAAGTCATCATGACATTACACAACAAGTTACTATACTGTATAACAAAATCAAGAAAAACACAGTAAATAAAAATGGAAATTGGTCAAACAATAGCACTAAATTAATTTTCCAGTTTCGTTTTAATATTCTCTATATCCATATAAATTCAAATGAAACTATTTTATACATATCATACAAACAAATAACTTATTAATAATTATTCATATACTTTTAGTAATTTATATTTGATATAGTACTACCGTGACATTTGTTTATCTCACAGAGAAGTCAGGCACCACTAGAGACACGCAAATTAAGAATTACTGTATAAGTACATTCATTGTTCATAAGCAGATAATGTATACAATTATTTATTCATTCATTTTATATATGTATAATGCTTCATACAATATAACCTAAATCACATATTAACACAAAACATCACATTTTCCCCAAGCTGTTGCCAGACTTCAGAATATGTTTCCTGAAGCTCTCTTCCATGCTTTTAGAGGCAACTCGTCACAACCACATTTCATCCATTCACGGAAGGCTGAGGCCCATTTAAACACCATTCTAATAACCTCTCCCAAATGACATAATGAAGATGCACACTAACAATGTATCGGGTCACATTCACACTGATCAATACAGCAGTACAAAACGCTCAATAAACATATGCGTGGATTGATTTCATCATGTTATTACCATATAAAGCAACCTAGTAAATATGCAGATAATTGCTGGTGAACCATTGTTGCCAGATTACAAGGGAGTTGAATACATGTGGAGATGTGTCCGAAAAATTGATAACTAAAAAGCGCTAATGGTCATTTTTGACATTTCTGTGGTTTGCAGAAAAGGAAGTCGTTATAGCCGGGTAAACTTCTATAGTGGTGAATTTATATTATATGTATAATTATATATATATATATATATATATATATTGCATTTCCATTTTGTTCCAATAAAAAATAAAAAATACATGATAGCATTTCTAAGATTTTTCATGATAGCATGAAAGCATTTCTATGATTTTTTCAAAAGAGGAAGAAAACATGATGAGAGACTCATTGTTGAGAGACTGATGTTACTGAACAGTTGTAACATGTTAGGCTAAATCTGATTCTTAAGTTTACAACTAAACTAACAACCACCGAAAAGACAAGCCATACATAATTAAAGCTTATCACACGTAGCTTTTCCATAAGCTGAGGTAAAAAACAATATAAAGGAGTACAGTGTCATAAACATAAACACAAAATGCCATCATGGTAACACATGGACACTAAACATTCATTTAACAACAAAATATGTAACATAAAGCCCTAAAATAAATAACTGATTAGAAAAAACCTAAGAAAGTTATTTCAATGACAAAACATCAAATGTGAAGAGTCACACTGAGAATGTCAATTTACAGATTTCCACAGTAAATTATAAGATGACTTGTTCTTTTGCCACTTACAAGAATTGTAAATTTAACAGTATTTTAGAACTGAAATGTCACATTAGATTTCTTACAGATTTTCACCGTGGGAAACTCACCATTAACAAATTAAAAGGTTTTTACAGTTGTTTCTTTCATAATTTTTATCATAAAACTTATGATAATTTCTACAGTGTATATATCGATTTTTTTTTTTAATTAGAATATATAAAAAAATGTATCGCTATATTTAAAATGTTATTAACTGTGAAAATGTATCATCGCAGCCTTTGAAGAGGGTCCATATGTGGTCAAGAGGTGGTGTGCATTTACCTTCTGCATAAAAAAGTAGATTTTAGAGCAGACTTAAAAGTTTAAGCAGACAGAGCACAACCATGTTAATCATGCATTCAAATTATCATCTAAACTGGAGAAAGGGCACATACTGAGTAAAGAGCACATACCGAGGAAGGGTTCAAGGGCACATACTAAGTAAAGATGACTGTAGTATCATCACGGCATGTTTCAATACAAAAGGCATGATTGAAAAAGCAGATCAAAGTCTAGTGTGAATCAGTCGGATGACAGCAAGCTAACAAAGAGCTCAGAACCTTCTCTTTTTGAGACCTTGTAAAGATGGCCGTCGCGCTGGAGGCCAGCCAACTCCGTTCCATCCATGAGCTCTCAGAGCAAAGCCATGCAGATTTCTCCAGCCTAATCCCCCTGCAATGACACTGGAGCCCTGGGATAGGATATTGAATCCTCGATCTCTCTCTCACCCTCGCTCTAACTCTT
Organism: Ptychobarbus kaznakovi; assembly: GCA_027422405.1. Lineage (NCBI taxonomy): Eukaryota > Metazoa > Chordata > Actinopteri > Cypriniformes > Cyprinidae > Ptychobarbus > Ptychobarbus kaznakovi. The sequence continues at coordinate 16,891,517 of CM049811.1, read as the reverse complement.
TCTCGATCAGTCTCTCTCACTCTCTAACAAGTTGAGCTGTTTTCCATGTGGACCGTAATGGCACTCAGTGCTCTACAATACATGATCCTTCCCCATGCGCCCCGTTGAAATCACACCCCCATGGCCACTGTATAGGCACATGATCTCGGGATTGCCGACTGACAGCAGGTTTCCACGCAGCTTTGCCCAGACACCACAAAATAAGTACTGTACGTCTCTCTCGATCTCCCTCACAGCTCCTCAAACAATTAGCGTGCAGTGTACTGATATTGAGATGTTTTCATCCATTTCTCTTCGCCGTCTCACACACAAAAGAGCTTTTCTGGCAACTGTGGAGACAGCGGGCCACTAAGTAGTTTAAGACTGGTCCCAGTCAAACGGCCTTCTCCTGCAGCCTCCCTTTTTAAGTGATCATCCTTGTATCATAACAGATTAAGGGCTGCAGCGTGGCTGGATTAGGCATAAGCTAACCTTTATCCGCCCCCATCCTCACCTGAAACTTACAAGGAGCGAGGAGTCAATTGCCCTGTCCTGATTTACAATGACACTGAGCCCCACTTTGGGCTCCTCGTTATTTGGATTAAGAGAAACACTTTTGAGTAATTATTTCCACATCGGATAAACATTAAGCTTCCACCGGATTTAGACAAGCTCTAGTCCAACACTGTGGAAAAGAAGGGTGATATAAACGTGCTTATCATGTGCCACGGGTGCGATATGCCTTAACAGTAATCACCAAAAAACAGAGAAAAGGAGAGAAAGAGAGAGTGAGAGAAAGACAAGAAATGACCGCTCTTTTGTTTTAAACACAAGGGATTTGAGAGTGTGTACACAAATTAGGGATCTTAACATGCTTGGCTAGGCATGAAGAAGATATTTACGTTTCAGATCAGACTTTGAGCGAACGGATTTCAGTATGGATCTACACAGAAATTTGGTTTTGCTTTTGGTTTTTCATTGCAGGGCTGGAAATAAAATGATCTCATGATGTCTTTTCCCTATATGAAACAGCAAAGGCGTTATTATAAAAATGTCCGTTACTCTTTTCCATACAAATGTAAGTCATACTGAGCCCTAGATTTCAACAATTGTATTTTATATTTTTGTATTATTATTTTTTGGTCCTATCTTATTTTGGCCAGGGCACCAAATGACAAATAAAATAAAATTAAAATAAATAACAAAATAAATATATAAAAATAAATAAAAATAAAAAACAAATCCACACAAATAAATAAAACAAAACAACAAATCAACACATAAAATAAAATAAAATAAAGACAATGCATGAAATTTGCTTTTGTTCTATTATCTACATTTTAGCCAAAATTATTTAATGAAGAAAAACTATATCCCCTTCTGTCCCATTATTTTGTTTGCTTTACCTTTGTAAATGTAAAGGTGTGTGACACCGTGCAAGTTTGTTTTTCTTATCAAAAAGAGAAGGGTGGGAAAAGCACTGGCTCAGCCTGTGTTTGATTTCATATATTATTTCAATCATACACAATTACAGGGCGAGATCACATCAGAGGGCCCAATTGAGGGCCAGATAACCTTTTAAGGAAAGAATTCCCACAGAGGGGTGACCTCTAACCTTAATGCTGCTAGCAATCTCAAGCTATACTGCTCAGTCAGAGTGACAGAGGTCAAACACACACACACACACACACACACACACACACACACACACACACACACACACACACACACACACACACACACACACACACACACACACACACACACACACACACATACAAAGAAATGTTCCATCTCTCAATCTCCGTCAAGTGACAAACATTTGATTTTGTACAAAAACACTTGTGCAAAAGTGTGTTTATATGTCTAATGTCACAAAATAACCAAACTGTGGTAATGTAGAGGATGCAAGACAATATCAGCATGTCCAGTTTCACTGACAGACACTGTTTGCACTATTCCTTCAGATCTCAATTAAGTCTTTAAATTGATATGAAGTCAAACTGAAAATCTCAGCCTAATATTTTAGGCCTAAAATATATATTTTATTCAAACACAAGAAAAGTGAAAGGCCACCATGACATTAAGTGATTTATGCACCGCACTAATTTTTCAACACACTCCAGGAAGCGTCACAATGTTTCTCCTTCCTGTAGTATCATCCATCCTGCTGCGCTGATAATTGTGTACCCTGTTTAAACCTCTCCTCCCTTTCCCCCTCGCAGCCCCACCTGCCCAAGACCAGATGTGTTTCCTCTTTGATGTGGACTGGGAAGTCACTGGGCCTTGGTAGCCACTTCATCCCACCAGCACATACCCGACAAAGAACCCAGAGCGGCCCTGGAACGCTACGCTTTTCAATGCAGCTGCCGACTACCCACTGATAAATGGTGCACGGTTTGTCTAGTCTTGACCACACCTTGTAGAAAGCTTATGGATTCTAGAAACTAGACTCTGTCTGTGCTTTGAGACAAATGTGGCTAGATGACTTCACAGGAGGTTTGAACTTGAGCCTCTCAATAATGGGTGGCCAATTATAAGCATCTGTTGAGGCAGACACAATCTTCAGCACGCTGGTGCATTGTGTGGTGATTTATCACAAGGTCGTAGACAGCTTTCTTCCTTGTCGTCTTTTGAAGAGATCTGTTTTTTTATGTTTCTCAAAGCTGAACATGTTTCTGAGCGAGAGACATACAATTAATTAGTGGACTATTTGTAGCAAATCAATGAATAAATAGTGTGTTTACAGTGTTTAAACATTGTTATAATAAATTATTTAAATAATAAAAATTGCCAAGGTTATTCTACAGTCAGTTCACTGCCAAAATCATATGAAGAGCAGACAAAGATAAAATAAATATATAATGTAAATATTAAATGTATATTTATTTATAATATATAAACAGCCATACAGTAAAAAAATACACTAAAACAGTAATATTGTGAAATATTATTACAATTTAAAATAACTGTTTTCTATTTTAATATATTTTAAGATGTTGTTGTTTATGTGGAAAAATGTCATATGATCCTTCAGAGTCATTTGAATATGATGATTTGGTGCTAAATAAATATTTGTTATTATTAGTGGTGTTGAAAACAATTGTGCTGCATAATATTCCTCCTGGAAACTATGCCAAACATTTTATTTAAGTATTCTTTGACTGATAGAACGTTCAAAATCACAGCATTTATTTGAAATAGATTTTTTTGTCATCAAATTAATGGAACTCTTTTGATCAACTTGCATCTTTGATTAATAAAAAGTATTTTCTTAAGAACAATCTTACCCAAAACTTTTGAATGGAAGTGTATAATTAACATTTATTTATTTTTTGCATTTTCATTGTACTGTACATGCACACTGTAAATATTCAACATTTTTATTAATATATACATCGTATCTTTGTATATATGTATATGTTTTTGAATATGCATAATAGTGCTTGAAATTGTGCTGTTCAGTTACCTTAATGAGATCAATAAAAGTAACTTGACTATGAACAAATAATGTCATAGAAATTCTTCCTACACAGGGAGGACTGAGAAAAGGCAGCTACTGTGCTTTGTCTATGTTCTTTTCTCTCCCCATTTCTCGTTCTCTCTCTCAACCCTTCTCTCTCTCGCTCTGTTTTTTCTCTTATCTTTGACATGTCTTTTTGATGGCAACTGCCCTGACTTTCATTTGATTTAGATAGCGTGATAAATTTAGTGTCTTCTTCCTTTTTCCTCTTTCTCTATCCATGGTTTCAACAGGAGCCATCTGTGCTTGATAAAGTCACAGAAATAACTGGTCAGGGTAAACTAATATTTAATGTGCCTCTCAAAACATTGCCTTCTGCCTGACCTTCTGAAATGTGTGACAAGAGCCTGGGTAAACTGCACTTATGTTCTTAAGGTTAAGAGAGTTAAAAAATGTTGCATGCATGCATGCTGATTGTTGCCTTAGTAAATCAGGCCCAGGCTGAAACAACAAGCTGCTTCTGGTCAGGCTGCTTTAGATTTGAAAGAGGAGGAGAAAGCGAGAGATAGAAAGAAAGACGGAGACTAAATTAGAGAATTTACCACTTAATTAAATACTTTTTTGATTAACAGAATACGTAGTGGGGTCCTAAAATCCTAGAGTGCAATGAAAATCTTTGATTTAAAGACTAAATTAAACTTGAACATATTCTGAAATTCATGTAAAGTTTTCAGTTGCAGTTATTTTACTAATGTAATGTGGAAATACATTTTTGTCTTCTGTTTTTGAACAGTGAATAATTATTACAATTTTAAATAACTGTTTTATATTTTAACATATATTCAAATATAATATATTCATGTGATGGCAAAGTTAATTTCAGGCATCATTGCTCCTGTGTTCAGTGTCACATGATCCTTCAGAAATTATTCTAATATGCTGATTTGGCACTCAAGAAACATTTCTGATTATCAGCAATTTTGCATAAATTTTCACTAGTTGTCCCAGAATTTTAAGACCCTAATGTCAGTAATTTTCATTTTCGACTGGTTTTGATGTTCGTTTTTTCCTTCTTCTTTAAGTTATTTAGGTTCTCAGTGAACATACGTTCTCTGGAGCACAGTAAACATTTGTAAATCACATGTTTTGAATTTCATACTGAGCACAACAGTAAAAAGAACATGACAAAGGTTTTACAATGTCAAATAAAAACACGGACATTTATTGCGAATGGGTCGCTGAACATGAAATGTACTGTGTACATCAGTGAAGAAAACAGCCCTACAGAGACAGCGACAGCGACTGACCGAGTATCTGTTTCCACACCAACTAAATGGCTCAGTCAGACAGACGTGTGGCTGCTTGCCCTCAGGCTTTGTGATGCTTTACTTTGGGCGAGAAGAACATCAAAACAGCAGAGAGAATCTTAATTAAGCTGACACTTTAATCAATTCAGATACCAGCTTGGTCTTAAAGGTCAGACTCTCTCTAGCTGCATCATCTGTTGGTAAATAAAACAATACACTGACAAACATAAATAAGAGATTAAAATACCGTTGACTGAGAGAATACAATGTAATCAGTTTCAAATGTACTGCAAATCGTTTAGAGCAGCAGCCGTGAGGAATTGCAATCCCAACATGAATATTAAAAATCTAATTATGACAGGCTGGAACAAGGAATGATTTTTAGCATGTCACTTCCTGAACTTTATTAAGCATCTCTGTGGTGGCCTCCTTAAACAAAGCTACACTCACATGGTGAATGTGTGCAGTGTCTTTCTTTTACCTGTTCCTTATTTACACAGGAAGCACCAGACTGCCACACCTTGTCAATCTACCTCTCAGAGGAATGTGGGTATTTACGGTCAACAGTATGACGTAAATCGTTAACTATCAGCCTCACTTCAGGGGGATCTTTCAAGCACCATTGACATTGACATACACGCTAAACCCAACAAAGTAGCGCAGAGATTACTCTTTCCTGCATGTATAATCCAGTAATTTCTTGCTTCATTTTTCTTGTGTACAATTGCATGTCTAGACTGAGCTTCTTTCTGTTGTTGCGTCCAACAAAGCTCTGGGAAAACTTTAAACTCGCCTTCTCATGCCTTCCTTCCCCCTTCAGCTACACATCTGTAGCCAGAGATATTAGACAAAATGTCTCGCTGCACCCACGCAAACATACAGTCACAAACCAGCCCACCGATCTCCACCCCCCACTAAGCAGCACCAGCGCGACGGACTAACCTTTTTCTGTGCGATCCGCTTCTTCACTGCAAAAGATCGGACCTTCCACTCTTTGTTGTTGTTGTTGCCCATCAATCTATTTTTAAGAGGGAAAAAAGGGGAAGGGGACAAAAGTGGAAAAATTAAATAAAATAAAATTAATTGCATCCCTGTGACCCTACATAATACATGATAAAATAAAATAAAATAATGCAATGATGGGGTATACATTGATTTAATAACTTATAACTTAATAACTTTTGTTACAGCCAATTTCCATTATAAAAGTTAGAGAATGACCAAATAATACATATATATTTTTCTTTAATCAACAAGAATTTTCCCATGAAATCCATTTATAAAGGCAACAGGTGAGCGAATCCTGGGAATCCTCCGAGAACATGGTCACCCTGAAGGCCTGCATTCATCAATATCCTGCTCGGACCTCCATACAGACCCACGCACAAACATTCGCCAACCCCCTCCTGCTCACTAACAGTTCACAGTCCTGAAAGAGGCTCGCAGTTCTGTGCATACAGAACAGCCTGAAATAATGCAGAATCATATCCATGACACTGGCGATAATGAACAACACCTTCAGATCCATTACTCCTGTGGTCTTTTCATTCATTGCAGAATTATTCCTGACAGCCTGTATTGATTAAACGCTTCACTGTTTGCTGTATAGATCAAAAGGTAATTAAAATAGCGATAATATGTCACATATTATTGTAAAATTAAAGGTCAAAGAGGAGACAAATATGTCATTTCCTGAAATTGGCAGATTATTTAAAGAGGTTTCAACTTTGTGTTTTGAGAATCTCTGCAAAACGATCAATTGACATGTGACCCGACATTTTACAGATCATTTCACCTGTCATTTTAAAAGTTGGCATTAATCAACAGCAATCAGTCCTTTTTAATACTTCATTAAAGATGAAAGAACTTGTTTTAGCTACTTCCTGTCCTCAACTATTTCTTTTTCTATTTGACAGAGGTGCAGTTCTTAAACAAATGCCCTCACTGTTTTCCCCCAACACTCCTGTCCGTACAGCAGCTGGTCCAGAACGTCTCCCAGAAGGATGGACAATGAGCCTGCAGAGGCACCGCACTGTGCCACTGGGAACCACTTCGGAATAGGAATGAAAAATCTTTAATCTAGAATCACAGCTGTCCTCCCCTCGTTACTGAAGAGCCGCACCAGAACTCAGACCCCCTCCCCATCCACGTCAACTCAAAGCCAATGGCTCCCCATGGTACTGTTGCATCCTGATAAAATGGGAACTTTCACACAAATAGTTTATGCGAGTTCCTCTCATAAATCGTGGCATGCGCTCTCTCTCCTATCAATAAAACCCTAGTGTTCAAGGGCTGTTCGACACAGCCATTCGCCATGGTGTCATTTAATAGGAATCAAAAAGAGATTCTTCTTTTTATGTCTGACTTTATGAAGTTCCTTTTATATGCACACGGGAGTATACATCCTTTCAAAATGCATTATCACATGTTGTTTTGCTCAGGGTAAACTCTTTTATATACACAATCCCTGTAAAAGTTGTGAAAATGAGCACTGTTTTGTTCTTATGGCTAGATTCATGTGTTTCACGCCAGATTTTATACTCTCTCTCACACAACACTTGTTCAGTTTTGTTCTTAACACAGAGAGCTCTTTCTAAACAACTGAGCCTATATGTTGAATAACAGTTTAGTAACAGTTGAAACATGAACATTAAATGTAACAAACAATTTTTGTAAATGTTCAAAATGTTCAAACAGTGACATTCTCCTCACACATCTTTGATTAACATCAGTGCAGTTATGAATTGTGGACACTATTAAACTACAAGCCAGATGTTTCATTCACAATACTCATGATGTAATGTGATGCATCTAAGTAAATGAAAATGTTTTATGATGCAAACATATGCACCTAACACCCTAACATTAGTCAATTACACAATACAAACAAATCTTAATATTATGATGGACATGTTATAACAGAAAAAAAGTAAATTACATCACATGCAATTACACTAGAAATGATAAGGAAGATTTTTACTCATGCAAAACAGTTTTTGCTTTCTTTCTTTTTAACACTCAAATTGCAAACTACTATATTTGGCTACTGCACAACCATATGGCACATATCATACAAAAAGCAGAAATATGGGTAGTTTATGTTACCCTGCTATTGCTGGTTCCGCAGTGCTTTTATGCATGGCTGAAAATTCTTGTGAAATGTGTGTATCTGATTATTTTCTATGCACACGTAGAAGAAACAAAAATGGGAAAACTGAGTAATGAAACAGAGCTGAAACTGCGGTCATTTATAATGTGTGGTTTCATCTTTTGAGTAGCGGTACCACCACCACACTGTGAAAACCAGACCTATAATCAACACCAGGGTTGTGCCAGGGGGATTTTACTCAAGTGTTCTCACATTTGTACCAGTGGGAAAAGCTTCACTAGCAGGGTTGCAGACATCTATCACTATTTCATATTTATTATAATATCTCAAACACTTACAGAGGAATTCATTCCCTGCATTGATTTATTGACAACATTTAAAAAAGAAGAAATTTGTTGACAAAAGTGAACTATTGAAATTTCAGTGCACTTCAAAATTTGGGATACCTTGAATGAAACATTAAATAAAAGCTGTGGCCTTCATGAAAATGTTAAGGCTTGTGTCAGTAGGCCAGAAAGGATGAATTAGGTCTTTCTTTCTGTGATTACTTTGGCATGGTGTTGCATGCAGAAGTCAGTCTACCCCCAAAAGACTTCGGTGCGGTCATGTCCCTGAAATGCAAGGCCTACTAGAGTGATGACCTTTACAGAACTTATGTGCAACAGGTTCAGGTCTCTGATGTTATGCTGGAGCAAACGTGATAGATCATCAGCAATGAGTGGAAACAGGCACCTTAGAAGAAAACTACAGCATAGTAGAGAGAGAAAAAAAGAACAACAACACAGATAAAATTCAAGCTAAAACTCCCCATCCAATGGAAGTCTTATTTAAAGGTTTCAATTACATTTTGATCACATATTTTGAATGTGGTTGCAAACTCTTGGACGGAATATTGACCAAACAGCCAAATCAGTGCATGTCATGTGATCTGAAAGATGACATTTATTTCCCGGAGAGAGATGCATGTGTGTCTGACTGCTGTGATTATGAGACGCTGTCTAAGAGTGCAAAAATAAGACTTAAGGGGATTAAATTACATGACACAGAGCTCAGAGAATTTACGTCTGCCGAATCACTCTGATCACGAGTGTATAGTACACTGCTGGGTTTGAATTACAGCAGCACATGTGGTATTTGTTTTGAACATCAATTAATATTGATGATCCATTACAGCATCCTCCAAGCAGCTATTTTTAAGATTTCAATTTGGAAGCACTTTTATCTTATCTGCCTGAGACAAATGACTCATATTGACTTATCATTCATATCATAATTATTGCTTCTGCAATATGTTACACTGACTTTTTTATTTAATAAAATAAAAAAGCACTATTAAAATAAATCTTTGTAGGGCTTTTTTTGTTATGAAACACAAATCAAGGCTATAAAAAGCAGACAAATTTCACTTGCACTTTATAAAATTAGGCAAACATTAGGCTGAAGAACGTTGCATAAAGACGCTGACAAACCTCCCAAGTGAACTCTGTCTAAATTTCGGGGAATATGGTGAAGTCAAGCACAAGTCATAAAATTGTATTGTCTGATCATAATAAATTAAGGCACTGGACAGAGGACAACCCAGAAAAAGCGAGGAGGCTTCCCAGGAGAGAGGCAGTTCAGGCCAGACGAGTGAAGTGTGTGTGTGTGTGTGTGTGTGTGTGTGTGTGTGTGTGTGTGTGTGTGTGTGTGTGTGTGTGTGTGTGTGTGTGTGTGTGTGTGTGTGTGTGTGTGTGTGTGTGTGTGTGTGTGTGTGTGTGTGTGTGTGTGTGTGTGTGTGTGTGTGTGTGTGTGTGTGTGTGTGTTATAGCCACACAAACCAAGCTACTCAATCAGTCCTGAGCAAGAGGGAATGGGTCATGCATAAGAAAAATCGAAAGAATTAAGGGGCTGGAGTGAAAGTGTCCCCGAGTGCAGAGCGAGAGCGTGTACGTGTGTTTGTGTGTAGCTCTGAGGACTATATTACCCCTGGGTTGTATGAAAGGGTGTAAATCAGGAGGTCCAACCGCACTGTAATGGCCCCTTTGGGTCAGTCTGCTGGCCCTTTAAACGGCTAAAAGCGATGGACGTTGGAGAAAATATACTGCTGAGAGTGATGAGAGAGATGGGGAAAAAAAGAAAAACAGGTGACCTGAATCATTTTGTTTTAAAAGAGTTGAATTTTTTTTATCAGGTTTTACACGCAGAATAAAGGGTTGCGATAAAACGCAAGTGTTAAAATGATTCCTTATCACTTCAGGGGTCAGTTTGCTAGCTAAGGGAATAAAATAGTGTTATAGTCTTTCAACAAGCTCTATAATCATCGGTTATGCTCTATATAAATTATATTTGCGTGTTAATATCTACAACCTTCGATTTTTACTGTTATAAAACAAAAAAGTTTACAGAACATGAGTAGAGTGCCGAATAAAATTCCTGTTGTTTTTCTGTCAAGCAATTTGGCCACTGAAAGGTAAGGTTATTAAAAATAAATCAAAGATTTAAAAAATAATATATAAATTATATATATATATATATATATATATGCATTTTTGCATGGCCTATTTTCTTCAGAAATATTTTATGTTTTAATAAATATTTTAATTGGATTTTTCTGCACTGTGGATATTAACTGATTTCTGTGCTGAAATCTGGTTATCTTGGTCAAAAATGGCCATCCTTTTAAAAATGTGCTTGCAAAAATCTCTCATTATGCTATATTCTCACCAAATCTTGAATTCAGTTTTTGTCAACTTGTTTTCTTTCAATTACATTTACATTTAGCAGACGCTTTTATCCAAAGCGACTTACAATACATTCAGGTTATACATTTGTATTGTCCGAATGTGTGTTCCCTGGGAATCGAACCCACAACCTTTGCGCTGCTGACAATTAGCGTAGAGTTGAATTTCTTTTCGGAATGACTTTTGTAGGCCGGTCATTTTTAACCGGGAACAACACAAGTGTAACAAGGATTTTTCCTAAGGAAAAATCATTAGGAAGTACAAAAATGATACAATATTTTGAGGGGAAGTTGTTATACCCTGTGTGAGCAAAGTCTGTAAATTGTAGTTCAGTGTGATACAATTAACTAGCATTTTTGGGATCAAAATGACTGGAACACAACATGGGGTAACATAACCTACAACAAATTATTTACGAAAACAAAAGAAAAAACTTTTTGTTTTGATTTAGTTTTTTAATGCAGCGTGCTTCGCTTAGTTTTGGTAATTAACCGAGCTATATGTTTGTGCACACATGCGGATTTCTCAGAGACGGTGAAGGTGACAGTCAAATCATTAGTGTTAGCATCAGTGAGGTGGATAACATTAGCGCCGTGCCTCTCCATCTTCCTCTTTCTACTCTTCCTGTAACCTCAGAGGTGGAGAAGAAAATGAAGGAGGATTAGTAGAACTCCGAATCATCCAAATTACTCTAAATGACTTCTTCCAGAAGGCACAGCCAATGTGTGGCATGTTTAAATGACATTTCAGTCGTAGAGGTAATTTGCATTCTATTTGACTCCGAACGGCACGCCGATATTAAGGATTCTGCTGGCATTTTTTTGATTCGCTCAGTTCAAAGATACACGCTAAGCAGCCAGGCTTAATCAGGGTAAGCACGACTCCTGTCAATCTAAGACAAAAGACATGGAGCTCCTCTAAGCTCCCGAGGCATTCTGCCCTGTCCACTCATGGCACTGAGCAAATCTCCACTGCATCAATTCATCTTATTAAACAAAGATCTCAAACCGAACACATGTATCGGTAATATCGCCGGCGAAATTAAAAGAAAGCGCGGGAGGGGGGTAAAAGGGAAGCAGGAGAAAAAAGATTACATTCAGGTTATTACATGCGGCTGCACATCACAAGGTGTGAGGCTGCTGTGATCCTGTTGCTAAGATACTTGGCTAATACCACAGAAACAAGCCCATATTGCTAATCTAGAGGAATCCATGCATGCCTCCACATATTTTGGCAGTGTGAGCTTGGACTCCATTACATGTCGTCAGTCCCTCACCTAGAGTCTATGGTGTGTCCCTTCTTATCTCCGTAAGCCCTCCAAGATCTGAAAGAAATATAGAAATGTGACACACTTTTGCTGCTATATTTGGTGGCCGTGGGCAATTTAAAAAGGATTACACTTTGGGAGAAGGTTCTATGAAAGTAGAAAACATGTGCATCCAGCCATAAGAGTCCTTCAAAGAATGCAGATCTGGACAAAAAGCACCTGTTTTGATACAAAACATATTTTGTGGTCCTCTCCATAGAATGAGAGCACTTAAGATTTTCAATGCATTACCAATATGCTCTATAGAAATTGGCATATAATGCTTAGATGCTCAGATGTGTTCAGACTCGTTGATGCACACTGAATTGCATTGCGACTTTATCTAAAGGTGATTCAGGCTAATCTGAAGTTCATTGGAAGTGAAATCCGATTTACTGAAATAATTTAGGACTCAAAAAATGAATTAGGATATATCAAAAAAGTAATTAAATCTAACAAACATTTGATTAGATAACAACAAAGTAGGTGTGAATTCGTTAATTGTGATATTTTTCTCAGTCATCTCAATTGCAAAAGTGTCCCAGTTGACCTGAATTCACCCTGTATAATGTAAAAAGCAAGTGTATATAGTAATTATTTTTAAAGGCAGGGGAAAAGGTTTAGAGCAGCTTCCTAAAGTGTCCAGAGTCTGCTAGTCTAATGTACTTAATATTTAGGCATTGTGTTTCAGCTTTAACTTCACCTGTCTTTTTGTTGGTAACATCTGGGGCATGAAGCCAACATTTGAGAACGTCAGACGACGATCTGAGAGATGAAGTTTCAAACAGTCTTTAACATATTTAAGTGCAGAGCTATTACAAGCTTTAAAACAAGTAAAGGGACATTCAAATCTAATTTAAATGACAGCTGTGAGCTTTCTTTTTAGCATTAGTCCGTGTTTTAGGCAAATACAGGATATCTGTACAATTATTTGACTGATAAATGTGTAGAGCATACAATACAAAATTGGCATTTCATAAATCTTTTTCTATGGCAATCTTTGTTTTACACAACTGAACATTCAACATAATTAAACAGATTCTGTGAAAAATGCATCAAAAGATGTGCAGGTGACACCATAAATGTTGATCTGCAGAAATGAACTGGACCCTGAGGGTTTTGGTGTGAAAGTGAGCAGAGATATTGTGGTTGTGACCTGTGTAATGTCTCAGCTGAAGCCCGGTGGTCTTACAGAGGGAGATGGAGAGTGGACGCACACGGGTTCTGTTCAGAATCATCTCGGCTCAAGGCATTATGTCCACTGAAGATACAGGTGAGAATGTACTGGACCGGTTACAGCCTTTCTTCAGTATCCCTCCTGACCTGAAACACAGAAAAATGTAATGCAAAGAGTTACAAAATAATCCATTAAACAATATATGGGTTTTGCATTTCATGTGATTATACATATTTTATATATCTATTTATTAATTATACATTTTCTCTGTTCTGCGTTGTTGAGATAAACTTTGTTTTTAATAAAATAAGGTTTAGGTGTATGTTTTGATATTTTTATCACCTCTGTGAACTGACATTTGATATGAAAATCATTTATTTACTATAACGTCACTAATTCATCGTGAAGCAAAATCAGCACCTTTATTCTTCCTTTTATACTACATGTGTGAATAGTGCAGTAAGCATCAATGTGTGTGTGCACATCCAAGTAAATGTTACTGTGAACACTTTCTCCAGGCACATTTTGTTATTGCTGCTAAAGAGTAAACAGAGCAGGTTAGATCGATATGGAGCAGAGCGGTAGGGAAGACAAACCCTTCTCTTTTCCTCTCTACCGCTCCACTCGTTTCTCCCAGTGGCGGCAGAAAGAGCCTTGTTTACTGGCGAAGGGTCTGGCCGTTGATTGTCATCCCCGCGGTAATGGCAATGCGTGCACCAGATCAATAACCATCTGCACCAGTCCTCAAGCAATAACATTCAATAGGAAAATCCATTTACTTTTACTTACCTTTCATTTTACCATAAGGACAGGCAGCCTGGGCAGTGGGCTTACCTAGGAGGGCATTTAGCATGGGACCCCAAACACCACTAGTACCTTAAGCCTGTTTTTACCCAATCAAAATTGGTGGCTGTTGCGAAAAAGGCAGACTTTTTAAAAGAGAGAGAAAGGCAGGGAGAGAGATAAACACTGCAGTACATCTATGCATGTGCACAACGGCTGTGCTATCTCAGGTAAAACATTCCTGCTTTATGCCAGAATTTATTCAAACTATCAGTGTTTATTATGGAGTATTATATATATATATATACATACAAATAATATTTATTTCTACTTTATATGTAATTCATAACATATTGTTGAGTGTGTAAACGTTGTTATGTTGTTATTATTATTATCAGTTAAGGCTTTTATACTTTATGCTAAAATTTATTTGGACTATTTATTATGAAGTCTTAAATAAATATATACACACACACACACACACACACATATATATATATATATATAACCTATATGGTATCATAAATATTTTATAAATTATTATTATTATTACCATCATTATCATCATCAGATAAGATGTTTATACCCAAATTTATTTGTATCAGTATTTATTATGAAGACGATTTTAAATCTATACACACACACACACACACACACCACACACACACACACACACACACACACACACACACACACACACACACACACACACACACACACACACACACACACACACACACACACACAAACATATATATATTTTTTACATATACTTATTTAATATACATAAATATTACAATATACATATTTTAGATTAGATTATTAATTATTTTTCATACAAAATAAATTAACAGACAGACATTATAAACAAATTTGAAATGATTTAAAGTTTTCATTGTGTCTTCTGCCATCACTCTCCAGAAGTTGGCCTGTATACGTGTCTCTGCTTCATAACAATGAATCTGGCTGTCCTTCCAAAAACCCTGCTCCCATAGTCTAAGTCCCCCTCCCCATCATCACACCAGCAGCCAAATATCCACGCAAAAAAACAGCATTACCAAGCCAGATCTACTGTGAGAGACAGCTGAAGCAGTCTACTTCTAAGAACAGACACACACAAACACACACACCAAATGACTTGTGAGTGTGTTTATTTGGGGGTATGCTTGTTTATGAATCTGAGTGCTTAATATTTGGCACACACTGTCATTGTGAATGGGCTGTGCCTTTTATGATTCATATTTATGAGGTATTTTTACTAAAGCGTCACCATGCCTGAAAAGTGTCGTCCACATCATCTTGTGGGAATGAATTCAGTGGAGCAAACCATATCCCACCCAGTGAAACTAGTTTTAAAGCAAAACATAATTACTTTTGAATAAAAGGGTATGTTTTATAAGGGAGTTACTAAAATAAATAGGTCAAATGACACAGACTTCATATGCATGTGCACTTGTTGCAAATGTATTACATACTGTATGTATTTATGAGAGTATAAATGTATATAAATATACATACACTCACACACAGCGTATATATATATATATATATATATATATATATATATATATACTGGCAAATCTAGCGTTATTATAGGCCTGTGTTTGTGATGCACAAAAATAATCTAGTCTTAAGTATTTATCGGATGTGCTTATGTACGTCACTATTAATATTCTCAGAATATATGTAAAGACGAGGCTTATGCGAGAATGTTCCTTTGAGTGTTCACACACATCCTCTGGATTACTGAGACTGTACCATATACAGAGGCTTGTAAATGCTTTAGTTAAGAGTTGTCCACCTATTGTTATGATTTGATAAATATGGCACACCATAGGTGCACTTAATTCCTCTGTGAAGGTCACAACCTTCCACATGTACCATACATGTGTGCTCAAAGGGAGAGATGCAGAGTCTGTATATCCGTATCACTCTCATAATTTGTCTATCGTTCCAGGTTGAGCACGCCGGAATGCCAGGACCGCCTGACAGAAGGCCGCTGTACTCCCAGCAGTGACTCACTGAAGCATCTCTGCCATCCCGCATTGTAAAGCTCTAGGCCTGGCATCCTCAACTCCACAGTGAGGCACTAAAGCTGGGCCTGGGATTTCGAAGACTTCGGAAGCCACACACATGCAGATGTGTAAAAGCCTGCCCACTGGCAAGATCGTTTGTTACCAGCACTGTTTCAAACGTACATAATAAAGTTGATATACTAGGCTTAAAAACAAACAAACAATAAAAAAGGATATGTTGTATACTTTTTATATGAGTCCAATAATCACAATTACAGTGGTGTAGCTTGGGAATAATTGCAACAATTAAAATGTTATAGTTGCGGCAAAGCGCTATTTTCTTAATAAAATATTACACACTGTAACGTTCATTGTTTACAATTCCCCTTGCAATATTAAACCATTAAACCTTTATTTATTTATTTTCTTGCAGTAGTTTGTTTATTAAAAACAGCTTATTCATTCAGGGGTTTTTTGTATCAAATAAAAATACAATTACACAAATAGAGATAAAAAAATCAGAGGCAGCACTGCATGACATTTTTGACTTTATTATTCTTATTCATTATTCTTATGCACTTCATGTTTACATCAGATGCTGTTTTTTTGTGCAAATATTACAACATTTTTAATTCCTGCTTTTGCAATACTTTCCTTTCGCCCAAGCAATTATAAATCATGAATTAACAACTCTTTCAATTGCTATTACTTAAAGAATGTAGGAAGGGTTGCTTTTATGAGACATGCTGAAATAATTATCAAGTAAGTACTGCCAAATTTAGGAGGGAAACTAATGCAGTAAATCTTTACATTGTTCTGCAAATAAAAGCCTTTTCATAAAGTGTGAAAATTAAAGACTTGAGAGATATTACTTTGGTTTAAAAAAAAATAAGGTTGGAAGATGATTTAAATATGATTTATAAATAAATATATAAAGTAAAATATTCTACCTGATATTTTTAATAAGCAAATAATCCAATATCTTGTTTGTGTCTCATGCTTGTTTCTGCCCCCTCAGGATTACAGTACATGACAATGCACTGCTGTTTTTAAACGAGCCTTGAGAATTAAACTACTGCTCTACAAATATAAGAATTATTCCTCCGTATTTGCAAAGGAATGTTAGCAAAATCCCTCGCTTGTAGAACAGATAATCCAGGATTGCTTCCACAAGGGACGATCTCTCTCAATCGTGTGCTGATGTTCAAATGCATCTGCAGTTTCTAGCAGAGAAAATATACAGCTAAATGACAGTGAAAGGAGAAACAGAGATTTCATGTATTTCTTCTGTTACTATTTTACTGATTTGTTAAACACAATGTAAAAACATGATATTTTCATTAAAACCTAATAAACAATATATAAAGTCTGATTTGTTTCAGTTTCACACAAACTCTGTATTCTTTCTCAGAATTACTTTCAAATCCAAAGAAGACCAAATACAAATCCTGTTGTCATTCCTTATAATTTGACTGTGTCCCAGCATATTTCTCATGACATGTGAAGTGTCCCGAAGTGATCTGGTCTACAGTGGCGGCCTGCGTCTGTGCTGTTCCAGCGTCGGTGGAAAACACACACGCTAGATCTGCTGCTCTGTCTAATTACCTCATACAGCACGGCAACTTCAAAAAAAAAAAGCATGAGGTTGAACTTTCATATATATATTGATCTTAATTATTTTGGCCCCAGAGGGTTAAACAAACTCCAAAGTGGAAGCAGAGGGGTAGCTCTGTTTTTTTCAAGCTTTACTGGGATTTGGTTCAATTGGTATAGAGGTGCGCTGCAAAAGAGAGATGGGAAAAACAGCCTCGGGCACCTAGCTGAGGATTTGACCTGCTCTTGCAGCCCGGGAGAGAAAGAAACGGAGAGAGGGAGAGACGGAGAGAGAGAAAAAAGCCTGCTTTCCCACACTCTCCAGGTTGGGTTTTTTAAGGCTGGATTTTTAAGGTGCCCTTATAGGTGTGTGCATTTCCAGCACTTTGCTAGGCAATAAGTGCGTGAGATGTTGAACAATTCAAACACTGTGCTGCCGTGCCGACCCCAAGGCTCAGCTTACAGCCTCAAAATTAAACAAATAATAATAATTAAGAAAAAAATCTCAGCTCAGAGTCCCTTCACACACAGAGGCCTCACACGTTCAGCCGAGTCACGCAATGCAGCTCGACGCGGCACTATATGATAACAGGGAATTATCTGTGTTTGTAGCTAGAAGTTCAGAGGAGCAACCAAGTCATATCCTGCACCTTTGAAGATCATCGACTTGCGTTTTCAATTGATACTTTTGGGATAAATTGTGAAAACAAACATAAGAGCCTACATTTTTGCCGATTGTTAAATAGCTAAAATAACAGCAGTTCTGTGCTTAATTTTTTAAGTATTTAAGTACCATTTTAAAATCTACTGTTGCTAGTGAAATTC
The DNA here is from genome assembly GCA_027422405.1 of Ptychobarbus kaznakovi. Lineage (NCBI taxonomy): Eukaryota > Metazoa > Chordata > Actinopteri > Cypriniformes > Cyprinidae > Ptychobarbus > Ptychobarbus kaznakovi. Next base: position 16,873,240 of record CM049811.1, on the reverse strand, counting down.
AAGTGACAAGTAGTTTTTTAAAGTGTTGCAAAAAGTTAATGACTTTTAGTTTTTATCATGAATTTTAATAATGCTAGTATTTTATAATTTGGCATAACTAAATAATTCTTACTTTTGTAAAAAATAAGCATAAAAACACTTTTGAATCAGGCTAAAATTAGGAAATAAAAATCTTACAGTTTGGTCATCTTTATTCTTAAACAACTATTCAAAATAAACACTCGTGCTTCGTACTTCAAATTCTGCTACAGGAATCATATGGAGATCTTTTTTTACTCATGTATTCTTGCTCCCTCCTACATTTCTATTTTCCTGGTATTTTTGGAGGAGAGTTCTGCTCTACTATATGATAATTTGATCGGTGAAGACATAGATATTTGAACTGGAAGAACAGGAAGATGCAAATCCCCCCGTAAATCCCTATGCCATACAAGCCTCAGCCGACGGTGCAGTTTAATATCAGCAGCCATGATTAAAAAGAGAAGGTGAAGCTCCATTGTAGTAATAAGAAGGATGAATGTGCAACACAGGGGCTGGGGGATTTTTTTTTTTTGATGACCTTTCATCTCCCCATGTCTATGAATTATAATTCAGAGGATATGAAATCTGACAAGGAACTTTTGTTGTCCCTCAAGGCTCCAAATAATTTAGAAAATTGATTCAGGTACAACAATTTATACAGGGTCACCGGTATTCTGCATTCTCACTGGATCGCAAAATACTGTGTAAATTATAAACAGAATAAATGTAGCGTTTAAAAAATTATTAAGGAACATTGACTTTTATGTTCTGAATAACGGATTATTAATTATTTTATGTAATCATAATTTAATTTTAACTGTCAACATTACAAGTGTTTAAAATTACAGAATCCATTGTACATACTCAATACACATTTTTCAATGTAATCCATTTGTTAGAAGTTTTATCAAATTTCTGTAGCTTGAACTGAACCCAGGCTTTTCCTCTTGTACCCACAAGACAAAAGACAAGCTTTAGCCCTGGCTATGATCATACAAAGTATATGGGCCACAGTTCAAGGACTGAATATTCGTACAGGCATCTTTTATACTGAGTGAATGCCTCACGTCTAATGTCCGCGTGAAGTCCTTAAGAGATAATCAACAGTATTAGACTTCAATCTAACACTTCACTGTTAACTGGACTAAATGAAGAACTAGTCAGAAAGAGCAATGAAGCAGGTTTCCTGTGTCAGTTAAATGATTTCATAGAAAAATATATATTTTGCATATGCTACCAGGCAAAAAAACATTATAAATGGAGTGGAAAAACTGCTCCTTTATGCTTTTGAATACATAATAATATATTATAATAATGATGATATAATAGTTATAGTGTTTAATGTAAGTTGTCAAATTCAATTCTGCCTGGGTCATATTAAGGTCAACTTATTATTTTGTCCATTTTGCATATGTTTAATAATTTCAAAAGAACAGGAAAAAACACTGAAAAGGTAACAGTTTAAACATTTTACTGTAGTTTCTTCACCTGTTCATCAAACCTCAAGAATTGGTACTTGATAGCTAAATCACCTATGATTTTTTTTTAAAGTCAAATAAAGCAAAACAATCATTGTCTTTATATAAAAATGATAAGAACTACAAGCTGACTGTGGATGATAGATATTCACAGTGCACTTCTTTCACTTTCAGATAGCGTCTAGATTCAGTCTTAACCACCATTCCATTCAATTCAATAGGACATTAAGACATGGATGAGTCTTTGGGTCGATAGTGTCAGCAGAACTATAGCAAACTCTCTAATGGAAACCAAATTGGGTGGCTGTTTTATAGCAGCAAGGCCGAGGCAGACGCACAGAGGTTGAGGGCAATAGACTGAGGTCATACAGGTCAGAGATCAGAGCATTCTCCTATCATAAGGACAGACATCAGATTTACAATTCGACAGGCAAGTAAGGGGGTACAGAAATTTACACGCACACACGCACACACACACACACACACACACACACACACACACACACACACACACACACACACACACACACACACACACACACACACACACACACACACACACACACACACACACACACACACACACACACACATGAAAATTCAAGCAAATTTGCACAAATACTCAGTTTTATAGGCCCATGTGTCAGAATAAGTAAAGTTTGAAGTTTATGCAAAAAAGGAGAAAAATAATAATATGAATGCTCTATTAGTTTATATGCATTAAAATAATTAGGGATTTAAATTACATCATATTATAACTAATTTACAATATAATATTAAAATGTAATGTAATATAATAAAAACATTGTTCAGGAATATTAAATGTAGTAAAATATGAGTGATCATTGGATGTTACTGTGAGAAAAACAAAGCAATTTCGCAGTGTTTGAGCATTTGTGTTTGAATGTGTGTGTTTACCAGTGTGAAATGACTTCCTGTCACTGAGATACACTGCACTGCCAGGTTGTTTTCTCCTCACACATTTATGTCAATAAAAACGCTGTGCGTCCGTTCTGGGGACTGCCAGCAGAAACACTGTAAGTAAATTAGGCACTTCAAGTGGCATGAATCACCCGTCTATAGTCTCAATGTCACTGTGGCGGAAGAAAGTGGAGGTTTAATGATGTAAACCATGTGAAGGTCGTCCCTCCTCTGTCACCAGGAACAGTTCAATGTCAATCTAAAACTCCCACTTCTAACGACACGCACATCCTTGGACTTTCCAGGTGTGGTCAGGCCTTTTTATTGTTTTATTTGTAATTATTATTTGCACTTCAGCATTTAAAATCCTAAAATATATATTTACAGTTATTATGAATATAGTTTGGGGACTTTCTAAGTCTTACCCTAGAGTTTGGTAAATATTTGTAAAAGGTTTAATGGCTAAATTATGACTCCTTATCACGCATCATTAAAGAATTGGAGCTTCTGACATAAAAACCTAAGTCTCAGGACCGACGTTATGATTCCTGATTACAATCTACTCCAATTTCACCCTTTGTTGGGCTTTTGTTTGCTTGAAAACCAAGTAAGCTACTTAAGAAAACACCCCTCACTGGGCCAAGTGAGTACAGACAGTGTTTAATTACAGAGTTGGTTTCTAATGTAGCGAATGTAGCTTCAGCGTTTTGGGTTTAATAACTAACAGTACTCTCTTTTCACTAAAAACAAGCTTCCTGGAATGTTAAAAGATTACAGTGAATCGCATTTATACGCATCTTTTGTGTTTCTAAGCACTGACTCTCTGCTCAACACTACAGCTGTCATTGCTGCTGCCCCCTGGAGATAGTGAATATGAAGTGCCTAAATTCGTAGTGACAGACATAAGAACAGAAATACAAACAAAGTGTACATTTACATCTTTTAAACTTTGCCATTTGAGTTTAAACTTTGCCATAAACTATTATAAATTACTTTAAAGATTCGGTGAAATAGCTTAAGGATCAAAATGTTCCCTCATGTGGCGTTTTCTATTGAAACAAGGAATTTGGACAAGGGCCTGTGCCCATTTATAATATCCAATAGGCTATGCTATATTACAGCCATGAGCTGTGGTTTTCTAAAGAAAACAAAATTGTGATGCAACATAAGTTATCAATGTTTTTTGTCCTTTTTTCGCCACAACAGAAAGTCATATTTGAATTGCATCTTCAGACAGTTTGCTTAAAGCTGTCAGGTTTGGCATCGGTGTTAAGAATTATTATTAGACGCACATACACGCTGATGTATTACTCTCTCTCTCTATCTGGCCATCTCTTTCAACTCCCATATAAGAGGTTCAGAGCAGATATGAGGGCAGCTGAGCTCTGCCTGTCCAGAAATGGTTTCCTTCACAACAATGTATAAAGACGTCAAGGTGAAATTCCCCGAGAAGCTGTAACTTTTCAACATGCAGTTGTATAGTCAGATAGATTTACACGCTTCCGTGACTGACTAACAAGGTCAAGAGCAGGAGGCTAATAAAAATGAAAAAAAGAAGAAGAGAGAAACAGAACTCTTCTCTCGCCTCCATTCGAGATCGCTCCACATTCACTACAAGCAAATATTATTGTGAGATCAGAAAGTTATAATGACTGTATACTATCGCATGCGGATGAAAGAAAAATCTTGGGGTCAGAGAAGAAATAAAAAATACACGGTTGCACGCTAACTCTAAATCCTGCTATTCTTTTCTTCGGCCCTCTCTCTTTCTATTTTCTCTCACGCGCTGACCCGCGGCTTCCGATGTCACAGACACATTAAAGGCGAGTTTATTATCAGGCCGGAGAAAGACAACACACTCAGTGCCTGAATTATGACGACAGTTGGAAATCCGTTGTCTCAAGCATGAAGCCAAATGGACTGTATTTCTTCTCTCTGTAAAAACATACATCATTGAAGGCTGAAGGGCAGACTCTCAGTAGGTAAGCGTTCTGTAGTCGTGGCCCTCACTTAACCAGCACTGGGGGCCAGATCACTCTGATAAAGCAACTATTTAACCCTGACTTGAACTCCCACTGAAAATACAACCCTCATATGGCACTATCTCCGAGAGGTCGAGAATAAAACAGCGACGGGAAAGAAAATATCACGTGCATCCGATGAGCCAGAGAAAGCAAACATTTGCTCAAATTCATAAGCTTGTTATTTGGGTTTGCCTAAGATCTTATCACCTATCCCGATCCAAAAAACTTACAGATAGTAAATATTGCCTGGGGGACTTAAACATCTCATTTTTGTCATGCAATTTATATTAGCCAATTGCGTGATTTTTTTTAAGTCTCTAAAAATGAACAGCATCATCTCAAACAGTAGACGTTACGTGGATACATTTACACATTAAAAACTATTCTCACAACCAAACAAAAACCTAGACAGCTGTCAATCAGGCGTCTGTCACTAGTAGGTTTCCCAGGGTTGGGCTGTGCGCTGGCATCCCCACACTGTTTTCAGATAAACAGTTCCTATTACACTGCAAACAGCTCTCCGTGCCCTCCCCTCCCCCTCCGAAAACAGAGTCATAATTCAAAACAAATGATTCCAGGCTTTGATGAGAGCACTTTTATGGGTCACAGAGAGTGAACCTCCCTACCGACATCTGTTTGATTTTATCTACTTGAACTTTATCCTCAGCCCGAGATTTATCGGCCTGCGCTGGACCGAGCCTGTTAAAGTCGCCGTAACAGACGGGGTGAGAGAGGGACCGGGGGCTGCGGGGGTGATCGTGAACGAGTGAGCAAGTACCGGTAAATGAGTGTAGAAGAGCAAGTGCGTGAATTAATTAGTCGCTATGAGTGGACGAGTGATTAGTGTGTGACTGAGGGGAAAAAATGCCTGACGGGAATAGTAGGAATCTGTCAGAATGGACCGGAGTGTGGAAGATGACCGGAAATATAAAAGTTATTCACAAGAATCATTCAGAAAAAAATAAATGTTTAAGAAAAAAAATTATACATACATTCACTAATAAAAAGTATGGAGTCTGCAAGATTTTTTGAATATTTTTGAAATAAATTAATTTGGGGAAGTCATGGCGTAATGGTTAGAGAGTCGGACTCGTAATCCAAAGGTTGTGAGTTCGAGTCTCAGGTCTGGCTGGAATTGTAGGTGGGGGGATTGAATAACTAGCGTTCTCTCTTCACCTTCAATACCACGACTGAGGTGCCCTTGAGCAAGGCACTGAACCCCCAACTGCTCCCCGGGCGCTGCAGCATAAATGGCTGCCCACTGCTCCGGATGTGTGTTCACGGTGTGTGTGTGTGTTCACTGCTGTGTGTGTGCACCTTGGATGGGTTAAACGCAGAGCACGAATTCCGAGTATGAGTCACCAATCTCTTATGCCAACCAAGGCTGCATTTTTTATATAAAAATACAGTCAAAACTGTAATATTGTTAAATAATGACTATTTTCTATATTAATACATTCTAAAAATGGAATTTATTATTGTAATGGAAAAAATCTAATTTTTAGCAGCCATTACTCCGGTCCTCATTGTCATATGATCATTCAGAAATCATTAAAATATGCTGATTAGGTGGTCAAGAAACATGTATTATTATTATTATTATTATCATCATCATCATCATCATCAATGTTGAAAATGTTGTGCTGCTTAATATGTGGAAACTGGAAATCCATGATACAATTTTTTTATTATTATTATTTGGTGATAGAATATTCAAAAGAACATTTATTTGAAATATAAATATTTTGTAACAATATAGATGTCTTGACTGTCACTTTTGATCAATTTAATGCATCGTTACAGGATAAAAGTACACTGTAAAAACTATCCTGGTAAATTTACAGTAACAAGAAGCGAGTATGAAGTGACAATCTTACAACTTTAACTTTACATTAAACTTTAACTACACTCATACATACATAAATACTCTCTAAAAAGTCTTAAATAAAAAAAAAATCTGTCATTTATCTGCTGTTAGCGTGTGGATCGTGTACTAGTTGTTCAGTTGCTGTACGTGTGGTTCAGGCAGCAGGTCAAAGCCCTGGTCAGAACTCTGAGATTCCCAGACTCTAAAGGGCCTATAACTCATCCCCAAGCCTGCCTTAGACCCAGTCTCCGCCTGGCTCTTTCCAGCTCTGAAATATCCTTTCAAAGGCCTGGCGCTGGAGACAGATACTGAGGTGTTTGAGATAAGGTTGGAGATGCATTAAGGGATTTTCCCTTTTAAAGTTGTCAAAGTTTTTTTTTTTCTCTCTGCAACCCCTTTTCAGTCATACATTTTTCCCAGAGGCTTGTGAAAGAAACTGAAAAAATAGGTGAGCCAAAAAAGAGAGAGAAGCAGCATATTAAGCATGGGGGGCTTAGGCTTGTGGTCACTTCACAGCTCATAAAGGATATGGAGGGAGACTGTGAAGAGGGCCCAAATGCTGAGACTTAAGGGACAGGCAGAAGAAAAGCTCAGCTACATTTAAAAGTGTCGGTGGAAGCCAGGACAGAGAAAGCCTCTCCTCAGGTAGATCGCTGAGACTCCAGCCAAATAGGGGAAGAAAACGAGTAATACAATCTGCAACAAAGCACACTTTTGTACAGAGTTATATTAAAGACTCTGGGGGGAAAGTCAGATGGAAAGCCAACTTTGCAGACATCGCAAAGAGAGTTGAATACTTTAAATTAACAGAAAAGACAGAAGGGCATTATGTAGGAGTTAGTTCTGCAATCGACTTAATTTTACATTTAAAAAATTAAAATAATTGATTGTGTTTGTAGATTAACAAACAAAGTTTTTGATCTTTCCTTAAAGGATAGTTCACCCAAAAATGAATTTACTCATCCTCATGTCATTTCAAAGCTGTTTGATTTCTCACACAAAACATGCAAGAATGTAAAGAAAAAAACTCATATATACATACCATTTTAAAAACAAAGCCTGTACAATATCTGTCTTTCGTTCAATCTTTTTCTCAGTTTCTCTATAAATACAATAATTATACAGACATGAATCTATACATCCACACTTTTACTTTAATAAGCCTCAGGTTTCAACAAAATCTCTGCTTTTACAAAACTAAAGTAGGCCTGGCATAAGTTTGCATGAGATGGAGGTGAACTGACAATCTGTTAATGCTAAGAAGCTACATGAAATTACACATTTTAATCAGAATCACACTGAATTACCATTGAAAGCATCTATGAATTTGCTACATGTGACACGCAGTTTACTAGTTTGTGTGTGAAGATTAAGGGCTTGAATCCAGTGTGATGTGACAGTCTCTATTGAAAAACCATCAAAATACATCTTACGCCACATAAACAACCACATTGTCTTCTCCTTTGTCTTCTTCGCTCTCTCTGGAGTGGTTTAGGGGTGGTTGGAGGGGGTTTTGTCCAGCTTGAGCAGAGATTAAAGTTAGACTGTGATTGGGAGCGTAAGTTGACTCTGAGCATTAAGTGGGATTAAAGTTGGGCTGGCTGTGGCAGGACCTGAACACATTCACTGTTATGCACTGTTGCAGACCCCCTATTCATCTAAAGATTTCAAAAGCATGGAAGAGAAAGAGAGAGAGAGAAGTGTGTGTTGGAGGGGTTCTGCAGGCCATTTGTTATTTTCAATGTGGCTGTGAGTGTCTGCATTGAGGGACGAATTAATCCATTAATCCAAAATTAGTATAAAAGATCAGTTCTTGCCACTGAAGCATAGCAGAGCTGATCATAGGGCAAAGAACAGCATGCACTGGGTGATTGAGCATTTGAGTATGTTTTGAGTGCACAAGAATATCATTATATGCACTGAAGTGTGTATCTGAGTCAGTCAGTGTAGCGTGTGACAATGTAAAATGTAATAAAGCATAATTTTTAACTCCACGTCTCCTGCCAATCTTAAAGCAGTATTTGCGTTATTCTGAATAAATTCAAAATGTAAGTATTCGTTTGGTTTAGTAAATGACTTATATTTACTGTAGCTTGAAAGACATGATACTTTTGGGGAAAACAAAGGCCCAAGCATGACTAGAATGTCTCCTGACAGCATTGCAGTGTCATAAATGGCTGTTATCAAAACAATACTAAACAAAAGCATCTTACAGAAATATTTCACCTGTCATCATTTACTCACCCTCATGTTACTTTCTATTGTGTGACAAAAAAATGCTAAAGACTATGTATGTTACTCTTTTCCATGCAATTGCAATAAATGTGACACTGAAGCATTAAAAAAAAACATAAATGTGGTCCATAGGACTTGTACCCTATATTCCAAGCTTTTTAAAGTCATAGGGTTTCATAATTTAAGTTTTTATTAAATTATAAGTTTCCTTTTTTAACATTTGCGACCAGATCAGAGTCGATGAGTTCTGAAGAACAAATGATTCAAGTGAATTATTCATTTAGACAAGTTTTGTGAACATGTTCAACAGATTCAATGAATATATCAGACTTAAAACTAAATGTTGGTCTTTTTCCTCACATAGGCCAATCATATGGCTTCAGAAGACTTGGAATATAGCTCACATGTCATATGAACCACTTTTATTGTATTTCTGCATTTAATTTTCTCGTGTTTTTTCAAGATTCAGTCCATGTTCATTATGACTGCATGGGAAAAATGTCTTCTTTTCTGTTACATTGAAAAAAGAAGTCGTACAGTCTGGAATGGTATGAGGGTATCTACACAGAGAGCCCTTTTTTCCTTCTTCTTCTTTATGACACCTGCTAAACTTTCACACACAGACATGTTTATCATTTGTTCACCACTAATAATTTGTTACAAACGGTCATGCAACTCCTAATAGTTTTTTTTTAGTTGTTTATCTTTCTCGCACACCTGTTGGTGTGTATATAGTTCAGTCGTCGCTGGCCTGCTGCTCTGACAACAGCTATTGCTTCTCTTTCCTCTAACATTTTCAAACAGTCTCCTCGAGCGATTAACAGAGTGAATGAGAGTTCATTCTCCAGGCATAAACGCCCAGCATGTCTACATGGGACATTTCCTGTGCTAATGAAATCCAGAGCAGAGCAGTCAAAACTTAACTGACCTCTCAGCATGAGGAATCATCTCCAAAAACACCCCAAACATTCTCCCTTTCCAGTGAGCATCTAAAAACACCCGCCGTTTCGTTTTATGATTTTCAGCTTGTTGGTAACAATAAGCAATATAAACTGTGCTGTAAACGTAGTGCTGCCAAACTGGCTGCGGACAGTGAAACTGAAATGGGAAAAAAATTAAATTGGACAGACTTCCACAATTTGTAAAAGAAGGAAAGAGAAAAGCCATAAAACTGTTGAAAATGCAAGAGAAATGCATCAAAAGTACATCAGCCAAAGAAAAAAGAAAAAAATGTACATAGACTAAAGCAAATGAAAAACAGAAAATACCACACGTCACACATTTACTCAAACATGTCATTGCTGCAAAACTAGTTAAAGGCTCTGTTAATTTTTTAAAAGCATTAGTAATGAAACCTTCAAAGTGTCTATCAATGCAGAGCGTATAAGGAAGCCGGATTTTATAGTCCCTGGTGTTGGCAAATAGTTTCCGAAATACATATATGTAAGCATTTCTCTCTTTTACTATTCAAAGAAATTTATAGAGCTGGAGTAAATTACAGTGGCCTTGAAAAAGAAACCAAAAATCATCTCCTCCATCAGTCTGACTCTGCGTGTGCCAAAACTTGGCCTTTTAACTCCACAAGCCTCTCTCTTTCTCCAGCCCCCTTCTCTCCCGTCAGCGTACACAGCATGTGAACAACAGATCTGACATAAATGAAAGAGCAGAGAGGCATAAAACAACACGGCTCTTTCTGCTTTCGGAGACTTAATACCGCACTGGGCCACAAAACCCGATCCCACACACATGCACATTCAAACACGCACAAACACAAACTTCTGATATGCATTCAATATGATACATGTATTATCGCTCAAAGAGGGATCTGCTATTTCATTGCAGATGTGACTACAGCCCAATTATGGCTACAAAACGCAAATGCCGAACAGATGAATGGAAGACATGGTAACAAACGCACACACACACACACACACACACACACACACACACCCCCTCGCAACCACACGGCATTTGGGCTAAGATTAGACAAATTAAATAGTATTATTCACGTCAGTGGTGCAGCTGTGCTTTAAAGTGGCTTCGTGTTAACTATCAAAATGGTTTGCTTTGAAAGCCACAGTCTTCCCCTCCATTGGCTAAATGAAAAAGCCCTCCTGCTCCCGTTGGGTGGGAAGATTTTTTTTTATTCGCTCATGCAATGGAAAAATCATGGCTGCCTTCGACTGCACCAAAGACTTTGGAACGACTCAAACATCTCCAGATCAGATGTTTTGCTTCTCTGGATGAGGTTTATGGGGTGGTATTGGTTTTTCATCGAAATTGACAAGATTTTTTTTATGGTGCATGTAAGCGATTATGAACATGTATATAGAGTATGGGAGTTTGTTCTGTAAATGTGTGCATACTGTCTAAATCTCCCCGCTGTGGGGACAGATGAATATGTCAGTCTCTATGCGCTCTCCCTCTGAGCTGAGAATGGATGTTCAGCTAGACACGAGCCAGAGGGATGTGCATGTGTGTATGTGCAGTCGAACACCAGCCAGGGACATTGATGGATCTTCTACTTTCAGGCCTATCATCACCTGCATGCATGTGTAACACACTGTGTCAATGTGTGTGAGAAAAAGATACAGTAAGACAGAGAGTGCGCAAGAAAGAAATGGAGGGAAACCGAGGAAAATGTGGATACAAAAGGCTCCAATATTTCATTAGAGTCAACATGAAATCAAACTTGACCCTATCTATTTTCTTAATGCATGTTCCTGGTCTTATTGTAAACGATTTATCAGTGTATGTTATTCCAAAGAAAACAAAAATGTCTGTCCTTATAATATTTCATATTCTCTCCCTCTGAAACAACTTTCCTTTTCTGCTGACATCACTTTGGCTGCACAGGCTATTGGAGAATGTTAACCAATAGTCAAATAGCTATTTATTATTTTTAATAATTTAGTTTGAGTAAACTCATAGTCAGTCTGGCTCCTTTCTGGTATGCAACACCCACTTAACAATCCAATCAGGTTCTGCCCTAGATTTTTCTTGCTAAATATCTTCTTTAAACAAATAAATAAATAAATAAGTAAATAAGTAAACAAACAAACACACACACACAGAGAGAGAGAGAGAAAAATAGACAGACAGACAGAAACAAAATCAATTGCAAACAGTAATTTTTAAATATGATTAATTAATTTATATCTATCTGTCTGTCTATCTATCTATCTATCTTATCTACGATATTTATTTATTTATTTAGACAGACAGACAGACAGACAGACAGACAGACAGACAGACAGACAGACAGACAGACAGACAGACAGACAGACAGACAGATAGACAGACAGACAGATAGATAGATAGATAGATAGAGCACCACAGTTGAGAATGTAAAATCATGTGATCTTGATCAAAACAAATTGGCTATCAAACATTTCAAATGTTTGCTACTGAAGTGAGTTTGCTACTGAAGTGAGCAGTTTTGGGTTAAATGGAATGGATTGATTGTTCACTCATTGAATGAAGTGGAAACACAAATCACAGGGCGCTCATTGCTGACAGAGGATGTAGTTTTGCAGACCAGTGATTTGGACTGGACAATCCTGTGGGGAGAGTCAGATTAGTATGTGGCTCAGCCAGTACCCTCACACTCTTGGCAGCCTCAACGAGAATCCTCGTTTTGAACAAGGATGAGTTTTTGTTTTGAAGCTGTTTATGCAAACATCCCGTTCAGCTGACCAACATGATCAAATGAAAGTAATAAGCATAAAATAATGTGTTGTGTGTTAAAGATTGTGGTCCGGGCAGAGCGTTTCCAACATTTGATTGAATCCGGCCTTCCTCACGCCTCGGAGAAACTCGAGCTGGCTCTCCGTCTGCCCAGCACCCCGCCCAAAGCATAACAAAGATTTGAGTCGCAGTTTCACATTTACAGAGGGATTATTCACCCTGTCTGTGTGCTTGGATCCCAGAGCTAATCATTTTTTACTTTTACTGCCTCCATTAGAAAGAGGGGGTGATAGCAGTTAGGCTTGTATTTATTTCACAGAAAGCCAGTGTGATGGTGTGTTGTTCGAAGCCCATGGTAACGTGACAATTCAAAGTGAGTCAGAAGTAAGAGTTACGTAAATCAAGGTACCAAGAAAAACAAGTTGAGCAACGATGTTCCTGAATCACGTCACTCAGATACGATGCAGCTGAATGAAATTCAATTGCAATGTTGATTTGTATAGCTTTGTCTCTTGAGGTATTGTATATTATTAAAAATCATATAGGTCAACGTGTGCAGAGGCGAGAATGATGACAATGCAGATCTCAATTCAAGAGGAGAAAAACACCCACGATGTTAAGCGAATGGGACTATTGCCAAAGACAAGACTTGTGGCGCTGGGCTTCGCAACACAAGGAATCATTCTTCAGTTAGTGGTTGTTTGAAAAGCTGATAGTCCCTCCCAAATGAGCCATTAATGATTGATGACTTTTTTTGTCACCATAACACATACGCAGTGTGCATTCAGCGGTTTAATGTACGTATTAAGAGCACAGGAAAGAGCGAGGGTGTGTGCGAGTGTCAATACATGTGTGCAGGGCCATTACTAAACACATTTTTACACTGCCGAGTGTATGGGTGGGGCCCAACCGTTCCCCACCAACAATTCAGTATGCATGCCTAACGATGACTCCCAGAATATAAATATTAAATGGTATGAATTGTGGGGTGTCCATTTGCAAGAGTAATTATTGCATCACTGAAACATGTATTGACAAGAAAGGGGAAAAAACCTGCAAAGTGGTGAATATGAATCTGTAGCACACTAATACTTCATATTGACAGTCCGAATGCAAGTGAAGAGTTTATTTGCAAAAACAGATAATTTTCAAAAATCATGCTATCTGTTTTTGCAAAAGAACTCTTCACGTGCAATTCTATAAACACACACAAACACATGTTCAAAAGTTTGTGGTCAGTGAGATTTTTTTTGGAGAAAGAAAGGATCAAAAATACTGTAAAAACAGTAATGCTGTAATTATTTTAAAGAACAGTTTTCAGTTTTAATATATTTTAAAATATCATCTATTCCTGTGATGTCAAAGCTGAATTTCCAGCAGCATTACTTCAGACTTCAGTCTCACACGATCCTTCAGAAATCATTCTAATATGCTGATTGGTGCTTACGAAACATTTATTTGTATTAACAATTTTGTAAACAGTTTTGCGGAAATATATTAATGATTAGAAATATCTTAATGAATAGAAAGTTCAGTAATCCTTTAGTATAGGGACCAATTTTCAGTATTAACTAGTTGCTTATTAGCATGCCTGTTATTAACATATTGGCTGTTTATACTTATAAAGCACATATTCTGAATGACCATATTCTATGTCCCTAATCCGGCCCAATACCTAAACTTAACAACTACCTTACTAACTATTAATAAACAGCAAATTAGAAGTGTATTGAGCCAAACGTCATATGGTTTGTTAATGCTAAGAATTAGACCTTAAAATAAATTGTGACCAAAAGAACAGTATTTATTTGAAATAAAAATCTCTTGTATCATTAGAAACACCTTTACTGTCACTTTTAATCAGTTTAAGACATTCTAGCTTGTATTCATTTCTTAAAAAATAAAATAAAATAAATAAATAAAACTGACCCATTACTGACCCAAAACTTTTGAAAGATAGTTCAAGCAAATATTGACATTTCACAAAATGAAAACTGTTGTCTGCATTCTTATTGTGGTGCATTTTGATACAGCATATGGCTTCATGCTTGTAAAAATGTGCTAAAAGGGGCTATTTGAAAAATGATATCAGCAATTGGTTTTGTATCCTCTGGATCGCAATGCAAAAATACTTGATATCAGTGTCAGCTTTAAATTTCGTAATCGGTGCACCCCTAAATAGCTACTAAATTGTGACCACAGAACAGCGATACACAGCGAACTGCGAGAAATATGAACCGTTACACCCCTAGAGTGTTCATATGTGAAAGCGGGATAATTTCCGAAGGAGATTCAAAAAGTGAGTCAGAATGTTTGTAAGTGTGTGTGTTTCAGATGGAGTGGAATCATCTCCCTCCGCAGGCTGTGATTTATGCAAGGCACACTTGAACGTGTGAGTGGAGTCAGCGTTTTGAAGATGATGAAAAAAGTAGGGGTAAAAAAGAGGGGTGACGCTAGAACCGCACTGTTTAACATTCACATGTTTTACATTTCCAGCCTCTGCGAGGATGACATTTCATTTCTTACTACAAGTCATCTCGCCCTGCCTAATTCAATTTACTCCACAGCCTGTCCCCCATTACCATCCTCCTTCTGAGAAGCCTCTTCAATCTCCAGAAGAGAAAAAATGTAACACATTATGCTGTTTTCATCGGCCTGAGTGGAGAGCTTTGATGCCGTGGGTTGCAAATGAGTGTGTAAATAAAATCGACTTAGTCAAATTTGCCTCCTGTTTGCCTCTAATTTTATCTTGTAGTTTGATTGTCCGGGCCAAAGGCCCAAAACAAAGCAAACTCAAAGGCTGCTAACGCTAGTAGGTTAAGGGCCACACATCTTTCTCTAGTTAGGTGGATTGCAGGACAGGGTGGGTGATTAATAGAGGTTTTTGGGGGATTCTTCTCCGGGGTACATTCTCTTGCAAACAGCCCCACACACCCTGTTGTTCATTTGTCTGTCTGTCTGTCTGCCAATGTTTCTTAGTCTCACTTGGTGTCTGTACGGACAATCCAAACAGCTTGCATTCAAAAACATTTCTCTAAGCTTCCAAACTGTCTTATAAACTTGTCCAGTTATGTTTTTACAAAGCCATCTTTCCAGTGATAGTCCATGTCAAGCTGTCTTTGTAAAGCCATCCTTCCAATACCATTTAATTTTTTCCATCCCTCACACAGATTCACTTCTGAAGGTTATAGCTAATCTAAAACATGGTACAACCATTACCAGTACAGTCAGTAGAAACATCAGTGTTGGCTAGACAGACAAGAATCATATGCTTAACATTGACATGGAGTTAGAGATGGTAAATAGTGTGTTCCCTGCATTAAGTTATAGTGATATTGCAGTGAACGCTCTTTGAAAGTTACATTTAAATTAATTAAATGTTATGTTAAATGTTCAAATTAAATGTTATTTTAAAAATACTTTTCAACTTTTTATATACTTTATCTTATGCCAAGTCACTTTTGGAACAAATAACAAATAAATCAATACATGTAAATAAATACAAACTCAGGGTCTATAAGCTTTTATTTATTTTTTTGCTTTCGTATGCTCACCAAGGCTGCATTTACTAAATCAAAAAATACTACAAACAGTCTTGTTGTGAAATATTATTACTATTTAAAATAACTATTTTCTAATATATTTCAATATGTAATTTATTCCTGTGATGGCAAATCTAAATTTTCAGCAGCCATTACTCCAGTCTTCAGTGTCCCATGATCCTTCAGAAATCATTCAAATACACTGATTTGGTGCTTATGAAAGATTTATTCAGTGTTGAAAACAATTGTGCTGCTTACAAATTTTATGGAAACAGTGATGCATTTTTTAGGATGAATAGAAAGTTAGCATTTATTTGAAAATGAAATCTGTATCTAAATATCTAGTATATAAATAGCTTTACTGTCACTTTTGATCAATTTCAGGCACTCTAGATAAATAAAAGCATTAATTATTTGGAGGGAAAAACACACTGAGCGCAAACTACTGGATGGTAGTGTATACTAATATTATGCTATGAATCTTGAAACCTCCAATCTTTACAATTAATTTACAATATTACTACTAAATAAAAACGACAGTACTAATTTGTATATGTCATAAAAAAAATTGTGTGTTTTTTTTTGGGGGGGGGGGTCAGACAACAAGATACAACTACAATATAAGAACACTTAATTGATTACAGCTATAATATGACACCCGCTTATTAACCTGTTCATTAATTATTTCAGTAAATTCATTATTACATTTTGTAACAATTGGATGAGCAAGAAATTTGTAGCAGGAAAAGTTCTGTCTTTTTTGAAAATGTTTATTTTTCTAAAAAAATAGCTTAATAGCTTAACTTCAGGTCCCATTTCTAAACATTACATGGCCATTATAGCGTTGACCTTACTGCTGAACATATCCATCTTATCAAGTTGCAAATCTTTGCATGGAACAAGCAGTGTATTATTCGTAACCTCTGCTTAAACTATAGAGCTGACAAAATGCTAACTTAATCTGACTTGACACAAGCGCTTTGGGTCTCCCGTGCAGGGGGTCGTGAAAAAGTGTTCATGGGGTTAAGTGTGCAGGTTAGCAGTAGGCTATATAATAGGCGGGAAAGAGCGCAACAAAGCACTCAATGCACAGACTCAGTCTACCCAGTCAACTTCCTGCTTGCACTGCTAGCACAACTTTGCCATTCTCTGCTTCAGTTAAGTCTGTGACAAATCAGATACTGCTTAAAACAATCACAGTTTGTCCCAGGAAATGAACATAATTCGTTTTTCATTTAGTCTTCAAAAAAGAAATAGCTGTATTTGCTTTGTTTTGAATACTCCTCTCAGGCAGAGAGTCAAATAAATCCAGACAGGGTTGACTTTTTGCTTTAGACTTCAAAAATATCTAAAATTACCATCAATATCAGATTCAAAGTGTGTGGTGATCTCTAATGTGTGTTTGTGAAAGGGATTAGCAACATTGCTTCACAACTGCAGAAACAACTGGTCTAAATCTGCACACTCTTTGATTACAAGAAGTAGGCTACTAATGAAACGTTTTACATAGCAAGGGGAAAACAGAGAGCTAGTAAAACCAAGAGAGAAAAAGTTTTAAAAGGCCTCAAGAAGGAAAACTGAGAAACCAAACCCTAGCATATGCTGTGCCAAAAACTGGTTAGCTAGGTTGTAACTTCTTCTATGCTACTGCCATGTGTTCTTCGGGAAGTGAAATTTTACTGCGAACACATTTCTGAGCTGCTTCGGTACATCTCCAACACAAAACGGTGCGCTAAATGTCACTTTCGGAGGCTAATGCTTAAAAAAGATTCACATTAATGTGTAGATCTTTTCTGAAATGCATTCTAATATTTTAATTCCAAAAACATGTCGCTTGCCAGCTATTTATGCACGTCATGTGCATCGGCGGTTTGTCGGCAACAACATGAACGTGCTTGGTGGCAAACATTTGTTTGTGTTTTTTTGCGCAGACGTGCTCCCAATTTCAAAGGGAAGCATGCGTGAAACACTGTGTGGCTCAGAGTCCCGCTCCAATGAGAAACACATTTAAGCATTCGGCGCTGAAATGTCAAACCCAGCGCTGTGCCAGCACAATAAGGAGTATGAGAGAATAGATTAGTGTTTGAACCCTGCCTGTTGTCAAATGATGGAAAATAAATCACAAGGCTTTAATCATTGAGATTGTACATCTCAAATCTTCTACATCCCAAAGTGGGATGCACATGAATGATGCTCAGAGGGAAATGTGCGTGCATGCACACAAACTTTGTAAGAGAAATATGCGCAAGCACATGAGTTTGTAAGAAGAATTGGGGAAAACTAGTTTCAAGACTTATTTAATGACTTCCTTGTTTGGTTATTTTTGCAGCACTTTGGTTGAAGAGCTTTCAACACACCTCAGAGACTAATTACTTGAGAGATGACAAGCAATGTCACTGGCAAGACCACCAGGACTTACTTTCATTTTGAGTGAAAGAAAAAAAAAAGTGTATGAAAAAGTAAGCAAGGACATTCCCTAAACCTAAATTCAATTCAGAATTATTAATAAGAGGGTGTGACATTTCTCACTGAAATGTAAAACTGAAAAAAGCATGTTTTTTTCTATTTTAACAATGGAGGCACTTCAGTGTAGAGGGTTTTAAAATTAAATTAGGATCCTCTTGAAGTCACATTTACCACGGCTGACATTTAACAACATCCTGTGACCTGATGGTTGACGAGCTTTTCATTAAGGACTGCTGTGCTCTGCTCTTGCATATTAAAGACATCTTATTTCCATTAGCAGAACGACAGAGTAACTCACGTAATTTCACGGATTTTAACACTACCTAAAAAGCTAAAAAGCATCCTAAAATTCTAGTAAATATTTATATATAGTAAATATTCAATATCCAAACTCTACCTATATAAATATAAAAACAATATTAAAATATTTTTTGTTTAAATCTTAAATCATTTTATTTCTATTCATATTATATTATTATTATACGTTTTTTATTATATTATAATTAAGATACAAAATTTGAAAAATACAATTTAAAATAATACAAATTATACAACTATTTACAACAAATAATAAAGGTATAAAATAATATTCAAAATAAAAGTAAATAACAACATTTAGTTCAATGTGGAATTATGGGGAAATTTGTATAATACAAAACAAAACTTGAATTCTTCCATATTTTTTTCTTTATACATTTATCAGGATAAGCATAAGCAATTTATCATTGATCACAGAAATGTGCTTGGAACATGCAAGTTTAGTTTTGGGGAGAGAAAGAGGATCAAATGATTACTTGGTAAGTCAGGGATTTGGAAACATAGGTGTCAAAGGACAAAAATGGGAATGAGCCATAGCCTTGTGGACAGCGCACCGCGAAACGGCACAGTTCGAGTCCCAACTCGAGGTCCTCTCCCATTGCTTCCTGTATGACTGTTCTATTGAATAAAGGCTAAAAATAGGACTAAGGCCCAGCACACATTTATGTACATCTAAAGTAAGTAGAGAAGCACTGGAAAATAAGGCTTATGCCTTAATGAACACACATAACCTTCCAAAAAAAAGTCTGCCTGCCTTAATTTCACTCAAGGGAGATTTGAGAGAAGATCAGTGACACTAAACCCAGGACTTACCCTACACACAGACACACACACATAGTCTGCAAATGAAATGCAGAGGCCCGAGCAAAAACATGCTTCCCCACACACAAACAAACGCTGGCTTGTGTACACACGGTGCGCTATTTAAATCATCCGAGGCCCGTACAGTGTTACAACGGCGACAGGCCGAGCATGTTGATTTACCCGAGAGGAAATGTCAAATGATTGACACACCAGCCCACCTATTACCCATCACAGCGGGGTCTCCGCAAACTGAGCCGCCCCGTCGATCACTACCATCCATTTGCACAGGAGGTTTTATGAAAAGAAAAGAAACAAAAAAAGGAAAGGGGAAGGGGAAGGGGGGAAAGTTCTGAAACTAAACCCAAGGCCCACCTGTCCGTCGGCTGAGGGGGGTTGGACAGAGCTGAAATAAAGTCCTTATGAGAGCACTGTGATCATAACCTTCGCAATCCACAACCCTTACAGCTGTCTCTCACTGGCCCCGAGACCCCGACTTCACACACACCCGCGCTCCGGCGCATGTGGACACGTACATAAATGCTCGCAGACAAACAACCAAAAACCACTACTTACACATATGTGGGCCTATATGCTCTATATGTCCTTATGGGAATAAATACTAACACATACTTGTCGGAAATTAACACAAGAAAAGGTATTTTATTTTTAGGCTCCAGAACTGTAACAAGCACTGTGCTCTTTAGTGTCACCACTGCAAACACACTACCTTAAAATAGCTAAAGCACATCCACTTATCCTGCGAAGGGGATTTGAACCCCTAAATAAAAACGAGGGATGTTTACTCATCCGTATCTCACCCTCTGCTCTCTCCGACAGGGGGAAAACAGGCGCTAAGCCCCAATCAGGCTCAAAAAGGCTGCGAGTCTGTGAGCCAAGGCTCTGAATAGCAGAGAGGGCAAAATGCACCTCCTGAGAATGCACCCCGATTCGGTCTAATTAAAAGTTGGCCTTCGTGCAGATAAAATGATTAGCACTTTTGTGTGATAATGTAATTGGCAAAGTGGATGCGAAGAGATGCACCTCTAACATTTTGCTTGTCAGTCAAAGTGAAGGGAAATTTTAACTATATGGAAACTTTGTGAAATGTTATGGAGGGGTGGATTGACTTTCACTGCGAAAGACAGATGTCCTGTTCGTCACAGATGACAGAATGTCCTTCAATGTGTGCTGATACTGATATGAATTATCTCTCAAACTAATTCAGTCCTTCAGAGAGCATTTACAACAACTGATACAGTGGAGTTCAAAGGTCTGTCTGTGATATTTGTATTTGATAATATTGTGTAATAAGATTTCATATCAAATTTAGTAATGTTTAAAAAAGTTGTAAAAAATTATAAGAATAATGTTCTGTTCTATATATAGATTTTAGGACAAATTTGATGAAAGGTTTCGAACCCCTATATATATATATATATATATATATATATATATATACAAAGGAAATTAATAAATTTAACAACTGGGGAAAAAATACAAATTATATTACCAGCAATGTGAGCTTATGTCTGGAATAGTATATTTTAATCATGTTGCAGCATATTGCTGTTTAGTTTTTTTTTTTTATCTTAAAAATGCAGTTTAATTTGTAATTTATTTTTTTATTTTGAATGCCATATATTTAGTCTCTGACATTTCAACTCCACTGGTGTTTTTTTATATATATTTTCTTTTACTTTGTCTTTAAACATGCTTAAAAATAGCAGCAGTAAAGTTTAGCCAATTAATTTTTTAGGATATCGGTTTTCTTTTTCTCAGTTTTTTCTGTAAACCGCTGCGAGTACGAGACATTCAGGGAATGATCCATCTTCAGGTCAGGTTATTTTTTGCCATCTTCCTGAGTGGAAATTCTCAGGGGCAGGGTTTGATTTTCCGTCCAGTTTGGAGGGGATTACCTGAGCTTTGGACGCTCACTCAGCCGTTGCCCACCTTCCATGGGCTGACTGTGCCAAGACGTCTTGTGGCCGGGGCGTAAAGTATCTGTCATTTAGCAGCTAAACGTCCCCTCGCTTTCCACTGTGCCTCCTTCTTTTGACTTTCTCTCTTCTTGGCCCCTACTTCTCATCTGACATCCCAACGTGTTAATAAGGGAGATTTCAGAATAATTCAAGCCAGTTGTTGGCTTCCATAATGGCCGCTACACTGCTTTTACACTGCTGCCTGAACTGTTCATTACTGTGAAAAGAAAAAGGATGCTTCACATTCCATACAAAATGCTGGCAAACATCTGACAGAGCTGTATCTCTGCACTGGTGACTTTATTATTTTTCACCATGAAATGGTTGGCGGAGATGTGGAGGCTGTCTGCCTTTTTTCTCTCTCACTGTAATAACTCATCTCTGTCTTTGCAGTCCAGCGCTGTCTCACAGAAGCAGCTCGAAGCTCCAAAACAGACCGAAAAAAATATGGCTTATGTAGCTCAGTTTAGGCCTAGCTTTAGAACAGACTGCATCTGAGAACTGATTGTGTGTTCAGACGAGATGAAACGAATGAGCTGTGACTTTCAAGTTACCAATATAACAATAAAAGTCTAGTTTGATTTTAAATTAAACCTTTAAAAGTATTTAAATTAGCCTGTAAATAAGTTTGACGGAGTTCTGAATCAGTACTGGACGTCCACGTTTCCTGAACATGTCATGGAATCTCAGGAAACCTTTACTTACGTAATTCTATATTGAGCACATCTAATACTTCATTTATAGTGGGGCACAGGCTATTTGTAGTGTAGATAATGTTTCATCACTCTGTGGTAAAAAAAACTAAAAACTAAACAGACCTAAAAGCCAGCGGTATGTGGGTGCCTCTTGCCTTGCTCGCTCCACCTCTATTTATTGCTAGTGCAAAGGGCACGTTTGACGTCTCGTGTTGCCTCCCAGACAGAGAGTAGAGACCTCATAAAAAAGAAAAGAGAGCCAGTCTCACCCACCTGTTGTTGCTGAGGCGAGATGCCATAGTATGGCTGTGACGTGGGGTCTTTAAAACCCACCTGCAATAGAGACGCTAGAGCAGGAATATGGAAACTTCATCTGCCACATCTTGACCAGACTCAGTACAGAAGAATGAATGGAAGTCCCCTCATAAAGGGTCAAGCTTCCTGCTTTGATTTTCCACTTATTTACTAACTCATGTGGTCTTATAAACTGTCATTAAACACAAACATGTTCACTTCAAAGGTTCTCTGAAGTTTTTTAACATAGTATCAACTAAACACTTTTTAAGTCAAATTGCTGTTTTGGGAATACTAGGGAATGAAATTGATCCATCTGGGAATGTAACTGATAGCTTACATGTAATGATTTACATCAATACTTTAAGATTGCATATATATATATATATATATATATATATATATATATATATATACATACTGACCAAAATTATAAACGCAACACTTTTGTTTTTGCCCCCATTTTTCATGAGCTTTTTCACAAAGACTTTTTCTATGTACACTAAAGGCCTATTTCTCTCAAATATTGTTCACAAATCTGTCTAAATATATGTTACTGAGCACTTCTCCTTTGCCGAGATAATCCATCCACCTCACAGGTGTGGCATATCAAAATGCTGATTAGAGCATGATTACTGCACAGTTGTGCCTTAGGCTGGCCACTCTAAAATGTGCAGTTTTACTTTATCGGGGAGGTCCGGGGGGGTCCGAAAACCAGTCAGTATCTGGTGTGATCACCATTTGCCTCACGCAGTGCAACACATCTCCTTCACATAGAGTTGATCAGGTTGTTGATTGTGGCCTGTGGAATGTTGGTCCACTCCTCTTCAATGGCTGTGTGAAGTTGCTGGATATTGGCAGGAACTGGAACACGCTGTCGTATACGCCGATCCAGAGCATCCCAAACATGCTCAAAGGGTGACATGTCCGGTGAGTATACGTCCGGTGACTATGCTGGCCATGCAAGAACTGGGATGTTTTCAGCTTCCAGGAATTGTGTACAGATACTTGCAACATGGGGCCGTGCATTATCATGCTGCAACATGAGGTGATGGTCGTGGATGAATGGCACAACAATGGGCCTCAAGATCTCGTCACAGTATCTCGGTGCATTCAAAATGCCATCAATAAAATGCACCTGTGTTCGTTGTCCATAACATATGCCTGCCCATACCATAACCCCACCGCCACCATGGGCCACTCGATTCACAACATTGACATCAGCAAACCGCTCACCCACACGACGCCATACACGCTGTCTGCCATCTGCTCTGTACAGTGAAAACCGTGATTGCAAAACAAGCAAAACTTGTGACATCTGTGGCATTGTGCTGTGGGATAAAACTGCACATTTTGGAGTGGCCATTTATTGTGGCCAGCCTAAGGCACAACTGTGCAATAATCATGCTGTCTAATCAGCATCTTGATATGTTTATAATTTTGGTCAGTATATATATATATATATATATATATATTATTAAATATTAAAATGTTTATATTAAAAAAATAGCATCTATGTAGAAAATGCATACATACATTTAATACAATTTTATTTAAAAAATGTCAGTGTACGTACATACATTTACATCTCTCTCTCTCTCTCTGTGTGTGTGTGTGTGTGTGTGTGTGTGTGTGTGTGTGTGTGTGTGTGTGTGTGTGTGCGTGCGTTATATTTAAAAATATATATTTTTTATCACACTAACACATCTTGCATTTTTACAAAGCACATGAATATTTTTGTCCTCTTCACTCTTCCCATTTGTTGAGAAGCCTCTTTGACATTGATTTGTTTTTATGGGACACTGTGACTCTGAAACCCTAAACGGGTCATCGGCAGACCCCTGTAGTGAGGTGAGTCATCCCTCTTTCGGTGGTGGATGGAGGGAATGGAAACACATGACAGGCGAGCTTGGGCCACACTTGACTCTCTGAATGTTTGGTAATGTGACTGTCCACTGTTGGAATAATAGCAGGATTACAACAGAGGACTATTAAAAGACCAAAGCATCCATGCCGAATAATGTAGGGGTTGACTAAATCACACTGGAACGACCATGATATCCACCATCTGCCAATAATGCCTCTAGGGATCCCTTCTCTCTAAATGAACAGATAAGTGTTGGCAAAAGTGTTTAAGCAAAATCAAGGTCCATAGTCAATTTTGTGTATGTGGATTTGTAGACTATCGATTTAATTTTCCCATTCTTGATTGTCTTTGATGTTTCCCTTTTATATAACGTTTGTGTCTTTGAGCGTGCATGTGCGAGCTGGAGTTGAGGCGGAAACCTGAGATGCACATAAATTAATCGCAAAGAAACTTTGGCAAATATTCAAACGAAAAGCTCCCTTATTTATTACGACAGAGAGATTGACCCATTAGGAGAGTCATAACTTCAGCCCGTCATGGCATTGGCATGTTTTTAATGGCGGAGGGACTACCTCTCTCCAAGTGTCATGACAAGTATTGATGGCTGAATGAAACCTCATCCAGACAACAAGCAAATAGGAGCCACTTGTGCTGCATTGTTCCAAAGCTTATCCATGGCACTTATTTTTAGCTGCTTATACAAACTATTCCACAGGTCCTCAAATGGTCATTCTTGCAAGCTCACATTTTCATTGGGACACAGTGGGATACCTAACCATTTGTTTCCACTCATCTCTACTGTTTTGCTTCCTCTGTCCTTTCGCTTTTCCCCTTCTCTGCCTTTTAACAAATGAAATGAGGCCCATAAATAAATAAATAAAAACAAGCTCTGATATTACATCATCTTATGAAAATATGCTAAAATAAATTATTAAATCAAATATAAAATCCCCTGGGTCCTGCGGGTCTATGATTTTGAAATTGAATATAATAGATAAGATAATATCTTTACATTTCAGCTGTTCAGCATGAGTCAGGGTTCATTCAGGGGTTTAGAGATTGAGTTCAGGGTTCATTTCAGACAAATTCAGACATAACAGCTGAACTGCACACCTTATATGCCTTACATTAAAAATAAATAATTAAATAACAATAATAATTACTCTGTTTAACGCTATTGATGTTTTGACTATATAAACTTAAGCTTGCCCACATCAAATATTAAACTGCTTGCCATAATTTGTGACAGTAGTTGATGGAGTGGGGCATTCAATGAATCATAAAAGATGGAATATTACTTCAAATCCATATTGATACTGCTTATAGAAACAAGGTGTTGTGTGGGTGCTGAGTCTGGCTCTGAAAAACTACACAGCGTTAGGAGGTATCACTTACAGTGGCTCAAAAAGAAACATCTGGACAGGCACGACTCCAAAGAACACAAACCCTGCTGAGACTGGAGGAATATTGGAGACCTGGCAACCCACACAATTAAACTCCACCTATTACTACATGTACATAAACACACACAATATATAGCTTTCTATAGTGCTACTAGGATTTATATTCAGTAGGTGTGTGTTTTAGGTTTATAACTAATAAACCTGAAATATTAGATGATTTGAGATCATATACAATACATCTGTTTTGCATTTGATTCTGGAGATATGTCAAAAGGGTGCAGCTAATATAAACCCCACGTTCATGAGGATAATATATTTTAGCTACCAGAGCACAAAGAGAAGAAGAAAAAAAAACTTGAGAAATGGAAATTATATGAGAAACATTGAGACTGGCAGATATTTACATAATTGTATTGATTAATAATCCAGATTTTTCTATCATTTATAAAGTGATGATAGTTGATGATGAATAGGGAACAGTAAACGTTTAGCCACTGGATTACTAACAACCCTTTATTGAGAGGCAGAATTACTAGTTCTCATAAACACTCTCTTATTTCGGCTGTTAGCCCTCTGCTCTTGTTCTGCACATCACCTTTCTCAGAAAGAATCTTCCTCTCCAACACTCATAAAACTTACTCGGGTCAAAGCATGTGACCACAAAGCACCATCAGTACAACTGTCGAGCCAAACTGTCATTTGCATTAAGGAAGACAAAGAGTGTGTGGTGACTGTGTAGATGTGTTAGACCAGAAACAGCATTTGCACAGCAAGCTGTAGTTCCTAGAAAGCATAGTGTTAATGCACAGGGTCAGTGTCACTATGTTTGACACTGATGAGGACAAAGGGAAAGCTTATGTAATGCAAACTGCACACATAGGGTTTTTCCCCTCAGCCTGACCTGATTCCACTCAAAATAGACCCAGAGTCCCAGAGAAAGGAAAGAACGAGGGATCTACAAAAGAACAGCTAAGACCAGCGGAGAGAGGAAACATTAAGGAGGAGGAAAACAGCAGGATTCTTGGAACAGTTTCTACAACTCTGACACGTCGGGTTGTTGATTGACCGCATAAATCTGGCCATGAGCCACCGCTGCCTATTATTGTTGTATGGACTTTTCTTTTTCAAGAGTTTCAACTGCAATCGCTTACTGCAACATCAGCATTTTCCCATAAATGACATCTGAGGGCAGTCCTTACACATACAGAACTTCCAAAGCTGCACTGGAGACTATTTGTGGGACCAATGCTACATTTTACAGCTATAAAAGTGAAAGTGACTCAGTCAGCAGTCAATGAAAGCCCTTGTGAAACATTTTTACCCGTACAGTCTATGAAAGAACAAGACATAATCATAACAGAGAGAGTAAAGCTTCATCACAACTTAATATTATAAATACACATCATTACAGAGAACGATGAATGTATGTACATCTCTCAGTCATTTGCAGCTGTCAAACATAATCTCACTGCAGTGCTTGCAGTAAAATGACAGTCAATGTGCCTGCTGCAGTTGACACTGATGACACAATTTAACTTCTAAATCGGGTGTCATTTAAAAATCACAGACAAGAACAACTATAACCATGTACAAGCACCTCTTCATGAGAAAACGAAAATGTTTCCTGGCAAGACACGAAGGCTTATTTCAAATGACGAAGGCTTCTGGTCTGCAGAGCACAGGCTGTGGGCTAAGATTACAGACATCTCAAGTTTAAAAATGCCACAGCACTTTCTCGCTCAGCCGGCAAACTGCACCCCACTGCACTTTTGCAGACGCTTTACAAATTAATTGCGTATGAGTATTTCTGATCAAGCCATGTCTGGCAACGTCCTTGTCCACTAACAGATTGAGAAACAATTTGTAGAAAGCTGGCATCTTTCAGCAGCAAATTTATGAGATAGATTTTCTGCTCTTTTTATGTTTTACATGCTCAATTTTTACCAATTTACTTTGGCAATGCTTAGCAAGGAACACGACTGCACAAGATGCCACTTGTAAATGACGAAATCGTCTTGTTAACATGCATTTTTGCGATTTCATGGCGAGTTGCATTTCATATTGATAAAGAGACTTATCGCCAATGTGGACAGAAGACTGCAGTAAAAGTGTTCTTCGTGCTACTTATTCCACTGACCCGCAACAACGCTACTAAATCGACAGCACGACCAGTGCAGAATTACAGAATGAATGACTAAACCTGGTACGTTATAGAGAAACCCAGTCCAATTCATTAACAAATAACACTAATTAGTCACTTGTTTCTATGAAACAAACAACTATATAGCTAAGACATCAATGTAATTACTGAATGGTTGTTCAATAAATAGGAATAGTTAAAGATGCTTATTATGAGGGGGGGTTAGTATAATTTCATAAACAATAAATGAAATGTTACTGCATTTTTTGTTTGTTTAATATTGTTGTTTAATATATAGTTAAGACTAATAGATTGCACTTATACCACCCCTAAAAAGACTGTAAAAAGTCTGGATAAACTTTGAGTTATTTAAACTGTATACATTTATTTATTTTTGAACATTTTTGTTAAAGTATTTATTCCTTTTAAAAATATAATGTAATATATATTCCTTTTATAATAGCAAATTATTGTTGCATTAAATATTATTGTAAATTTAAAAAAATAAATGAAATTGTTTCATTTATTAAAGAAATGTTTTGATGAAACTGTTAAGGAACACCCTTAACAGGAATCAAAGCTCGAAACCGGAAGTATCAAATTATTTGATTCCCATCCCTAGATGTTTTTTTAATGCAATGCTGGCTCAACAAACAAACGCAAAAACATCAAACAGCAACTCAGGCTTCTTATTAAAACTGTTGGTCTTCTGGGATGTAAGGGTTGAGCAGCAGTATCTGGGGTTGTGATCTCAGATATGGAAAATAATAAAAAGCAGACACTAAAATATTCCCTTGGCTAAGATGTTCAGCCACAGCATCACTCCTTTTCCCTTTCCGCGCAATCAACACTTTTTATAACTTCCCTAAAGCTGTCAGACTAGCTAAGAGCAGTGAGGAGCACTCAAGAGCGGAGTGGAGGAGTAAAAGAAAAGAACAATTATC
This sequence comes from Ptychobarbus kaznakovi, assembly GCA_027422405.1. Taxonomy (NCBI): domain Eukaryota; kingdom Metazoa; phylum Chordata; class Actinopteri; order Cypriniformes; family Cyprinidae; genus Ptychobarbus; species Ptychobarbus kaznakovi. The sequence goes on along the minus strand of CM049811.1, from coordinate 16,844,555 downwards.
AGCTACTGCTGCTTAAAAAGAGGGTGAAGAGAGAGGAGAGGAGAGTCTGCCAGTGCCTCTCTGACCTCCACAATTTGATTTGGCAGAGACGGCGGATAATAGGTCAACATCAAGCATGTAGACGAGGGTCAGAGTGAGGCAGGAAGAAACAAAGAAAATGGAGATGGAAAGATGGAAAGAAATGAGGCAGACAGATAAAGAGAGGGGGTACGGCATCCCTCTCCTGTCGTCTGGCCCCCAGCCCTGCTGGTGTCTTCTCCGCAGTGTCGGATCTCTCCTTCACACTATAGACAGCTGGAGGTGTCAACACATGACTGGGCCTAAATCTCTTCTACCCACAAGCCCAGCCTCTGTTTATGTTCACAAAGCAGCCGCCTGTCACAATACACACACATCCCTCTGATGCAAAGCCTTGTGTATCTTGGTGTAACTCTGCGGGTCTGTAGGCCCCTCCCTGACATGAGGTATCATTTACTTCCCAAGCAATTTCATGACTGTAGCTTTTCAGCGTCTTTGTCAGAAAAGCACAGATATCTCTGTAATATGTTTGGCTATATGCCCTGAGTTGATGAATTTCAAGTAGATTGCTCAACAGATATTCTTTTGTTGGGCAAAAGACTCTGCAGTGCTAAATGTCTGAATGTAGCATCTGTAGAGGTTTTGCAGCGCGAGCCGTACATCTCAAAGCTACAGAGAGTAAGGCTATCGCCGTGAGGGGGCAGGAAACAGTTTGGTGATGCCAAAGACAATAACATTAACTGTCTCAATCCAAGCCATCGCTTTCCTGTCAGGGCTCTGCATCTACAAAAGCCTTGATACTAGTTAGGGGTTAAAGTTCCTACTACAAATCACACTGTGTGGGAACACGCTTAATACACTTTCTTAATAGGTTCCAGAGAAGCAAATGTCTGGTAATCAAATGTGTTTCCTTGAAATGCGTCCCATATACCTTTTAGTGCAGACGGCCCAGTGAGGAGAATAAACGGGGGGAGAATGACAAAAATGACAGATAAGAGGGGGTTATTTCCATTCGCATTTTAATTTAATAAAAAAAACGAATGTCTGAACTTAAAAAGCATGTGCTGTCTTGCCACAGAGTAAAGAAGATATGGAGAAGAAAAAAGTGGAGGACAGCACATTCCTGTGGAATGAGTTGGACTGGCTGGCAGAGATGGCCCAGAAAAGCTGAGAGTGATGAATATCATAGGCCTGTGAAGTGGAACAAGACAGAAGGAATCCTTACGACGCTTCACCAAAACCATTATAGCAAGGTACACACACACACACACACAATTACATAAAGTAAAAACAAAGAACCCTGAACTCATATACTACAGATGCTCTAAACTGGCTGAATGTTGGACCAACTGCAGCCCATACGAGCAAATCTCCAAAACCACAAGGGAACCCACTTCAAGGAGATCAAAATGACAGTAATTGTTCTAAATATTAAAGGGATTTACCCAAAAAGTGACATTTTTTCTCATTATTTGCTCTCCCTCATGTCATTTTGAACTTTATTTTTTTCTGTGAAACATGAAGATATTTTGATAAATGTGTTTTAGTCCATACAATTGGAAGTCACTAGGGTCCAAATCTATGTGGTTACCAATATTCTTCAAAATGTCATACAGGTTTGGAATGACATGAGAGTGAGTAAATAGTGACATAATTAAAAAAAATTACATTTGTATGAAAAGATTCAAAACCATACTTCCCAAAAGCATGGCAATTCCCAAACAATGGCAATGCTGTTACATCAGTGAAACGTAGCATTGGAAAAAAGATTTCATCATCAGAATCATCTCTGCAAATGTTGGATGAGAGTTAGATGTTTGAAAGGGATGTTGTTTTCAAGAAATTTCTTCAGGAGAGCTCTTAATGTAAGATTTATTTTGCTAAAAGTCAGCGTAAATGTGTGAGGTAAAGTCTTTAAATGCCACTTATGCTGTGGCTGATCAGTTTCAACATGGAGAGTGATATTTTTTTGATCCATACACAAGTAAAAGGCAAATATATATATATTTTTAATTACTCAAGGCATAAGCAGATATATTTCCAAAACCTTGTATTTCTACTTGACTGAGCCTGACAAGATTTGAATCGAATCTCTTGTGATATACTTCCATTTCCAACATTTTGGCCCCGCATCACCTATACTCAAGTCATCACAGGGACACAATAAATAATAAATGATCCTGAAATTTCTGATGGAATTCCCATTTGCTGTGCAGATGATTTTTTCAGCACTAAGGATTACTGTTCATTTCATGTGGTGTCCTTTTCAAAAGTATCTGCTTGTCGGCAAGCGCAGAGATCTCTTACAATCACCAACCGCAGCACAAAATTTAACCAAGCACACAAGTGTTCAACGCTTCAGGTTCAGACATTCTTAGAAATGATTATAGATGAAAGTTTTCAAGGTGTTGGAAGTAAAGCCACTTTCTATAGATCACTCCCACTCAGATGCTCAGACTCATTTTCATTAGGGATTCCCACCCTTTTGAAAGACTGAGGTCACAGACTGTTTGCTAACTCCTCCTTGAGATACATATTTTGGTATTGCGGACGTGATGAAGCACCAAGAATTTCCAATCAAGAGATTTGAAATCCTTCAGTCTAACTATTAGTCCAAGACAAGAGCCTACAGGAAAATAACCATGCGTCATTTTACATTCTTTCAAGCAAGAACTCATCATTTTACTCTTTAGCACAAGATTACATAGAGTCTAGACCAATATCTTCAGATCTGAATTTGCTCCAATTAAGAAAAACAGCTTTCATTTTACCATTGGAGGAAAGTTATTATAATACATCATGTTCTAGTCCTCAAGGTGCCTTAGGCTAGCCGGCAGGGCTTCCGGAGCAGCAGGGGTGACAATGATTGATTGAAAGATGATTGATGACTGCAGCTGACCGTTCAACTCAGACTTCGGTTGTTGTGGTTCAGGCTCTTTGCACCTTGTAAAGCGCTTTGAGAGGAGTGTGTTGCATGAGAGAGCAAGGGAAATGGAGGAAGGCATCGGGTCCAACAGGTGCCAGTCTAGCCCCCCCCCCCCCAAGTCATCAGCGTGTTGCCATGGCGCCATCACTGCCCGGCATGTTCGTTGGGTCAGCGGGGCAACTCAGTGTGGGCAGATGATAAAGGGAAAGAAGAAAACAAGGCTTGGAAACACAAAGCAGAAATATAAACCGTGAAACTTCAGGAAGAAAAAGCACCAAGGTATCAAAGCAGACAATCATGAAATTAAGGTTTGTTTGGTCAGATATATCTCAGATTCCATTTTTACACTTTTTTGGATCTCAATCACAGTATTAGCCATCAATCAACTTCACTTGCTTGGCTGGAGGACAATGATCTCTTTCAGTGATGTATATACTGTATGTTATAATGAGTGATGAACATTGGATCGATTGGCTTCATCTCTGGCTGGGATTGTGCTGAGGCAGCTGTTCAGGGCTGCAAAGTGACCCTGCATGGTGTCACAACTGGCCTCCATCCTTCAGTAATCATCCCTTGAGAGAGGGGTCAGGGGTCATCCAGCGTCCAGCAGCACAGCCAAGCCCACCACAAGCTGAAGGATTTTCAAGTTTATGCCAGGTTCATGAGGCCTGAGGTAACATCAGCTTATGTCAATGACATGAAGCTCATTTTTATCTGTTAATTTATTTTTAAAAAGGGAGTGGGGGCATTAATTTTACGAAATATCATAGAATATCTGAAGACCCTCATAACTGTGTTGTTGTTGCCAAAACCTTTTCTAAATTATCAGATTATTGGACCTTTTATGACAAGGCACGGTTAGTTCAGGTTGTAAAATGTCATATGGTGTGATTTCATATTTCTGAATTAATAATTCATGATTTGTAAAAAAAAAAAAAATCTCAAATATAAATTAATTAAAATGTACATTATTTATATTATATATATATATGTGTGTGTAATTTATATTTATATTTTTTATTGTAAATAATTATTATTGTTGTTGTTGTTGTTAAGACACGTATACACATATTAAAGATGTAAGGACAACATTTTTTACTTGACAGTTACATAACATGATATTTGAAGAGTCATGAAATTGTATTTTTTTCTTGAAAATAGTATAATGGTGTGACTTTTTAAAAACAATTAGATTTCTACATTTAGATTACATTTATTTAGACTACATTTCTACTGACTACATTTTAGATTACATTTCTAAAAACTTGGCACATATAAAAAAAAGGACACTTGTACAAATATTTTACTTCATATACAGGGGAGAAAAATGATCAATTACATATTATATGATTTGTAATGTAAAGTGTAATTAATTCTTTATGAGAAACATAGAAAAGAATTGGACAGACATTTAGGTTACAAGCCTAAGGTTGGGTTAGGGTGAAAATTACACTTTTTCTCCCCCTCTTAAAATCATGCGAGAGCTATTCATCTGCAATGTAAGTACAGCAAGATGAAGCCAGAAATATCACAGAGCATCCTCCTCTCAAATACCCTTCATTATCAGAGTCCAGATAACTCTATCAAGATACACAAGGTGATTTCAAAGACTTGTCTGCTGTACAGACTCACGCCACAGGAATGTGAGGCAATGAGAACAAATAATGACAATAATGAAATTTCTTTCTTGTCAGGGTACCTATTCATCACATAAGAGAACGGACACACGAGAAAGCCCCACTGGGGGTGACTGTGGTCAGAGCCAAAACTTTTCACCTTCTTCCAGACATGCAAAATGAAGTCATTTTCTACACAGATGGACCAGAAACAGAGAGGATTCATGCCTAATTTGATTAAGCTAAATTTTGGCTACAGCAACTACACATGTGAAGCTTTCAAGAGCCTTTGAGAAGGTGATGAGTCTAAATGCCCTTTGGCAAATCTCTGGCGTGTAAGCACGTGTGTGATGTTAGGGGCACGCAGTTTTGTCCTTGTAACTTTAGCACCACATGCAGACAAAAAGACTCGTTTGGTATGTGGGGTTCCACACACCTTGAATTACATCTGTCATCTTTGAAGGGCACTTGGACAGAAGCAGAACTCTTCCTGTTAGCCAAGTAGTGTCGTGACAACTCATATTGAGCTATTGCCACACACAGGGAGCAGACCGAACACTCAAAGTAGCCTTGAGCTTTGTATCGCTATACACCAATAAGAGAAAGTTATGCTTGGCAAAGTTCTCCAGTGCACTTAGCGAAAGGCAGATGTGGCTTTGAACTGTGCAAAACTTTATTCACAGAATGTCCCATCATTGTTTTGAAAGATCAAGAATAAAAAAATATAACATTATTATATATATATATATATATATATATAGAATCTATATATAATTTGGAATAATACAATTCCGCAATACAGGAAGGCGATACAAACATCCACAACCTGTTTAGTACAAGTTAGCATTTAAAAATAACATAATCCGTTGCTGTTTCCACATAACCTTGGACACCTCGGAGTTTGAAAAAAAATCTAACTTATTCTTGCAAATAAACTTGTGGGGGGGGGGGTTGCATTCCAACTTCGGAAAGCCCTCTTGATGTTTGGCTCCATTTGGTACATACCAGGGGTTACTTGCCATGCGGGAGAGCAAGGTGCCATCAAGACCCCTTGGAAACATTTTATTTTAAGCAAAATTTATGAGGTCAGCACCTGCCATCAAAGTAAATTATGATAACGCTTAAGCTTGGCCCATTAGGCATTTATTCAGAACTATGTAGCACTCAACAAATCACAGACGGTCAAAATGGAATTTATGATGCCCGTCGCCCTCCGTGAATTACAGCTATAAACTTTCAATGCATTTGCCGCGCATTAAATGACACTGGTGTGACTTCAACATTTTTAGATCTTTAATGGTTGCCCTTTATGGTAATGGAAATTACTTGAGGGAGTCTATATGTAATGCTGTAAAACGCTGTAGACTTATATGGTAAGTCAGTCTTCTTTGATCATCTTACTAATAATAATATGCTGATTTTATTAAATTGGATGCAATTTTTGGTCATTATCATTAAAGCGCTTAATGTGAACAGATAAACAATTAAGCTTGAAGGTTTACAGTTGTAATTTGATCTATCTCTATATATTATCATTGACACAATCTAGATTTTAAATTTGTATGAATTTAATAGCAAAGTGTATAATTGTAAGTCCTATGACTGCTCACCATGTTTCACAAGTTTTTCACCATTTTAAACACGATTTGTTTTTAAAATGGTGTTTAAAATAGTTTTAGATGATGCATAGCATGTCAAATTATAGATTGTTAACTGCACAAAAGTTTTAATGTCAAACTACTTACATGAATCAAAGAAATATTCACAAGATTTCTGTTTCCATTCTGTTGCAATGCAATACACTGACATGAATAATCAGGCGTATGTTTAAACTTAGAAAGGAACATGCTACCAAACATAAATACATTCTGCCAACAAGCTTGTGTCTTTAGCGAGCAGCACCCTGCTTATGTGCCAAGAAAAACTTCTTAGGTTTGGATATTTATAGTGGCTTTGTGGGTTTCGATGCTGGTCACAGTGCAGTTATCTAAAGACTGATAAAGATGAAAAGATCATGAGGTAAACGTGCAGTGATTTCGCTGTTTTGCTCATCTGTTGTACCTAGTAGCGCTAAATACACCAGCAAAATAGTTTTGGCTCAAATGAGCATATGCATAATGTTATTGAAACATCCTTCTACCATTAAGCAAAGTCAAAAACAATTCCACTATAAGCACGTAAGTGGGTCAGATACTTCAAACGCATTGCGGTGATGCTTGTGAGTGAAACATCATACCAACAATGAACAGGCTCAGAGGAGCAGGCCATGCTAGATTAAAGTCTGAATGATGCTTAACCCTGGCCTCTGCTGAAATGAACGCGACTTTAGCTCTCTCTCACACACACACCCATACACCAGCACAAAGGCTTTGATCCACAGTAAAGTGGCTTTGATGGCTGAGGTACAGGAGCCTTGTGGAATCATCACAACCTCATCTAATCTTAGCGACAGATGCTTATTTGTACTAAACATCTTAGAGTTACAGCGTCTTACTCGGAGATACTTTATACATATGGGCCCTTGTCCAAAGATAATAGCATAGGCTTGATCAAATTTGGGTTTTGGTAAATTAGTGGCATGTATATTATTAAAAGGATATTGCGAAGTGTACTAAACTGTGCATATTTCTGTGTGCTGTTTATGCGATTTGTGTATTATTGTATGGGTCACTAGATCAGAGCATCTGCATGCTTTTCACAGACTATTTTGACCCATAAACAAGATCAACAACAAAAATCATTCTCCTTTTCTATCACAAATGAGATAGGGCTGAATAACTTTAGATCTTATGCTACCATTTTAAATGTTTAGGGCTGGTATTTATTCATTTGTTTATTGTGAAAACTTTCTTATGCTCACCAATGATGCATGTTTGTTAAAAATTACAGTAAAAACGCAATCTTGTGAAATATTACAACTCATTATAATATGCTGATATGGTGCTGAAGAAATATTTATTATTATTGTAATATAATATCATAGCTTATAGCTTATTAAAAGTTGAAAACAATCCAACAATATTTTTTGGAAACTATGATTAATTTTTTCAGGACTTTATGTCTTTTCTGTCACTTTTGATCAATTTAAAGAATCGTGCTGAATAAAAGTTTTAATTTCTTTAAAAACTGACTCCAAACTTTTCAACACTATTGCACAAAATTACATTCTTTTTTTATTTAAAAAAGAGGAAAGCACATATGCCATTCTATGTAACCATTAACGGATATTTGAATATATTGCTGTATTTTAGACACTGCACTCCAGATGTAATATTATCATTGTCTTAAATTCCCCAAATTATTTCAACTTATGACCCTCACTACCTGAAATACATCTCGGGAGTTTATCCAAAGGTCTGTGGAAACTAGATCCAAAATAAAAACCAACATCTTAAGATTTTTTTCCACTCTCTTTTCAACTTTCTTTTACTGCTTCCATTTGCAAGACAGAGGAATTATTTAGTTACTGTAAGTAAAATTTGCTCTAATTACCAAAACGTGTGGATGTTGGTGCTCTCGTGATTACATGATGACACACACACATCAACACAGGCTATTAAACCGCTTGTCTTACGACAGTATATGAAACAGAATCATCAATCTTCATAATGGAAAGAACTGTATATTTTGTTATGTCAAAAAGTAAGGCTAAAATAAACCATTCAACTCCTGAAATCTAATGAACGTTACACCAGCCACTTTACTCAGCTTTCAGGGCATTTATTGAAACTTTAACTGTTGTGTTTCTGTGACATTGGCAAACATTTAACAAAACAAAAATCTAAGAGAAATTACATAATTACATAAATCACGGATGTGTCATTATTTCAGAGTAAAGACTGATCCATCACTCTGTGTGTGTGTGTGTGTGTGTGTGTGTGTGTGTGTGTGTGTGTGTGTGTGTGTGTGTGTGTGTGTGTGTGTGTGTGTGTGTGTGTGTGTGTGTGTGTGTGTGTGTGTGTGTTAATCTCCTTTATCCTAGCATCAGGGCAGGGCGTGTCTCCCTGTCTCCAGTAATAGGCAGCAATGAGAAGCTTGAGTAAACACAATCAATGAGAAACAGTACAGCACACACAGGCAAGATACACACTCTGACAAACATGAACACACATATGAACACCCTTCACTCTACCTCCCGCCACCCACTGCACCGTCCACAGCCACTTCCACTGCCATATTGCAACTATCGATCGGCAAAAACTACCCAGCCCAAATAAATGATTGTAGTCGCTATCATCAGTTTAGAGTTAGACCTAAAATAAAACCTGCACCGTCGGAGAGCGACTGTCCCCCCCTCACGCTTTCTTTGATGATTTCCGATTACAATGTCTTCATCCATTATTGATGAAGTTAAAGTAGTGGCATGCTGAATGTGTTGCATAGGAGATTTGGGGCTAATCCAGCAGAAAACAGGCACAGGCACATAATGAAGAAAAAAAGGCACAAATGTCAACAGTTTCACATAGGGACTGGATTAAGCAACCCCCCACAAAGAGACCGTCTCTCTCTACCCTTCATACACAAACACTCACACTATGTTTCACCCAAGGATTAACGCACAATCAAATAGTAAACTTGAGCTGATTTGTGTGTCCCAGAGTACCTCTGGAGGAACCAGGATGAACGTAACACACAATATTCTCAGCATCAATGTAAAAGCACAAAAGATGTTTGCATTGTCAATATTGATAATATGACCTTTCCTTTTCACTTTACGTCTCTCTCAGTCACAGTGGACTAATTAAACACTAAGCTGACTCTAGTGGAGGCGTGTGATGCACCTGAGCAGTTGTTGTCAATGGTTCAGTAACCATCTGATCTCTTTTGCTGATGACCGGGCGCTGGCGTCCATCATGTTTGTCTCATTACCTCCATTTCATTCTTGGACAATTTTCCCTCCGGCAACCCAGGGGCATCACCGCAGCTAACCACTCTCACTCGCTCACTCCAGCTGTTTATTGATCCCCCTGCATCAGTAATTAACACTGTGCACTCAAATTTTCATTTTCAACTCATATTTCAAAAAAGATACATAAGCAACTTGTCATATATAATTATAGAGAATTTTGACATTATTATAGAAAATGTAATTTATATAAATTCCATCCTTTTTAATATAATTTTATATGTGTTATAAAAATTGGAAGAAAAAATATTTTGTATTTAACCTGAAGTAATGCTGCCTTATCCATTGCACTAAACTAAAAGATATTAAATCATTTAACATTGAAAACCACATTACATCAGTGAAAGTTTTTGCTACCGTGGTAAATGAGATGTTAATAGCATATCGGCCCAAGACAAACAGTTGAGTGTTTTTTAAATATATACTACTGCGTTTCTGGGTTCAGAGTGTGTGTGTGTGTGTGTGTGTGTGTGTGTGTGTGTGTGTGTGTGTGGGTACTGACTCCAACTACTTGCCATATTTGTCCTTCATAGGCCTGGTCATGACAGTAAATGTTAACCACAGTGCATATGTATGCAATGGCATTGTATGTGTTCCAGAATATTCTCACGGTCTGGACGCTAGTTTTGAAACCCAGTCATTTCAGGAAATGTAGGCAGTAAGGCTAATGTTAGCTAATCTTACAAATCAACCTGGCAAATGGAAATTAACATTGTCTTTTTTAGGCACTCCTTTCTAACGAACAGTAGTCATGGTGAAGAAATTAAACCCACGGTAAAGTATCCTTTCATGGTAATTCTGCTGGTCTAACATATTAGCCGTACATTAACTTATTTGTTTAATGGTTTGTGGCTTTATGTGCACTACTTTGACAAGAAACACTGGAAATATAGTAAAAACACTGCATGCGTGAAGACAGTAGTGTGTGACAGCCACTGTTTACAGTAATAGTTTGAATATAATCTATGAAGCAGCATTGTGATTATAATCTGGGTTACATCAATAATCTGTCAAACTTTAGCAGTTCTGGTTGAGCAAACAGAGCTTCTTGTGTGTTGAATGGCATTATAATGAAACATACAATTATTTCCTGTGCCCACAGCCTGACAAACTAAGTCTTATTTAATTGATTCCTCGTGTGAAACTCAGTTCACCCTTAATGAATCCAAACTGAACAAAAGCAAAAATTATTTGTTATGCTGAAGCAATTACCCAGCATGTCAGAGGGTCTAAACTGTGATAGAAATGGATCTTTCGCACCTTCTGTCTTTTGCCAGTATAGTCAAATCATTGCACTGTAGCAAGAAATGTGTTGAAAACCAAGACATTCTCATTTTAGTTAAATAATTGTTTTATGGGGGCATGAGAAATAATCTGCCAGCCATTTTATATTGTTACTAAAATAAACAATAACTGACACCAAATACTGAACTCTCAAAAGATGAATCATCCATGTAAATCCAGTGCAATGCAATACACTACAATACCTTTACTGATCCAATAGTATCCATAGAAATACTGACCAATATGTTTTGTGATTGTCATTTTAACTAATAATCTGAAGTGTGTCATCTATTAGGCAATTAATGCATATTAACGAGTTCACCTTTACATTGAACTTGATATCCAGTCATAGACATACTCTATTTGTTTCTCTGTTTCCAGGAATTACACAAACTTCAGTCTGGATCCAAGCCTTAAATGATCCGAGATGACCGAACACCTGAGAAGAGATGATGCCAACCCCTCAGACAATATACAGAATTAACCAAATTTTGCCATAAGCTAAATATATGACGTTTCTGCAATATATATATATATATATATATATATATGTAGAAACTTAAGTTCTGTAAAGCTGCTTTGCAACGATTGTTTCTTGAAAAGCGCTATACAACTAATCTTGAATTGAATTTATATGCATTTAATTTTATTTATTTGTTGTATATGATACACAACACATCACTGTCTTATCATGGAGAGTTGTATGTGGCTGTAAAGTCTTTGAACAGAGTTTTGCTCGGGTCATTTCAGCCCACACATCAGAGCCCTGTACGATGTTCTTTCAAGTGTCCTTCTACGACGCCAAAGATGACAACAGCGAATCGATAACGAGGCAGAAATGAAAAGAAGCCGCCGGTCTGCCCCCGAGGCATGAAGATCTTCGAGCGACCCCTTTTTCTGAACTTTAGGCATTCCTTTGCAGGCTTTTTCAGCGTGAGAAAGCAAAGGCTCCAGCTGCTGCCAGATGAAGGTAAGAGCGATGCAAGGACGCGTCTCTCTCTCTCTCTCTCTCTCTCTCTCTCCCACAGAAGCGCTGTTCGGATGAGACGGACGTGATTGACATTCACTCAAAAAATATATAAGGCTTCTTCAATGGTTCTTTAACGCAGGCTAGGTTTAGAATCGTATCAATTATTTTGGCTGTATAAGCTGTAGGCTATATGGTTTTTCGGCGACTAAAAAGCTATGGATATAATTATGTATCTATATAATCTAATTTAGTGATATTTATATCACGCAATAGATTATTTTATAAAGAAAAGAATAAAAGGTAGCCTGTTTGTGAAACCATCAGGGTTGGAAAATAAAAAAGGTAGATATACAGAAACGAGGTCTGTGGTTGATAAATACTTTCCTCATTAATTCGTACTTAAAAAATGTAAAAAAAAATATTGGGAAAAACAAACACTTAAGTATTTTGAAGAAACGATTTAAATACACTTCGCTTACGGATGATGATGATGTGGACGGCGATGAGATCGGGTTATTTATTTGCAACAACAAAAATATGCTTACTTTAGTTTTGTTTGATATATTTGTATCAGGTAATTGCGGAAGATAATAACAACAATCCGCGTGCAGAATTATAGATAAACATGCATGTCATTTTAGGCTCCCAGGCCTATTAAAGCTGTGACAGAGCGAGTGGGGTATTCCAGCACAGGGCTTGGGAATTCCCCCATGGCCGAGCGCATTAATTACTTGCTTAATGGGTGTATGACCCACAATGTAAAAAACGGATTAGGCGCGTGAAACCTCCGTCCGGTCTGCTTTGCTCGCGTGAGATTCGGATGAAAATCAGCCCGGTGCACGCGGATCTTTAAAGATCATTTGCATCCAAGCCAGCTGTTCACTTCATTCCTGACCGACACAGTCTAAGCACACACACTTTTCAGGCTATTTTAGATTACAGCAATGTTTTAGTTAAAATGTAAATAAAAATAAAATAAATTAATAATCAAATTAAAACTGCTCCGTTTGTTGTCAGCCGATGATTACCATCATCACATTCTGCAAATAGGCATTTTCAGTTTTGTATTAATCAGACTGTCCAGACTACCTGTGTTACATTATATTATGGACTCCATGCAATAATCAAAATACCCTAATAATATAGGCCTATAAATATTTAGTTCAATTCTGGTCGCCAGAGTTTTATAATAGAATTCGATATAAACAATAAAAAAATTGTATATAAATAAAACGTATATTTAAAAATAGGCCTATTTATTATAATAATAGGAAGGCAATACTAGTTTAACTTATGTTTATTTCAAAGCGTTTTATTTTTGGATTTCTTTATGTCATTCGATATTTCTGTTACTTAATAACATAAGAAGAAATTAACTTAGTTTTCTTTGAGTGGCCGTTTTAATTGCAGCTAAGTATCCTAAATAAATACCTTGATTTGATCAATATTCAGCCATGAGTGTTTTCGCGTTCGTCAGGTTAAATTTGCTGGTTGAATTAACGTATTACCGTGTTTTAATGGCTAATTTGTTGCCTAATTTAGCATCACAAAGTTCACCCCTCACACACACTCGACGTGTTGGTTGTGCATACAAACACACCCACTGTGGCACGCATGCACACGCACGCGCTTCTACACACAAACTCTCACTCACGCCCACGCGCTGACAGTCAAAGCTCGTGAGAGGGGGAAATGCACCACTCTGCGTCTTTCTGCGGAAAAAGTTGCAGTCGTGGAGGCTCTGCGGAAAATATGAGTTACTAAAGCAACTTCTGAGTTTGTAGCTAAGACACCCTGGGTTGAAGGTAGCATATGCCTGTTTTCGCGTTCTTTGAAAGAACCCAGATATACCCCTAATCGTTTTCATTGAGGAAGAAGAGGTTACGCTGGTTTTGGACCTGGTAGCAACAGTGTAAGCAACCGGACAACATCAAGGGCAAAGATAAACTTGTTCAGAGGTGTGGAATTTATCTTTTTTTTAAGAAAAAGAAAATCAAGACTGGCACGGCTGCAAAGCGCCGCTTTTCAACAACCCCTGGTGAGTGCACATGACACCCTATCTTGAATGTGAGATAATGCAAGTGAAGGAATTCGTTCCAGCTCTGGGTTGCCAGCCACGGGTGAACTTCAGCTTCAGTGTAGTTAGATGGAGAGGCACGATAAGTGATGCTCTGGCAGGTCTCACCTTGACTTTGCAGTGTATTATAATATATCGTTAACACTGAGAGACAAACGGGACTAGGACAACTTAATAGTTATAGCGTGTAATTTACATTAACACATATATTATTGGTTATCATAAGCAGAAATAAATCGTGCTAACAAAATGTGCTTTCACAACAAGCAAACAACCTTGCAAATACTGTTTTTAAATGCTTTTTAAATACTCTTAGCAACATTTCTAAAAAAATGTATTTTTGTTGTAACATTTGCGATGAAACGGGTAGGCTAATTAAATTCAGATTTAATTATTGAATAATGTGATATTCAATAATAAGATAATATTAAATAATTATATGATCTAAATTTACATTTATGCAAACACAGGTCATTTTGAAGGCGCTCTTGTCTTGTAGCGAATTATTTCTGTAAACTAATACAGTAGTGAGATTGTATTAGTTTATATACCAATACATCAAGTATAATTAAATGTAGCAGAAGAAATAATCACACTCACAAGTAAACTGAAGTAAATCACGATTAATACATCTTTATAGGCCCGCAAGACTCTGAGAATATTATAATACTATCCTTACTATTAGCCTGCGTTTAAACAATGTTACGAGTTTAAAATGACAAAGAAAAGAAAAGCAAATGAAAGAAAAGAAAAGAAAAGAAAAATATTTTCCCACAATTAATCATCAGAACAAAATTAGCTAAGAATACCATCTTATTAGTAGTGGCCTATGTTTTGATGTTATTGTGTAGACACATTTTTAAATAGACTAAATCAAATACAAAACAACTAATATGTTACAAAAATCTAAACACGTTTTTTTGTACATACATATTTTCATCTGTTGATTGATGAACTTGCGTTGATGTAGTCCGTGTTATAATCTTGTGCACTTATGTCATGTTTTGTTTCTTACCTTTTCCTGTTTGAAAATGACCTTGTCAGAGTGCATATTTAACATGACATTTGTATTGAATTCACATAAAACAATACAAAAAAATCTATAATAAAAAACTAATGAGTTACCAATATAAGTAGCCCAAATCAAAACGGAACGGATGCCATGAACACGCTCAGCTAAGGAAAGCCAACTTTAATTGGCCTTTAATTTCACAGCCTACTTTGTTTGGAAAATTATTTAGACAATCAATTCGAATAATTTCATAACTTCATACTAGCATCTCAAAATCGTATTTAGATGAATGACTTTCGCCCTCACACGAATTGCATATTACGCGGCACACATATACAAAGAAACGCACACGAATTTAATTTCCAGAGTCGCAAGCCTTTGACTAAAGGCACAGATGCGAGGCAGGTGATATAAGGGGAGGGCTAAAGTAACGCGTTGCATTCGGAGAGAGAGAAATGGAGAGGGAAAACGGTTAACAGCAGGATTGCATGCAAATTTCCGACTGAAATTATCATAAACAAACAGCTGAAGCCTGGGCTAATAAAGGCCCATCTGTGTTACTTCATATCGGGTTAGTATAGAGCTGCGATAATGAATTTTGTAATATCCAACCGACAGACATCTCAATCAGACACTAATCCCCTGATTTTACCGCGGAATCACTCAACTTCTTGCGCTCAAACTCTCTTTCTCTCACTGACACACACACGCGGTGCATGGTCTCTCCTCTTTGTGCGTTTGGAGACACGGGTCTTAATTAGGAAGGACTCGAGCAAGCGCTAAGGGATTTCAAAACAAATGATGAGGAATGTGCACATCCCATTACAGACAGGAACTATCCAATATATGACAATGGATTTGAAATATATCATCACTGAGTGGCCCATCCGGTCACCCAAAACGTCCAACTAAACATTCTCAAACAGAAGTTGGCCTGCACATATGACTATTACCGACATAATATCAACACTTTAATAAAATATCAAATAAACATTTCTCTTTTTTTCACAGGTGCTCAACGTATAATCTAACAAATGGACTCCCACTGCCGCAAACTTGCATCGACGTGTGCTCAATTAGGTAAGAAGATCTTGGTGAATGACAAGCCCCCCCCCTCCTTGTTAAATCCCCAGAGAAGATCTGGATTCATTAATGTCCTTGGTTGGTTTAATCAAACGTCTCAACGTTGTCTGGCCTAGATAAAATACTAATCACAGCTAGAAAAACTGGTCTGTGTAAAAGTAAGGCGTTTGTAGACTATTCCTTCGGTGTTTGACGTATTACTGGTTATAAGGAAAGCGGAATCATTAGACGTTTATAGTCAAAGATGGACATCTGGTGGTAGGACAGGATCATACATGGATATGATCGACGTTATGATCCCCCGTAGCAGCTCATTCAGAGGAATTTAGAGTTTTAAAGCAAAGTCTGTGTGATTTTAGAGGTTTATGATCTCTAAAATATCTTGAATTTGTTCAAATAAAATACTATTCGATAATTCAAAATGTGTGGTTAAGTTATCATGTGCGTCCCCAATGAAAAGATGTAAAATCGTGGCAAATCAAACAATACAAATTAGATATATTTTAAATTATAATTCAGTATGATAGAGTGTAGAAGGTAGACTAAGCGCAAAACATATAAAATTAAACTATTTTCTCCAGTAAATTATAATTTGGCTCACAAGGACAATTTGAACAGAAACGTAAAAAGACTAAATTAAAACTGTAAGGGGAAAACTGCCCAGGCTACAAAAAGGCTGGTACTTAATGTGTGGCTGGTCTCCATATCATCTGGTATCTTCATTAAGCTAATTAAAGCAAACTAAGAACAAATCATAACACTTATTTAGCCGCATTAGTCCGTTTGTCATTATATCTAATTTCCCATTGTCATTTAACATTGGCAATGAACTGATACAGATAGCCTAATGCAGAAAAGAGGAAAAGGTGAGCATAAAGTGCAAACAGCAAGAGCTAGGAAAAGATTTTGGAGAGACTTGATTACCGACAATCTCGTCTCCTCTGCAGTAATATATGCAGCGCTTGTTAGATAGACTCAGGGGAAAAGTAAATGTGTAATGAAAGCCTCCTCGTGAGGAGGAATAAACTAATGGAAGAATCTAATGTCCTCTTAATCCTATGGAAAAGGCTTTGTCGTCTCCCTTATATTGACTGAATTGGTAATTAATGGCTCTGTGGTGCGCCATGGCCAATAATCCACAGCAGGCATTGAGAGCGCTCTGCAGCATTTTGAGGGTCCAAAATACACACAGAGCAATAATCTAGTCCACATCTATCAGTGCGTTTAACAAGAATCGAGCTCTGCAACTTTTGCCTATATGGAATTTTAATGCGCACAATAAATATTTCTGCGCGTAAAGCATATTCATATTACATTTGAGTCTGTCTAAGTTCAAGAATAATCATGAAATTAATTTAACTTTTTGCATATTTAATATACATTCATATATATTTTATTTTCAAAATAAATACAATAAAACTGAATGGCAAGTATGAGAAAATAGACCGAAACCTGATCTTTAATAACGCGCAGTGTCTGGGCGCAAATGCATTGAACGCGAGGTCACATTCTCATACAAAAAGACCTGTACATACAAGATTTGTCGGTTCCAGGATCATATATTATGCCATAAATTAATATCCAGTACCAAGAGCGTGAGCGGAATCAAAGTCAGAGATCGAGATGGTCGGGTCATTTTCATAAGCGCCTGACTGCATTTCCACTTTTCTCCGTTTTTTCCTCACTTGGTATGTTTGACATTACAGGTGATTTCTCAGGACAAACAGGGAAACACAAAAGAGTTCGTTAGCTCATTTAGTTACTCTAATTTGCTCACTTATTGAGTTAGCTGCAATCAGTTGCTTGCTACAATGAAATCGGGTTGGCCGCTTCTTCTTTTGTTGATTTCTTTTTTATATATTACCCATTTACTGTGATATTTTTATTTGAATGACAACTAAATTATCACCAGAACTCTAAATTAAATCCAACTTGGAAAATCATTTTTCTCCCGTTATTTTATAATTTAACTAATCTATTTAAAAAAAACTTTAAATCATAATTAATAAAAATTATAAATATGCTAATTTAAAATTAATTAGGACCAATGCAATTGTTTTTATTAAAAAAATAGCAATGCAGTTATTAAACGTATGTAAATTATTGCAATGTTATGAAGGAATTTGAGACAAAAAGCTGAAGAAGCTTGAAGTAATTAAAGATGCCCATAAGCAAATGAGCGCCTTATCAGATTAAATGCATAAGCTACTCAGAAAAGCAAAGTGGGTACTCTCTCTGCCCGAAATAATCACGGACACGAGGCGCACAAATGTGCACAAAGTGCTTTCAGTCCCTAAATTAAATTGTAAAACTAATGTAAGCAGGAATAAAGTCCAAAATAAATATGTTTCTGATTTTATTCCTGTTTCTTTTATAGGCCTACAGTTAGGCCTATTATTTATAATAGGAATACATTACCTAACACTCTAAGACTGAGTTTATTTGTTACAAATGAATTTGTAACGCGGTCTTTGATACCCTGTCAACTCATTGTTGCGGAGAATCCAATTAACGTGACAAAAGCGGAACTTTCATTCAGAAATGAGCATCTTCGAGAGCGCCATACGTTTTCGTGTTTAGTTGTGGCATTTGCTGAGCTTATTTTACTTTGACAGAAATCTATAATGTTAATAAAACGTTGTTTTTATAATCCTACACAGAAAAAAGTTCAGGTGTGCTAGGCTATGAGAAATGTCTTTAACACCTTTCGCTTTCTCGGAAGCCACTAGTGAATGCACAGCCTCTCTTTATTTACATGCTCTTTAAAGAAAAAAAGGCTGCATTTTCTAATTTCTTAGGGCCGTTTTTTAGTCGGTTAGCCATAAAATCTGTCAAGCATAGGCTGTAATGTTCCGTCAGGTTGTGGGCGGAGTCTGTGTGACGTCAGGACGCATAGAGCAGCTCGGTTGGACGGAGAGAAGGACAGCTGAAATGAAGAGCGAGCGCTGTGGTGTGCTGGAGTGTGTGTGTGTATGCAAGTGGATATAATATCACATACCTGTGCCTGTCACTCTGGCTCTCCTCGTAGCTCTCGGCTGAAACCGAGATATCTTTTACCCAGTCGAAACGAAAAAAAAAACTTAAACTTTCTTCAGCACTGGGTTTATTGCATTACGCTAACAGCCGTTTGAGGAGTGTCGCTTTGAATGGTTTAAGTGAGAACGGAGCACTGACAACGCTTGCCGATACTTCACTACTGGACACATTCATTTGTTTTATTTATTTATTTCTACATGTGTGACCTTCGCTGAGGAAGTTATATCTGCTTGCGAACCGTCCGTAAATCGCTTGTGTTATTCATGACCTCTATGAAGGATCCGTTGAGTTTGGACCACCATCACCACATTACCGGGAGCAAACACACGATGGCCTCTAGCCTGCAACCGCTCCAGCGGTCTGTGGACTCTAAACACAGGCTGGAGGTTCACACGGTTTCAGACACCTCCAGCCCAGAGTCCGTAGGTAAGCCATGGTCCTCTGGAGGGATTTTTAACTGGAGTGTTTTCGGGTTGGTGCCAGTTATCATTAGGTATACTGCCTGTGAAAAGAAACGGTTTAAAACTTCTCCCTCAATTTGAAAACAGCAGGTTACTGTGTGAGGCATGCAAATATATAAAGACATGGAGCTGGCAGTTAGTTGATGCATAGGGCTATTGAAGTAGGCTACATAAGTCATGCCATTTGACAGGGCTTTATTTACTTAAATTGTGTGTGAAAATGTGGGCTTCTCGCAAATGTTTACACTGCGGCATTGCGTTTTGTATGGAATAATGCAAACATTCTGCACCGTTCTTTTTTCGTATAACGAGAAAGACTTGCGTTCTTTGTGGGTAAAATATTTTTAAACCTTGATTTTAGAACATTTGCGACTGGATTTTTACAGGTATTATTAGCTTTGCAAGAAATTATTGTTGAACATTAGCGGTTGATAAAAAGTTTAGTTCAGGAACATCATTAATTAATTTAGACCGTTACGTTGTTACCAGGGAACCTATACTTGTTACTATGATGTCTAATATTTTCAATTCAATAAAACGGAATTAGATTTATCACCCCCACACAGACTTCTCCAATGTGTCCAAACAGAGCCTGAAGCTTAAAAAGTGTTCCTCTTGGATTAAACATTTATTTAAAAATACTGATTACTTTGCATTGCAGAGAAAGAGAAGGGACAGAGTAAAAACGAAGATTCGACTGATGACCCATCGAAAAAGAAGAGACAGAGGCGGCAACGAACGCATTTTACTAGCCAACAGCTCCAAGAACTGGAGGCCACTTTTCAGCGGAATCGCTATCCGGACATGTCCACCAGAGAGGAGATCGCTGTGTGGACTAATTTAACAGAGGCCAGAGTCCGAGTAAGTTTGATAAATGGCATTTTAATATGTGATAAAGCCCTATTTATTTTGGAACCAAATCCACAATTCAAGTTTAAAATTATATATTTTAAATAGCACTAGGCTTTAAAAAGTAGGCTAATAAAATTGTGTATATCCTATACAAGCTTTCAATAGGCCAACTTATTTTTTTTTTTTTTTTTTACAAATTAATGATTATTATTCATTATATAATAATAAAAGAATTGAACTTATTAGTACTGTTTTAGAATTATAGTGTTTATTTAAACGTATTTGTTCATACATAGGACGCAATAAAGCCTTTTATATTTAACTATTAGTGCGGCTACCATCTAAAATTGCGTGATGTTAGCTTTAGGTTACATGCTGAATATGGGTTTATTTAATCATTTAAATATAAATCTGTCACTGTTTGGTTAGAGGCTAATTATGGGTGAGTAAAATAGTTTGCAATCAACACAAGTGACGCCCTAACGATGACAGACCTTGATGGAGTCACACAGTCGCCTTTTAAGAGGTGTAAAGCTTGTATTTTGTGATTGTCATTCTCGTGTTGTATATACTTAAGGTTAGTGTGTCTCCGCCTGCTTTGGGAGAATACACATGTGAAGCGTCGGGCGGCCCATTGACCGCTATAAGACTGGATGTGTATTGGGATTCCCGGGATCAGACAAGATTCCGGGTGACTGATAAAAGCGATTTAATTAGGGATCCTAACTGAATTTGACACCACCACCACCCATATCATTTAGGCCTATCTACCAAAAACAAACCGAGCAGCCCGCGGTGACAGCAATTCTATAAGCGTCAGTTTAATTGTTCCCATTGTGTCAGGAAATAATAATTATGAAGTCTAATAAGGAATCTAAATTATTGTCTGCATTTTTTTGCAGGTGTGGTTCAAGAATCGACGGGCAAAATGGAGAAAAAGGGAAAGGAACCAACAGACAGAGTTGTGTAAAAACGGTTTCGGCCCTCAATTCAACGGACTTATGCAGCCCTACGAAGACATGTATCCCAGCTACACGTACAACAACTGGGCTGCAAAGGGGCTCACGTCGGCCTCTCTGTCTACCAAAAGCTTCCCCTTTTTCAATTCCATGAACGTCAATCCGCTGTCGTCCCAGGCCATGTTCTCCCCACCTAACTCAATCTCTTCAATGAGCATGACCTCCAGTATGGTTCCGTCTGCTGTCACCGGCATGCCCGGATCAAGCTTAAACAGCCTCAATAACTTGAATAACCTCAGCAACCCCTCTCTAAATTCGGGGGTCCCCACGGCGGCGTGCCCTTACGCCCCACCGACACCTCCGTATGTTTACCGGGACACTTGTAACAGTCTTGCCAGTCTGAGACTGAAAGCCAAGCAGCACTCGAGTTTTGGATACGCGAGCGTGCAGAATCCGGCCTCCAATCTCAGCGCTTGCCAGTACGCAGTGGATAGACCGGTGTAAGAGACGATTGTAGAATTTACAATCCCGAATCCCAGGAACGAGAGACTATACTTATTGTTTCAAGGGCACTAGAAGAATAAACCACTGAAACGCGTCCAATCCTGTGATGGAATATCAAACGGGAACGGAAGGCAAAATGCGCCATTTCTAATAAGATTTGTTCTCTACACTAGCAAGTGCACACTAGCCAGTGAAGAGTTTAGGATACCAGAATATTTAAAAAAGCTCGTTTATTTTGACTTTTCAACTTTTGGACAGTAATTGACTGAACGGTTGTATATAGGCTATACATGTATCTTAAAATCATCTCCAATTTGTAGAGGCGAAAGCTCTAACTCTTAAGCATTTTCGAGAATTCAGTTTAACACAGCATGTGGAAAGCGTACAGGAATCACGTCTTGCTTGCGATCAAAGGAATGTACATACTAAACGCACCAGTCGTGTGTGATATTATAAATTTATTATTAAATGTCTGTGTGAATATAGATCTAGAATAGCAACCCTGGGTAATAATACGCAAATGTTTCTGCGAAATGAACTTGGTTTTTGCTCTGTGTATAATATTTGGTACGGATTTTTTTGTTTCGTTTTTTCAACATCCCAAAAATAAACTATTGTGTTTTATTTAATGGAAGTAAATATATTGTTCTAAACCATTTCAAAACGTTTTCTTCACAATTATTTCATGCTCACGTATGTAGCACACATCTGTTTCTTTGTGGCATTCTAAGGTTTAGAGAGAGAGGGAAGGAAAACGTATCTAATACACATCAACATGACATGAGAAGTCCGGTGAAGAGGGCGAGATGTCCCGAGCAGATTAGGGGTCGAATATACAAGACTGACTGGAGGCTGGGTCTCCAGTGATCACCGATGCTTGAAATAACATTGCAATAAGATCGGGGCAGGCTGGACCACACATCACTGAGCCATGTGCCAGCTGAACTCCTTTAAAAAAAATATAATATATGATGTGATACACGATGGTCCTGTATTAAGCTAATCAGATCGTGATTATCGTGAAATAAAGAATGGAAAGAGGATTAAGGACGATGTCTCGTGCCCCTGATACAATATAACTGCTATTTTATAGTGACTCGTGAGGTTATTTAAATCCAATTTAACAAGAACGTATTCTCTTTCCCTGGAAATATGTACACTGTTACTATTGTTAGGCCTTGTCTGTTATATCACTAACTTCACTGATGCATAATATAGCAAATAAAGTTGGTATAGCAAATAAAATACCTCTAAAGCACATTGAATCTCATTTATAGAAGAGCGATCAAAACAAAGGGAGGTGTGCAACAGACAGGCGTGTGTGTGAGTGTGTTTCTATCCATGAAAGTCAAGTCACAGCGCGTACAGATCCCAATGACTGAACATTTACTTTGGGTACAACACAAGCGAGTTGTTTAACATGAAGGCTCTCGTATAGTGATGATTAATGAGGCAGACAGAACAAGGGTGGAGTGGAGGAAATTGTAAAACTGAATGCTACTATTTAATATAAAGACAATAAATATTGCAGTTGAATGAAAAGTAAAACGCCTTTGCTAATTTATAGCGTCTGCTTAAAACAACAAACGCTTGACTAAAATCTACAGATCATAAATCACCCATTTTCAGGTGTACACATTCCTAATTATCTCAGTGAAGAGCTCTCAATCTAACCAGGCCTAAATTATTCATTCCCAGCGACATGACGGTCTGGGGTCCCAATACACATCTCAATAAACACTGTGAGCGGGGGGCCCACGGGAGCAATACAGAGCAGATCCAGAGAGGGACCCTTCAGTCGGCCTAAACACAGCCGGGAAAGCTGTTCTCTTTATTCTCTAGAAGACTGCATACAGGTAGGGCAAATGAATGCGCATTATCAGCTGAAAACCACAAACATGTCCTTGCATGACGAAGAGAAGCGCCAAAAGTTTGCGTTCATATGTAACTCGCGTTTTCTTTGGGCTTCTTTGCCGTGCTCGTGGTTATTTTATGTGCCGACATAAATACGCTACTTGGACAACTTTAGTCGTTTCTCTTTGGGAAAATATAGCCTATTTAAAATATTTAATCACCTAGGCCTATTCCCTGACGCGGACTATTCATTTGATCGCATTTTGAATTGTTTGTTGTCTGAAATGGTAGGTTTATGTATATAAGATATAATGCTGAAGCTGAAAACTATAGCCTACGCTACGTTTAAATGTGAAATGATTGAATATAATTCCTATATTTTTCTTTTCAAAATGACCATAGGCGAAACTCTTAATGGTCTTTTCTAATGTAGGCTATTTACCTCACTTTGATTCTCTGACTATTGTAAAATCTGTTAGATAATATTGGTATCATTGATAATTGAATAACACCTAAACTAATTTTAACTGCCTTCACAAATTTCGTTAAATCCCTCATACTCTCTGAAATCCAGCAAGGTGTAGCTAATAATTATGGAGTACAGTCAAATGCTCACAATTTAAGTTCTAATACAGTCGTGAGTGTGAACGGATGGGAAAACTGAAATGTTTACTTAATATCAGCAACAATTATTTAATTGTTGTTGGTTGGTGAAGAAAATATGTTAAAATATCTGTAATAGGCCTACGTGAAATATTTTTCGAAAATTACAAATATGTCCTTTTATGCCCATGTTTGGTTGTAGTGATACGGTAAACATGTTTAAATTTGCTCTTATTTTCCAAATTAGTCTGCTGGTCAGCCAGTTTTTTTTTATGTTCGGACATAATTACATTATGTTTTTTTTATGTTCGCTGCAGTCGTCGCTGCATGAGTAGTCTATATAGTGATGAACTGAACTGCAATGTTGTTACCACCACATTTTGGCAAAAGCACAGATTGTCCAATCAGATTGAAGCGATTTAAGCGCAAGGTCGGGGTGAGATGACCTCGCACATTCTCGCGCTTACTTCGTTCTCCACGAAAAACAACACCGACTGACCTGCAACACATTCAGAATTATATTTGCACACCAAGTAATACAATATTTAGGCTACTTCATATCTTTTTGCCCCATTACAAATCAGCATTATAACAACTACAAACGTATTTCTAAGAGATAGAACAATATTGGACATGCCAGCTAATCAGCTGACATTTGGCTATTTTGAGATGATTATTGGCACTGTCCAAAAACAGGTGTCCACATGGCTAATTAATGTAAAGGTTATGTGTCAGTTCCTAAATCCACTGACAGCCATGTCATTCAATGAACTTTCCATGTCCTTTTTCCGTAAAACATTAGCATTAGGCCAATAACAGCATTATTTCAGCTATTAGCCACCATGCTTTCTCTACTGGCACTAGCCATTGGAAACAAGTACAAAGCTACTCTCTTGCACAAGAATAACAAAGTTATTTAAGAGTAGGATGCCTCATTCAATAGGTTCTGAAATGCATCTCTCTGTTGTCTATTAAATCATGCTAATGCATTTGGGGAAAATGTGCACAGGCCAGCTGGTACTGACCCAGAATGACTCCGTAGATCCTCCAGTCATTATATGTGAGGACCCACTGACTGAGATGGAGGTTTTTTAAAGAGTGAGCAAACATCAGATGCGGGTGAGCTTGAATTGTTGGAGAGAATGTATGTGAGGATTATGGGTGTGGAGGTGTGTATGGAAAACTTTGCATGTGTCACTGCCTTTAGTTAAAGGGATAGTTCAACCAAAAATGAAAATTCTGTCATTTACTCATCATATAATGTCATTCCAAACATGTATGCTTTTCTTTCTTCCGTGGTACACAAAAGAAGACATTTTAAAGAAAATTTCAGCTGTTTTTGTCTGTACAACGAAAGAGGTCCAAAAACACTGGGTCCCACTGTCTTTCATTGTAAAGGAGAAGACATTGAGAGAGAAAGAGAGAGATTTCAAAATACCTCCTTTTGTTTCCCAATGAATAAAAACTCTCCAACAGTTTTGGAACAACATGAGGGTGAATACATTTTTGGGGGGGGGGGGGGGTGAACTACTCCTTTAAGATCAGACCATTCTCTGAAAAAAAGTCATGATTATATGCTGTCTATGTGTCTGTACTATGTGTCTGTACCTGTGCCTCTTCTCTCTCGTTTACGTTCTTTGTTTGCATATCTCTGTTCTTTTCTGTTTGGAAAAGTAGCTGGCATTTTACTAACATGCATATATGTTGTGCTTGTGTTGCTCAAAGTGTGTGTCTACCTTTCTTAGGATGTGCCAGAGCTTGTGTGTATCCGTGTGTATATCCTATCCTTTGACATGCTTGAGTGTTTTTTTTTGTGTATTCGGGTGTGTGTGTCTGACACGGCCCTGCCTTTGATGAGCTGAGTGTGACGCTGGGACGGCCTCTTTGGCCGCAGGCGTGTGCTAGTGTGGGAGCGTGTGAACGAGTAAACTTCCATGACTCAGACACTTCCTGCTTTCTCAACTTATATTAAAAAGAAACATCTTAAATGTTTTGACTCGAAAATCGATTTGGAATTCCACCCAGCGAGTACCGTGAAATCACAGATGCACGGATGTGTGTGGAATTAACAAAGATAGTATCAGTGAAGATGCCTAACCGCAACATTTCTCTATTGTTTTGCAGTGGGAAGCGAGTAACGGAGGACTGATGATGTAACGCAATGCTTAAATAAAGCCTATAAGCTGTCCAGACTGCGAGAAGCTTTTAATTTTGGATGCAGAGAGATACAGAATATTTCCCAAAATAACAGCTGTGATTGTGTTTTAGTAATATTGTGAGGATGTAAAGCATGTTGATATGCTGCATGCACAAATACGTGCAAAAGTCTGAAAATAAATGTAATTCTTAAATATTGATTTGTGTGAATTGTCTTAATGTGTTATTTTAGAGATTAGCATTACTAGTTTTAAGTTTTATTTAAGTTATTTTAAAGCTTTTTATTTATATTTTAACATTAAATATTAATTTAGCTTTTTTCATGTTTTTATTAGTGCTGTCAGACAATTGATTGTGATTAATCTCATCCAAAATAAAAAAATTTTTTGTTTATATAATATGTGTGCGTAATGTGTATATTATAATTTATATACAAATACACACACATATTTAGAAAATATTTACATGTATATATTTATATTATTTATATTAACATAAAATTTTTCTTAATTATTAACACTTATG
The DNA here is from genome assembly GCA_027422405.1 of Ptychobarbus kaznakovi. NCBI lineage: Eukaryota > Metazoa > Chordata > Actinopteri > Cypriniformes > Cyprinidae > Ptychobarbus > Ptychobarbus kaznakovi. The sequence goes on along the minus strand of CM049811.1, from coordinate 16,817,712 downwards.
TGTGTGTATTTATATAGACATAATAAATATACACAGTACACACACATATTATGTGAACAAAAATCTAAAAGATTAGATTAATCGCGATTAATCGTTTGACAGCACTAGTTTTTATAAACCACAAACGTAGTCATCTATTCTATAAGCTTATAAGTGTTGATTTATCGGTGGCTATTTCTTAACAGAATTACTTTTTATATTTGTTTTTCATTTTTAATTACACATTTTTTAGGCTTTATTTTTTATAATATGTTATTTATTTATTTTATGTTTTATGCATGTTTAAAACTGTTGTTTTATTGGCGGCTATTGCTTAAGACAGAATAAGAGAACAAAAAAAAAACATTGTTTAATAACCGAAAACCTGTTGGCCGTTTTCTCGGAAACAATTCAAAAGGAACTAGTTATGTTAGGAAGCACACACCCTAAAACAGACCAGAGCTTCACACAGGCCCAGAACATCCACTCGTCTCTATTGTTCTGTCAATTCTGGGCTTGCTATGCAAACTTTTGAAAAGCAGCTGCATACACATACAAAAGTTGACAAGTAAGAGTTGCAACCGGTGTTAAATTGTGTGTGCCTGCAGTGCCTAAAGAATTAAGTGAAAGGTAAGAAGAGAATGAATGACAGCATTGTGAAGCTCAGTGTTAACAGTAACAAAAAAAACTCCAGCTCTCTCAATCTCATCACCTTTCACAAATATGACATCATCATTCGCTTAAGCCTTAACACATCAAATGTGAAAGGGTCAAGAACATTAAGCCTCGAGCAAGACAACCATGTTACTACACAACTTTCTGACTAGGTGCTAAAAATACTATATGTCAACTGCATGAGAAAATATTCAATGTGTCAGTTATTATAAACAAATAACGCTCTGCAGAACTTACAGCGGCAAGCTCACAATGTTCTGCAAACCTGGAAGTTGTATGTTAATGCATGCTGCAGCCTCCATCTGAATTTTAATCTTTCATAAGAAGAGACATGTTTGAACCCGCAGGCTGCCTAATAAACCAGTGAAAGCAATCTGCTGCTATTCTTTTTCAAACATCCTCCTCATTACGTGCCACAGTTTGCCTCCAAAATCCTGCTAATCTCAGTGGAAAGATGACGTGAGCTGATCGACATTAATGGATCTGTAGATGCAGAAGGCCAGAGAGTTTAGGAGTGAAGCAGACTATTTTGTGTCCGTCCATCAGCTCTGCCTTGCTGTGTCTCTGTGATGGCTTGATTAGCTGGAGTATAATGCTTTTTAACTGACTTTCCAACTTCTTACTGCAGCAGGTGCAGTGTTTCCTTTGAGATGATATACTGCTGTGAACTGCTGTGATTCATTACGGATGTTACTGGGAAATATACTCCTAAAGAAACAATACAGAATACAGCATTACATTCAGCAGGATGTGAATGTTATGTTGTAACTGTTATAAAGAGAATAGGTTTATTTAGACTGTTGCTCCCCTCTACTGTTTTATTTTTCAATAATTTTAAGCAGATGGGGCACAAATTGCTGTAAATTGTTTATAGAATATGTTGTACTCTGTAAAACAATCTAATGCCCTGCAGTATAATACATTCAAAACTCCACCACACCTAACCAAAACCTAATAAATGCCTGAAGCACAATTTCAAACGTTTATGATACAAGTGTTATACACCCTCACGTCCAAAAGGGGGCAGTACAACTAACACAATTTAAAGTACAGACCCATAATTTGAGAGAATTCAATGTCCCACACACCTATCCTTATTTAAGAAACAAGACAAGTTTTAACAAAGGTAATGCTCATTAACATTATAACAGGCCTAGTCCTTTGCATCCTAACCGAGCACCCAGCTTCTCACGATGAGTGTACAATTTGTTCAAGCAGTCACAACTGCTTTTTGTAAGAGACAGATGGTGATAACTGGCTAACGAGTTGGTTTTTAGAGCAATGAACCAATATTAAAAAAGGCAGATCACTGGTAATATGATTATCATTTACACATTAATAGATGCATCAACATCAGTATATGATGCAGATAAATAGTAACATTATTATTTATTTATTTAAAAATATTAAACCTTTTCAGTTTGGACAAAATGTTTATTAAAAAAATATTTAAAATTATAATTGCTAAAATGTCATCATAGAACGGTGGTTTCAGTACATGACCACTAGATGGTGCAACCTTAATTATTAAGAACACACAAAAGTGTGTTGTTCAAATGAATTGTGCATAATGATAACAAAATAAGATCAACAGATTTTGCCAACAAAAAATGTAAACGATAACATTAATTTAAAAATAATAATAATTTACAAAGTTCCACATTTGTTGTGATGCTCTATCATACCATATCAGAGACATTAGGCCCAACACTTTATTATATTATATGATATTACATTACATTATATTGGACCAGGACTGCTAATGTAAATATTGCAAGTTCACATTCAGACAGGTGACATGTGAACCACAGAATATGTCAAATCAGTCCATTAATATGCTTAACACTTCTCTCCAGATTGCATCTCTGAAATAATCACACCATAATTCAATATCTCTGCCTTTCCTGTAGTAAATGCATCTGTTAAATGACAAGTAAACATTAATCGTTACAGGACAGCTTAGATGATTAACACACACACAACACATTATCCAACAGCACTGGCTCACTATCAAACAAGTTCTTACAGGATCTGACATGTTTAATATGAGGATGACAAATGAGGATTGGACATGTCTGTGAAAAACGGGTTTTTTTTAAGGGGAAAAAGCTCCACAGTCATTATACGACTTGGCTCCATGGACAGAATGAGAAAATGAACTGAGAAATCTTTACATCAAACATAACAGCCTGCACTTTATTCTTTAAATATGTACATTATACCAATCATTTTAAAATCTTTCACCAGACCAGTGTTATCTGATCAATTTGGACTTTTAGACATCAATTAGACATCACCCATCATTATAACTTAATGGGAGAAAAAACACAAATGACAAAAGTAAAGGTATAATAGCAGCACATTTTGACAGATAAATTGGTATCACAATAGAAATATGACATATGATAATACCGATAATACATCTGGATAATTCTTCCTCTCTCCACTATGACTCACATTCTCTTGCTTAGACACACCCTCGGACTTTCCCAAAAGCATTTTAATTCACCTTTTTATTTGCAGTCTCCCTTCAAGTCGGTTTGCTGAACTTGCTATCAAGCTTCTTCGTCTGTATATAGAGCACATGATATTCCTAATTGTGCAACATCGACATTGTTCTTGAACTGAACTGAATCGGAGTTGAATAACGACACTACTGTCGTCAGTAGAGCTGCTTATCACTGAATTGAACTTGTTTCATAATGAATGAACTTTACTTATTGCACTGAAATGAACCAACAGCTCCACAAACAGAGCTGAATAATGGCACTATTGCTTTATAGCAGAATTTGTATTTGCCTTATTTTTGAAGTTTGCACAATTTATTCGGTTACTTTACGGTTTAATAGTGTGAGCTGCTTTGAAACACTCTCTGTTGTATAAAGGTGACGACTTAGCTGAATCAATTGTGTTCCCGAGAATCAATACAACTACTGTCCCCAGAGCTGAAATAAGCTCATAGTTGCTGGAGCTCCTTAGAGGGGCCTTGAGGAAGTTAATGAAGGACAGGTAAGAGCTGTTGACTCAAGACTCTGGAGCATGTGAATTCATATGGGAAAAATTATAAAACCACAGCAGTAATGAAATCAGAGATAAAGGGCCTGTGCACAGTAGTTATTTGTAGTGGTGTATTTCTCTATCCTCCCTTGTTATTGTGTTGCTATGATATTTACAATAGCTGGAAATTATCAGCAGTGTTCTTCAGCTAAGTGTCTTATTTAATCTAATCAAAAATGTGTACGGGTTAAAGTAAACTATGATATTCTTTGTTATAACACTTTAATGTAAGATTAAATGTGTAATTTAGCTGACAATCTTCCTGCTTTAGTAGGTGACACACCTCTGGATGGTAAAGGCCAAGCCCATGCATATCCAAGAAACCAGTTCATCTCTGTGGATTTTTTCCACAAAACAGCAGACAAAGAAATCATCTCTCCTCTGGGTGTTGGCTCAGACCTTTTGTCTACTACTACTGTGACCCAGTTCATCACAATCCCTGTCCAGCTTCAACTGAAGCATAATTATGTTTTTTGGCAAAAAGAACGAGAATCCATCAACATCAGATATTGTTTTGTGAACGATAATCTATCACAGAGGGGGGGGGGGGATTTTTAGAAATCAGGCAGAAAAATCATGGTGACAGAAATCATGTCACCAAAGATATTGTATAAAGGTTTAGGGTCATTATTATTATTTGTTTAAGAAATGAGTACTTGTATTTAGCAAGGAGTTACAATAAAATAGATAAAACGTGAGAGCAAAGACATTTATAATGTTATATTCTGTTTCAAATAAATGTTCTGTTTTTATTCTTTCTTCATTAAATAATCCTAATTTTTATATTTTATATAATATTTTTTTAAACTAGAAAACTGTTTTCTTTACAACTATAAATAATACTTAAATATATATATTTGTATTTATATATGTAACCCTGGACCACAAAACCAGTCTTAAGTAGGTTAAGATTAGGTTTCTTTTTTCTATATTCTATAAACTCGTTTTCTTAAAGAAAACAACCTTCCTACGTGTACTGCGTTAGGCTAACCAGGACTTGTCATAGCACTTGCATGTTGTTGCTCTTTTGTTGGTTTTGATTGCTTCTATAATGTCCTCATTTGTAAGTCGCTTTGGATAAAAGCGTCTGCTAAATGACTAAATAAATAAATGACTAAATAAGTAGCACAGGTATATTTGTAGCAATAGCCAAACATGCATTGTATGGGTCCAAATTATAGATTTTACTTGTATGCCCAAAATCATTAGGACATTAAGTAAAGATCATGTTCCATGAATATGTTTTGTAAATGTCCTACCGTAAATACATTAAAACCTAATTTTGGATTGGTAATATGCATTGCTTCCTTTGGACAACTTTAAATGCGATTTTCGGAATATTTAGATTTTGTTGCACCCTCAGATTCCAGGTTTTCAAATAGTTACATCAACAAACCATACATCAAAATGGAAAGCCTATTTTTAAAAAATGACCCTCATGGCTGGTTTTATGGTTCCGGGTCACATATTAAATATTTTAATGGTGCTACATTAGTTACCTGCCAAACATTATAGAAGGTAATACATGTTGTTAAGTCATAAATGACTTATTAGATATACAGTATTAGAGAAAATATAAGAACTGCCTGAGAGTAAACCCCTGCAGATGATGGATAGGTTTCGTTCAGATGTGAGAAATACGTTAGGCTAATGTTAGCTGATTTATTTTCACAAATAAAGACTGCCCAGTCTGAACATTGAGCGAAAACGGTGAAAAACGCATCGTTTATGAATATATGCCAAAGGTCACCGCAGTCTGGGATGACGACAGCTCAGGAGGATGCACCAGATCTGCGGCATTAGGACCTTGCGCTGCGCTCCTCATCCTCAGAAGAGAGGAGGGCGTATGCCGGCACGGGCTGAGAGTCAAATAGGGTGACATTCGAGAACAACTCAACGAGTGTGCTGGGGGATGCAAGAGCGATGCGAGGGCAAGGAAATCCGTCAAACTGAGCAGCTCATTTAGTCGCCAAAGGAAGCCTAACGTTCTACAGGAAGCGTTTAAAGGACGAGAGACCATGTCGGTGCTGGCTTTGCAAGAATACGAATTCGAGAGGCAATTCAATGAAGATGAAGCCATTCGATGGATGCAGGAGAACTGGTACAGTATGCATGATTATTAAGCTGGGCCATAATGATCACAGCTATGATGCCCATACAAAGTCGTTCATCCGATAGCGTGTACACTTGTTTTGCACTGACTGACTAGCATATTAAACATCTGAACCATGCATTAAGCCGAATGCTTAAAAACCGTTGAAAGTCACTGGCAGGTACCATCCAGACCACGATGCACAGTGTGATCCCCCCTCGAGACTCAACATTGTTTCAGCATTGCGTTCTTTTTAATAACAAATTATCTACGTGTAATGCGCGATGATATATTTGAAGCATCGCTGCACTCTAATCAGATTCATATCCTATTCAAAGTGATGCTCTGCTTAATGTCCTTCGTGACATTTGGAACTTTCATCCTCCAGGATGCCGCACGGCTTTATATCTCACGCCATTTTTTTCGTAAACAAAACTGAATGTGTGTTTCAAAGCAGTGCTTATTCAGAGTTAAATAGCGCTTGCCCAAAGTAGCAATGTCCGATTCGGGAAAGATTCGTATTTTTAGAGTCGGATCTTTCTATTAGATCGGTTGAACCGATTCACAAAACTGCTTTAGAAAGCTTTGCTCACGAATCGGAAGTCTACACACAAACCGATCCATTCTCCTCCGAACATGTCTGATTCGTTATGAGATACGAACTGACTTTGTTTGACTAACGGGACGACAAGATACAAGCAGAAATGTTACATTGTGTTACAGACTTGATTTCATTACACACACAAATAGCATTAATCTAGCATAAACGCTCTTATAAGTAAAACTAAATTAAAATGACCATGAACATGGTTTTGTTGAAATATTTGGGTTTGGGTACAGTAAGCTACACCGGCCTGTCAGGGACCACGTGGTGACAATCACGCCATGGCGTAAACGATTTGTTTTGAACCGTTTTTAACGAATTGTTCAAAAGAACCGATTCGCGGAAATGAATCGGACCTCCCCATCACTAGCTCAAATCCTAGCCTAGCTCACAATCTCTGTAGCAAAATGTGAACGCCATAACACAGGTAATCATGTGGAATCAGAGACATGCAAGCAAAGCGTTATTACATTCGCTGCATAGGAAGGCCGTGTATATTATTCATAAAACATATCTATACATATATACATGTGCTCTAGTTAATGGTTTGTGAACATTTGCCACGTTTCCCTGCTTGGTGGAGCGTGTTTAAAGTATATGACACATGGTAACGTCAACACGATTACTCGCTATGGATCAATTTCACGCTTTTGTAAGTATGTAGCGCGTTTGGAGACGGAGAAATCAGGCTGGTGTAGAATTCATAGCAACTAACCAATGGGAAGCGGTTGTTGATGTCTGCTGACACACATTTGACCAATCAGGTTTTCGCGTCACTGTGCCGACTTCTCGGGGTTGCTTGCATCACATCTATCCTCTTGTGTGGACAAACACCTACTGTCTTGGAACGTAGCCTACTTTATGTTTGAGTTTTAATAATTCTGTTTTGTTGATTAGACTATTTCAGTCTGTCTGTTTCTGATTGAACGTCTTGTGCGGTTTAACTGTTCAAAACACTTAAATGCACATTTAAAGGCATAGTTAACTCAAACAATACAATTCGTTATTAGTCAGGATTTACACTCAAATTATTTTTCATATTACGTTCCATGGAAGACCAAAAATAATTTCAGGCAAACTGACAAACTCCATTCAGTTTCTTTGGATGGGGAAAAGATGAAGTGATAATGAATGGTAACTGTAATTCTGCCTGACCCCTCTTTTTTGTGTTCCACAGAATAAAGTTATACCAATATGAGAGTATAAATTATGACACATTTTCCATTTTGGAGTGAACTATCACTGTAAGAAAAAAAAACGGAGACATTTATAGACAGGCACCTGCATCATGCAACTTAAGTCATTAATATCAATTTCAGCACAGGCTTGTAACCACACTGTACTCTTCCAGGTATTTAGTTAATTTACAACCATCACAAGTTCTGCAGTTTCATAATACTTCTTTGTAATCACATAACTTTATGAATAAGATAACGGCCCTCTCTGTTGTTATCTAGTTTTTTTTTTTTTTTTTACTGTTCCTCCTTTCAATGTCATTCATCTCGTAGCTACTGTTCTTTTTTTCTAAATTAGTTTAATGTTTTTCTTTATTTGCACTTCCTACCTGTGTAACCGAGTATGTACTGTAATTACCCAATCCACAAAATGCATGCCCTTCTTTTGTAATATAATTTCACATGCTGTATTTCTATAGCATGTTGTAGTAGCTCCACAAGGATCAGTGCATTAAAAACCTGCTAAACAAAGCTAAATTTGAGTGTGGATATTAAAATCTAAGACTTCTAACAGCCGAAGTCTTTGCCAGTGGTCATTCAGCTGAGTGAGGGGATGAACAAAGGGGTTAAATACCAATTCAATTAGCTGTACCGTTACTCAGCATTTTTAAGACTATAGATCAGCCTAGTAATTCAAGGCTAATAGATACAAAGACTAAACATTTGCTTGAAAGCATTTTTCCGAACCCCTCCCCTGTTCTGAGTTTAAAAGCAACTGTGAGGCTCATGCCTCTGCTTTAATAATCCAATGCTCTGCTCTGTGATGAATGACTGCAACACCACAGGATCCTTTCGTACATCTTCCTGATGATCAGGGAAACATAATGTCAGCTTTGATGAACAATATCTGAATTATTTATGCTAGGCGAGCATGTGTTTCAACATAGACCATAGAGTTTCCTGAACGTCTGTGAAGAACATATATTTTATATGAATAAATATACGAGTAGGCTATATGAATAGATTGCTGCAATACAGAGTTAGGTGTAATTATCACCTGATCTTTCAAAGCACCCTGTGTTTTCATAGGTAACAGAAGATTTTATAATTTGACAGATATATAGAAGTACTTAACAACACCACAGGGAACCGCTTAAAGGAATTGGCCTCGTGAAATATAGCAATTTTTTACAGTGTTTTTAAAAATCTCACTCCAACAGGAACTTCTGCATTTCAACGGCTGAACTTAAATAAGTTCATTTATAAAAAATATTCATTTTCATGTATATTATCTGTTTAAAAACAAATACATTTTATTTTAAAGTTATTATAAATGAATAGGTTTTGATGGTTATATAGAATACAGAGCTGAAACATACATAGTATTTTTTTAATGTGGGTTGCTAATATTTGTTTTTTTATTGGGAAAACAATTCTCAGCAAAGATCAATAAGACAGAGCTGCCATGGCTTATGCAATGTGCCACATTTCTTGTTCTGGTTTGACCAGAGATTATTAGCCTCAGTTTGTGAAGATAGCCACAGGTCATCTCTAATCTGGGTGTATTTTTATCCTCTATCCTCACTATACTACACTGCCCAACCGTTTCTTTAATGAGCTCTCATTGTAAGAGTTTGTCTCTCAAAATAAAGACACAAGCAGACAGGAGGCACACAAATACTGTGGATAAATAAATGTGGACTGATTTCCAGACAGACGGCCAGGCTTACATAATAGAGACACATAGTAGAGTTCCCTGGCACCAAAAAACGTTTTCCCTGCAATAAATGTTACTTAATACAAACTTATGAATGCAGGCAGTCACTTTACTTCACCACACCACTCGCCTTGAGAGATTATATTTATAAATAAGATATTATTTTACTGCATCCTTCAACTGACACGTCTAAAAGGTCTTTGACAAAACTTAAAGCCTTTGCCACCCACCATAACTGGGGGCACTTGACAAAAAAAAATTATTTCCAAATTTGACCTCTGAAAGAGCAGTCACCTTGTTTCTATTTTCAATGCAAGTAGCCCCGAAGAAGAGATTGCATTTGATGTTTGGAGAGGGTGGTAGAGAAGGAAATACAAATACCTCTGGCTAAAGCACTTTCCACCATGTCACAAATTATAACATCAGCCATCGGTTTGTTTAGCCTTAGCTATGTTATCGCACTCAGATCATAAACGCAGCAGCAATCAGTAGTGTTAGCCAGAAACTGTCTAGCTAGAAATAATCATTTGAATATACATATTAAATATTTTTCAGCTAAAAGTTGTAATTCAGCCCTAAATGGAAAAAAATTAAATGGTGAAAATGTACTCATCTTCAGGCCATCCAAGATGTAGATGAGTTTGTTTCTTCATCGAAGAGATTTTGATAAATTTAGCATTACATCACTTGCTCACCATTGGATCCTCTGCAGTGAATGGGTGCCATCAGAATGAGACTCCAAACAGCTGATAAAAACATCACAATAATCCACATGGATCCAGTCCATCAGTTAACATCTTGTAAAGTTTAAAGCTCCATGTAAGAAACAATCTTCATGGTGTTTTACATTTGAACTGTTCCTTCTGGCTTAAAGACCAGTCCATAAGCACTTCCAAATAATGCTTAATCCAGTGAAAACGTCCATCCCTTGTTGTCTTCCCACATCAAAATCCACCAACATACACTATATTGCCAAAAGTATTGGGCAATATAGCCTGGCAATGCCTCTGTGTATAAGGCAAGGTTCAAAAAATGTATTATTGATTGAGTCGGTGTGGAAGAACTTGACTGGTCTGCAGAAAGCCAAGTCCTAATCCCAGCTGAACACTTCTGGTGTGATTTTAAATGCAGACCTTGAGCCAAAAACTCATTACCAAACACCAAAATTGAGTCGTTTTTTTCATTGGAGAAAACAATATTATGAATAGAGAACGTATTTTAGTCAGAAGCAGTGGTTAAAACGTTTACGGTATTTATTATCAAATTTATTACAAACATGCAGCTTCTCGCTTCACAAGCTGTTAATTGATGTACTGGAGTTATGTGGATTACTTGTGAATTGCGGTGATGTTTTATCAGCTGTTTTGGCTCTCAATTCTGACGGCACCCATTCACTGCAGAGGATCCATTGGTGTGCAAGTGGTGTAATGCAAAATTTCTCCAAACCTGTTTTGATGAAGAAACAAACTCATCTCCATATTGTAATCATATTGTAAGGCACAAGGGTGAGTACATTTTCAGCATATTTTCATTTATGGCAGAACTATTCCTTTAACATTTAATAAAAAAAAGGTGTTGTGTTTGCGTGTCCAAATGTCGAGGTTTTGCACTGACAGAAACCCTTTTCTACCATCCTGCACTTTTCCAACATTGTGCTGCGTTCGGTTAAAAATCACTGAATCTAGCAGAACAGATTCTGCTACCGTCATTAATCTAAAACTGCTATAAGACTGCAAAATCCATTTATTTAGCGGCTCTAAATGACTTGGGAAGCACTTCTAGCCTAAACAGCTAGGGCCAGATGTGAGCCCTTGCAGGATGCTTCACCATCAGTCTTTGTCCAATATAGGTTTGATGCTCTCAGCTGGAAAAAAAAATGAGAGCATAGACAAAAATGCAGATGAAGAAGTCAAGGACTTGATGGTCTTGCAATACATAGACCTACTTATTTAAAGTTGATGACGCAGGACCTGAATCTGTTAGGTTTATATAAAATATTGGTTTCTTAGGATATTTCTGTCTTACTACCTTTTTCTGGATCATTTTTGTTGCATTAGACGAAAGCTCCAGTAGCTCTGCTTTATTGACATAGTAACAAGGCCAGATGGGAATATTATCTTGAATCGCCATTGGATGGTCAGTACATTGGATGGTATAAGACGGGGCTTTACTGCATCTGTGTGGCGTATGCCACTTACTCACTCACTCCTCTAGCAGGATATTTGAAATCCTCCCCAAAACATGTCTCCAGATAAGGTGCTAATGAAAAGGGAGCGGTGCTGTCATTCACTACAGCACAGCTCAAAAAACCCATCTGAACATCAAGCTTCTTAAAATGAATTACCTTGCATGTTCCAAACTGGCAGTTTCTTCACTTCTTTGCTGCATCTAGGGCTGGTCAATATATTGAATACGGGAAATATATATATAGTAAAATATTTCACATTATTCCTGTAGCCTTGGTCAATATAAAATAAAAAATACATATTACAGAGAAAACTTTTCAATTGTAGTGTTGGTCAGTATTGCTGCTTATTTTAGCTTCTTATTTGGGTGCACAAACCATATAAATGAAAATGAGTTATTCTTTTATTATGTCAAAGATTTTAAATAGGCAACAATGGCTTTTTGGTCAAAATGATGGTCCCTCTGACTGAAAAAAAACCCCACCTGTAAATGAAGAGGTATACTAAATATCCCCCCAAAAACACCCCTAGTTGCATCAAACGTTTGGTTCTGACACGATACATAATGACATACTAACACAGAAGTTGGATTACCATTAGCAGCATCTTGCTGCCAGCTGTTTTCAAGTACAAGCTTCCTGCTAGCTGGCACTGTGAAGAAAATGGGTCTGTTCGCGTGAGCAATCACACCCAGTGCATTTAACTGATTTGTAACCAGAAACAAGAGTTCAGTCATCCAATAACACTGATAAATCGGTCCAATAAAATATGTGAATCCTGCTGCAGCCTCCCTTTGTACACAAATAACAATGCAATGACAAGTCAAGGTTGGAGGGGGGGCTGTATGCACAGAATAGACTTACTGTTCTGAGCAGAGTGAGGTCAGTGTTTCTCACATCCAGTAGGCAGAAAACTAAAAATGCTGCTCAGCGTGCTTTCACAATCTACACCCCACTCTTCTTCACACAAAGCCTATAGAGGTCATGTGTAGCAAAACATGACAAACAAATAGCTAAATATAAAAAAATACACTCAGCACTACTTCTACTGCATGAATGTTTGATTCTATGATTCTGTGTTAAGTCTATGTATTACTTGAATTCTGTTGAATAGATGAATTGTCTTAGATTTGACCCATATGCAAATAGGGTAATTAAAACCCAGAAGAACCTCTGGGGCTCCTGGTTCGCCGATTTGACTGTAGTTCTAGGAAAGAGAACACACATCATCCTGGAAATGATACTGGCAGGGAGAGACGTGCCCCAGTTTTGGCTCAGAATGCCAGCTGGATGCTGGACTGGCATAGCTCCCATCTGGGTACATTAAATAACGACATAACTTGCTGATTAACCATTGGTTCAGCAACATAGGACCATTATTAATGACGTCACACGCATGTGATGGAGGATTAACTTCTGCTATTTAACTGATTAGAGATCTCTAATATGCTGCTGAATTGAACATGGCACATACGGACTAATTTACCTTTTTTGGTTTCCTGTTATTGTGCTTAATTTGATGTTTGATTCATCGCAGGTTCCCGCTTACATTTACATGTATGCATTTAGCAGACGCTTTTATCCAAAGCGACTTACAGTGAATTCAGGCTATACATTTTTGTCAGTATGTGTGTTCCCTGGGAATTGAACCCACAACCTTTTGCGCTGCTAACGCAATGCTCTACCACTGAGCCACAGGAACACTCATACTCCGGGGTTCCCTTAGGCATTTATGCACATGCACGCTTTTCAAAAATGGTGATTACAATGGACGTGCAAAAATACATAATTAAAATGCATTTTATATTTAGATAGAATGGAAGATACAGATAGTACTGCATGTTAGCTTGCTTGTTGTGCCCAAGAGCATATTTATTTAAGCCAATATATCTTGCTAACAAGAAACGATGCTTCTAACCACAGGTTGAGAGCTGCAGTTCCAACCACGCAAGTTTGTGACGCTGATTACGAACGTTCGTTTGAACTATGCTTTCGGGAAACACGGAATCGTTCAACTATGCTGGTAACGACGGAACTTGCGACCATAGTTGGCTAACGATGCTTTTTGGAAACGCACCCCTGGTTAACTTCTTCCAGTAATGGAAAAAAAATTGCTGTCATTATTAATTAAAGTTTATGTTATAATAAGGATGTGAAACACTTCAATGCACTTTATTTAAAGGACTTATTTTGGCCAAACTTTGACAGCATCAATTGGGTTTTATTACATACAGACTATATAATGAATACTTTGTTTTATTTTATTATGTTTACTTGATTCTGGTGTTTTAATTTAGTGCCTAAAAACAATTGTGATTTTGTTTTGTTTGTTAATTTATTACTACATGCCATTGTTTTAGTTTAATTTGTGAACATGGTATCAAAATGAGTTGAACCATGTAATATCTCTCATGTTGGTATTGGCTACTGGAATGTTGACATTGTGACAATGTTAGGTTTTAAATACTAGTACCCTTGAGCGTGGTTTTGTCATAATGTAAATAATGTGTTTAAAAGACATACTTTATGCAGAGATTTCCTAGTATTCTTTCGATTCCGATTACCTAAAATAAAAAGACAGATTAGGCCTTAAGGAAACAAATTTATCACAAAGTAGATTTAGGGAGATCAGAAAGCCCTCAAAATTGAATTAGACTGCACAGTGGATATTTCCAGCTACCAGATCAATTCAGTACAGCGCTGCCAGATATTATGAGATCCTAAAAGCATCACAAGCTGTCAAAATAAGCCCAATAAGCTGTGTGTGATGAAAAGCTCCAACAACAGTTTATTTCATTTTGGCAACAGATAAGTGATAAATATAGGATTTAAGGAACAATGGCATATTTATGTAATGTTTGATGCATTTGGACAAAGTTGCTAAACCAAATGGATTACATTATGAGGAGTATATTACTAAAATAAAATCTGTATGCATCCTATTTGTTTTTTACAGAGTACACTGCGGTGGCCAAGAAGTGCAAAACAAATCACGATTCTGAAAACAAAATAAAAAATTACAAACGTAAATGCAAATCAATTAAAAAAATAAATTCAGAAAACATTATAACAAGTCAGAAAACACAACGACAAATCAGACAACCCGGAAAAGGTAGGTATAGTTTGAGGCAGTGCCATTGGTTTGGGAATAGATGACTCACCGCTGACTGGACAAGATATTTGTCAATGATATTTGAATTGTTGTTGTGTTTTCAGATTTTTTTTTTTTTTAGATTTGCATTTGTAATTTTTAATTTTGTTTTCAGAATCGTGATTTGTTTTGCACTTCTCAGCCATCATAGTACGCACTATAAACCAGTATGCAAATTTGTAAGACTGGAGCTGAGAGATGGAAAAAGCTGTGGCTTTGCTGGTGCTTTTCTAACAGCTACATAACTGCAGTATAATTTAGTCAGAATAATCTCTGGACCTGTTTGCAGGTGGTTGTTTCACCGTATGCAAAGTCTGCAAATTTGACTATGTTATATGGGGGATGCGTGTTTCCATTCAAAACATGGCATAATTCAGGAAAATCAAAATGCTGTGCTTGTTTTTCTCTGTTAGAATAGAATATTGATTTAAAAAAATATATTTATTTAAAATAAATGTTGCTCTTTTGAACTTTCTATTCATCAAATAATCTTGAAAAATATATTAGTGTTTCCACAAAAAAAACATTAATATTAATGATGAAAATAAGAAATGTTTCTTGAGCAGAAGATCTTCATATTACAGAATGATTTCTGCAGCATGACGTGACCCTGATGACTCAAGCAATGGCTAAATATTTTTCTAAATATGTTTGTACTGTATTTATGATCAAGTAAATACATCCCCGGTAAACATAAAAGACAAATACATCAAAACAAAATATAAGAGAGAGAGTTTGGATAAAATTATATGCTAAATAACCACTTATATACAGCATTTGGGTTTCACAGTTTGTTAAAAAATATATAAAATAATTGATTTAAAAAAATACTGATGTAGTCTGACTTGGAATATGCTCCAAATTTAAACCTCAACCATTTATATAAAATTATAAATTCTTAAAAATGACTAAAAAATATGCTGTGAGCAGATGGTCTCGCTAAAGGCTGAAGTGAATTTCTTTGAACTTTAATTTTTTTGTCATCTCATTCCTTACAGGAAGAAGTCCTTCCTCTTCTCTGCGCTCTACGCTGCCTGCATACTTGGAGGACGGCATTTAATGAAACAAAGGGAGAAGTTTGAATTGAGGAAACCTTTAGTACTATGGTCTTTAACACTTGCAGCCTTCAGGTAAATATGTCTATCGGTAAATGGGCCATAGATCATGCATGCAAATGTTTAATGCTGTATCTATGGGTGTTACATGCATGTATGCATTTGCCTACAGCACCTGTTAATGCTAAAACATATTTGCTTACTTAACACATTGCAGTGTTATGAGTGATGGAAATTAAAATGTAACATAAATTAATAATATGTAAAGTAATAACCCACGTAGGCAATTATTCATAGAGATAGGCCTATTTCTGAAGCTTTTACGGCACATTAAATCAGATGTCTTAATGCAATGGTAATGCAAGATAAAAGTAGTTTGCTAAAAGATTATAGATTAAAATACTTAAATCAGTCAGAATGAAAAGACACTTCACATTTCTTTGATGTGCACTCTGTGTTTGAAGTGATGCAGTTTTACACATTACAATACACTGTAGTGAATACTGTGCATTTATAAAATTGTTTCATGTTTTAGCAGATTAATGGTGTGCATTATAGCCAGAAAAACAAGCCACTTCCTCGTTCCACGTTACTTCATAAAGACCTGCATATATGGTACATAAGAGGCCTGCATATATAATTTCATATTGAGCTTGCACCTTAACATGTCATCTAACTTAACGATATAACACATCTCACTCGTCTATGTGTGGAGATCAGCACGATAGTGACTGTAGAAAGGTGGTGAGTCAGACTACATCGCACTTCCAGGTTAATCACATGATCCGGCCTTTGGCAGCCACTATAAGAAACCTAAAACTGGAACCTGAGTGCCAAGTAACTGCCTAGCCACTTAATGTAAAGTGTCAATAAATAAGCACACCCAATAAAAATAAAGCATCGTTGGCCTTAGTAGTAATGCTGTGAGTCCTAACAGTTAAAAAAAGCATTTTGTATCTGATTTAAAGTGTCTCTTTGTTTTGTTGCACATCCTTTCTTCAGTATATTTGGTGCCATCAGAACTGGAGGCTACATGATGAACATCTTGATGACCAAAGGCCTAAAGCAGTCAGTGTGCGATCAGAGTTTCTACAACGGACCAGTCAGCAAGTTCTGGGCCTATGCTTTTGTCCTCAGCAAGGCACCTGAACTAGGTGAGATTATGTCTATATGTCCTATTTTATTTCATAGTCTCATAGGTTAATATTTAAGCTATTTTATATATTTGTTTGGAAGTATAAATGAACAACAAAATTGGTATCATACCATTTAATATTTCTTCTAGCAAAATTTTCTTGTTTGTCAGTTTTGAATATTTAATTTATCGCTAAAAACTAAAATTATTTCACAATACTTCCAATGAAGTCTTAACAAAATGAACATACATTTTTCATACTGCACATAACATTATGATGCCCATATTCACTTGCAGCATTCAAAATGATTGCTTTCATTATATTGTGATGGACTTTTAGTTAATTAAGGCAAAATGTTTTTTTAAATCTGCCACAAAAATAATTATTGGTTTATAATTGTTAAGAATTTTAATACCAGTACTTGCTTTTAAAAAAAGGTATAAATCTCGATACCCCAAAACGGAGTACCATCAACCTGAAAACATGAAACTGCTGTCAAATTTCTGCATCACAGCACAGGCACAGTGTTATATACATGATATATAAAATAAAATTTTTTATGCTCTTTTTTTTTACTCTCACCAAGCATACTTAAAGTTGAGCACTCGTAGTCATATTGTACATTCATAATATACATGCAGATACAAATTTACACCTACTACTTGTATAAAATAATGGGATCTCATTAAATTAATTTGTAGGCCTAGACCATTTTTAGGAATGCTTTATCTATATAAAGCAAAACAGGACCAAAATTTATTTTTTTCAGTTCTACTTCTCTATTCTTACACTGTGGGACCAGAAATCATCAGTTTATGTAAATATATGACCACAGCAAAGTATAAACAGTTGTAACCACATTTTACCACAGGTCCCAAATCCTTAACTCTATTTAAAACAACTGTAATCCTTTAACACAGAAAAATTAAGTTCAGTTAAATACATTCTGCCTCTTCTGTGTAGCCTGCTCCAGTGACAAAGCACTACTGAGAAGCCTAGTGTTCATCTGCATGAATATAATTGGTTGTGAAAGCGTAACAGAATTTGTTAGCATGAACCTTGCAGCATAACCCCAAGTCTAGAAATCTAGGATAGTGGATCTATTTTACGCCTGCCTGGGCCTATTGTGTTTGGCATGTCCTGCCGGTTAGTGGGCTACCAGGCCTATTGTAGAGACAAAAAGACAGCACTGAGACAACGTGAGGACCTTTTAACATCCCTCCTAGGCACAGGACAAGTATAATGAGACATGATGTTTTGTTCACTGACAAACCAACATATATAGACTTTTGACTTATGCAGCACTTGCCCTCTGATATTAATTTATGGACAATTCAAAGTGAAAAAGTTAATAGCAGCAACAACAAAAAAACTTCCCCAAATTTTAAATAATATTTTTTTTTTTGGATTATATTTGTATTACTTTTACTTAGCAAGGAAGGATGCATTAAATGTCACATTAAAGACTTTTATAATGTTACAAGAGATTTCTATTGTGTTTTTTTTTGTATTTGTTGACTTTGTTCAGCAATTGTTTCCATCATAGTTTTTCTCATCTAATACAAAAAAATATATATATCAAACAATAAAATAAATTAATGATCAGTCTTAATAAAGTGCATACATGTTTATGCACATTTTAAGATTTAATGCTCATCGTGCTGTTTCTATCCAGCATTTTTTAACGCTATAACCTATGCAACATCATTAGCTGGGCTAGTGGGGATTCACCAACAGTTGTTGACTTACAACAACTTTAATGACTTAAATTGTAGCTTAAAAACTATGTCTACACTGTTTGACCTTGTTGCATTTAGTCAAATAAAACCTGTTTTGTCTGCTGAATGCATTGGTCAACCTTGCCCTGATTAGATATTCAAATATTCAAGGTCTAGAACTTGCAAGTTTAGCTGAATGCCTTAATCTTTACTCACTAAATCAATAACACAATACTTTAAATATTTTCAAAACCTTAAAGAAAACAAGATAGCATGTCAAGACAGCCATAGCAACCAGCGTTTATTCACCAAACAATTACAACATATTTTACTCTCAACTTGAATCTCTCTCACAATCAGTTTCTTGCTCTTATCATTCCAGGAGACACACTATTCATCGTCTTACGGAAGCAAAAGCTGATTTTCCTGCACTGGTATCATCACATCACAGTTCTACTCTATTCCTGGTACTCATACAAGGACATGGTGGCTGGCGGGGGCTGGTTCATGACCATGAACTATCTGGTACACGCCGTCATGTATTCTTACTACGCTCTACGGGCCGCCGGCTTCAAAATCTCTCGCAAGTTCGCCATGTTCATCACCCTGACGCAGATCACCCAGATGGTTATGGGCTGCGTGGTCAACTACCTGGTGTATTCGTGGATGCAGCAAGGCCAAGAGTGCCCGTCCCATGTGCAGAACATTGTGTGGTCGTCCCTCATGTACCTCAGCTACTTTGTGCTCTTCTGCCAGTTCTTCTTCGAAGCCTACATGGCAAAGACCAAATCCAATGCAGCCAAAAAAAGCCAATAAATCAAGAAAATTATTTAAAAAAATGTATCAAGGAGAGGTGGGGAAAAACTAAATGGACCAATGATTGGTAGTGGATGGATGTGTCTTTACAGTTAGGGCTTATGAACTTGCAGAAGAAAGAAGCAAAGACCATGAGGGGCTACTATCAAAGCTTGTGCATACTGCACTACTAACGTATAGAGATAAACCTCCCCACCACTAGGGAAGCTCTATTGAGCTGCACTGAGAAATCATTATGATTATATCAGTTGAACAAAAAAAAACAAAAAAAAGTGTCTTTATGTAATGTTTATGTGCCCAATACAATTCTCTGTATTTAAAAAAAGTGTATAGATTAAAAAAGGGGATGCAAAATAAATTAAAACAGAATTAAGTCGTCAAAATGACTGGGATATTTTGAAAAAGGACCTTATATGGATATAATCAATATTTGTGTGGTTATGTCTAAACATTAAATGTTACTGTTGCATTTTTATTGGTTAGATTGTGTATGGTAGTTTTGTACGAAAGCCATGTCAATGGAAGACTGGTTAATGTTGAGCTAAAAATGCCACAGTGTGTTCCGTTTTCAGCGTCGCAGCACCAAAATTCTCTCAGGTCTTAGAGTTTTCCATTTGAGGTTCATATCATTTTAGTAAAAAACTGAAAACAAAACAAAAAGGTAAAATATTACAAGTAGTCAAATAGGCCTGAAATGTTAATGCCGTTGGATTACTCATACACACAAGCAACCACACAAGCAAATTAAACAACCAAATTAAAGGGGAAAGGTAAAACAAGACCAATGAAGGCCATTTTGAGAGGACACCGGGGCCAATGATCATCAGAACACCTGAGGCCCTTGTGGAGTATCATTCATCGGACCTCTCTGAATCTGCATTTGTTCTGACCTCTGAAAGGCTTGGTCTTCTTCTCATGGCTTAAGGTCATCATTATCACCTTCCATTCCAAAGACAGATGGCATAGAGAGTCTAGCCCTGCCTAAAGGACCATGAAGTCAAGCATACTAAAACAAAAGGTCTATATCACTGTAACAAATCAGAATTATCTCTGTCACAGAATTGTGTCCATTGTGCTCTTGCACTGTATACATGTAAAGCATCTATAGACTATTTTAACAAAGAGCCAAGAGTGCTGAAATAATCATGTGTCTGTGTTTTTCATTCAATTTCTCCTTGTTTACCCTGGTAGGACTGTGTGAGAGATTCTTCCTGGTACATATTTTGCTCTCAACTCTGCAGGAAGGAGATCTGATCTGTCACTCTTGCTGTGAACAGGCTCAGCAACATGCCAGATCCTGTCTCAGCCACAATGACATAAGACATAAGTTCAGACTGCCCTGGTTTCTAAAGCCATACTAAGCATGTTATGCATGTCTATACTGGGGTAGAGCGATAAAAGAGTGACAGAAATTATGCCAACAGACATTTAAAACCATATGGCAATTGAAATATGGTCTGTTGAAAGTACTATGAAATTGCACTGATCAGAGGTCACAGGCCAGTTGAAATTTGGCACATATACACCACATAATGCCATATTTGATTGGAAATCTTTGGATGATGTAACTACAGCAGATAAAGTGCAATGAAATACTGCCTGTTAGCACTGGATAATATGGATCAAAGTTTGTTGGCATTAGATTTGAAGTCAGTTTGTTGAGTGTCTCCAGTACTTAATCTCTAAAAGCTTGTATCTCCCAACAGACCACACAACCTCATTAGCATTACATTATACACAGCTATTATACTAATATAATCTTTCATTGTTTTGCGTAACTCCAGATGTCCATGAAATCCCTACCAGCAGGGCAGAGGTGACAGTTCTAATGACTCCAGAACAGAAATGTATGGGAGCTTTTAGACTTCAAGAGCTTTAATGGGAGCTTTTAGACTTTAAGAGATTTTATGGGATCTTTTAGACACACTAACACAACATACAGTACTTTTGATAAAAGTATGTGTTAATACCTTGATATATATATATACTTTTTGGCATAACTCTATTGCATCATTCTTAGACATTGGTTCTCAACCAGGCGACTCACTAAAGGGCCTCGGCAAATACAGGAATACTAAGTCTTAACATTCTTAAAAAACAAAGATGTTTAACATTAACAAATGTCACATATGTTTACATATCAGAGGCACATATCAGCTTATAAGCTTACAGACTTTTTTGTCTCAGACAAAGCGGGGAGCTGTAGTCAAAAAGGTTTGGCATTTTAAATAAACAAAACAAAATACCAGACAAAAATAGCAACCAATAATTCAAAGGAATCCACCTTCTACGATTCACAGCTACAGTATGCAGTCCCAAGTAACCATTTTAGTGGCACAGACACAATAAGGGTATTCTGATCAACTAAGTGTGCTTGAAACCGAGTGCATTAGCGCAGAGGTAGTTAGATTTGGACATCCTTTCAACATACTGAAACTGAATGAAAGGGATTCCGTAAATAATTGCTTGTACATATTTTCCATGTTCAAGTATGTTCCACGTGAGTGATCAGGCCTCAGGTCACTTTACAGGTTTACTTTCCTTATTGCTTCTGAAACAAGAAAAACTGGTGAAAAAGTACAACAAATCATGGCTAACGTGATTAAAGTTCAGCTCTTCAGGACTGTCTACAGTCATTTAACCCAGACTGGATACAGTAGGAATAGCAAAATTACTTAAGAACAAGAAAGAAAAATAAAGAAAATCCAAGATGTGAATCTATATCCATCTATCTATCTACCGAGATATATTTTAGAATATATATATTCTTATATGCAATACTTAAACTCATCTATATAATATACTATACTTCCCTAGATGATAGTATGTTCTCTTAAGTCTAAATCTAGTGTCATTGTCAACTGAGATATTTCACTTGTGACATCCAGAATATCCATTTCATTCTCATCTTTGTATTTGAGTCACGTGTATGGCAATAAAGTTGATTTGACTCACTCACTGCCCCATGGAGAATACCACAAAAAGCCTTAGGTCAGATGTGCCATGCTCGGTCTAGCTCACAAAATATCAGTTATCATTTCGAAAGGTCAAAGACTCCACAGACTGTGTAGCATGTCAGTCAGGACAGGTAGGGGTTTGAAATTGTATTGCTTCCAGACATTTGTGCATAATTATTAATAAGCAACTGCAATTCAAGAAAGTATAAAATCTGCAAAGCTGAAAATGCTTGCCTATAAATACAATCGAATGACTTTCATATATCCAATTTTAAAAAGGGAATACACTACGTATGTTCAGAATGGAATACCAGCCAGCTACTTAATAATAGTGCATTTTATACTGCCTATACTACTTATCAAAAATAGGAAGTGAAACAGCCAACCATTAAAAAATAAATAGATAGAAATAGAATGCTACAGTCAGTGTCACACAACCACCAAGTGACATCCATTTAGACATTTTCAAAATATGGATCAATTTTGATTTTGCATCCAAGGAGCTTAATCAAATATGATTTAAAACAAATATCCATCTTAATATTTTGTCAAATGACACGGGAATTAGGAGGTCATATTAAGGACACTGCATTATGGGATTGCACTTTTGTTTTGGCAAATGTTGCATTCAGTGCACAACATACAAAATATATACAACAAAAACAACAACAGTAAGAATAATAACTATAATCAACCATATATCAAAGAAAAAAGTCACTATATTTTTGTCCCAATAAAAGGCCATTTCCAAGAGATGCAATAACTCAAATACAGATGTACAAAATGCAAAAACGTTACTCTTAATTTAGCATACAGACAATAAACATGAACAACTATTAATTCCTATTCATACTTCCTTCATACAGTGCTAAAAGATCTAGATTTTTCAAATCTAATAAAAAAGTAGGACCAACCAAACGCAACACAAAAACAAATCATCATCATTATTATTAGGCCTATAAAGAAACTGCACAAACAACAACCTGCCAGCTAACAGCAACTTCAAACAATCTCAGTCACAAAAAGTCGTACATATCATTATCAAAAGCAAGTCTAGCGAAATTCTTTTAACTGCATTGTGAGTCATTGTGAAAACCTAGGAGGAAATGATAAGAGCACCAAACAAACACGTGTTTCATAGCATACCGGTTCCACATGTTCCTCGATGCTCAAAGGACTGTTACCACCTGCAAACGCTGCTCACGCCACCTCTTGACCAATGCTGTTTGACATCGCCCCCTACTGGACAAGTGATTCTCTTGCAAACACTCTCTAATTAAGAGCCATTACTACAGAAACAAATTCTTTTGAAAACATTGTTCATTGCTGTGCTTTATTGGTGAATATTGGCCTAATGGTCGTGGATGCAAGATACAAATGCAGCAAGTGAATATGTAAGTAGGCTATATGGTGCATATGGACTGCAGTCTATAAGAAAATTTTATATTTTTTACACTTTTTTTTTTACAAATATTAAAAAAATCACAGTATATTATAACCGGATGTTTGTTGATTAGTCTCTGTATGTGTGTCTATATATTTCCATTGCACGTGTATTCATCTCCATTTCCAAGGTGCCCTCAATTATGCTACAGTAATGCATTAAGGGTTCATTAATACTTGGATATTGACTTAAATGTGGACTTAATTTTGCCCCCCTCATTATAAATGTGCCGCCCCCATGAGTGGACATGTTAAGAAATTAAAAAGTGGTGAATAAATTTAATAAATTAATTGTGGCTTAACTGCAATTATCATATTTCACCAAACGAGTCAGCAACTTTTGCATAATGTATAATAATCAAAAAATTACAAAGCACACTTTTAAGTTGGTATAGTGATTTTATGATAATAATCTTATATTTTCAGACTACTTCTCTATACTGCATTAGCCATAGACCCTAAATGAGCTCAAACACAACATGGCACTCTCCCCAGCTCACAATTCTTTCTGACAGCTCTATTAGGGGACTGACGAGCATCCTCGTCGATAGAATTGAGCCTTAAGCACATGTGCCTTTGCCCAAATTCATACATTATCCCTTGCACTAAATCTACTCAAAGCCTAGCAAAGCAGCACGGCTCTGGGCAGGTCACAGGCCACAAGGGCGCTGCGCTGACCTGGAGGATCAACAACAAAGCCTTTGAGTGGGCATCTAATGCCTAATTTAGTCTCCTCATCTGTGCACCTTTTGGAAGCTCCACAGACCAACTGCTCCTCTGTCTGATGGGAGGGAAAAGGATGGGGAAAAATGAATGCTGAAAGCAAGACACTGATCCTTTGTCACAGGCCAACCACAAATACCTTTGTTCACACACTTTTCCTCTTTCCCTCTCTCTCTCTCTCTCTCTCTCTCGGCGTCTTTCTCTTCCACTCTCAGGTGGATTAGCTCTCTCATCCTTTGATCCCCCCATTTTAATTCCCTACAGCTGAGAGAGGGAGTGTGGCCAGATTGTTTCAGATCCTAATTCACATTTTGTCAGTTTGAAAAAGTGGGAAAGCACGGCTCTTTCCAGGACATATACTGAATTTGTAATATAAGGAGGAATAGCTCACTCAAAAATGTAAGAAATGCATTGTTGTGTTATGATTATATGAGTCATGTACATTTCATGTCCACTGATAATCATTGATAACTATAGATTTATATTCTAGATAATTATACAGGTTTTTATCCATACTACCTTGACTCCATATTTGATCATTAGTATATAATTCAGTTTATTGCCTTGATGTCCCTTAGATTCCTGTTTTTACAGTGTCTTTTTTTCTGAAATAAGTGGTTCTTGAGATCAAAATAATGAAAAAAAATTGTAAAGTCAATATGACCTGTATTAAAGTTATTTTTAAAATATAAATACATTTAAATATATATATATATATATATATATATATATATATATATATACAGTCATGTTAAAAAGTTAGGACACCCTATTGAAAGGTTTTCTGTATCAGGAAATAATAGTACATTATCTTGTCCTTGGCAGGTTTCACAATTTGGAAAATAAAGCCTCAGATGAACCACAACATATGACATATTTCACCATGTCATTATTTATTTCACAAAAATAAAGCCAAAATGGAAAAGCCATGAGTGACAAATTTAGTTTGTTGGTCTGGTAAAGTTCATGACAGTACAATTAGAAAAATATAGGACAATTATGGCATGTTTGGAAGGCTTGCCAGAAGAAAGCCTTTTCTCTCCAAAAAAAAAAACATGACAGTATGATTTATGTTTGCAAAGTTGCATCTGAACAAACAATGATACTTCTAGAACAATGTATTTTGAACAGACGAGGCCAAAGTGGAGATGTGGGGCCATAATGCACTGTGCCATGTTTGGTGAAAACCTAAAGAGCACATCAGCACCTCATAGCAAAAGTCACACATGCTGGTGGAGGGATGATGAAATTGGGCTTGTAGCCACAGGACCTGGGCACCTCACAGTCATTGAGTCGACCATGAACTCCTCTGTATACCAAAGTATTCTAGAGTCAAATATGAGGACATCCGTCCAACAGCTAAAGCTTAGCCAATATCGGGTCATGCAACAGGACAATGATCCCAAGCACACCAGCAAATCTACGACAGAACGGCTGGAAAGAGAAGAAGCAAGGGGTTGCTATAGCAAGTCAAAGTCCAGAGCTCATCCTGACTGAAATGCTGTGGCAAGAGCTGTGCATGAACAAATGCCCACAAACATCAATAAACTGGAGCAACGTTGTAAAGAGGAGGGGGGCAGAATTCCTCCAGAAAGATGTAAGAGACTGATAAAGGCATCAGAAAATGATTACCTCAATAATTTCTGCTAAAAGTGGATCTACAGGCAATTGAATAGGGTGTCCTAACTTTGTCACACATGGCTTTTACGTCTTGGCTTTATTTTTGTTAAACAAATAATTACACGTAGTTATATGTCATGTGATGGTTCATCTGAGGTTTTAAGACTTGTCAAGGACCAGATATAACACAGAAAATATAATACAGAAAAGCATGGAATTCAATAGGATGTCCTAACTTTTCACAAATGTTTATTTATTTACCCATCCCCGATATTTTTGTTTTCTTTAAATTAAGAAAAGGTTTTTGTTGGGCATATTGTTATTGTTTGTAACAGTTCCATGATTTCAATTCAAATATATATTTAGTCAAAATGGTGAAATTTTCAACTATATGTTACCTGTCGGTATAAACATGAAATATATTATATATTTAGAGAGAATAGAGGGAATATTAAAACAAATATGACTCAAAATGGCCTAGGTGTGCTGTAACTGTTGAAAACTGAAGATGGCAAAATGCTGAGACGTTTAAGAACACATGTCCACTCATTTTGGAGTGTCTTGGCTTTTTGGAGAAGTAATATCAGAGAAACTGACGTGGGTCCAATTTCATCTTTATTACAAGCTCCATTCCCCCAGTTTGGAGTGCAACCTGGACTCCAGTGTTCATCGAATCAGGGAGCAATATATAGATAAGTGGACCTTCTCTGAAAATCAATAGATATGTGAGCCAGTGATGGCAAAAAAAGATTAAAAGCGAGAGAGTGTGTGCTAAGTGTGTGGGTTATTCTTCCCTCCAAACAAAAAGCTGGCTAACAGATAGTTGACCTCAGTCAAGAGGTCAGATGTAGCTGATACTTCATTCTTCTCCACCACATATATATATATACGTCTGTTATAGAACAGAAGCTTAATACAATATATGTAGTGTGTTCACCCTGTAATTGCTTCTCATAGTTTTCTCATATGTAAGTGCCTTTGAATAAGTGTCTAAATAAATGTAACTGTAAATATATAAATACAAATATACAAGAAATTCTTCACTGCATCTAGAAATTCTAGAGATTGTCCTGAAACAATAGTCAGTACCAGTATATTTAATGTCATTTCTATGGACATAAAACAAGAAAAGAACTAAGTACTAATATGTTTAACTCATCACATGACCATTTGTTTCATTCATAGATTGTATTATCTGCAAAAAGACGAGCATTGAACCATTACACCAATAAAGTAGCTGTAGCCAATAGAAGAACTCATCACATGTAGGCTGACAATACTATTTCATAAACTAAGATTCTTAAAGATTAGATTGTATATCATCTAAACTAAAGATTGTATAATCATCATCTGAAGGTTGTGTAGCACAAGATAAACAGATATATTTGTGGGATGTTTGGTATGTTTTTTTCTCTTCACTTTTTTTTTTTTTTGCTGTTTAGTGCAAATGAGGACAATGCGGGGTTCTGTTTCTCTTGTTTTATTTTGAGATATCTATATTTTACAGTTAGGTTATAAATATGCATATACAACATCACATCAATTACAAGAAAAAAAGAAGCTGAAAAAAATGAAGCGAGAACAAAAGGCATCAGGTCAGATGTTATACATTGTCCTTCAGCGTCCTTGTTGTAGGCTTTTGGTTCAAAATAGCAGATGTAGGTTAAAAGCTTATAACCCCAGCATATACATGGGCTGTTAGTTAGATGAATATAAAGATATAGCTTGCTGTTTGTATTTTCCCATGACGTCTTAGAATATCTGAGACATTTGACTGAGGAGAGATCTGACCTACTAAACTTTCCTGTTCTTGTATAACTAAAGCAAGATTCATTCACTAATCTGAAACCTTAATTCATTTAAACATTGTATTTCGAGCTTGGTTTATATCTTTTTTATACCAAATATTGTCGGTTTAATAATGTTTTGATACCTGAGGTTGTAATAGTTGGCTCGTAGTAGGATGTGTTTTATATAGTAATCTCTTTGTGAGACCAATGCTGATGTTAGCAGGTTCAGATATGCCACTGAAGTGTTATTCTTATACCACCTGAAGCAAAATAGACCAAGTACATGTTATTTTCTGCTCACAAAGCAGGATGTGTCTCTCCATTTTCTCTTCACTGCCTCAAAGCAACCGCGCTCCATTATTAAAACAATGAATGTTTTCTCATAACTATAATACAAATTTCAAAATAAGATCCCATTCAGCAAAAAGATGTATCTTTACTATTTACAGAGCTATGCAATTGGATTCTATGTCTAATGGCTCGTAGGTGACAAACAGAAACGTTAAAAGCAGAAAAACAAGACTCTCTTTAGATGACCTACATTAATGATCTCAACACTTTCTATAACTCTTATGTATTGCATCAAACCATTTGAGGGATGTGCAAATCTCCTTACTTCAACAAACAGTGACATGTAAAAGTACAAAAGGACGAAAGTAACCCACTTTTGTATGAAATCTGTTGACAAAAAACTGGTGCAACTTGAATGTGAACTCTTGTTCAAACAGTGTTACAGTACTTTGCCAGTTGGCTGTACTGTAACACTGCAGGGCAATGACTTTAAAATGGAACATATTCACATGATCAGTTCATGGGTCAGTCTCCAATGAAGACTACCGTCTGATGAATCACTGGGGTGTTGCCTGAGGGTCTTCTAAAGAGATGAGCTTATCAGTGGTCTTCATATCGCAGGATACACAGCAGCTGGCAACATCCTGACCACAGTTGTGTCTCTGTAGCTTCCCAGCCTCTTCTAAAGCAAAACTGTCTCCTAGTTTAAAAAAAAAACACAATATATAAGAACACAGAAAGCTGATCGCCTAATGACATGAGATTGTTTCTCTGGATCTATTAATTTATTCAAAATGACATTAAAAATACAATTCATACATATGTTTACTTTAATCAGAATTAAAAGTAATTTTGTTTGATCATTTATCAAGTTAAAAAACAAATATCAGCAACTGTCCTGATATAATAAAATAAAGAAATAAGTAGTTTTCTATAATCTTTGATTATTTTTTAGGGAAAAAAATGTAATAGTTAACATGCATTAAGTTGAAAAGGATAATTAATAATATATCTAGGAGAAAAGGAGATTACTGGTGTTTGAAGAGCAAGAGGGGCATACTGTTGTTCTGGGACACTCTACAACATGAAGGACCTTTTCACCAGCGCAGGGAGAAGCTTCCAAAATCACATAGACCTGCATACACACAATGTGTAAATAACAGAAAAATTCAGAACATTCAAAAACTCACATTAAGAATAAACACCTAACCTGTGGACCGGCTGTTGTTGTCTCTGTCATACTGTCCTCACTCATGCTTATGTCACCCACATCATCCTCTGAGGGACACGTTCCAAAATGTCTTTTAGACCTGATAATGACCACAAAAAAAAAATCACATTTATCACTTGGACTGTTCATAATATACCTGCTTCAATCAGTGAATGAAAGTAAACCTACTGAGCCATTTGTAATGTCAGTTTTACCAATGTAAAGTTGCATATGATGTATCATTTCATTTATTGTTTTATGGAGACTGAGCTTGTGACAATGTCTGCTTTAGTTATGAAGTCTGTAGTTTCAATGACCTTTGAATACATATCTTGTTTGTTTGTTTCTGAAAGGCTAAATGTCAAATTCATTGAACCGGCTCCTATGAAATGTATTACAGTCACACAACCCTCATATCTATGTAAATAGTAATCTGAGGCATTTTGATGTTTTCCGTTCATGGATTGGCACCCTGCTAACTGACACCGAGGGCAAAACCAATCTCTGGATCCTGTTGACTGAGAATGAAATATGAAGACCTGCAGTGAGACGTGAAGGTATGATAAGTAGCATTATTACAAACATATGTATTGGATATGTGTGTCTCACCCCTACACCTGGGGCAATAATAGGCTTTGGGATAAACCAAACCAGTATCGTGTTTGTGTGTATGAGTGTGAGATTGAAAGTGTGTGTTAAGTTGATATAGATAGAAAAATGAAGAAAAATAAAACGGAAACATGAGTAACCAAGTGAAAAACGCAATTTTAGACAGAAAAATTGCCACCCGTGTATCTTTTAAATAAGGTTATAGATCACTGGGTCCATTTTGGGGTGCAGGAATGACCTATTTTGATGTGTAATTGCTGTAGTACAAACTAAACCAAGCATGTAATTGAAAGCGATACGGCTGCTGCATTGAGGCGCAGGGGCCAAAGGAACCAGACATAAGTGTGCTGCTTTAAGAGTATAACAAAACCCCAAACATACAATTCAGTGTCACTAAACACAGGCATAGAGAATTAGACACTTAACCAGGGTGAGGAAAATATCACCAGCTGTATTGATGTGTGTGTGTGTGTGTGTGTGTGTGTGTGTGTGTGTGTGTGTGTGTGTGTGTGTGTGTGTGTGTGTGTGTGTGTGTGTGTGTGTGTGTGTGTGTGTGTGTGTGTGTGTGTGTGTGTGTGTGTGTGTGTTTAAAGTC
Source organism: Ptychobarbus kaznakovi (assembly GCA_027422405.1). Lineage (NCBI taxonomy): Eukaryota > Metazoa > Chordata > Actinopteri > Cypriniformes > Cyprinidae > Ptychobarbus > Ptychobarbus kaznakovi. Next base: position 16,787,114 of record CM049811.1, on the reverse strand, counting down.
TTCTGACACATGCTCAAGGGAATGAAAACATCTTTAAATCTGCAGCCTCCTCACCTAATAAACAATTTAATGCCACTTTTACACGCTGTTCACCCGGCAAAGCAGGGAAATGAACCCAGACCGGCAGCAATCGAACCATTAGAGGCTTTCAATGAAATGGAAAGAGGCTGTTTTGAAGCCATTTTTTGTCACAGTCTCTATTTTTACCTTGTTTCTTGAATCCACTACAAATCGGAGGCATTAAGACAAATTGTGGCAGAAGCTCTGGTTTTGTACCTTTTTCAGTTTGATTTTTCTTGACCATGATACACTATGGCAGGGTTGTGCAAGATTCTGGCCCCTTTTCAACTCTTAAATTAAACTGTATTGGGAAATACGTTCAGGAAGGTCATTTGGAATTGATATGACAGGATGAAGAATTTACTGAATTGCAAATAAATAAATAAAAAGTAACGTGATGCATGCTGGGAAAGTGTTCATGTTAATTAAATATGTAAATTAAATGTTAATATATGGCATTTCGAACATTTCTGTCTCTGTCTGTCTATATGTATATCTATCTATCTATCTATCTATCTATCTATCTAGCGTTTTCTTTGTCTTTGTCCAAAGAAATATCTTATATCCTATACATTTTTATTCAAAACATTCAAACAAGGCTTTGTCAAGCCAACTCTGAAATTATTTCTTGACAAACTTTTAACTTTTCTGGTTATGAGTTACATTTTCATTCATTATTCTTTAAAAATCTATTGCCTCCAGAGTAACAGAAATAAGTAAGTGTGTTATTAATGTGCCTATCTAAACAATATTGATACAAATACAAAATTTTGAGGTGTCCACATTCTGTTGGTCATGTAGTGTATAATAGATATAATTAATTTACAAAAATCTATAATAATTTTGATCATTCATTGTTATTCTTTGAAAACCCATTGCCTCCACACCATCAGAGCAACAGTAATGAGTAAGTGTGTTATTAACGTGCATCTCTGACCCCTGCCAGCTTTGCCCATCACTCTCACCCGCAGCAGTAGGTGATGCAGGCGGCAGTGGAGAGAAGAGTGATGAGGAGCACAATACACATAGCTATAGCCATATTCCTCCTCTTCTCCTCTTCAGCCTGCTGCAACTCCCACCATTCAAGATCACTGAACTGACAGCGCTCCCCCATGTAGCCTAACACACAGCTGCATCACAAACACACACACACAGAGCATCATTAAAAGCAATATTCATTCTTATATAATATTAGAATAAAATGGTCTACTGAATATGCTTAACGTGTGCCCATTTTGTCAAGGGCAAACATTCAGTAAAAGCCATATGATTTTTAGTACAAGACTGCCATCTACTGCTCATTAACTAAAGCCTCATTGTAAAAATCTACTTATGTTTGAAGCTCAAAGGAAATTGTGGCATATGCAAAAACAGGGATTATGAGAACTATAAAAAATCAGGTTAAAGCTTCCACATGACAAGAGCTATATAAGCAGACACTTGCTTGCAGGCATAAGACTCCATCTCAGGGAAATAGAAGCACACTCCGTTATACAGACAGTATGAGTCATGGGTGGAGGGGCAGCTCTGCACAGCATTATTGTGTTGCCATGGCGAGGTGACATCAAGTGGACTTCCTGTACTCAGCCAAGAGGAGGCGCTCTTAAACTCCTCTGCAACAAGAAACAGAGCATGGAAATGAGGTCACTATTATGTTGCATCATGCATTTCTGATGAATATCAGTGCATTGTCGTTTTGCACAAACTCAGATTAGCAGGTCCAAACTGCTCATGGTCTCAAACGATTATGGCACATTATGCATAATATGCACATAGACAACTGTACAATACATGATTTTGAGAAGACACAGTTTCAGTTAAAACAATAAAAAGGTGAATCTTACCATGACAGCTAAATCCTGTGCCTGTGAACCCAGGTCGACATCTGCACTGATATTTTCCTACTGCATTCAAACACTCAGCGTTTACATCGCAGCCATGCATATCTAATCGACACTCATCTATATCTGTAAAGATACACACGTGCACATACACAAAGGGAAAATGCATTGAAAATATTGGGAAAATGTTTATGATGTATGCGTTTTAGTGTTCTGTAAGTGTCATATATACTCATTCAAAGTGTGATATATATATATATATATATATATGTAGTACATTTATTTACGTTTCTGAAAGAAGTCTCTTATGCTCACCAAGGCTGCATTTATTTGATTAGTAAAAAATAATATTGTGAAATACTATTACAATTTCAATAGCTGCTTTATTTTAAATTATTATTTATTTATTCCTATTCAAAGCTGAATTTTCAGCAGCTATTAGTTTTCTGTCACATGATCATTCAGAAATGTTTCTATAGACAACAATTTTTAAGGATTATTTTATGAATAGTAAGTAAAAAAACTATTTATTTGAAATAAATATATTTTGTAACATTATAAATGTATTTACTTTCACGTTTGATCAATTTAATGTATCCTTGCTGAATAAAAGTATGAATCACTTTTTTATCTTACTGACCCTAAATATTTGAACATAAATTGATATTCCTATATCTGACATCCAGACTAATGTATGCTTATATATAGCAGTAAACAAGTTCATATTAAGTAGTGTACATTTTAGACACAATATTGGCAATTACTTGGAGTAGTTTTGCAGTGTCAAACAAAATAGTTGCACACAAATCAAAAGCAGAATGAAACATTTCAAGTCACCACAGTGATGTTACTGAATGATTTTGAAACGATTATATATAAATGTGTAAATATTTTGTCATACCCATACAGTGGTGACCATCTCCACTGAATCCAGTTTTGCATTGGCAGAAATATCCACCTGCTGTGTTCACACACTCAGCCTCAGATACACTACAATCTGCCTGGCCTGCTTTGCATTCATCAACGTCTGTGCAAACACACACACACATTGTCAATACTGTATGTGCTCATATAAACAAACCCAAATTTACATAAAGACCGATCAATGCACCCAATAACAGGCGCATACCGCACCCACACAAACATCAATATCCTTACACTCAAATTCAGTTTCACACATACATCACAAACCAGCTGCTTCAGTCTATACCATATCAAAATCATTTGACATGTAGAGTAAACACACACAGATTACACACACTTACCCACACACAGCTCCCCATCTCCAGCAAAACCTGTCACACACTGACACACGGCTCGGCCTTCCTTCTGCGTACACCGAGCGTTCACATCACATCTGAGAGAGTAGCAGTCATTCTGGTCTAAATGAGATCACATCAGTCTCAAGTTAGCTCTAGTACGCTTGATTCTGGCTGGTCAATTACAGCATTCTGTGTTCACATAAATGATGAATGTGATTGTTGCTGATATTGTTCTACCTGAAACCATCCTCTCTGTGTAAAGCATGGCCAGTTGTGTGCTCTCATCATTCAGTGTTTTATTTCCCAAACGATCACTTGATTCATCATCATCTGATTCTGTGTGGAGAAATACAGCATTTTTTTTACCTGATTATGCAACAAGTTGATTTTCCGATTGCTTTAATGTGACTTTATAGAACAAGCATTCTTTCCATTGTTTATTTTTTTCTCATGATACTGACCAGTGAATGATGAATTAATTGGCAGACAGTCTTGTCCATCAGCTGAAAGAACGTGCTTTGAGTGACATGAGCAATGAGCCAATCCCAGTCTGCTCTCACACACTTGGGCACATCCTCCATTTTCATGAAGACAAACATTTGCTCCTAGGGATCAGAAAACATGCATCGCATTGCAGTCGGATCATTCCTGTTATGCAGTTTGTCCTTGTCCTACTATACTGAATTAAATATTAAACTGAATCATATAGCTCATTTTATTTTTCACAGTTTAGTGAAAATAGGGTGAAATTTAAATAACATCACTACTCTGGTTTGAGTGGATGTTGCCATTGTTGTCATTGTCAAACTGACCATTTTTCATGTTAGAAGGAAGATTTAAAGTAAGAATTTAAATATATTGCATATGCGTCCTCATTTTTATCATTTTATTGTGTAAATAATCAAGTTATAATTAAAGAAGTTAACATGCCTGAGCTTGACCAGAGTATATTTCTGAAAGTTTGGCGTACTCCAAATACACTACTGTTAAAAAGTAGTGTCAGTAAGATTTTTTTTCAAGAAATTGTATTAAATTGATGCATTTGCATTAATTGATGCATTAATTTGATAAATTACAGTAAAAACATTTCTGTTAGCTCTCTATTTATCAAAAAATCCTGAAAAAACATCAGATTTCCCACAAAAAAATCAAGCAGCACAACTATTTTCAACATTGATAATACTAAGAAATGTGTCTTGAGCAAATTAGCATATTAGGCTGATTTCTGAAGGATCACGTGACACTGAAAACTGGAGTAATGATGCTGAAAATTCAGCTTTGACATCACAGACTAAATTACATTTTAAAATATATTAAAATAGAAAACTTGAAAATGTTAATAATTTCACAATATTGCTGTTTTACTGCATTTTTTTATAATTATATTTATCAAATAAATGCAGGCCTGCTAAGCATAAAAGGCTTTCAAAAACATTTACAAATAACACTTTATAGAACTAAAGTTACAAAATCCATTTCTTTATACCCTTTACACATGATAAAAAAATTATGGTAAAACCCTAAGCAGATAGTCTATTAATAAGACAGAGTATCCATACCTGGTTTGGCAAGAGGATGAACAACAACTAGAGCAGCTGGTTGGATAAAGATGTCACGGAGATGCTCAGGGTTTTGTCTAGCTGTCATGTTCAGTCTGTACAGGAAGTGACCCTCCCAGTCACTGACCCAGAGCACATTCTCAAACACGGCAACATCAAACGGCCGACCTGAGCCAAAGCAAAATCAGAAAACATATTTACATATAGTTTTTTTTCATAAACCAGCATAAATATTATTTGCCACAAAGTGTAGTTCGTGTTCCATGCATATACAGTATTTGTTTGTGTAGTGGAGGTGTGCGTGTTTGGCAGAGGACTCTCACCTACTTGGTTCTCGCTTAGCATATGACGATCAGAACCGTCCAGGTTGGCCGACTCAATCACACCTCTGCTCATGTCACACCAGTACAGACGCTGGGAGCCGTGATCCACAGCTAGACCACTAGGAGACACCAGACCGGTGCTGACCACAACTTCACGCATGTCTCTGTTCAGACCGGAGCGCTCCACTGCAGGACGGCTACCCAAGTCTGTCCAATACACCTTCCTCCAGACACACAGACGAGAAGTTACTGCATGTCAAAATCATGTTAATTCATAGAGCTGCTTGCCTTGGAATGACGTGAGGGTGATTACAGTGCAATGAAATAAATGTCATTTTTGCTGTACTCTCCCTCATTAAAAAGGCATTCATAATGAAATGGCTGTGGCTGGCCACCGTACAATTTTCAGTTTACAGGATTTGAATGAAGACAATCTGCAGAGAAGAAAATTAACAGCAGTTTCAAAGGTCTTACTGTGCCTGAGGATGTAGGGCAATGCCTCTGGGTTTCTGGATGTCTTCATCTATAAAGATTTCTCTGTCGACGCCATTTAAACCGCTGCGGGAAATAGAGGATAATCTGAAACACAGAATGGTAAAGTCAGTTGAGCACGCACACCTGTGTGTATTTTTCTGTATCTTACCCTCTATCAGTCCAGTACAGCTTGCGATGGACCCAGTCCACCGCCAGGCCCTCGGGTGAGTCGAGTCCAGTGGAAAACAGCATCTCTCTGAAACCTCCATCCAGTGAAGCCCTCTCAATACGCTTCAGGCTTTTGTCTGCAAAATACACCTAAACAAACAAACAAAACCAAGTGACTACTTTTATATGACATTTTTAGGAAAAATAAAACAAGTAAATATCAGAGAAAAATGTTAAATCAATTTCAGTTCTGTTCAGATTTTTAAAGACTGGTTGGAAATTATGAGCTCAATCCAATTAACTTTATTCTACTGACAACCACTGTTTTGACAGTAAATATATTGAGGTTAAAAATATTTTTTTACAAAGAATAAATGTACAGTATTTTGCCGTATTTATTTATTTACTCATTTGTTATTAACTTTAATGTTGCGCAAAGCAAAAGCAAAACTACAAACAGATATAAATTAAAGATATATAGAAACATATAATTAGTTGCATATCTCCATACACATGCACATATTCTATATATTTATTTATGTATGAATATGTGGGTTTTATTTTATATTTTTGTGGACTTATTGACTTATTATTTTTGCTAATTTCGTTTTTCAAGCTCACACTTAGGAGACATACATTTTGAATGTTGGAAAATGGCCCTGAATGCATGTACTGTAAAAAAAAAAACTGCACATTACAGTTTTTTTCAACTGCTTACACACATTTTCAAAACTTTGCCTTTTTTTCGAAACCGAACACACAAATCCAAGAAATGCACACACAAAATGCAAAATGCCTCGCATCTCTTGCAAAATGAAGCACTGCATAAAAAAAAAATAAAATTCACAAATATCTCAAAAGCAAACACCTTTGCCATTACATTAATTGCTGTTAGATTTGTGTGTGTTACATAGTGAATTGTGTTGTGTTTTGCAAAAGCATTTTATGAAATTAAAAAATTAAAGTCAAAGGCCAATAATTAGAGTATGGTTTTTCAGATTTGGCTCTGGTGTTTGAGTGTCAGGTTTCAGAAATTGTGTGACAAGTAAAGATTTTGTGTGTAAGCAGTTGAAAAAAAACGCAGAAAACAGAAATGTGTCCTCTTGAATTTAAATTCTGTGTCCACAAGATGGCAGTAAATACATCTTTAAACATTATCAACATGAGCCCTGAGTTTCATTGGATTATCATCCACTAGAGGGCAGCTGTAAACACATCATAAATGTATTGGCCTCCTCAGCCTGAGCAATCTTCAGGCATGTGTGTGATCTTTTACCTGCTTCTGCACTGGATCATAGTCCAGAGCTATGATACTGCCTCTCGGTTCCTGCAGGAGTGTTTTGCTCTTCTTGCCATCTGCGTTAATCTGTCTTATATCCACTATATTGGCAAACAACAGGTACATTGGAGGTCCTGCTTGAAATAAAGCAAAGCGATTCCAGGAGATTTCAGACACACGAGGTCATTGGAAGCAAATGCACTTAAACACTGATTAGCTACATGCTTAACCCAATAATTCTAGGAGACAAGATGTGGGAGACAGACGGGCACCCTGGCAGAATGTAGAATATAAAGAACGTTTGTAGGCCTTGCCTGTGGCAGCACAGTGTTTTCCATCAGGCTGGAGGTGGTATCCAGGTTGGCACTCACACATCCACCTGCCTGGATATAAAGTCACACACATCTGACTGCAGCCCCCTCGATCTGCAGACAAACAGCCTGAAACAGAGACAATGGTGAGGAAAACAGCCACAGGCATAAATACATAATCTGACTTTTAATGTACTTTGATGAACAAAAATGCACACCTGAGCAGGAACGGCCATCAGAATTTAGTACAGATCCCTCTGGACACACACACACATCTCCTTCTGCAGTGTGTACACATGCATGTTCACAAAGTGTGCCATTCTCCACACACGGTTTCGTCTCTGTAGACAAACCTAAGCAGGTCAGTTATAATTCTGCAATTTACAACAATGTTTTACTACAACAAAATACATTTATTCATTCATCAATTCATTTTATGGACTTTATTAAATATATATAGTCTCTTTTGCTCATTAAAGTCGCATTTATTTGATCCAAAATGCAGAAAAAACTGTAATATTGTGAAATATTATTAGAATTTAAAATACTGAGTTTATATTTTAATACGCTTTAAAATAGTATTTATTTCTGTGATGCAAATCTAAATTTTCAGCATCATTATTCCAGTCTTCAGTGTCACACACACAAATATATATATATATATATATATATATATATATATATTATATATATAGCAGTAATGTATTTTTTATTTAATGCCATGTCAGCATCTTAAGCTATTTTCATGGCAAATATATGTATATATATATACACACAACACGCAATTGTTAATAGATATTGTTAAAATATATATTAATTTATGTACTACTATATATTTACATAAACACATTTTTAATAAATGTGTTTTCCACTTTTTAAAATACTAATATATTTTAAGAATATACACTCACTGGCCACTTTATTAGGTACACCTTGCTAGTACCGGGTTGGACCCCTTTTGCCTTCAGAACTGCCTTAATTCTTCGTGGCATAGATTCAACAAGGTTTTGGAAACATTCCTCAGAGATTTTGGTCCATATTGACATGATAGCATCACACAGTTGCTGCAGATTTGTCGGCTGCACATCCATGATGTGAATCTCCCGTTCCACCACATCCCAAAGGTGCTCTATTGGATTGAGATCTGGTGACTGTGGAGGCCATTTGAGTAAAGTGAACTCATTGTCATGTTCAAGAAACCAGTCTGAGATGATTTGAGCTTTGTGACATGGTGCATTATCCTGCTGGAAGTAGCCATCAGAAGATGGTACACTGTAGTCATAAAGGGATGGACATGGTCAGCAACAATACTCAGATAGGCTGTGGCATTTAAACGATGCTCAATTGGTACTAAGGAAAATATCCCCCACACCATTACACCACCACCAGCAGCCTGAACCGTTGAGACAAGGCAGGATGGATCCATGCTTTCATGTTCTTTACGCCAAATTCTGACCCTACATCTGAATGTCGCAGCAGAAATCGAGACTGAATGTCGCAGCAGAAATCGAGACTCATCAGACCAGGCAACGTTTTTCCAATCTTCTATTGTCCAATTTTGGTAAGGCTGTGCAAATTTTAGCCTCCGTTTTCCGTTCTTAGCTGACAGGAGCGGCACCCAGTGTGTTCTTCTGCTGCTGTAGCCCATCTGCTTCAGGGTTCGACGTGTTGTGCGTTCAGAGATGGTATTCTGCATACCTTGGTTGTAACGAATGGTTATTTGAGTTACTGTTGCCTTTCTATCATCTCTAACCAGTCTGCCCATTCTCCTCTGACCTCTGACATCAACAAGGCATTTTCATCCACACAACTGCCGCTCACTGGATATTTTCTCTTTTTCGGACCATTCTCTGTAAACCCTAGAGATGGTTGTGCGTGAAAATCCCAGTAGATCAGCAGAAATACTCAGACCAGCCCGTCTGGCACCAACAACCATTCCACGTTCAAAGTCACATAAATCCCCTTTCTTCCCCATTCTGATGCTCGGTTTGAACTTCAGCAAGTCATCTTCACCACATCTAGATGCCTAAATGCATTGAGTTGCTGTCATGTGATTGGCTGATTAGCCATTGTGTTACCAAGCAATTAAACAGGTGTACCTACTACCTAATAAAGTGGCCGGTGAGTGTATTTACAGTATATTGTCCAAAATATATTATAAATACATTTTGCATTTAACGAAAAACTATTTTAAGTAATGTGTTTTTTGCCCCTTGAAGAACTCAATATTTTGGAATTTGAAGATTTGAACCAAAAATATATTTTAAGTTAGAATAAGATAAAAATACAGTGAATTCTCACATCCACAGATTTCTTTCACTGTATATTTTTCTACAATGCCTGTACAAGTACAACTAGTAAATATTAAGTCCAAAAACAACAAAACAGTGTTTCTAGAATGCCTACTGGATATCATTCTCCTGGGTTTTGATTAGGTCTATATATAATTATTAATTTAGAATTCACACACACACTCGGGCCCCAAACGTAACAATAAGGTCAATCTCAACAGTGTGAGGGTTAAAAACGACCTGTTCACAACCCTGATATTTTAATTCCATTGGCACTTTGAATATTGTCCTCAAACTAATCATTGAAGCGTGGTCATTTGGGGAAATGGAATGACGTGTGGTTGGCTGTAAAGCCTGCAAACAAGTCTAAAGCTAACGGCCTCAATCTTTAATTTCCAAAACCCCTGTCCTCAGATGATCAATTCTCACCTCAAAGTTTCCACGAACACCTCTCTGAACCAACAGACCTTGTGGCACTGTGCCTATCAGACAGTCCTTATTCTGACACCTAATAATCCCAAATCCAATCGTCCTATATTTGCAAAACGCCAATCCTGAACCAATTAATATCTAGAAGATCTATTTTTATTCAGGTTAACAATTAATACATATAAAACAAGGCCTGTGTGATTCCACTAGTTAAAACAAATACAAATACAGATTTAAAACCGCATAACTCAAAAAAATACATATTTTTATTCCAGAACGGGAGTGGTTCTGACACCAGTAACGACGATATGTTTTGAAGAAGCCATATGGTGGGAAACAAGCGTTTTATAAGGACACTTTCTACAGTCTCGTTATGAAGTCAAGACCATAAGCCCAACAGCAAAGGTAAAAATTATCGGAAGGGTCCCTTGGTCAGAATGACTAACATGATAATCATATGATGCTCTGAGTTAAGAGAGGATAATAATGTGACATCTCATTCTCAAACTAAGCTTTTTCATTTTTCTTTTTTGCAAACTTGACTGCAGGTGCATATGAGCGTCCGCAGGTGCGAGAACTGTACTGAGGGTTAATCTCGCTGTTGCTTTGCTCTTGACCTGCTTAGCCAGGCAAAGCTGCTGACTAAATATGTTCCTTATTACTGATGTCACCTCATTATCTTATCGCACTGCACTGTCCGGCTCTGCCTCGATGCGCAATTAGAGCACAAACAATGAAGTCTAGAATGTCAAATTCTCTCTTGCTCTCTTTCACTGACCCATGAATTCCAGCTCATTGATATGTATGCTACTAGTGCTAGTGTTTCATAATCCATCCCCTGTTTTCCAGTCCTACCTTGGCAGGTCTTCAAATCGGGCAGTAACAGGTAACCCTTAGGGCAGGTGCAGAGGTATGAGCCCGGAACGTTCTCACATCCCAGTGAACAGCCGTGATTCCACAGGGCACATTCATTGATATCTGAAAGAGAAGAAGAGAGTTTTGAACAAAAGAAGAAAGTTTTTAATTTCTCCACAAATGCTACTGTGTATTTTAGATGTAACTCTGTTTCACAAGAGAAATGGAGGCTGTACCTTCACAGTAGTCACCTTGTTTACTGAGGGAAAAACCGTCCCTGCATCGGCACAGACCAGTGTCACTGGAACACACTTCCACACACTCTCCTGTGTGTCGATTGCAGCCTGCACAAGAACAAACACAAACCACCCATATGTAATACATTTGCTCTTTATGTGACGTTTAGGATAATTCTAAGAACTTACAATCAATGTTGGTGGTAACACATTACAAGTTACATAATAAGATTACTTTTTTCAAATAATAACTAGTAAAGTAATGCATTTCTTTGAAATTTACAAGAAAATATCAATGAGCTACTTTTTCCCAAGCAACAAATGCCAGTTACGTTGTTTTCCCATTTATTCACAGATACCTCTCCTGCCTGCATGCGTGTGAGGTGCAGAGGCACTTCCTTCAGCCTGAGGCTTATTCATTTCATTTTTGGTGTGAAAGGGGCTTTAAAGCCCAAAATATAACTTTTGGGATTTTTGTTATTAAAAATAAATAAGCAAGCCCAGCTCAGGTGACAAAAAGTAACGCAAAAGAAACATTATGCATTATTTTCATAGAAAGTAACTAATTAATGCAATTAATTTACTTTTTATAGAGTACCGCAATATTGTAATATATTACTTTTAAAAGTAACTTTCCCCAACACTCCTTACAATCACCTAGTTTGACTCAGTTTATGATTATAGATAGAATAGTGGAGTAAATAGAACAATGAAATAATTGTTAAAAATAATTATAATAACTATTTAAATATTTTTGGTTAGATATTTTGAAAGCAAATACTCCAGCATTTTATAAAGCAATTAAGATTATGTGTAATTATTTAATTACCAACCTGGAGTGAATGGAGTTGGAATTTCCACCACTGGCTGATTGATGGGATGTACCACTTTGACATCAGCAGGGGGGTGCGGCATCCTTTTGGAATTGACATTCTCTCCTCCGCCCCCTGTGTACTTGTTTACTCGTGTTATTCTTTTTGACTTAGAGTCCGTTAGGTACACATAATCAAGGAAAATCGTCATCCTCAGAGACTGTGATCTAGAAGTAGGGCAGGGAGGACATATTCATTACTTTTTCTTTTCTTTTTTTACTATAAAAGTCTAATTCTATTTTTACAATAAGATTTACATAGAAAACCTAAAAACTGACTGGTTTATTTGGAATAATGACTGCAAAACTGTTCAAATGACTGTTGTCTTGAGGAAGACATTTCCTAAATAGATGATAATTTAAATAAAATCAACATTTCATGTCCTTTTATTTATTTATTCTGTATTTATTTATGAAGTAATGTAGATAATGTACTGGTCGAAATCACAAAATAATCCCTGAAGGGTGATAATGACCTGACTGTACATTAAAGTGCTACAGTACTAAATAAATCTATAAATGAACATGAAACGGATACATTATCCCTTACATAAAGAATGGATCTAATTTTTACCTCAAGGGCTGATTAAAGACGTTAATAATGCTGCCATCATAGTTGCAGGACCCCATAGCAGTGTGCCCTCCTTGGCCCTGCTGAACCCAGAAGAGTCTCCTGTCCCGGTGGTCTATATCCAGAACCTTCAGTCTGTCTGCAGCTTTCAGCACTGTTGCCCTCTTCCCACCCGTCATGTCTGAACGCTGGAGACTGGGAGTCAACCCATCTGACAGCCAGAAAATATATCTAGAAAAATGTTGTGATAGCATTCTTATACATCATTCTTATACCTCTCTAATGCAGTACAGTATTTTAATATAGGTCATATTCATTTACTGGCTTTAACATGGAAATAATGAATGGCATATCAGCAAGAATTGTTTTATTTTTACATTTTAATACACAAATTAAATCATTAATTCTGCATCATTATAAATGTTCACTGGAATACAACTGAAAATATTTTCTTTCCAGCTCCCCCAATGAATATGTACTAATGTTGAGATATTTGTATTGAAACCAAAATGGTTGCTTGATTATCTCTTCACAGACCGGTCCTTTAACAGAAAGGTGAGGGCAGTGTGCTGTTTGAGACACTCTGTTAGATCTGCACCTACGTGCCAGCCATGTTTCAAAGAATGTGACCGTCTGAACGCTCCAGCATTTATAGTTAGCAAGCAAACTAGGATTCGAGCAACACGGTCCTGAGAAGAACTGTGTAAATGACAAAGCCTTTAGTCATCCTCGATCTACCCTACAGTCAACAAGCACACTGCTGAGAGAACGGAGTACAAAATGTGAAACATGTTTTTGTGGGTAACAGCTCTGACCTATTGCTCCACAAGCCATGTCTCAATATGCTCACAACTTCTTATTTATTGCTATTGAAGCTTTAGCTCTTTTATGTAGGTCTATGTATTGCTTATTTTTGTTTTTAAATCATATAGAGTTTTTGAACAGTATACGATTTTTAATGTTTTTTAAAGAATTATCTTCTGCTCACCAAGCCTGCATTTATTTGATCCAAAATACAGCAAAAGCAGTAATATTGTGAAATATTCTTACCATTTAAAATAACCGCTTTCTATTTAAATATATTTTAAAATGTAATTTATTCCTGTGATCAAAGCTGAATTTTCAGCATCATTTCTCCAGTCTTCAGTGTCACATGATCCTTCAGAAATCATTACAATATGCTGATTTGCTGTTCAAGAAACATGTATTATTATAATTATTATCAATATTTAAAACAGTAAATTGTTTCAGGATTTATTGATGAATAGAAAGATGCAAAGATCAGCATTTATCTGAAATATAAAGCTTTTGTCACATTACAAAATTAAGTAAGGGGGCAATTAAGTGACCATAATAATAATAATAATAATGATACATGTTTTTTGAGCAGCAAATTTTGAGCAGCTTTGAAATAACAGGAATAAATTACATTTTTAAATATATTCAAATAAAAAAACGTTATTTTAAATAGTACTATGTTACTGTTTTTGCAGTATTTTGGATTAAATAAATGCAGGCTTGGTGAACAGAAGAGACTTATTTAAAAAAAACATAACAAATCTTATTGTTCAAAACCTTTTGACTAGTAGTGTACAAATAGTTTATTATTTATTGATTTTTTTCAAATCTTTATTGCTTTGTTAATTATGCATTTCATTTCCTTTTTTCAAAGAGATCAACCAAAATTATGCCAGATTTGATAAAGTGCATTTTTCCTTTCCTTGAATGACTGTATAGTTCTCATTTTTACCTCTCATTTGGATCAACAACAACACTTCTTGGCTGAGACAGGTCTCTTAGGACAATCTTTTCATTTCTCCCATCTGTGTCAATTCTCTGTATCGTTCCTTTTTCCGCATTGCTCCAGAGAACTGCGTTTTCAATCCAGTCCACAGCCAGACCCGAGATCCCTTTCACTGATGAGAGAAGCTTCTGAAAGAATGAACCCAAACTGTATTGAGAGGCTTGGAACAGGCTTCAAACAATCACTGATGACATTTAAAACTTATAGGACACATAAATAACTTTCAGCTAAACTTATATATAAATATAATACTTACATGCATATTAAAAAATAACAAAAAATAAATAAACAACAATAACATTAATGGGCTTCAGTATTACCTGTCTGCGTGTTCCATCCAGTCCTGCCCTGCTGATTTGTCCTGTCTGTGTGTCAGCCCAAAATACCGTCCCCTCGCTTAAATGGAAATCCAACAAGATGGACCTCCCCACCCTAGACATGATCCTTCTCTGCTCCCCACCATCAAGGTTCATTCTCTGAATGCTGTTTCCAAGGCCAAGTAACAGATACGGTTCAGGATCTTTAAAGAGACAAATAGAGAAGCCCGAGAAACCTTTTTAAAATGACACAAACTGAATGCATTAAACATTGACACCACTTCTAATCTGATCCTAATTTGAAGCTCAATTTTATGTTTAAGTTTGTTTATGTGCAAAACGCTCTTCAAATCAAATTAATGGCTTACTAAATCCATTCTTAGATTTAAACTGCATGGCAACAAACAAAAATACATATACAATGTCAAATTAAAGTGAATTTTAAGAAATACTTTGACCATAACGGTAAAACATTTACACTCAAGCAGGACATGCTTACAGATTTTGTTTTTCTATCAACCAATCACAGCCTTCTGATTTTTGGGGCGGGGTTTGAGGTTTGGGTCAGGGCTCTGATTGGTTGGTAGCAATGTTGTTCAGATTGAAGTTTATAATTGGACAAAAATATATATATTTATATATTAAAACAAGATTTATATATATATATATATATATATATATATATATATATAAATTGTCTTGTGTAAAATGTTTTCTTTTTTTTCTTGTTTTTTGTTTTTTTCTCTCTGTTGTAATGAATATGTATTAATATGTATGAATATCAGTCTGTAAAGATTATGTGTTTTTGTTAAAGACTGAATGCAATGAAGGTTGTAGAGTCATACACATCATAAATATAGTTTATTTGTTAGCATAATATTGTGCATCTTTGTAAATACAGACACAAGCAGTCAGCAGAAAATCAGTTCTTATCAAAGTATGATTAAATATTTCAATGAACTTTGTCTCACAAGATGATGAGAGGAAACTTGTCTGTAAAGGCTTTAACATGAAACCTTATAGTAAGACCCTAAACTGAAGCTGTTTGATAAATGAGGCCTGCCGGCTAACAATTACATTCTTTCTTCAGTCATAAAATTACTAATTATTTTCTCTTTCTTCCCTATCATATTAACACCCATACTGTCATTCAGAATGTGAATTATTGTTGCATTGCTACAGGTCTTTTCATGCTTTAATGGGGAGAGGTTCGCACATCGTTTTCACAGATGCCTGTATAATAAAGCAACTGTATCCTAGCAACACACACCATGGTGGAGGATTGAATAGATTACAAAAACACAGCCATGTTGCTAGGAAGTGCCGAGTCAAATAACGGAAAATGTTGAATATGGTGATGTTAGTATTTATCAATAAATAGTCACTATTTGCAACCTAGATGAGGATGAATTCTGATGTTCTAGTTAAGCGCAAATGATTGAAAATGTCTTCAAAGTCTATCAAGCAATACATGATTATTCCATCAAAAGTGTAACTATGTTTATCCTTTTTTTAATAAGGGGAGTTTTTCTTCATATTTCATATGTACTGAAAAAATATTATGATTCATAAATATTATGATTCATGAAGGGAGGGTCAAGTTCCTTTCTCACTGCAGTTCTAAAGCAATGGGTCCAAAAAGACATGATTTAGTGCTTCATTAACTTTTTTATTTCCAAATATGATTTTATTTCTTCATAGACATATAATGGCCATCCTAATAATATTAAAGTAACAGGTCACCTATTCATTGCAAGTCATTATTGACAAAGCTCATGTGGTTCATTCATTCTTTCTTCCATACAACAAAAATGGATGGTGACCATAAACAATAAGCCTCAAAAATGACTAAAAGCACGATTAAACTACCATAAAGTGTACCATAAAATCTCCTGATTTTATTTCAAATCTTCTTGACCTGCTTGATAGCTTAACATGAGGAACAGACCTAACTTTAAATCATTTGATGCAAATCTTGCCCTCTGCAGTGGCTTTCAAACCTCGCTTGATCTTGTATGCTTGTATTGCACAAATGAAACACACAGTTTGTTTTCGTACATGTGCACTTCTACTACCAAACCCTATTGCCCTACCCCCCCTACACCTAAACTTAGCCCTCCCAAAAAAAAAACTCACTCTGTATGATTTATAAGCGTTTTGAAAAGTGGGGACATGGGGCAATGTCCTCATAAGTCACCTTCACCTTGTAATAGCTATGTCATACCTGTGTCATTATACAAATGTATGTCCTCATTTATCACAAAAACGTGCACACACACACACACACACACACACACACACACACACACACACACACACACACACACACACACACACACACACTTTGTGTACACAACACACAGTTTAGCAACGCAAATTCAAAATAACCTGTTCAAGTAGGGTTTGGTTAATGATACTAGCAAAAAACATAATGAATAAAATAAAATAACATAAAAAATTAATCAAATTAAATCCCCAGTGTTTGATTGATACATCTCACAAACAAAACTTTAATGAGCATATGGACTTACCCACACAGCTGAAGTTTCCAGCAGCCCAGGGTCGTCCACCCCAGCATAATGCTCCTTCTGCACGGCCTGAAGCTTGAGCAGAGCCTATACTCACCATCCAAAACCACAAATGAAAGATAGCTGCTATCGTCCTCCAGAACATAATCTTATCTCAGTTTCAGGCCTCTCCTCTTAGGTATTTCCTCGATCACAGCACCACACCATGCAGCTGTAACCCCCACACATCTTACACACGCAGCCAACCAGCTCCAACTAAATGAGAACCTGGGTGAAAGGTTTCCAAAAAGTGCATCTGTATCCCAGAGGTGTCCTTTTTGTACAAAGCAGGTTGAAAGTGAGAGTCCTGTAGGACGGCCAGGTTTGTGTCAGGCACACATACACACACACACACACACAGTCTCAATCTCTCCGGTCCTCCTGTTCTCTAGCTGTTTTGGAAGCAAAGTATGAAATTCCTGACAGTCCCATGGTAAATTTGACACATGGTGAGACCAGCAAGAGGGTTTTCCCTGGTGTACGACTCTGAGCCTGAGCTCAAGAAACACAAAAACTGCTCTTTTACAACTTAAAAGAATAACACAAGCCACCCTGAGTTCACCTCCTGGCCTTTCCCAGTCTATGCATGTGATTTAGTAGTAGTGGTCACACCTTTTTGTGCTGCTCATGAGTAATGGGATGCTTCCTCACTCACACACAAACCATTAAACTAGTGTTGTGTCTGCATAGGCTCTGTCCGCCCTCAGAGTGAAGAATCACAGGAGATGGCGATGTGGACAGGGCTTGTAAGTGCTTCACCCATTTCCTATTTACCCTGCATACACGCAATCTTATTATACGAATGACTGTCATATTGTCACAGAAATTAGAGGCACTGCTCTGGGAAAAATGTGGCAGGTACAAGGACAACAGCTGCCCTGTTCTTCTTCTTAAGCAGGGTAGGAAATGCAGCACAATGTCCGCTCTGACACACACTCACAGGACCAGCTATGACGTCACAATGGACAGAATTTAATAACTAATTCAACTGACATGCTAACTTTATAAACTTGTACTGAACAAAAGATAACTAACGATGCTATAATGATTTTCTGATCACCTGACTATAGATCGATCTATGTAATAATGAATTTACGCTACAGTTTGTAGCATTTGGGATTGGTAAGAATTTATTTGCAAGAACATTCTTATGCTCACCACTGCATTTATTTGCTCAAAACAGTAAATCCAGTAATATTGTATCATTACAATTAAAAAAAATAAATCATGTAATTTATTCCTGTAATGGCAAAGCTGATTTGGTGCTCAAGAAACATTAATAAATTAATGAATGTAGTAATTAAATTACACTTGTACTGCTTAATATTTTTTTGTGGAAGCTGTGATCAGTAATTTTTTTCAGGATTATTTAATTTATAGAATATTCTAAATTATGCTCATTCTGTGCTGTATCCTGTATCCTGAATGGCAAATGACACTATTTTTATACATTCTAATGGAAGAAATTTGGAATATGGACATTTTAGTTACATGCACGGCACACATAAAAGATTTACAACGCATAAACACACATTTACACAAACACTGCATATAAATGTACAATTAAACAAAAGATAAAGAGAGGTAGAAGATAGAGAAGACAAAAATAAGAAGAGGACTGAAACATCAAATGCACGTGTTTAATTTAGAGGAAAGCATAATCATTCAAACTCACACATCTTAGAAACGTTATATTTGATCTTGTGTTCCTGTGGCTCAGTGGTAGAGCATTGTGTTAGCAGCGCAAATGATTGTGGGTTCAATTCCCAGGGAACACACATACTGACAAAATGTATAGCCTGAATGCACTGTAAGTCCCTTTGGATAAAAGTGTCTGATAAATGTAACAAAGTATCTGTTTCTGCTTGATTTGATACTTTTCTGACATAATTTAAATTTTAAACCAAAAGTAAGAGAGACTGGTGCCTATTGTAAATTTGGTGTGTTCACTTTTCTGATGTAGCACATAACACCAATAGGCTATATCAATAGTTCCCATTGAGGAAACAATGAAACTCTTTATTTAGGCAGTAAAAAGGTTTAATTAAAATGTTCATGACTCATAATATGTAACTCTACTTCATCATATGTTGGCATGCACAAAAATACACAATATTTATATTTATGTACACTGTATTTCATAAAAAAACAAATACAGAATTGTGTGTGATTGGGTGAAGAATATGGCTTTTGAAAAATGGGCAATGAGACGATTTGTGGGTCAAGATAAGTCTTGTAAGGCAACGAGTTTGACAGCGTACCGAGAGCTAATCTTTTAAAACTGATGTTACCACAGCTTGTCTAATACCAAATAACACAAAAAGCCGATTTGCTATACATTAGCACAGATACTCGGATCTAGAGCTGTCACTCTTGTACGTCATTTGAGAGTCAATGCTTGACCGTGAGCACAGGAGCATCCTCTCTGACTCCTGAGTCTGCCTTCGTGCCCAAAAATCATTCGCCGGCCCGTTCAGAGTCCTTTGCTTCATAGTGAGTGTCTCGAACTTTACGTACGTCTCTTTTGAAAGGTCGTCGTCTGGTCCATTGTTCCTGCTACTGTTTCCTTTACAGCAGAGACATACGATCTTGTAGAGCAACACCACAATAAGAGGCACCGCGACTGCACATGCGATCCCGCTGGCGATCATCAGGATTTTGTTCTGCCCATCTTCTCCACCGTTATCCAGAGTAGTGAAATCCACACATTGCTCTTTCCCAGCCACCGAAACCTTAGTAACCAAGCACACCGTGTAGACCTGGTTAGACATCAGATACTCCAAGAGCAGCTTCCCTTGACCAACTTCAATATCGACCGTCTCTTTATCGTCTTTTGCATCATTTGGAAAGTAGAACACTGTTAAGGGGGAGTCACTTGGCCATCCTTCAGCTCTCCATAGTAAGACTGCTGTGTCACTTGTCTCCTCCACTACTTCAATGTCTTTGAGATTAGCTTTCTTTTGGGATCTTTCACTCGACAGTGAACCTTTGCCGCCCTTGCTTTGCTGGATCTTAGCTGGCTTGTCTGCAGCCGGTGGAGACCTCTGAATTCCTCCACCTGGTCCCGGACTCTTCCTGGTTGTCAGTGGTGGGATTGTGGTCATGGCAGCTCTGGTTGTGAGAGCAGGGCTTAAGGTAGTATACAATGGCATCTTAGTCCCAGCAAATGAAGTCATGGGTTGATCGTTGGGCTGCTTGGTTATGTTTATCGGTGGGGATGGCGTTGAAGCCTGCATCCCATCCACAGACAGGGTAATGTATGCCTCGGCATTTCCAGCGAAGTTCTTGGCCTTGCAGCGGTAATCGCCCGCATCCTTAAACACGATACTGTGCAAACTGAGGATGGACCAACGGACCCCCTCGCCTGGAGATTCCTGCACAACTGTTAGAAATAAGTATGTTTATATTAGGAATGAACAATATTAAAATGATGCCTTTATGAATGCAATATGTTACAGGGATGTTGATTTTTTAAATAGAAGTAAGGAGATAAGAAAGGTATTACATATGTCTTATTTTTTATATGTATTATTTTATGTATTAAAAATGACAAAATACATACACTACCATTCAAAAGTTTGGAGTCAGTAAGATTTTTGAATGTCTTTAAAAGAATATCATATGCTCACCAAGGCTGTATTAGGGCTGAACCAGCAGTTCAATTGTGCCTGATACCAAAGGCACAATAATTATTTTCATGGTATGGCCAATAAATTATATATATTATGTTGTCGATCCTTTAATTTATGTATTAAAATAAAAATTATGTTTTTATATTGTTTATATCATACATAATATGCAATATTAAATTAGCGATGCACAATATAAAATTCTGGACAATTTACTGATAATTGTTTTATGGCCAGTCACTAAAGTTGGCTAACATTAAATAATGTATATTATATGACATATTGTTTTCTCTAAAAAAAATAAATAAATAAAACACTTAAAACTAAAATAAATCATTTTAAATGCTACAATAGAATTTAAGCATCAAACAATAATAATCTACAGCATGAAAATGCTATTATTTATTATAATTATTTATTATATTTATTACATTTCCATTTTATTATTCATTTTGATATTTGATATTCATTTTGATATTTGTTAGAAACAATTACATTACAACAGTGTTATTCAATTAATAGTCTTTTTAAAGTTAAACTTTAAGCGAGCATTAGACGACAAATGTAATCGAAATGTAAAAACATGTAAAATGAACATGAACATAAACAATTAAATATCCAATATCAATACCACAATTTAAAACAAATCTCTAATATCATGCAGTCCTAGTTTGCACTTTAAAAGTTATTTTTCAGTCAAACTAATATTATATATATAAATATATAAAAAAAATTTGTCTTTTTAAAATGCCATGCAAACACTAGTCCAGGGGAAATTTTACCAGTCTGACATTGTCCAGCATGTAGGCTACACATGTTAACTGGACTACAATTAACACATGTTCAAAGACAAAGTATATTTAGTCCTTCAAATATTCAATTACGAATGGTGTCATTTTAAGTGAAGACTGTCACTCAAGTACCAATAAAATGCTGTAGTCTGATTATAACTGCACACATCAACATACTTTGCGACACTCATACCTGTGATGTTGACTGCCGTTCCATCAGCTCTGGTCCACAGAAGGGTGGGAGTTGGGAAACCAGAGGCGTCACACCGCAGGAGCACATTGCTGCCCAGTGATGAAGTGATCTTAGTTGCTGAAGTCTTAACTGACGGCTTGGTGCACTGATCCAGTTCAGCCCGCTGGAACAGAACGCCAGCTAAGTTCTCTGGTCCACTGCATGTCAGAGCCTGATCCATCAGCACCACAGGTATGCTGGCCATCTTAGACAACTCAATGAGCTTGGAAATACGACAGTCACAGTACCAGGGGTTGTCCTGTAGACCTGCAAAGATTGAAATATTTGCTTAGAATATGTTTATGATAGCAATATGTTAGGTACAAAGGCCTACAAACCTTCAAACTCCAAGCTTTTAACGCTTTTTTTAAACAAGACTGTCAAGTGAATTCTAGTTCCTAACATTCAAATTTGAGTTGTGATTATGTATCCTGTTTTGCTTCAGTTCGAACTGCACCTCAAACACAGATGATAGTACTAGTTAAGTCATGTTTGATTTGCATGTTTGAATTGAAAGACGTATTTGGAATGCATAAACTGATAAAGTGTATACCTTCAATGCAATGTAAGTTACTTTGACCACGGTTTTATTATTCAACTACTATAATAAAACAGCAGTTAACTCCCATCAAATCAGATAGTTGTAAATCTTGAAGCCAGGATGTCTTGTATAGCTCGCCTGCATCAGGTGTTGGACATTCACACCACAGTGTGCCCATAATTCTGTCTATGGCAGGATGAAGATCGGTTGACTGTAAACAGGGAATTGGACGGTCTGCTGATGCAATTCAACAGCTGGATGGTGGCAACTGCTAATATTCTGAAGATACAGGGTAAATCCCGGTCATGTTGTGCCTTTGTGCTCATTTTTACACTTGTATGGCACCTGGTGAAAGTACAGAATATGCAGTTGCATTTAAGCTATATCACACAAGCAAAAGTGCTATCGAACTGAGACTCTGATTTTTCTTTTGAGCAGTTCAATAAATTAAAATTGTAAACACAATATTGCCAATTACTTTCCAAAGAAAACCATTCGAATCAGACCATCACAAATCTCCAAGTTTAATACTTGTAGTGGCATTCTTGAACAAATGAGCTGATTGGAGAATTCAGTGACTTACTAATTAAGTCACAGACCGAATTGGGAACAGCATTCTGCCATAATACTAACAGTTTGATATAAAGATTGTGTAGAAAAAAAATAGTAGGAGTAGTATGCTAGTATGCTGTTCCGAATTCACTTTATTGTACAAATCAGCTAAGTGACTGATTCAATGACTCACTAATAAGGACAGTCACATCCTGAATGTTGCATGGATTTAATGGCCCTGTCCCAAATGGAACACTTCATGTGCACTTGCGGTCTTGTGGACTTACAATGGCCACTGCGTGCACGTGTCCATTAAGTACACTCATTTTAGCGTTCAGAAGGGTGCTCGCGAGCGCCCCCTTTGCGGCTATTATGCGCCCTCGATCCGCACTTCTGCCGAGCCTGCACTGGGGCGAGCTCCACAGCAGACTTCTACCCGATAGTCAAAGCAGCATTACGTTACGAAACTGCGGACTCAGAGGAAGACCGCGAGGGTTTAGGGTGCCATTTAGGACAGGGCCAATGATTCAAATGACTCACTCATGAACATAGCCTTTTGTCGCCATCTACTGACGTAACAATTTAACCTATAGATAGAATCAGAATCACTGAAAAAAATCACTTTTTTTACATGATCCATGTGCACTGGCCAACCATGATCAATGTTGTTGTAGAAAAAAACTAAATTAATATGAGCCCTAATGCCATACAAGTGTACTCTGGAATTTTATATTCGTTATGTCAAACACACATGAATCAAACTATTGTAGCTTCTTCTTCAGCTGGGATCTGTTGTTCACGTGTCACTGAGCAAACATCTGAATCATCCTCTTCCCAGATGAGCACTTCACAGAAACTCAATCTCAGAGCCTTACACACAGTTGGAAGTCCCATTAGAAGATTAGCTTGTACTTAACATGGGAGAGCCCATGAAGACACAGCCTAGATTTAGATATTTAAAGATCATACTCGGACTTACTATAAAAAGACATAGATGTGAAGAGAGGGATATTGTTGAATCTTTTTACTTGGTATTTCACGTCTCCACCCAGATTCTTTGCATAGTGTTTTAGGGAGAGCCAACCATTGTGAAAAAGAAGTACACTTCAGCATATGCTCTATAAGAAAATAGAAAATATTTTTGTACACTTGATTGTATGTATTTTCATTTTAAAAGTTTATAGTTACATTTATATTAAATACAATTAACTTAGTAATGTTGAAAATTTGTACATTTACAAATGTTAACTTTAAATGTAATATTAAATAATACACTACAGTTAATTATAATTCAGTATTTTACTGTGCTTTAGTACGTCAACACAATACACATAAAAAAGTAAACACATCAGAATCAGCATGGCAAAATATGATTAAAACATAATCATTTAAAATGTCCTTTAAAGGATTTTTTTAATCAGTTTTAATATATTTTTGTGTGCATTCTATAAGTACAGTTAAGTGGCCTATTTCATTAATATTATGTTATCTGCAAGTACAGTTAAAATATACTTTTAAGGTATGAAGAACACTACAAGTGCACATTTAATACAGTTAAGTGCACAACTTTTTCTCAAGGGAAAGCTCATACAACTTACTATGAATGCTAATGTGAATCCTCCTCAAATACTGGGTTTCTTTTGCTGACTAATGTCATTTAGAATGCTAACTCTCTAAAAGAAAGATATTTAAAAACTCTGTCATAGTGCATATTCAACATCATAATGCATATTTAAGATGCGCCATCATAATTTTTACCCACCAAGAACAATCTTTTGTGATGCATTGGCACTGGGCAGGATGCCTGAAAATGGAGGCCAGATGTCCACCAGGTCAGAGGGAAGGGTAGTTAGCTTGTTACTAGAAATGTCTAGGTAGGTGATGTTAACCAGGTAAGGTGCTGCCTCCACAGGAATACTAGTCAAGCGGTTGTTGTGCAGGTCCAATGTCCTGAGACTGGGCATCTCTTTCAGAGACTCCCAGGGAAAGATAGCGATCATGTTCCCATCCAGCCGTAGCTCATGAAGAACTTTCAGATTGTAGAAACTGCCAGGATCCACAGACGTGACTGAATTGTATGTTATCCACAGGTAGCGTAACTCGGACAGGTAATAGAAGGCCTCGGTGGGCACTCGACGCACAGCTGTCTTCTCCACCCGCAGCTTCTCCGTGTCCACAGGGACGTTGACTGGAATATCTGACATGTCAGGGTCATTGCATAGTACAGACCTGGGGCAGATTTTATAGCAGAGGTTAATCACTTTGACCAATATGAGCCTATGTGTGGTGATTTTAGCCATTGTGGATATCATTTGCCTATAACAGGGGTTCTCAAATCTGGCTCTCAAGATTTACTTAGCTCCAACCTTGATCAAACTCACCTGCCTGTAACTTCTTAGTTCTTCTAAAGACGTTGCTTAGCTTGTTCATGTGTGTTTGATTAGGGTTGGAGGAGCTAAACTTTGTAGGAAAGTGGACTTTGAAGGCCAGAGTTCAGAACCCCAGGCTTATAAAATACCAGCTTCATAAAGAAAGGATTTTTTTTACATGTATGTAATTTACATTTGCACTTATCTGGTTCTGTATTCAGCCTTTATAATCCAGTATGTTACACCAGCAGGCTATGATTCACAATGGTTTCCTTTAACATGTGTGTTTACACTCTACGGCTAAGCCCCTCAGATAAACACAAGCTAATAACCCACGTGATAGTTTAAAAACTATTTTTATCCAAGTGGGTGACATATTAGCATATTTAAAATCCAGTTTATTAATTCAAAAGTATATTTAGAATTAGATTAATATGATTGTATATATTTACATTCTAGACTGGAATTGAATGATGCGTTTAAAAAAAATTAAAAGACTTAAACTTAAAATTTCAAAATTCAAAATATAATTGCAATGTATAATAAAACATCACTAAGCAACTGCTTAAGAAAGCCTACATTAGAAAATAAATTACTTAAAATTAAGAATAGGCCTATGTTTATAGGCCTGTTTTAATTGATATATCTAGTATCAAGAAACATGTCATTAAAAACATAAGCAAAAATATATTTGTATTTTATATTAGACGATTTTTATTGAATTGTTATATAGCTGAAAATATATATATTTAAATTATTCCATTGTATATGTCTTCTATTTTCTTTTGTCAAATAATAAACTTATACATTTATACATACATGAACATTTGTCTGTGGTTAAAATGTAAATTACAATTTCTCCAAATGCTAAATATTTTATTTATTTATTCCAGTTCATCATATTTTCCATATCTGCCTACTTCACTATTTTTATTTCAGAAATCATAAATTAGGCCTGTTTTTATACACCAAAAGTTAACATTTTATAAATCTCTATTATTATTATAGTGAAACTGTCCTTACCTGCTGCCAGTGCCGTCGCTGCGTCCGTGGTACACACAGGTGCACTGGGACGGACAGAAGGGTTGTGCCACACTCCAGCAGCACAGGAGAACCTGGGCCACCAGCAGACGATACATCCTTCAGTCAGATGAACCAGCACGGACACACACACTCACACACATCAGATGCCCACGCGAACATCAGTGGACAAAAACTCCTTTATCAGTCCTCAATGACAACCAATAAAAGCAAGAAAAGTGCCTCGCAGCCCGCATCTTGTTTCTCATGCTAACAGGTGAGAGCAGAGGAAGAGTGGGAGGATTGGGGTGGGCGGGTGAACCCAGATTAGAAAGAGGATTTCTCAAGGCTGAGTAGGTCACTATAGTTGAACAGAGTGGGATGGGAAGTGTGTGTGAGTTATTTGTGTGTATGAGTGCATTAGTGTGTGTGACTGTTCGAGGAGGAGGATAAGCCCTGCAGGCACACGCTAATCGGCTATAATAACTACAGGAAGGTTCTTCTCTGTGCATCATCACGTGACCGCTCCTCAGATACTTCTCCATCCTTCACGGGTGTATGAACTGATTTTGGCTGCGCTTCCGCTCTTTCCGTCACCCCCCTTGCCTCGTGCTGTGAGCCTGTGAGGTGTTTGCGTGCGTGGAGGCTAGATGACACCTGTGTGTGAGCTGAAGTACAGGTCATGATTTACTGAGAGCAGGCCGCAGGCAGGCCACACTGTTCTGTCTGTGTCTGAGAGATTTATAATGGCTTCAGAAAATACTGAGATGAAAACATACTGACAACTGACTGTGTATGAATAAAAGCTGCTTAAGGTACATTAGGAAATAAACTGATTTCCTTTTAGTACCAATTTGTCAAAACATGATTCATTGCCAAGGGTGTGTTTATGTAGGCCAGTGTGAGTATCAAGGGACAACATGCTTAATTAAAAACATTATGAAGCGTGTCCATCCTTATGTTATAACAACATTTGCATGCGTTTACCTTGTAGAAAATATTTCTGCTTAAGTTTTGTGGAATTTAATAGTTTTATTTTTTATATTCTTCATTAGTAAATCAATTATAAGTGTCCAAAACCTGCAGTGAATCGATGGCACCACTGATTTTCTTGAAGGCAGCAATTCTGCTTTTATTATTATGTTATTAGTTTTTTTTATTGTAGCTTATTATTTAGTTTTTCATCTTTTAAGTTTTAGCAAAGCTTTTATTTTTTTATTATAATTTGTATTTTTGTAGTAGGTTGAGATTTCTAAAAATGTTTTTAATTTGTGTCCATAAAATGTAGTCCACTGAAAAAAAGTTTATTGGACATAACATCTGACATTAAAATCACTGTTGTGAAACCATATGGAAAAAAAATGACAAGACCTTAAAATTATAAGGCCTTTATGAAGTTATATACAGTGGGCTGAGACAAGAGAGATGTCCTTTTGTAGCCTGCCTCCATGTGGTTTAAGTGAAAATAACAGCTGTAGAAACAATGCCTTTCAAAAGTTTGGGGTCAGTAAGATTTTCTTTTGACATAGTTTTAAATAAATTAATAATTTTATTCAGCAATGATGCATTAAATTATTTAAAAATGACACTGAAGACTGGATTTATGGCTGCTGAAAATGTAATTTTAATCACAGAAATAAATTACATTTTAAAATAAACACAGAAAACAGTTCTTTTAAATTGTAATACTATCTCACAATATTTCTGTATTTTTCATCAAGTAATTGCAGCCTTGGTGAGATTCTGAACTTCGGTGTCCTAAATATTTGATATGTTAGACCCAATATAGTGGTAGCACATTCCACTGAAACTTTGTTGAATAACAAAATGAGTTCATGAAAATACATATCTAAAACTTTAGAGTCATATATAAACACACAGTAATGTGAAACATATCATATACAACCTGTTTAAAATACTGTTTTCTAAATTTGACCTTAAATTACTTTGTGTATCACCTTTAGTCAGAAGTAAATTCAATTAACTTAGATCTTACCACGTAAATGTAAACCAGCGAAACATGTTTAGAATGTGTGTGAAGTGAATAACCCCAACATGATACACAGACTGTTAAGAACAACAACAACCGTATTTATTAACAAGTACACCAGCGTAGTTTATTTATGCAAGCAGTTTGTCCCTACAGATCAGAAAAGCCACTGTCAAGCGGTTGGCACATTTATGTACAAAACAAACGAATGGTACAGCTTGCTACTAAGCATTCTTTAGTGAGAGTACAAAAAAGACTAGTATACGAGGACAGAGGGTATGAGCCAGAGTAATAGAGAGAGAGAGAGAGAGAGAGAGAGAGAGAGAGAGAGAGAGAGAGAGAGAGAGAGAGAGAGAGAGAGAGAGAGAGAGAGAGAGAGAGAGAGAGAGAGAGAGAGAGAGAGAGAGAGAGAGAGAGAGAGAGAGAGGGGTAAGGGTTCAGAGAAATAATTCAGTTAGTGGCTCAACAAGCAATAGTAATTGAGGAGGTGAGAGGAGGACTCAGAGGAGTTAGAGAGATCACCACAAAGTAAACAGGCACAAATCAAACACTACCATCGAGGAGTAGGAGCTTCAGCGCAATGTATTCAGCATAGGATTCAAATTACTGCACATTATGAGGAAGGGGGTGACCCTGCAAGACAGTCGCATATAACAAACTCAGAAAAAGATGAAATTAAAACTGTTTTTTTTTTTTTTTTTGATTTTTTTCCATTATTATTATTATCATCATCATTATTTATTTTGATCCAGTAAAAACGATTACCATTGAATGCATGACCATGCCACAAATAACACTTAGGTTCACAGTCTTCACCTAACATTACAGGGGTGTGACTTCACAGCCAGAACCCAATGCACTTACACCGAGAAAGAGCTCACAAAATGGTCAAATAAGTGCACAAAACTAGCTCTTAGAAACACTGACAGAACAAGACTTGTCAGGCATTAAAAGAATGAGAAGACATTTCCATCGTCCAGTATAATAATGACTTGTTAGCAAGACAATGAATAACTGTCATCGAGATAATAGTATAAGTTCTTTAAATATTTGTTTTTGTCGTGATGTTCCCCTTTGGACAGAAAAAGCCCACCGAAAGTAAGTGACCTGTCAAAAAAACATTACCATGTCGCCTGGTTTTTGTTTCTCCTCCATCTTTTTTCTTGGGTTTTTAGAAGAACACCCTCCTCCGCACACCCTATCCTATCCTGTCCTGGAATGTGTTTTTCAATCTAATACGAATTCACCTGAAGTTTAAGTGCTAACGTACAGTACATACATTTACAGAATGACTATGTACAAAAGCTAAAAATGTCAAAAACGTCAAATAAAAACCCTGTCGGCTTAACTGTGTCTATATCTATTTGAGTAGGAAAAATAAAAGAAGAGGGGGTCAAAACGCTATAGGCTTGTGCTTGTGTCGCTTGCTTCCAGTAAAGGGACAGTTGCATTGCTGCTGAAGAAGGGGTCGTTGACACTGAGGTAAGATTGAAATTAGTGCTGTCAAACGATTAATCGCATCCAAAATAAAAGTGTTTGTTTACATTATACGTGTATGTGTAGTGTATATTTATTATGTATATATAAATACACACACATACAGTATTTTGCAAATATTTACAAGTTATACATTTATATTTTCATATTCGCATATTTTATATATTTTATATATAACATATTTTTCTAAGATAAAGCCTATACATGCATGTGTTTGTATTTATATATACATAATAAATACACATAGTATACACACATAAATTATGTAACCAAAAACTTTTATTTTGGATGCGATTAATCGCGATTAATCATTTGACTGCACTAATTTAAATGCTTCATGTTCACTTAAAAGTGTTCAGAAAGTTCCTCTCCCGCTCAGAGAAGTTACAACGCCACTTACTGGCACGATGCGGTCTGGAAACTAGACTGGCACAGCAAGCAAATAATAACCATTTTGTCATTTTGTAATCATCTTGATAAGCTATGCAATGACATCTGTAGAAAAATAATAAATAAACACTTTATGGTACATCTGTTATATCTTAATTATGTTTTTTGTCTTTTCTGTCTCAGTTTTTGAGTTTTCTTTTACCAAAATAATGCAGAATGAGCAAGCCATCTGCTGGTATCGGGCTTCATAACCTCTGATGATTAAAAAAAGAAGGAGAGAAAGAAAGAGAGAGAGATATTTCTTTTTACCACATTTTTTTCATGCTTTAAGTCCTTGATAATGAGACCTTAAGAGACAGACACACATGAAAAATGTGCTTTTTTCTCCCAATAACCGACCCTCCACATAAGAATGATTCATGTATTAATATTAAAATGTGTTTAAAAAGAAAAGTATATTTAAAAATTGTAAATGTTTTAAAAAAATGAAATACAATAATGTGAAAAAACTACAACGCTACTGCTAGCACTAATAATAATAATAATAATAATAATAATAATGTTTGTGCGAGAGGTAATGGGTTGGCCATGGGATTGATCATTCGACACACCACCTGGACTGCACCAGTGCCAAAACTCCCCTCAACAGGAAGTGAAAGCACTGAGGGTCCTCTCGCCCTCACTGCTGCTTCCTGTCTTATGTGTAGGCATTGAGCCGTTCCTTGGAGCGTGTAGAGTGGATGTCATGCAGCTCCTGCTCCTCCTTGGACTTGCAGTCCTCGTATTTCTGCATTTTACATGCATCCTTCACATAGGCCCAGTTGGCAGACAGCACCATCAGGTAGTGGATCTAAAGCAACACCATATAATATTAAATAGCGGCAATAGAGAGTCAACTAAAACTTTGCATTTATATTATTATGAAACAATTGTCCATATAAAACACACTGAAACTTAGAATTATTATTATTATTTTAAATATAGATGTATTACTCAAATAGCATTAACTAAGTCAACATTTTAAAGTGTATTATTTGGCTTTTTTGAAAAACAAATTTACATAGCTTGATTGAATTTAGAGAAGAATTTACTGTTCTTTAATTGTACGGTTACCTTATTATTTTTAAAGCAATTACTATTTAATTGTATTATTGTTTTTAATGCATTTTTTATTTTGATGGACTACAATATTAATTAATTAATATGTTAATGTATGTTATATGTATGTATTTTACTACAACATTTTAATTAATATGTTAATTAATTTAGTAGTATAAGAACAAAGATCTGTTTTGGGGCATCAATGACTTGTACAAACCTGTAGTTCAATGAAGATATTTTGGAGAAAGTTTGTAACTGTTTTGATCAATGACCAGCATTATGTTTGTAGACACAATTCTTCAAAATATTCCTCTGTGTTCAGCAGAACAAAGACATTCATACAGGTTTGGAACTACATCGCAAATAACTTAGCAGCCAGACTCTTCTCATACGTGTGCTGGCAGCCTGCCTTTCTTAGGAGCACATTCTACAGACTACTTCAAATATGCAAAACACCTTGATGAAGGCCCTAGTTTCTATTATGCAACCTAGCAAAGGTTTTACATGTGTGAACAAAAATGATGTATAATGGGTTATCTCACACCACATGAAATCAACGTGCATGGAAGAATTAGCAGCTGTAGTCTTGATTTGATCTAAATTATATACATATAAAAAATAGGTTACGAGTGAATTATTGCATTGCATGAGAGCACACCATATATTGTTTACCTCAGTGCATCATTATGCAAATCAGATTGACATTATGCAAGCTCATTTGAATAGGGCCACACCCTGAATTTCTCATCCTGATAAAAGAAAAGCTTGGTTATTATTACCCTTCCCAGAGAGCATGAGGACGCATTGTGTTTAACAATTAGTTAAATGTGCTCTTTCCACAGCAGGGGACGGGCAAGCTCTTTCTATAATTTGCTACATCATCCCAGACTAACAACCACATTCTCTTTTTCAGAAAATGGTTCCTCGCAAATTACTGAGTGCTGCTTGCTACAAGCTCTAGGGCCTTTCTTCTCCCAGTTTCCATGACAACAAAACGACATGCCCAGTCTCTCCGTGAATGAGAGAGAGAGAGAGAGAGAGAGAGAGAGAGAGAGAGAGAGAGAGAGAGAGAGAGAGAGAGAGAGAGAGAGAGAGAGAGAGAGAGAGAGAGAGAGAGAGAGAGAGAGAGAGAGAGAGAGAGAGAGAGAGAGAGAGAGAGAGAGAGAGACGAGAGAGAGAGGGGAAGGAAAACGAAAACAGCCACAAAGATAAAAGGAGGATGTTAATTAACAACAAAGAAAAGCCAACAAGAGAGAGCTGACAATGCCCCCAATACTCAAATGTTTCTTTTTTCCCAGAATGCCCTAGGAAAGCAGTGACAGTGATTCATGACTTTATCCCGTTCCAGTTTAGACAGAAAGGAGCTGAAGCAGGTGATGTCATTCATTCTGTTGGCATCATCATCACCCAAATGACACATAGTTGATGGTTTAAAAGAGGGAAATTCAAATTTGTCACAATTACAATTCTTATACTATTTTTGGCCAGCTTAGGACTTATTACAACTATTATGCTGAGAGGGAAAAATAATAACATCATATAATAATTATATTAAGATATAATAATATTGTAATTCCCACAAAGAGATGGAGCAAGTTTCATATTATTTAAAATAATTGCTTTTTATAATGTTTACACATTTTGGTATGATGCTTCACCATTAACTTAATCATGATTGTGGTAAATTTTACTTTATTTTATATTTATTTTACCTACATTTTTTTTTTTTTGTTTAATGCAACTAATTTTTTTTATTAAAAAATCTGCACTAAACCCATATATGAAACCTCTTCTCTAAGATGTCTGAACTAAGTATAATTGTACTCACCATGGCAATGACTGCTGCTCCAGCCCCAGCCAACGCACACACAAACAGGTGGAAAGTCATATCCAGCTTTCAGGGGAAAAACACATTGAGAGCGAAATGAGCCTTGAATTGCTTTTCGCTGTGGAAATGATCTATACACAATCATTTGAAATCACTGGACTTTAGTGTACCTGTCTATACTTCACACAGATGTTTACTCACCTCATTTGATTCACACATTTTGTAGAATTTCTCTGATCCTGCACAAACGGTCTTCTCCTCGCCAATGGGCACAACACCTAAAAAAAATGTTTTCTTATTCCTTAAGAACAGACTGTGTTTTTACGGTATATGAGGTTATAGAAATAGATATTACACTTTTTAATGAGTATAACCAGTGTTGGGAAGTAACTAGTACATGTAACAGCATTATGTAATTTAATTACAAATTAAATGTAACTGTAATCCATTACAGTTACTAAGAAAAAACGTGAAGTTAATTACAGTTACTTGTGAAAATTTTAACAATTATAAAGTGGGTTACATCTGAATATTTTCTGCAAAAAGCTAGGATATGTTGAATAATAGTGCTAAAAATGCATTCTAGTGCTGGAAATAAAAAAAATAAAAAATCAGAGTGATCTTAAAATAAAAATAGGTGCTAAAGTCTTATTTTGTGGTGGCTGTGCTTTAAAATTAAATCATTATAATCTTATTCCAAGTGATGAAGGATGTCTGACAGTAATCAGTGTCCTACTGTAAGGCCAACCCGGCCTGCTTTAAATGTTTAAAAATGATAAACAGCTGGAAACATTCATTAGATGTTTAGAAAAGAAATCAAATCAGTTATACATTACTTTAATAAAGTAACTGAAATAGTTACACTACTTATTACATTTTGAACAGGGTAACTTGTAATCCATAACCTATTACATTTCCAAAGTAACCTTCCCAACACTGTGGATAACTAGCAGCAAGAAAGAACCAAATCACAGCAACAAAAACAAATCATCATTGAAACATCTTTCTTTGCACAGTTAACCACACCTAAACATCAGGGACTAAAACCCACAGATTGTAAAACATACCAAACTGGCGCGGGTCAAGACACAAACTTGCTCCCTCCAGAACGGTCGTGTTTTGGCAAATGGTCCAGATGTTGAAATACATGAAGACAGGCAAAGAGGTGAATGCTGTCACACCCAGCCAAGCCAACATGAAGATGTACGTCAGCATGATGAACTGAAGAATAAGACAGCTTATGACTAATATCCAAATGTCAAATCAAGCACTTAATTAGAAATCCATTGAGAATAAAATAGAAATAAATAAAAGGCACAATTATAAGCGTTATAAATTCATTACAATCATTGCAACCACACAATGTATTTCATGTTTCACTTGGCACAAATGAGAGGAGAATAACTCGCAGAGTTCAATATGTACTGTAATATTTTATAGCCTATAAACGGATGCCATATTTATGTGCGGCAGTTACTCTAAGTGGCTTTGCCGTTGCCCTTTTCTAAATTACAATGCATGAATCTCCCCGAGTGATTTCTCACCCATGCACTGACGCAGCGTCCACAGGTGGTGATCTTGAAGTCTCCATACAGGTCCTTGATGGCCCCACTTGTAAAGAAGCCTTCGACCATCAGAAGAATGCCATACACGAAGAATGCAGAGGCAATGCCATAGATCACATACTTGATAATGTCAATGCTGTGGGAACGGAGGAAATCAAGCCAATAATTATATGAGTCAGTATATATTCATACATTTTCTAAATATTTTTTAAATAATATAACAATTTTGCTGCTCTAATAAATATGGTTTTAAAAATGTTTAAATTTTTGCTGCATACAAAATAAAATTAAAAACACTATATACAAAATGTATATAATGTATATAACATGTACATAATTTGAAGTGTATATAGTATTTATACATAGTAAAATCTACAGTGAGAAAAAATGGGGGGTTCAATATGCTGCTGACACTTACATTATAAACACATCCAGACCATCTCCAGGTCCCCTGATCACCTCGAAGTAGTTCTGGAGGATGGTGACCGTTCCAGAAAGAGCTTCATGTCCACATCCACAGAAGAGCGCCACTCCAGCATACAGCAGGATGGTGGCAATCAGGGATGGATAAGGGATTCCTCCTAGACATTTCAGACAACACTCCATACATCCTGAGAGGAGGAAGAAAACAGAGGTCATGTTATTCATCTGATAGCTACGGCTGAGGAAAACAAGATGCTTTTTAATCATCAAGATCTTGAAGATGTTTTGTGTGTCTGTGTTTGGTCTATTGACCATATTCGGTTTTGTTGTTTAGGTATGTTTTTTTTGTTTAGGTATGTGTATATGTTTATTTATGTGGTTTTCTGTCATTTTACAGAGCAGTATTCTTGCACAGAAAGCAAAGCTATAGTGTAAGTAGTCTTCTGTGCTCTTCTTAGCATCTAGCTGCCTGACAAGACTAACAAGTACCCAGACGGTTGGAAGAAAATCCTCAGTCCATTCAGTCTGAGGGTCCAGTTGATTCTCTCTCTCTCTCTCTCTCTCTCTCTCTCTCTCTCTCTCTCTCTCTCTCTCTCTCTCTCTCTCTCTCTCTCTCTCTCTCTCCCTCCCTCTCTCTCTCCCTCTGTGTGTGTGTGTGTGTGTGTGTGTGTTTGGTACTCTCCAATGATGTGCAAAATTGTCCCTGTGGCGGACTATTTTATATTCTCCCCTTGGCATCATATATCAGAGTGACTCATAACAGTATGATTCATGAATAACAAAATGGATAGTAGGAAGCGAGGATGTACTTTGACTTGTAGTCATCCCGATTGAGTTTTTCCAAATGATTGCTTTCATGTGTTTATTACAAAAGTGCATTACTTTAAGTTTAGATTTCACATCTTTGCAAAAGAAGAGACAAGTGGATTATGATTAGAAGAAAACAAACTTGCAGTTCAGTTTATTGTCTTTCATTATTTCTATTTAAGTGTGTGATACTTTTTAATAGCAACTTAGTACTCATTTATTTGTTAAAAATGCACAGTACGAAATTGTTGAATTTTTTGATAGAAAAAAACTGAAGTCTGTACTTTCCTTAAAGGAGACCTATTAGGCCCCTTGTTACAATGTGTAATATAAGTCTCAGGTGTCCCCAGAATGTGTCTTTGAAGTTTCAGCTTAAAATACCCCACAGATCATTTATTATGATATTTTGAAAATGCCTATTTTTGAATGGAAGCAGAAAAACACAGTTTTTTGCAAAGTAGGGCTGTGCCTTTACAGCTCGTACTTCAGATACTCTGCCAAACAACAAAAAACATTTGGTTTTGAATATCGTTTCCATCATGCTGAAATCATGTGTCTTAAACCATATTAGTTTAAACTTCTGATATACAATTTTCTGAGTGCACAGATCCAAAGCATGCGCACAGAAAGCGGCTGTCACACGGCATGTGAGTACTAAACTAAGTTCTCTTTCATGTAGTATTGTGCTTAAACTGTCAAATACACACAAATTTATACACACAAGCCAATGGCAGAAGAGATTTCATGATTTTCTTGAACTTTTGCCATGTTGTTAGAACTGATACACCGTTGTCGCTTGCGAAAACACGATGTGGGTGGAAACTTGCAGATTAAGGGGCAGTAATATTATAATAAGGTATTTTTCTACGTCACAGGGGGGACGAAATCTGAGCAACTCATTTTTTTCACAAGCTTGCAGAAAAAAGCTTACCCAAAAAGTACTGGGCTGTTGTTTTTCACGTTTTCTGGTGAACACCAGAAGTGTTCAGCTGGGATTAGGACTTGGCTTTCTGCAGACCAGTCAAGTTCTTCCACACTGACTCAATCATCATTTATCTTTGATCCTTGTCTTATACACAGAGACACTGTCATGATAGAATAGAAAAGGGTCTTGTCCAAACTGTTGCTATAAAATTAGAAGCACACAATCCTCTAGAATATCATTATATGCTTAAACATTAATATTTGTGCTCATGGAAATTACTAAAGTAGTCAAACCTTTCATTAGAAGGGGGTGACCCAATACTTTTGGCAATATAGTGTATATTCATCATAAATTATAATATAGTTTCTATGTTAGACTTATAAAAACACAGTTAGCATTTATACAGTTAATTAATTAACAGTTTTTTACTGTAGCATTTCTACATAATTGTTCCAAACTGCATTTTCTGCATTGTGGGAAGTTTGGCATTTGTACTTCCAGAGGAAGAATAAACTTTGATTTCAGCTCGCATATGTTCCCACTCAGTGTTTGTTTGCCAGTCCTTATAAAACAGTGCAGAACTTGCATGATTTACACTGTGAAGAGTTACGAGCATGGTTTGGTTGAGGCTATTGCTCCCATTTCAGGCCTTTGAAAGTGAATGATTGAATACTGTTAAACACTGCTATGGTAATGATGCTGTAATGAACCTCAGACCTGGCTTTACAGTGGCTTTGCCAAGGGATCAACCTCTTGCCATAACAACTGCTGTGGATTGAGAATATAGACAGGATCTGATACTTTGTAGTACTTGATAGATCTATAGGTTTGTGATGTTCATCATATTGTTGTCTTAAAAATATTGCATTTCATTTTTTTAAATACTAAATAGTATTACTTAGATGTGTGTTCTTATAATTACATATGAAAAATATTTATGTCATTTTGCATAACAGTATTAGCAATACTGCTTGCCCCTTTGATCCTGTTATGAGATTCTTTGCGCTGTTGAAACCATTGCATGACTGTTGGCTGAGAGTAATCACATGTTCTGAATCCACCACAAATTACATTACCTTAAGATGTAGCCTTATATTTAAATGTATGCATTTAGCAGACGCTTTTATCCAAAGCGACTAACAGTGCATTCAGGCTATACATTTATTGTCAGTATGTAATATATTATTCATCACTCAAGAGTGTTAGACCATGAAATGGCATAAGAAATGAATGCAGCTCGCACACTTTGTTAATACAGGGCACTGAATCTCATTTACAATATAAATTCTCACAGTATAGCCTCGCTGGCAAGATTCGCAACAGATCATCTGCAGACAAAATATTGCAATCTCATGCTTTTATATAGTGCAGCCAAAGCCAGAAATGGTTTACCGTACCAATGCAACTCTTTGTTATGAAAGAAACCAAATTTCAGTCCAAGATACTAAACTAAACCGTTCAAACCAGTCCATAAATTCTTGAAGATTATTGATAATGTTTACCTGCCAACTACTGGCTCAAAAGACACAGCACATTTTCAGAGAAAACATGAACTCCTTTTGTTTTTTATAACAATACTAGCTAAGACTTTGCAAGTATTCTGTAATAAATACTATTCTGAATAAGTATATGCATCCAAATGTATGTATTAAATTCATGTTTTCTTTATTATTATTTATTATCCTTTATTATTGGATAAAATCTTCAGATTCGCTGATATGCTTAATGTAACCATCACATACGCAGTTTAACATTAAACGTTTGAGGAACCAGTCTGACATTTCATTAATTAATTTAAACAATTAAGCTAAACTACATTTTACAGATGAACTTCACATTAATGAGTTCGGCAAAGTTGTTATTGCTTACTAAAACTTTATTTAAAAAAAAATTATACACACAAACACAATTTTTAAACTGGATGGATGGATGGATGGATTTATATTTGCATTAGGTTTTCAGATGTTAAACCACACAAAAGACAGCCCTAACCCTAACAACATAAACAAAAGCAATATCCCAGAGGGTCCTCTAATAATAAAGCAATCGCTGCTCGAACCCCGTCGCCCTCACACCTCCCCCCATGTCCCTCAATGACCCCACCCAACCCCAACGCCCATCTGTCAGTCTGACAGCCCCAGTGCCACTCCCGCCTCGCCCCACCCCCAGCAGGTTAAGCATAAATCAGCGATCCTCTCATAATTCATGTGTTAAATATCTCACAAGCTCACTGACAGTCTAAGCACAGCAGACCTGACATGGCTGCTATGAAGGGAGGAGGGGAAAATCGCTGAAATATAAAGAGCCATCATAGAGCGAGCGAGAGGAGGAGGAAGAGAGAGTTCCAAAGGCTGCTATTTAGATTATTTTTATTCTCTTTCTTTCAGCTCCTCGCCATGCAGTCGTTTGGAAATATTTCTCTATAGACCACCAAATAAGAAAAAAGACATACAGTAATTTGCACCCTGGACTCGAAACCCCGAATGGTGGTATTAATAGCAAGCTCCCTCTCAAGCAAAGCAAACAAATGCCCCAGCACACTAATGAAAGAGCAAGCCAAGAAAATGAAAGAGGGGGAAACAATGGCTGAATTAGGACGATCATTTAAATGTCCACTGCATGCAGAAGAAGGATCTCCCGTCTGTCTCAGCCTCCCTCAGACAGACTGACAGAAATGCGCGG
The DNA here is from genome assembly GCA_027422405.1 of Ptychobarbus kaznakovi. Classification (NCBI taxonomy): domain Eukaryota; kingdom Metazoa; phylum Chordata; class Actinopteri; order Cypriniformes; family Cyprinidae; genus Ptychobarbus; species Ptychobarbus kaznakovi. The sequence goes on along the minus strand of CM049811.1, from coordinate 16,747,554 downwards.
CAAACAAAGACAGACCCATAAGATTGTTCACACACACACACACACACACACACACACACACAATGCTCACACAGGATCCATCCCCTGCACACACCCCTCTACAATCATTTACTTTACTGGCAAATCTAACATTTTTATTTATTTTAAGAATGTAAGCATCATATGCTCAGCCATGTTATTTTCATATATTTCAAAACCTAAAAAATCATGCATTGCATCACAGTGTTTGCATGAATTAACAATTTGAATTGAACATATGTCAGAATACACTTCTTCCCGCATGGAAAAAAATAATAACCTGTTTTATGATAGTGTTCATAACCTCGTTTTATAATCCACAAGATCAGAGACAATGAAAAGCAGCGAGGGATTAGGCACAAAGGTAAACAACACACTCGGAAAGATGGATGAGAAAACAATGGAGAAAAAAGCATTCCATTACCCTTCTGGGTCTGTCCCTCATCCATGTCTTCCTCCATGTTGTCTTGTCCTCTGATTTCAGGGGTCTCTACAGCGGTGACCAGTGTTGCGCCTGTGGGTTTAAAGTCCGCTCCTTAAACGCCTTCCCTTGCCTGCTTACCACAATAGAGGCTGAGGCTGGCTCTCAATGCACAAGTCTCTCTCTCTCTCTCTCTCTCTCTCTCTCAGACTCTCACTCCCCCCTCCCTCTCCTCACTCACTCATGATGATACTACCCTGTTCCTCACAGAGGAGAGCTGCTGTCAACACCGATTGTTTTCAGTTGACTTCTCTTGTGTGAGGAGGTTGAGTGTGGCATCTCAGCGCAGGCTTGTGCAAACCAGTGAGTGTTAAGACATTCAGACCTCTATATATGTGTTTATACAAGGTAACACAAGCTCAAGTGTGTGATACAAAAACAACAAATCCACAACCACCCAAAACATGGAGCAGCACACTGGGTGAATGGAGAGAGGTGGGTTTTAGGGGAGTCAAGCACCAAGCCAGTAAAAGCCTCTTCTTTACACCCTCCTCTAAAAGAATAGTTAATGCTGGTTACAGCTTTAATGCATTAAACTCAAGATTAAAAAAAAACTATCTCATAATTACCCTATATAAATATATATGCATATTTGGTGCACTATCACAATATTCTCAACTTTATTTCGGAAGATATAAATATTTATAAAAACATCATCAGCCTGGACATCCAATCAAATTATTCAGGAATTATATATTACCTGATTATAAGGTGTAAGTAAGATGTGTATATGTCTAGCTGTCTAGTTTCTGTTCCTTACTCGAAATAGCATCAGCAGAGTGTGTATGTGTAAAAGAAGTAGTTCATGAAGCATATCTGAGAGATAAAAGAACAGGGAGTGAAAGTTGAAATAATATTAGCATAGGCCAGAGCTTCACTCTGAAGATATGGGGACAGAACCCTTGCGATATTTGCAAACTTATTAAAGATATGAGCAAAGTCATTTATCTAACCATGAATACATAAATGTAGTTGTTTTTGAATGTGTCTCATGTGTATATTAGTGGAGCTATCGCTTGTCACAGCACATTTGAGACTCATTCTAGAGTCATCAGAGATTCTATGCACTTTTTGAAATTTTAACAAGCAACAATGGGTGCGTTCATTGCACAATGTGACAGGTATCTCTACTACAGAATTATTGACAAAGTTTTCAGAAACACACATACTACACCTGTTATAATACATCTAAGGGGTTGAAATATAATGATATCTTGAGTAGGTTTTTTCAGCTTTGCTGCTTCTGTGTGCAACATGAATGAAATATGAATGCATGTGATGAATATAACATCATATGGTGCACTCACGTGATTCTTTATGTGTGTACGTGTGTGTGTGTGTGTGTGTGTGTGTGTCATTCCAGGGAGTGACAAAAACATAAAAGGCATAAAAAGCAGTTTGTTTTAAGTGAGCTTTACTCACTTAATCAGATAGTTTTTTTACAACCTGCAATTTAGTACAGAAGCCTATTAAAATGTATAATGATTATTGGGTTCAGATTTGCAAAATTAACAAAAAAGCCTCACAACTTTTTTTCCAACCTTGTAGTTTTTTTTCAATATTGGCCTTTGAATTATAATTTAGCTAGAAATAGTCCCACTTTATATTAAGTGGCTTTACTACGATGTATGTACATTTAAATTAATAATTTGGTACAATGCACTTATTGTACATATATGTTTTTACATTGTACTTTTATATTAAGAATACCTGCATGTAATCTGTAATTAAGTAATACATCTGTAATTAATTTCTGTAATTACATTTATAGTTAGACTGTTGACCCATCCCTTACATCAAAATAGGGGCGAGACCCTTTTGGGGTAGGGGCTTCTTTGTTTTGGTCATTTCAAATGTCAACATTGGCTACCAAAAATCGCCTTACCCCACCTTTAAGGCCACTTAATATGTGGATAAGTGGGACAGAAATTATAAATGACTTTTTAATGCTTTATCTATTTTTAGAGGAACATATTCATTTTTATTGTATGATTTTAGCCAACTAGTCTACATCACTTATTTGAATCTTCAACAAAAAACAGCTGACGCACACTATATGATTTTTCTGTCCTTTATTACAATAGCTGCTTGCCGGATTGTACAATATAACAGTGAGAAATCTATGACAGACTGGAATACCAACACCTTTAGATAAACCAAGATGGTGCAATCATATTGCTATAGATGAGAAAAAGTGTAGCGCACTATATGGCGGAATAAGTGCAACCTTTTAAATGAAAGAACCAATTGCCAACTGGTAAAGTCATCATGTAACTGCAGCTGCTGTTAGAAGCTCAGGTTATAGAAACAGCCAGTGTCCTGAGACATGCACGACTGGCTAGTTCAGCATGAAATTATGCTATTGGAGATTTTGTTGCTGATTTTAAAGTCTGCATTAATTCAGATTTGACAGTCTTGACTTTTTAGTGCACATTGCTAGTCTTGAGGCTTGTTTTGGTAATCTTAATAAAAATGTGAACATTTGCTCTCGCTCGGGGATGGCATTCCTTCTGTGATGACATCAGTTTGGTGGCTTGGGCAGAACATCCTTATCCAATCCCATTCAACCATTAAGTTGGTGTAAGCAAGAGATAGAGAGGAGGAATGCTAAAATAAAATCCTGCCCCCTGTTTAATGTGCCATTTCAATTAGAAATATATAACAACACGGAAGTACATAGGTAGCAACTTCACATTAAATATGTTATTTAAATGCAAGCGTTGCAAGCCATTTTTGACATTTCAGTATATCCTAATTCAAGCAGACAGGACTTGGTCTTGGATGCCCAAAATAGCTGCCCATAGGCATTGCTAATATGAGTGAACAGACTTAACTTGAAACAGACTATACATGGCAACGATACACAGTATCCAAGACTTTGGTCAGACTTACATTGTTTGATATTTTACATCATGAGTTGTACTACAAGGATTGCTAACTATTCAATTAATTGGCTGTATGTGATAATGTCTGCCAATTGTGTCTATGATTATAACTAAACTAATATTTAACTCAAAATTACATAAGTATGTTTGACTACTATGGGTATGGATATCAGCTAATTGCCTTCTTATAAAGCTTATCTCCACCATAAATGTATGAATTATGTATTTAAAAAGCTTTTTTTAAAGGGGTCATGAATTGAGAAACCAAATTCTACCTGGTTAACGTATACTGTAAGTTTCAGCTCAAAATTGTAATCCAAAAACAGCTTTTATTGAAAACAAGCTGCCAGAATGACTTGTTTCTATTTCTTGGTTTTATTACATTAGAGATATTTTATTGTGCATTCTTTGGTAAACCATTCAAAATTCGATGCAGTCTTTGCAAACAGACTTTTATGACAAGATACAGATGGACTTGACAGTAATGCCACAACTTGTAAGTAATCATGTTAATTCTAATTCTAATATGAAATGACTCATGTACAGTCAGAGTTCTTTATCGCAAAATTATTTATTGCTGTTTATTTGTCAGTGAATCAAGCCAGTGACTAAACAGTCAACTTCTCACTCTTCCTCTTATAGCAGCATGGAAATCATCTGTTATTAAATTGTGATCAAATTAGATACAGAAAGTGCTCCCTTTATAATTGCTGGAGCTGTCAATCACTTTAAGTTAAGTGTGAGTCTATCAGTGATTTGGGTTCTGCACTTTCACCAAAACCCCTGTTATAATCACTGAAAATATATTACACAATGAATCTACTAATTTACATCATGTTTGCACTGTGTTATGATGAAAGCATTCAAGAGAATGCAGAAATGGAGTTGCAATGGTGAGATGATTGCATTTGTGCTCTCAAAAGACATGACTGTGATCTGCAAAAATACCCAGCACTGTCACCTCTAATGCAGTGGGAATTGATCTAAATATAATGCTATATAATCAACATTTTCAAGATTAGTTCATCTTGTAAGATGTAATAGTAAAAATGTAGTAAAATGTTTTTAAGTTCAACATGTACAGTAATACTTTCATGCAAATGTGTTAAACAATTAATAGCAGTGGGGATTTACACTGAAGTCTTAAAAGAGGAGAAAGAAACAGATAACAGACACTTGAGTTTTTACTGGCTCCATTACTTCAAATACTGGCTTATGATCTGCTGACACAAAGATACATCAACATGTCCTGGCCAAAATGCTGACAGATTTACTTTCTACCAGCAGTTTTAAGCTCTAAAGTTATTGTGAAGGCCGTCCTGCTTTCTTATTTAGAATCTAAGAGTAGCATCTAGTTGCTACTGAAGTGTGTTAGGGGCCACTCACACAGGACACATGCTGTATCTAACTCTACCCCCCAAATGACTGCATGTCCTCTGACAATAACTATTTCAGTGTTGATGTACTGCCATGCCATGTTTAAAATTCCTGCCCTGAGTAGGGCTCTATTTCAGGAATAGCATCACTGCAGAAATAAAACACCAAATGCAGACTAGCATTTGACACTGAATATAATGATACAAGGCACTCTATTCTGTTTTCACACAGGGTGTTTAAGACAGTGTTTCCCAACCCTGCTTCTGGAGGCACAACAACAGTACACGTTTTCAAGCTCAAACCCACCTGATTCAACTCGAGAGCTCAGTGGGGGACTCCAAGACCTCAAACGGATGAATCAGATGAGGAGACATCCAAAAATCTGTACAGTTGGTGTGCCTCCAAGAACAAGGTTGGGAAATAATAGTTTAAGGAACAGACGGAAACACTTTATTTTACAGTCTCCTTGTTACACGTTAGAAGTAAAATGACATGTAACTAACCCTAAACCTAGCCTTATAGTGAGTACATGTTGTTAATTAATATTACTCAGAGCATAAATATAATTACACCGTAAAAAACACCTTAAAATAAAGTAATTGACACTGGCTGAAAAATGCAAAAAAAAAATTCCAATAATTGACAGTCACTGAGCAAAACTTGTAAATACAAATTTGAGTATATCTGTAAAATTGTCTAATAATATCTTAATGATTTTTACTTACATGAAAATAGCTGATCAAATGTATTTAATATACCAAATTAAATATTTACATAAATAATATAGTAATAACAATATACACATTTGATAATATTAAATTATGAAATGATCAAACATTCATAATTGACACTGGCTGAAAAATGCAAAAATCTTCTTTTGCCAATAATCGACAGTCACTGAACAACACTTGAACAAATAATTTGAGTACTTTTTGTGTGAAATAAATCTGATTGTTAGCAATTTTGTGGACATCTCTCTCTCTCTATCTATCTATCTGTAAAATTATCTAATATCTAATGATTTTTAATTACATGAAAATAGCAAATATTTACATAAATAATATAGTAATAACAATTTGATATTACATTATATAATACAACATTATATATAAATGATTACTTAATAACAATGTAATTATATAATTGAATGATAAATTAAATATAAATGCAGATTAAATGTATTAACATTTACATTAAACACAAATATCTAAATAATATTTATTTATAATTTCAATATAAGTATGTCAATCATTCAATAACATTACATTGTATAAATTATTAAACAATCAACATAATTTAATAATATGATTTAATTATACTGTATATAGCAAATGAAATGAATGTATGAATTTATCAGGCCTTTACAGAAGGAGAATGATCTCCAGTGATTGCCACATGTCATGGAGTCTATGCAGGCACAAACACAGCCACACCCTGGTCCCTGATGATGCTGGGAAGGTGGTGGGAGAGAGACGTTGGCGCTTGCTGCCAAGTGTGTGTGTTGTTCGTATGTGCATGTGTTAATGTGTGATGCATGGCAATGAGTGTGAATGAAACCCAAAGTTAATGAGCGATACTTTAACACCCAATCCCCCTTCTGGCTAGTCATGTTTCTGTCTGGATTAAATACATGAATCCGAACACCCCTCCTCTAACTCTCAAATACATGCATCCTCCCTGTTTTGCGCTACAGGCCCAGATGAATAAACACACAACAGATGGCTTAGCGGCCTCTACAAGGGCATCTAGCCGTCTACATGCAGTTAGTTGGCAATGGAAAGCGTCACACAAAATGTGTTCCAGTGTGCGTGTATTCTGAAATGCTTTCAGTGAGCGCTACCATCGCCCGCTCGATTGTAGCTCTAGCTGACTTGTTACCATGGAAACACACTTTAGATGTCGCCTGTCCAGGAGGCAGCGCACGCACACATACGTGTATGCACTGAGCACACAATGTGCACAAAGCATGAAACACCATGTTTTATATGCAAGGTAGCATGAACTAAATCTTGACAGGGTTATCTGTCCTGTTAGGGTCTTGTGTCACACCGGAAGGGGTTTATTTTATGATAATGACAGAATATCTGTACATTTTGAACAGCTACCAAATAAAACTATTCATGGACATAGATTTAGATATATAGATTTACGATTATTACATTGTCGTACTTGTAGATAAGCCTAAACCCTTTGCAAATATATATAGTCCATTAAAATGTAGAAAAAAACACTGCAAGCAACAATGTTAATAATCTGAAATCTAATAACACCACTGTTCAAAAGTTTGGGGTCAGTAAGATTTTATTCTAAATAGTTTTTGAAGTAATACTTTCATTAAATTGATCAACAGTGTTGGGGAGTAACTAGTAACAGTGTTACTTAATTTAACTATATAGTAAATGTAACAGTTACTGAGAAAAAAAAGTGTACAATTACAGTTACTTATGAAAATATTAACGTTACAACATCTGCACACTCACAACACACACACACACACACACACACAGCACACACACACACACACACACACACACACACACACACACACACACACACACACACACACACACACACACACACACACACACACACACACACACACACACACACAGATTGAATTGATTTCCTTCCCAAATTGCATTGACTGCTCTGGCATTGACACCAGTGTTGTTTGGGTAAATATGTATATGCTTAATTTTTTAAAGATTTTCCAACAGTTTTTAGAAGGAATTGTTAGATTGTTAGGTGTTTCTTGTCATAGCTATGCAAACATTTTAATTCAAGAGCAGTATAATAGCTATTAAACTATTTCTTGCTATGATTTTAAATCAGTATTTAACCTCAGAATGATCTCAAAATAAAAAAAACTGCTAAACTCTGATTTTGTGGTGGCTGTTATTATTATAATCCTAATTCAAGTGATGAAAGATTTCGAAAGTCTGGCAGGTATCAGTGTTGAGTACTACTTTAAGGTTGACCCGGCCTGCTTTAAATGTTTTAAAATGATTAACAGTTGAAAACACTTGTTAGAAATTAAGAAAATAAACCAAAAAGTAATCAAATGTACTTTGTTAATGTATTTAAAAAAGTTACGCTACTTGTTACATTTTAAATAGGGTGACTTTTAATCTGTAACCTATTACATTTCCAAAGTATCCTTCCCAAAACTGTTGATCAAAAGTGACAGTTTACATTGTTACAAAAAATTATATTTCAAATAAATTCTGTATTTTAAGAATCCTAAAAAAAATAGTTTTCACAAAAATATTAAGCCGCACAACTGTAATAAATAATGTAAAATATTTATTGATCAGGAAATCAGTATATTCAAATGATTTCTGAAGGATTATGTGACACTGAAGACTGGAGTAATGATTCTGAAAATTCAGCTTTGCATCAACATTTTAAAATACATTCAAAAAGAAAACACTTGAAATGTAGAAAACAGTGAAACAGTTTCAATTGTAATGATATATGACAATTTGACTGATTTTACTGTATTTTAAATAAATGTAGCCTAGGTGAACATAAGAGACTTCTTTCAAAAAAAGTTTTTTTTTTCACCAGTTCCTTGCTGTTCAGAGTCCTGTTTTCATTTTCTCACTTTAACTGGAGACTCCTGAGCTTCTAGCCATTCTTTAAAGGCTCACTATAAAATGAATACAGAAGTCCACCAAGGCCAGTTTTACATTTCGCCACATTGAGAATCACATGAAGGCTCCAATGACATGAGAGAGCGCAGAGTGATATGATATATGAAAGCAGCACTGGTATGCTGCCATGGAAAATATTCGGTTTAGTAAAACAATATATTTGACCGCTGTCTGTTTTAATGAACCAATCTAAACCAATATACTTTGTATATAAATGGATGTAATGCATATACAAATGTTGATCGCCTAGTGGTCAAAAAACACTTTTTGGGGTTATTTCCCTACACCAATAGTTCATACAATATATATTTCATTTTTCACGAGGATGAGTACATTTGTGTCCACACTTTAATTAAAGAAATAAAATAATTATGACTTTTAATGAAAGAATATTTTAATTTTGGGGTGAACTGTGCCTTTGAGGATTCCCAGGAAGAAGAAAAAAATCATAATTTAAAGATTAAAGTTTTTTCCTACTTTCATTTCCTTTTATTGTTGACCATAAAAATGACAGTTTGTCAAAATCACTGAGAGTAGACACTGATTTCAGTAACATCTCAGATATGCTAATGATTAAATGACTGCGTTCAGGGTCATACCATTCGCACCTCATGGCATTTTATTCTGCACAAAGCCTATTATTTGAGTTTTTAAATGTCCATTTCAGACGGAAAACAGCATGAGCATGTAATAAGGAGGAGGGTGAGAAAAACACTGGGAGCGTGAGAGAGACGAGGAGGTATTTTCTAAGCACATTGATGAAAAGCAGTATGCTTGCTTTAGATATCCATGGCAACCTTAAGCTATGAATTGAGTCTGAAAGATGCATGGTAACACAGCAGATACACTCTTTATGTTTGACAGTGGTGCTGAGGGTTTGTCTGTGTGTGAGACTGAAAGAGACTGTGACACTGTGTGTTTGTGTGTGTACAAGGGGGAGAGAAACAGAGTAAAAGAGGCAAGGACCTGGGCAACTTGCCTAAATCCTGCCTGTCTCACAGTGAGTTTGCTAAATGAATATCTAATTTGCAGTGGGTTTTAGGTGGAGCGGAGAAGAGAACATGCTGTGCCTTTCAATTAAAACAGAGCTATCTCAATACAGAGATAACAGAGATGCAACAACAGGCTGAAGAAGGCCTAAGAGCTACTGGAGTTAACTGATAAATGTTGAATTTAAACTCAGATGATTTTCCAAACCTACATCATTTATTTTTTGTCCATGAAACTCAAAAGGAGATTGAGTTTTTGAGTTCAGACTGCTCTTTTTATACAACAAGAAAAAACCCAAACCCAAGAAACATCAAATCATAAAGAGGAGAAGAAGTATTTTTTAGTAACTTAATTAATTGAATTAATTTTAAGTTAAGTAAATTAATTGATTGAAATATTATCACACATTATAACAAGAGCTATGGATGAATTAAAATGATTAAATATACATATAATCTATCAAACTGATACCAATTTTTGGCTGAACTATAAGAATCTTTCAAAAAATATTGTTTAAACTTTGAATTTGTTAATTGAATATCACAAAAGATGGACATATGCATTTTATCACAATACATTTGTTGACCTGTGTTGTGTAGAGAATTCAAATCCAATGCCAATCAGAACAAAAAGCCTTTAGAAGCTAATAAACGTGGAATTTTTTGTTTTTAATCTGTGTTCTATTCAAACATGGACAACAAAAGCAGCCTGCACACTGATGTGTATGCTTGTTAGACTGGTTTTGATTTATTGTGAGAATGAATCTTCTGCTTACATTTCTAGGGCCGCAGTTTGAAATGTGCTTTGAAGACCTTTGTTAGACATCTTCCTTAAACAGTCTCATAATTTGTCTCCAATATCCGCAGTGCGTTTGCTTCTGATGCCACAGAACCTGCACATAAAGAAGACAAACATTCTCGAAATACAAAATAGTTCAACATTGATAGTGTAGTACTTATGACTAATGTTGGGCAGCAGTGTATTTTAGTTTTATTTATATACTATTACAGTATTTATTAGTTTTTAATTTACATTTTAATTTTAGATCAAGTTTAAGTAATTGTATGAGCTTGTCATTTTTTTTTTTTAATGTTTCTATTTAGCTTAATTTATTTTTGTTTTAATTTTAGTACTTCAACATAAGTTATTTATATTAGTTATTAGTGCAATATTAAAGTTTTTTAAATCATAAATGTAATCTAATATTTATATTTTATATTCATTTCAACTTTATTTAAATTAACAAAATACATTTTTAAGATTTTTTGTTAACAATAACTACCATGTTGGACAGTTGTGTTGCAACCAATAATCAATTATTTGTAGGATTAATGACATTTCTTGATAGCAAGGTTTTATATCTTAAAACATTTTAACGGAAAAGCTATTTTAATCATAATAGTATTTTTATTCAAGTAGTGTGGTAACATTAATACTCTCGACAAAATTTGATTTTTTTGTAAATATTGTGTCTTGTAAAATGTCATGTATTTTCTCTCAGCTATTTTGAATCAAATAAGTAATTAATGAATGATTATTTTGAGCACGTTCCTTTTAATTAAACAGGTAAGCAAAACAGTTTGAAATGTTTTGCCATGTATAGCTTGTAGTGTAACTAGCTATGTTCTCATGTAAGTAGCACTAAGTATTTTTTTTGTAGTTTATAGCCTTGCCAGGGGCAATTTTTGAGGAGCTCTTGTGATACAGCTCTGTGAAAAAATGCTATATTACACTGAACATGGTTTGTTAAAATGTAGATAATATTTAGACTGTTGGCTTACATTTGTCTCATCCTCTTGTTGGCAAGATAGAGCCACGAACTTAACAAGCTGCTTGACTGGTGTTCATCTGCAGGTTTGGCTCGCTCTGGTGGGCTAACAGCGGAGGCAGTCTGACAGCCTGTTCTCCAAGAGTGGGCTTTACATCGAATCGTTCTATCAAGAAGTCAAAGAAATATACTCTACAGTAAAACATCCTTCCCCAGGACATACCAATCCCAAGGCAAACAGATTCATGGTGTGTTACTCACTTGGGTCTTGTGTTCTCTCCTCTTTTCTCTGTTCTATGTGTCTGTGTATGATCGCAAGGACCTTGTGCTGGTTGGCGATGATGTTTGGTTCAGCTATAACCTCACTGAGACTCAAGTTGCTCTTTATGGCCACTGAGGCTGTGGATCGAGCCACCATGGGCAACTGGTCTTGATAAGCCTTATCTGTGAAGCCTTGTTCCACCCTCTGGATGGTCTGGATCCTACAGGAAGCATAAAACAAGTCAAATGCAGACAAGGTGTGAGATTAATTAGTCCTTAATCTTTGAAGCATATGTGGCTCATTACAAAATCATGGCTGTAAGCGAATTTGTACATTTATATTACACACCGAAAGCATGTACATTACAGATGAAGCCGAAGTACATGTCCTCCCTTACATTTGAACATAATTGTGTCTTTTAAAAGTGGGCTTTATATACCATAATAGATCAAAACTAAATGTGAGTTTTCGAAAACAATGCCTAAAGGGCTATTTGACTAATATTTGATTTACATTATCTGATGGGAATGAAAAATGCATAAAGAAAGTAAATATGAAAGCTCACCTTCTGTTGGTCAGGAAGGAGTGAATCTCTAGCACGAGAAGCTCGGCAGCTCCAGGTTTACAGTGGATTGTGCCGTCTATGACCTCTTTCAACAGACTGATGTTTTGCTTCTCAAAAAACTTTTAAACAACCAAAGGTGTATTACAGAAACAGCTAGATCTTTATTAACCTGGCATAGGCCAAAGCACAATAAACATATCAAGAAACTAAATGATGAGTTATTTTAAGTCACTTCTGTTATTTCTGCAGGGTATATCAAACTCACTCTCTCAATCTGGGACCAGTTGGATTGTTTGGCAGCCAGTGAAACTCCATTATCATAGGAGTGCATATGAAAATCCCTTGGGAAGTACCAGGAAAACATTTCCGCCACTAGGTATCCATTGGAAAAGTCTCTTTGGTCAAAAAAGAGAGAGCAAGGCACGTGTATAAGCACACTTTATATTTAATAGCACTTCAAAATTGCTTTAAATTTTGTTTATTTTTGAAATTTTATTTTTAACCACATTTGTCATATTTTTCATGAAACCGGATGTTAAATATATATAAAAAAATCAAAATGAATAAAATCGTCGGATACTAAATAGCGAAATATAGTCCTCTTTGAGGAACTGTAACATTAAATCAATATGTATTGGTGTAACGTTACTTGATTTGAAAACTAAACTAACTAACGTTAGCACATTTAAGCTTTTATACAAGAGCAAATAAGTTATATTGAAATCCCCTAAATGGCTCGAGTTTATGGGACTTTCAGTTTCTTCTCTAACGTTACTCACCTGCGCACGTTTTTGGGGAAAAACGATAAATCAAGACTTTGCAGCCATTTCAAAACCTCTCGTGGTAGACCAGCCTTCTTGGGGAACTGGGAATAGGCCATTTCTTACTATAGGTTACTACAGAAACGAGGATCAGCCTTTGCTTGAGGAAGAACACAAAGCCCTTCAGTTCATTGTTTACAGTCGCATGGAAACAAGCTTGACGACACGCGCTGGACGGCTGGAGTTGATGTGCTGCCACCTGCTGGCTGTTCATATGTTTGCTTTGTAGAACACTACTGGGATTCCATGGAAGTCAATGGCTACTAGCCCTCAACTGTTTTCAAGTTACCAACATTCAACTTGATGCGAATCGTGAGAACGATCCCTTTAAAGGAACACTGGGTCACTGGAATGAGATATACCTATTTTATTTATTAATGTAATATAAGCAAGTTTACCAGCCACAAGTTAATTTATATACCAAGGACATCACTCACTGGCATGTTCTTGTTAAATCAGGCCACAGACACGGGAGACTATAATTATTACATGGTAAAAGGTAAAACAGCTTTTATTATTTATACTAAGTCATCACAGTAATACTAAGTAAACATAAGGACATTATCTATATTGTAGAAAGTTCTTCATGGCTTTAGGGAGGGGCAAATGTGGTAAAAGATGCAGTCGGGAACGTCCCAAACTCTCCCTGATTTGCTGACGGCACAGTTGACGCAGAGAACGGGGTGTCGCTGTAAAAGGAACAAAACTGATGAAGGCTGATGCAGTAAAACACGTAAAAGTCTAAACATAAGTGACATCATGCTGCTGCACATTTAACTCACCTTCATAAATCAATAGGAATCCCTCTGTAAGGCTCCCTGGAGGAGCAGCCTCCACGGGCCGCTTATACTCCAGGTTGCGCGCATTTACATCTGCCCCAAATTCCAGCAGGAGCTTCACTATGCTTATACAGTCCTTCTGGGCTGCTGCATGAAGAGGACTGTCCAAATGTATGCCTCTCTGCACATTTGCACCTGTGATGGTGAAAAGTCAGCATACAGTAGGATATTTTGCAAATATTAAGCACAACTTTATCTGATATATCAGTTAAAATAAGTTTTTATAAATAAAATAATTTTATTTATTAACAGCATTTAAATTTATTGCTATCGAATTTCATATTCAGTTTTGTTATAAACTATTATACAGTTATTTTCAAAACTGCTTGTGCTTATTTATACCTGCAAAGCACTTTGTATTGCATTGGATTTGCCAAAAGGTGATTTTGGTTGAATTCAAGTTTGATTGATTTAACCTGAATTGTAAACAGGAATTTTAAATTTTGTGATGAGATTAAAAGAGTCATTTGAGTCAAACCTTTTTGTTTTTTGTTACCGTTTTAACTCATGTTAACCGGTTTAATTCAGTCTCTGAATGAGCTCACTAAATCTATCAGAGCGGTTATACATAATGAACTCCACCTTATTGTTACTTTCAGCATTTTACATCATAATACGAATCTACTTTTAATGTACTTAAATCTTGTGAAACTTAACTGTAATTTCAGGCTGGTTGTGTCAAATTGACCATCTGCTAAATTTGAAAAATTACAATTTGTCATGAAACGTGTTTGTCTCAACTAGTCAGCACAGTTAGTTAGTGGTGTGAATTTGGACTTGTTTACCTCCATCGAGCAGCTTGCGGGCGCATAAGTACTCCTGACATCGACAAGCACTGTAGAGAGGAGTTCCCATGTGAGGGATTTCATAGTCCACATCCACACCCCATGCAATCAGCGCCTCCACACACTTGCTGTGGCCTTTGAACAAGACCATGAAGCAATGCCATATTAAAAACTTACGAGGGTCTAGCAAGTCAGCTATTTCGGGCTAATTTAGATGTGTGTAGGACTATGGTACTCTAGTGCCAGTCTTATACCCACCCCTGCTGACTGCCTCGTGGATGGGTGAAGGCTGGCATATAACCAGGGCCTGTGGTCTGGCGTCACTCAGCAAGAGCAGCTCTAGACATTGCAAACTGCCAGCTGAGCAGGAATTAAACAATGGAGTCACTCCATCTATAGTTCTCACATTAACCTGAACACACAGACATAGAATATAAGGCAAAAGAACATAATGTGTCATCAGTGTTTCCAAATTATAAGGGTTTGCTGTAACTCATGTATTCAAAAAGACACAAAAAAACATAATTATACAAAATATAATAAAATGTATATTATAATAATATAATACAATCAAATAATTGCAAAATAAAATATATAATAATCATATAGAAAAAGTATAAATATATAATAAATATATAAATATAAACATAAATGCATAAAAAATAAAAATAATTCTAGAATTAATAATTAATTAGAATTAATAATTTAATAGATATAATAAAATAAACAATAGAATAATGTAATGCAGCATAATATAATTATATATATATACATATATATACAAATAAAAACTAAATATGCCATTTTCAAAGTTGTAAATATAATAAAGATATTTGGAGTATGTTTTAAAAATATCACAAATGTCATATATTTGCCATTTCTTGGTAATCAATTGTGAAATTTACTACCATTTTTTCAGTGTAGAATTAATAATTTAATAATAATAATAATAATAAAAATATATTTCTAGAATTATTAATTCCATAGACAGATTTACTATGAATAATAATAATCATCATCATCAATAATATAATAATTATGGCAAAAGAAAAGATAATGATGATCATATTAAAAATTAAAAATATATATTTCTAGAATAATAATTAAATAGATATATTTAATCATCATCATCATCATCATCATCATTTTAGTGTAATGTGGCAAAAATCTTCCACTGTGTAGCAAAATGCTAAATTCAGTAACATAAGTCTAGCCTGCTCATCAAGACCTGTGAAATGAAAGTGTTACCAATCAGCCCTGCAGAGACTAACGTTGGCTCCAGCATTTATCAGGGCTCTGGCACAGGCAACATGGCTCCCTATGCAAGCCTCGTGAAGAGGGCTAACATGGTCTATTGTCAGCACATTCACGCTGTGGCCCTGAGGACAGTTTAAGAGAAATGAATATTGCATTAGAATGTGTATGATTCTTTTATTCCAGATGGTGGCAGCAATGCCCTTCACTAGCGCACATGATGGATTACAGTGTTCCCCTCTACACCAAATGTGTATTACATTACATATCCTCTAGAGTGCATGTGACTACAAGATATAAATACTACACATATTAATACAATTACGTATTTCTTATCTTACAGTTCAACTAAAGGACATTTAAATGAGAAACTACCTGTGTAATGAGGGTCTTGAGAGCCAGCAGTCGTCCTTGGCTGGCAGCATCATGAAGAGCAGAGCGGTCGGCCCAAGACCCTGGAAAAGAATGAAAACAGTGATTTGCCAAACAGGACATTTTGGAATTATACATACATACATACAAATATACACATTGAGGCCCAACGCCCTAAGTACAGTAGAAATCCTTCTATTTTGCATTTTTCTAATTTATTAGAAAGATATAATGTTTTATGTTTATTGAATTGTTTAAATGATAATGTTATATGTTGAAATAAACTTTATGCATTAAATTATGAATTCTATAGAAATATGGTATGTTTTTATTTTTTATTATTATATTATATTACATTATATTGCTATATTATATCTATTCAGTTATAGTTAGTTGTAATTGAGCTATTAGTTATAAGAAACTATATATAAATATAAAAATATAAACACACACACACACAGTATGTTGTGTGTGTGTGTGTGTGTGTGTGTGTGTGTGTGTGTGTGTGTGTGTGTGTGTGTGTGTGTGTGTGTGTGTGTGTGTGTGTGTGTGTGTGTGTGTGTGTGTGTGTGTGTGTGTGTGTGTGTGTGTGTGTGTGTGTTTGTGTGTGTGTGTGTGTGTGTGTGTGATGTGTGTTGTGTGTGTGTGTGTGTGTGTGTGTGTTTGTTAAATATTTCTTATATATATAATATATGTTGAATTAATGTAGATTTTTCTCATTTAATATAATGTATATACTATCAGCATAAACTAATATTAAATATTTCTTATTTTCCTATTAATTTAATGCCATACATTTTTTTTACAAAAAAAATACAAGTCAAATAACTTTGTTTATTTTCAAATATAAATGGGATGTTGTATCCCAGAGTTTCACTGCATACATACAGTACCATCCCAAAAGCGTATATAGCCTACCAGTGTACACACCTGAGTCAATATCCAGAATAACTGCTGATGCATTCCACACGTCATCATCATCATCGTCACCTCCCTTCATCACTCACTCAAATATAGTATAATATAATCATTCAAGTTACATAAATAGGACTAGCTCTCTTTTAGCAACATTTGAACTGCCTCGCAAATCTGTATCTTTCGATTTTCTCTCTTAGCTTCACATTCAAGAACAATTAATTCAAGAACACAGCTCACTTTTGCACTCAGGATATTGTAAGTCGGTCCACGTACACACGAAACATATCAAAGCACCAACCTTGGCTGGTTAACCAGCTCAGTAAGACTTCCACTTTGACAGAGCTTGTGTCCCTTTAGGAAAATGTTTCCTCCTTATATCATTCTCTTCAAAAAAAGCTTTAAAAGAGTCACTGAAGCTGTCTGCTGTTTTTATATATGTTGCCCTACTTAAGTTGCTTAGTAAATGCCAGACTATGGCAATCCCCTGTGACTATCGCCCGCCTCTGTTCCTCTCTCCCTGATCTTAAACTTGGAGAAGCTGTTTTCTGAAATGCTCTGCGAGACAACTTGTTTACACCAAAAGCCCTCACTGCTGTTTATACGGCCCGGCTGCACTGCTCAAAATCCAGCAGACATGCGTCTGGCTGCACAAGCGCTTGATAGACTAAGGATAACGGCGTTTCTTGTATAGTCAAAGGGGAGGGGGGTGCATGGCCTCAATTCTATTTATACAACACAGTAAACAGCAGCCTGGCAGCCATTCCTGGGCTTCGCGTCGCAAGCACACTTACTGAACTTCCATGTGCTTGATGTTGCATGTTTAGGATCTGTGGTCATGTGATCGTAGGTACTGAAGCACAAATATGAATCTTAAGAATGTGCTTTGGAATGCAGATATGACACTTCCTGAACAGTTTAGTGTTAGAAGGGCATATCTAAAATACCATAATGTAAAACTGAACTCCCTGTTGTGGTCCTCGTCACATGCAATGACAGCTATTATAAATAAATAAAGCTACACTACAGGAAAACCATTGTGCAATAGTAATATTCCCCATGTTCCCATATATATCCATGCAAACGGGCCATCATAAAGGGCAAAACGCTGGCAATAGGAAATTAAATCCACACTTGGTGTGCAGTGATGTAAGTGCGCGCTCTACTTACCATGCCCTTGACCATTTTCATAGAACTCAGCTGAAATCCGGGCAGCCTCCTTGCGGTTGCCTTTGATGATGTAGAAGTGTGTGAGTAGATTAAGGGTAATTCTAATGAAAAGTTTGAAGCAGAAGAGGGACAGGATGGTGAGGTAAACATTGGACAGCTGTGCTGTGAATGGCCTGTATTCCTCAGTGGTGTCTGTCATGGCTGAGTTAAGAATGTTTTGGGGCAGGATAAGCAGAGCGCACTGCTGTATGCCACCCCAACAGCACCCCCCATGCACTTGGGTCCTTACTGCAGCTCAAGTAAGAATTGGATTTCATTTGTTTAATAACAAAAAGTTTGACCAAAATTAAAATTCTGTGAGGTTTTACATCTGTATGTTGTATTTTGTTTCCATGGAATGATAAAGACAAACAGTCGTAGTGACATATGTCGATCTCCACTAAAGCTATACAAGTAGTCCATACAGTATGACTAGTGTAAATAAATATAAACACAATTGACTCTAATACATGATACATACATAATATTTTCAAAAAGTCTGCATTTATTTGATTAAAAATACTGTAAAAACAGTTGGCTAAGCGTGTTAAATAGCACTGCACTTTAAAATAACTGTTTTATATTTTAATATATGTGACCCTGGACCACAAAACCAGTCGTAAGGGTACATTTTTTGAAATTGAGATTTATACATAACCTGAAAACTGAATAAACAAGCTTTCAATCAAAATATTGAGAAAATTGCCTTTAAAGTTGTCTAAATTAAGTCCTTACCCATGTATATTCCTAATCAAAAATTAAGTTTTGATATATTTTCGGTAAGAAATTTACAAAATATCTTCATGGAACATGATCTTTGCTTAATATCCTAATGATTTTTGGCATAAAATAAAAATAGATCAATCTGACCCATTCAATGTATTGTTGGCTATTGCTACAAATACACCCCGGGCCGTGCAACTTAAGACTGGTTTTGTGGTCCAGGGTCACATATTTTAAAATGTAATTTATTTTTATGATGCAATGCTGAATTTTCTGCAGCCATTACTCCAGTCTTTTCTTATTTATATATTCTTATTTTTATTTATATATTTTTTAAACTTAGAACAGCATTTGTTTGAAACAGAAATATTTTTCTATCTCTTCTGAGCAATTTAATGCATCCCTACCGAACAAAATAATTATTTTCTGTTCAAAATAGCATTTAAACTGTAATAGTGTATATTAAAATTAACATATATCCCTACATTCAGTGGAAAATATTCTAATGTGATTTAGTTAATTTGGGCTACAATATGATTAGGTCTTTCTAACTGTTGTGTAACAAGATAATGATATTTGCATAGGTGCTTTTTAACTGTGCCAGGGCCATCTCAGGGGACGACCCGCAACATTGTCCTGATGGACCTCCGAGTCCTCACTGGGGCCAGTAAAGGGGGTTTTACTTTTCACCTGTACACAAATAACCAGTTGAATTCAATAGGCCTATAATACAAAATACTGAACTCCTTTTCATGTTCATTTTATCCAAATGAATTCAAAAAGTTGTACTGACAGAAATGATGTGCAGCAACTCAAGTAGTAAAGCAACACTTATCTACACATATTCATTGAAGATATGAAAAAAGCTCTAAAGATAGCAGCCTGTGTAATTTTATAAACATTACCCGTAATATAAGAAATCTTTTGGAGTCATTCAGTTTTTTCAGGGGAAACGGGTTATTTTATTGAGCAAAAAGTCTTTATTCAATGGAATCGGTTGCATAATGTTGCCCTAAAAATATATTCACATGAATGTGCTTAAATTATAAAATCATAATCACAATCTAATAAAGAATAAACTGATGAAATAGATTAGAAAGATAGCTTACATTCTGATCAAAGTTTGTATGAAGGTACTGTTAAATAATCCTTATAAGCAGACAAGTTTAAGCAACTGTTTCTACACCGTGACGATTTCCGACGCGTCGTCGACGCATGCGCAGATTTGAATTATTTCTGGCGGTTCTTTCTGCTGCATATTCGCGTACAACATTAGCGGTTTTCTTGATTTGCTCGTAGTTTGTTTCTATACGGACTGTTAAATACAGGGCGCAATGGTCGAGGGTCCGGGGTGCACTTTGAATGGAGAGAAGATTCGTGCAAGGGTTCAAAAAGGACAGAAAGTTGTAGACATACGAAGAAATGAATCCAACAAATCAGTAAGTGCATGACAGCTTTAGCAGTCCTGCGTAATGACATAAATACGAATGTTTACTTGTTTTATCTCTTTTTTTCAGTCAGATGACAGTACCAGGAGCTCTTTCCAGTGCTTTGTGGGCTGTGAGTTTACAGGGGTGGAGACACTGGGGAAAGAGCTCTTCATGTATTTTGGCTTCAGAGCTCTGAGGTTTGTTTAAAAATAATAATAATTAAATAAGGGTGGATTGATGAATGCAATTTTTGCTTTCTATTTTAAATGATCATTTTATGTAGTGATTTTTTAGACGTTGTGGACCAAATATAAGTTTCTTTCCTCAGGAAGCAGATATACATTTTTTGGCTTGCTTCCCAGAGCCCTGTTTAGATTTGAAAAGCACCGAAGTAATGAAATTATTCTGATTTATGGTTACATTACTTTGCTGACTGTATTTTTTGGACGTCTTGGAGGGCAACTGCCAGTATAGGAAATAAGTCAATTTAAGGTTAAATTGATGTCATTAAGATTTGTAAGGTTGCAAATGTAAAATATTTACACAATTTACAAATGTGAGTTTCAGATCATACATACACACACACACATATATATATATATATAAACTTATTTCAAAAAGTAAAACTTTAATATATTCTAGATACAGTATATGTCAAGTAAAACATTTCAAAAGTTTTTTTGTTTTAATTTTGATGATTACATCTTACAGCTGATGAAAGTCAAAAACCCAGTATCTCAAAATATTAGAATATTTGCATTTAGCAGATGCTTTTATCCAAAGCGACTTACAGTGCATTCAGGCTATAATTTTTTTGTCAGAATGTGTGTTCCCTGAATTGAACCCACAACCTTTTGCGCTGCTGCTAATGCAATGCTCTACCACTGAGCCACATGAACAGAATTTCATTAAATGACCATCTCTACAGTATAAATTCAGGGTATCTCTTGTTCTTTGAAACCACAATAATGGGGAACACTGCTGACTTGGCAGTGGTCCAGAAGACGATCATTGACACCCTCCACAAAGAGGGAAGTCACAGAAGGTCATTACTGAAAGGGGTGGCTGTTCAATGAGTGATGTATCAAAGCATATTAAATGTAAAGTTGACTGGAAGGAAGTAATTGGGTAGGAATGAATGAATGATGCATTTAAATAGCGCATTATTGTGTATTGTTGTACACCCAAAGCACTTTACAATTGGGGGGGGGGGGGGGGTTCTCTCCTCAACCACCATCAGTGTGCAGCATCCACTTGGTAGAGCTTCACAAGGAGTGAACTGAAGCTGGAGTCAGTGCATCAAGAGTCACTATGCTCCGACGTCTTCAGGAATAAGCTGCAAAAAAACTGCTAAAAATAGGGCTACCAAGCAACTTTTGAAACAGAAACAACGTTAGAAATATCTTACAGGGGCTAAGGAGAAAAAAAACCTGGACTGTTGCTCAGTTGTCCAAAGTCCTCTTTTCAGATAAAAGTACATTTTGCATTTTAGTTTGGAAATCAAAGTCTGGAGGAAGACTGGAGTCCAGTGTGAAGTTTCCACAGTGATGATTTGGGCTGCCGTGACGTCTGCTGGTGTTGGTCCACTGTGTTTTCTAAAGTCCACAGTCAACGCAGCCATCTACCAGGAGATTTTGGAGCACTTTATGCTTCCATCTGCTGACAAGCTTTATGGAGATGCGTATTTCCTTTTCCAGCAGGACTTTAGCACCTGCCCACAGTGCCAAAATCACTTCCAAGTGGCTGACCATGATATATTACTGTAATTGATTGGCCAGACAACATGCCTGACCTGAACCCCATCTGGAATCTATGGGATATTTTCAAGAGAAGATGAGAAACAGTCGATCCAACAATACAGACGAGCTGAAGGCTCAATAGTGCCTCGGCAGTGCCACAGGCTGATCGCTTCCATGCCACACCTCACTGATGCTGGAGTTTGTGCTAAAGTAGCCCCAAGTACATACATGAAAATACTTTGCATAAATGAACATACTTTAAAGAACTTTAACTTTTCTGTTTTGCAAATAATTTTTTTGATTGATCTTAGGAAATATTCTAACATTTTGAGATACTGGATTTTTGAATTTCATCAGCTGTAAGCTCTAATCGTCAAAATTAAAAACAATTACAACTTTTGAAATGTTTTACTTTACATGTAATGAATCTGGAATATATTAAATTTACAAAAAATTAACTTTTTACGATATTCAAATTTTTTGAGATTCACCTGAATATATATCTCAGCTGTGTTGTGCTTTAAAATATTTAATGGGACAGATGTTGTTCATTGTGAGTGTTGGAGTAGAATTTGCTCTCTAGCAAGCCAGCATGATTAATTTGTGTGATTGATAAAGTGGCAAATATTACTAGCTAATATCTTTTCAAAATGGTGGGCTCAAAGTGGCGTTTAAATCTATAAATGTTTGTACTGGACATACAAATGAAAATCCAGCACAGATGTAGCTGAAAATCCTTATCCAGTAATTACAAATGACTGAAAAGTTAATACGAATGCATTCGTATAAAAACAGTGAAATCATTGTAACTTTACTTAAAATGTGTTTTGACTTAGATTGCACTTTGGCATGAATGGTTCCTTGAGGATAAACCCCCTGGACAAAGACTTAAAAGGAAAACCCCCAGTGTTGGTTATTCAACTTACCAATGATGCTGTCGGTTTCTTTGACACAACTGTAGAAATCAGGTAACACTACTTCTTATAGCTCCGATTATAGTTATATATAACTTCCATTTCATTAAGTATTCTAGAATAAGTATTAAATTTAATCCCAGATTAGATTGCATCTTCATTGAAAGTCCTTCCGGGTCAAGCCCTTTATCCTAATGTACATCTGAGAGGTCACCTCATCATGTGCAGGTCTTAAATAGACAACATTCCTGTCGCAGAAACATCCGCTATGCCGGATTAAATTCCAGACTATCATAACTCAGCGTGATCCAGACAGCCTGACTCTTTTAATTTTTTCACTGAGCCTTCAAAGATTCTGACTCCTCGGGGAATATATAATAATTCTATTTGCTTCACTGTCCTAGACGCTCAGAGGACTGTGTGCAGAGAGTAAGAGCCATGGAGGCTCTCGATATCTGTTCGTCCAAGTTTAGTTTCTCTCAGGCGGTGGAGGCTGTAAAGAGAGAGAGTGAGAGAATGCTCTGTGATGTTCTGTTGGATCAGGCTGTCTTACCTGGTGTAGGAAACATAATTAAAAACGAAGCGCTCTTCGACAGTGGCCTTAACCCGGCTGTCAAGGTACAATTTGCTTTGTGCAGTACCAACACAAAAAAAGTCAATATGTCTGTCGCATAATACAGTTGAATGGATGTTTTACACCTTGTTTAAAATATTTTTTGTGATATTTTTCTGTTAAATCTTCTGCACTTTTAAAGGTTAGGCAGTTGACAAATGAACAAGTTCACCATCTTGTGAAGATGACAAGGGATTTTACACTTCTTTTTTATAAGGTATTTTATACTCTGCATTTTTCTAGACAATACATTTGTGATTTAATTTTTCTGTCAGATCTGCATTGTTTTTACTTTTCAAAACAGTGTAGAAAGAATGGATCCCCACTTTACAAGCATTACAAGGTCTATAAACGTCCAAACTGTGGCCAGTGCAGTGGAGCTGTCACCGTCTGTCGACTGGGAGACAACGGTAGGATGACATACTACTGTCAGCGCTGTCAAACAGGTGATCCAAGTGAAGTGAACATTAGGTGAGCTGCACCTCTTCTCGAAGCTACTAATTCATATACACACATTTGCACAAGAGAATCCAATCTATTTTCTAACATTTCAATTTGACAGTAAACTCCCAACTCGTAATAGTTTGATTGGATGGGCTTATCAAGAGGAACGAGCAGCAATGATCATGTGGCAAAACAAGAGGAGGAAGAGTGGGCATGTTCCCTTTGCACTTTAATCAATCGACCAATTAACAAGTATTGTGATGCTTGTATGAGCCCCAGACCGGAAGGTAAGTTTAGGACATATACAGGTACATCTCAAAAAATTAGAATATGGTGAA
The DNA here is from genome assembly GCA_027422405.1 of Ptychobarbus kaznakovi. Taxonomy (NCBI): domain Eukaryota; kingdom Metazoa; phylum Chordata; class Actinopteri; order Cypriniformes; family Cyprinidae; genus Ptychobarbus; species Ptychobarbus kaznakovi. Next base: position 16,723,159 of record CM049811.1, on the reverse strand, counting down.
AAAGTTCATTTTTTCTTGTAACTTATTTCAAAAAGTTAAACTTTCATATAAGTCAATTTAAGGTTAAATTGATGTCATTAAGATTTGTAAGGTTGAAAATGTAATATATTTACACAATTTACAAATGTGAGTTTCAGAACATATATATAAACTTTTCAAAAAGTGAAACTTTAATATATTCTAGATTCAGTACATGTAAAGTAAAACATTTAAAAAGTTTTTTTGTTTTAATTTTGATGATTACATCTTACAGCTGATGAGTCAAAATCCAGTATCTCAAAATATTAGAATATTTACATTTGAGTTGCATTAAATGACCATCCCTACAGTATAAATTCTGGGTAAAAAAATCCTCCACAAAGAGGGTAAGTCACAGAGGGTCATTACTGAAAGGGGTGGCTGTTCAAGGAGTGCTGTATCAAAGCATATTAAATGCAAAGTTGACTGGAAGGAAGAAATTGGGTAGGAAAATGTGCACAAGCAAGAGGGATGACCGCAAGCTTGAGAATACCGTCAAGCGAAGCCGATTTAAACACTTGGGAGAGCTTCACAAGGAGTGAACTGAAGCTGGAGTCAGTGCATCAAGAGTCACCACACTCGGACATCTTCAGGAAAAGGGCTACCAAGCCACTTCTGAAACAGAAACATCGTCAGAAGCATCTTACCTGGGCTAAGGAGAAAAAGAACTGGACTGTTGCTCAGTGGTCCAAAGTCCTCTTTTCAGATGAAAGTAAATTTTGCATTTAATTTTGAAATCAAGGTCCCAGAGTCTGGAGGAAGAGTGGAGAGGCACAGAATCTATGTTGCTTGAAGTCTTCAGTAATGATTTGGGCCGCCATGTCATCTGCTGGTGTTGGTCCACAGTGTTTTCTGAAGTCCACCGTCAACGCAGCCATCTACCAGGACATTTTAGAGCACTTCTTGCTTCCTTCTGCTGACAAGCTTTATGGAGATGCTGATTTCTTTTTCCAGCAGGACTTGGCACCTGCCCACACTGCCAAAGATACCAAAAGCTGGTTCAATGACCATGGTGTTACTGTGCTTGATTAGCCAGCAAACTCGCCTGACCTGAACCCCATAGAGAATCTATGGGGTATTGTCAAGACACCAGACCCAACAATGCAGGTGACCTGAAGGCTGCTATCAAAGCAACCTGGGCTTCCATTACACCTGAGCAGTGATACAGGCAAATTGTCTCCATGCCACGCCGCATTGATGCAGTAATTCATGCAAAAGGAGGCCCAACCAAGTATTAAGTGCATAGAAATTAACATACTTTTCTGAAACCTGACATTTCTGTTTAAAATATATATTTTTTATTGATCTGATGTAATATTCTAATTTTCTGAGACACTGAATTTGGGGTTTTCATTATCTGTAAGCCATAATCATCAAAATGTCAAAAACCTCTGTGTGTAATGAATCTATATAATATATGGGTTTCACGTTCTGAAATGAGTTACAAAAAATATTGACTTTTTCATGATATTATAATTTGTTTAGATGTACCTGTATTAGTACATAAATAAAAATTTCTGAGTGTAGTTCATATCTAACTCACTCTCTTTTCTCAGTACCTAAAGAGCCCACAAAGCTGGAACATTCGCCTTTGAGTCGAGACCTGATCCGCTACCCCTGCAACAGTTTTAGCAAACCCCTGCAGGAAATAAAGATGAATTGTAAGACTGCATTTGGGACCACCACTCTAGTCCTAACCAACCTTAGTGCAAAACCTGACTCTCCTTCAAGTCCCGCCATTAACCAGGCACACACACTAGAGACAATGAGGGGTCTGAGCACGCACGGCAACTGGCAGTGGAAGAGTCCGAGTAATGGCGTGAGTGGGATGCAATTCAAAGGCAATGAGCCCCATAAGAGAGAATCTCCAGCAGACCACAGTCAGCCTAACAAGAGAATGAAAACCACGAATGGACTGTCTGGAGGAAGCATGCAGCACAACGGATCCTCAAGGTGAGCGAGAGCAGTTTCGCCTGTGACAAGATTTATTAGTGAAATACTGATATTTCTGGTCATTAATATATATTCTATAGCCAAAGAATACTAGCAAGTATGATTTATAGCAAGGTCATCCCAAACCTAGCTTTATTTATTCTGCAGAACACCTAAATGTTTTGGGGAAAATATTTTTTGTCAGGTTTTTTTGTGCATACAATACAAGTAAATAGGCTTCACTGCTGTATGAACAAAAACATTCTTTAGAATATCTTTTTTGTGATCAGCAAAAATATTATAAGTAAATTGTGATGTTTTTTTTGGTGAATTACCATTTTGATATTTGATGAATTTTGATGGGAAAATGTCAAATAAATACAGCTGATTTTGAATAACAGAATCAGCTCACCACAACTAAGCAGGGGCACACAGAGCAATGGCACATCCCTACCCACAACCCCCTGCTGCAAAAGTCATCACCGACCATGCACCCTGAGGGTGGTCACGAAGGAAGGAGAAAATAAAGGCAGGCAGTTCTACACCTGCTCCCTGCCACGAGAGACTCAATGCAACTTCTTTGAGGTAAGAAAGCATGAACTTAAATTTGAAACCTATGTAAAATTAAAACAATTTCAATTTTTAAATCAATTAGAAATAAATTGAAAGTTTGAAACTTAAACCAGAATTGGTGGTTTGTATTCATATCAACTCTGATTCTTGCAACAGTGGGCAGACCTGCATTTTCCCATGTGTCTTCATGGCAAACGGACTCTTATGAAGACTGTGCTAAAACTGGGACCGAATAATGGCCGCAACTTCTACACATGCCCAGTTAAAATGGGCAAGCAATGTAATTTCTTCCAGTGGGCTGAGAACGGCCCTGGCATCTCAAATCTGCCTGGCTGCTGAATCCATGAGTTGGACATGATAACCTTTAAAAGCTTTTGAAGCAATGCTTGCTTTTTAATGTTGAGATGATGAAAACATATGTGTGTGCTTCTTTATGGTAAAAGTAAATATATTTATTTTGAAATAAAGCATTTCCATTTTCCAGCTTTTCCTTTGGTTTCAGTGGAAACAAGTTATAAACATCTCAGAGCTCAATGTCTTTCAAAGATCTTACAACAGATTTTTTAAAATATATTAAGTTTATTTTTTTTAAGTAGTGCAAAGTGAACATTGATCACAAGGCATATATCAGTAATTCATTAACAAACTTTAAAAAATGTAAAGATAAAACAAAATGCATATAATTCAAAAGCAGTCCACCGTCTGCACCTGAGATTGGTTTGTCTGTGGGTTAACCACCATGAAGGGGAACTGGCTAAACCCAAGACGCTTGTTACAAGCAGCACCTTTGGACAAATAAATTCCATTATTATTATTCATATTCAGAATGAGTACACAAAATGTTTTAGGAAACACACATTAGATATTAGCATTTCCTCACCATATCCACCAGTAGTATTGGCACAAATAATTGCTCCAAAGAAATCGGGGTAGTACTTCTTGATTCTGGAGATGGCCGTCTTACAGGCAACAGTGGGTTGGGCTCCATTTCTCATTAAATCAACAGCTAGAAAACTTTGGGGAAAAAAGTATACATTTATATATCAAATCAATAAAAGTCTTCAATTAGAAGGTTCATTAGAATAACACATAATTTATCAAGGAAGTTCATATAAAGCAATCTCTCAAGACTGGAGATTACCTAGGAAGGAAACGCATCATGATGTCTCCATCCCCTGTGGCAGCCGCTCCCCCTGCTGTGCTGTCGGCATAAGCCCCGGCTCCAGCCACTGGTGAATCACCTACACGGCTACAGATCAGCACGCACATTCTTCACCAATTAGTATTAGTAGAAACCCATTTCTGTCAGTAAAGCTAAATCTCAGAGAACCAGGTTCTTGAGGTTCTGTTTTTCTTTTAAACATCCATTCTGGCTTCAACAGAACAGTTGAGACATCGTATACTGACGGGCTGTCATACTCACCCTGGTATCTTATGTGTTGCTCCATTGGTGGACGTTGCAGCAGCCACCTGTCCGTTCTTACCAATCGCAATCATTCCTAATGAGAATTTATGGTAAGAATGTAACGCTAAGATCATATACAGCAATTAATTGAATCAAGCAATGGTTTTCAAATATGTCCTCAAGGCATTCGGTCCATTTATCATGCTTCATTTTTGTGATGCAAATTAAAACTAATGACTTTGGTACTCTGGACAAGTCCATGTCTGCATTCAGAAAAACGCATTTGCATTTAATGACTCTAATTTTGACTGATCATTTTCATTTATGTCTAGCCAGATAAGAATATAATTTTTTTTTAAATGTTACATTGTGTCATGAGAACTGGGGTCAAAATTTCCTTTCAGATTCTTTGGCTTCCGCAGCTTAACGTTGGGCTTGTACGGCCCACATGAGAACTGGGGTTGGAAAATTTCGTCTGGAAAAGTTTTCTTTGGCTTCCGCATTCTGTGAAAGAAAAATAAAAATACAAAATAAAACACTTATTAATAACGGGCTTGTATGGCCCACATGCTTTCATTTGGAAGCGCTTTGATCTGGGACACAGAACAAAGTTGTTTTTTTACTGTGAAAGAAAAATACTTTAAAATTAGAATTACACTTATTAATAACGCAAGGCTTTGTATTTTTTACGCTTTGTCTGATTTGCTTTACACAGAACAAAGTCCATCTTTTTTTACGACTTTTCTGGGGAAGCTTTAAAATTAGAATTACATAGTTTTGATTAACTTGCCCAACAATGCTTACAGTTTAATCTGAGTATAGGAACTTTATCCATCTTAAAGTTTTCTGGGGAAAGATTCAGATTTTTTAAGTTTTGATTAACTTGGCCATGGGCTTTGACTGTGCCAATAGCAGAATGTTGGTATCAACCACTAAATAATGTATTCAGAGCATAATCTCATAGGGCTTTGACTTATTCATTGTGTTTCACGGTGCATATTTTCTTGTTGGTATCAACCACTGTGATTCTTCATAAATCTCACTATGATTATCCTTCCAAAACTTCTCAGCAAAGTCAGTTTCACGAATGCATGAGGTAAACAGTGATTACACTGACTCCAAAACTTCTCAGCAAAGTCAGCATGAATTGAGGTAAACACGACTCTCTGCTTCTCACTGTACACTTTAGATTCGTAAAGCACAATTAATTCTGATTAACACTGACTGAAACTTTATATCTAAAAGAAAAATCTTTTATGGTGTTTGGTACATTTGAAGTATATTGAAACTGTTTATCTGCCACAGATCATCTTCTAAACCCATGTTTGAAGTTGCCAGAGGTGCTTAAGAACTTTAAAGGTGAACCCTGGAGTGATGATTACACAGAGGTTCCTGGTTTTTGGGGACTCACCTTTCTATAGTTGGGTTGACAATTCTGCTGCAACCACTGGGAGAAAATAGCTATTGATTTGTTAGTTGATAAGTCCTCAGACATGAAGCCCATGTTTTCAGCAAAGATTGTGGCTGCATGAAGACAAAAAAGTTTTTTTTTCCTTCAGTTCTACTAAACTTTCTATAGCAGCGGTTATTTGAACAAACGGAATCACATAGTAGAACTGATTTGAAATAAACATTAGATACAGGAAAGAGCAAAAAAAAAATGGAGCAGCAGGAGGCTTACTCAGTCTTTTTTATTGTAATGTGGATGTTAAGCAGCCACGCACAGAAAGAAAGCTGTTTTAGTACTCTATAATTCCTTTTAATTAGGAGAACAGATGGAATTAATAGAACTGCACATTATAAATGGCATTACAAAATGTAAAGTGCTGTATACTTCAAGCTGATATCAAATCTGTCCAGGCCTTCAGTGTCTGCACATCATTTTGAGAAATAAATAATAGTTGAAGAGGTCTTTTTAATACTCCAATCACTCCATCTGTGATCACATTTCTTCCCCTACCTGATGTACTGTAAACAACAACTGAACCTTTTGACCACTGCAGCCACATGATTGGTTGGTTGGATATGAAGTGGTTATTGAGTGTACGGATCCTACCTGATTCGCCCACTATAAAGGTGTGCTCTGTGTGCTCCATCACTGCTCGGGCGACACCCACAGCATTTTTGACCCTGCGTAGGTCTGCCACTGCCCCTACTTCCATTGTGTCCCTAAACACGGGACAAACAAAAACACAGCTGATATTTTGCCTATTGGTTTTAGAGGGAACAGAGAGGTCTTTTACAATATAAGATGATGCTTGAATGTATAAAATGGGTATAAATTAATGGGCTCATTATAATATTGACCTTTTGAGAATTAGTATACTCAAATGGGTCTCTCTGTAGGTCTTACTACTGTAGACAAGAACCTACTGTGCTTAAGCACTAAACCACTTTTAGTTAATATTCCAAATAATATGTGTATAACGTTTTTGTCTACATTAAAACTTTCTAGGATAATTTTTATGGTATTTTAATTATTTATAAAAAAAATTACAGCCAAAGTCAACACAAAAAGACTAAACTGAATAGTTAGTTACAGATTTTGGCATATTTTCAATATAGTTACAGGGACATATACGGGGTTCCAGAGTTATTTTAGTATCACTGAAATATGACTGTAGTTTGTTAATATTTTGGTTTTATTTTTAACTGCCTTACTATCAATAAGTAGCAAATAAGGAGTTTATTGAGGGAATAAGTTAACACTGAATATGCTTCCTAATATAAAGTGTTACTGTCTTGCTTCTTTATTATTCTTTTTTTTCAGTTTTAGTTATTTTAGTACATCGAGTTAAATTGAATGCAAGTGTAAAAGTGACGTTTTAGTTTTATTTAACCACAATAGACTTGCTGGGCTCAAGCAGTTATATGTTGGTTTATGTTTTGCATATATTTTAAACAGTAATGGAATATTAATGGTGATTTATGCTCTGACATGTTTAGTGCCAAATGTGTTTGAAATTAATGTTCTGGTAAAATTGTCACAATATGTGTGCCAAATTACATTCTTGTGTAATGCAATATATTTAAGTATTACAACTACAACATGAATTCTGACTGATGTAGCGTGATTAATATTATTGAGTGAATGACTGGTTAAGAATACCGATTCACTCAATGCTTACCCACTCATGATCATCGCGTCCAGGGTCGTCTCTCCGCGCTCATCCGGGCTCCCGCCGAACCCCACGCTCCCATCACACTGCTCGAGCTCACACTGCGCGCAGCCCCGCTCCACCGCGTCCAGAACCGAGCCGCCCTTCTGCAGCGTGCTCCAGGCTACATACAGAAACCACACAGATTTAAAGTCTAGTCATTCCTCAGAACTCATACACGGTAAAGCCATGGTTAGTCTTTCACCTGCGTTAGCTGCATTCTTAAAATTCCAAGTGTTGATCACCAAGGGCAGCGCAGCTTGATTTAGAGGAAGCAAACAAATAATGACAAATACTATTTGAATCATATTTAATACTCAATGGATATATCCTACATGTCTTTCAAAGTATATTATCAGAATCATAGACTAAAAAGATCAGAACATCCTGGTCACGTGCTGTGTCATGCACCTACTTATATCCGTGTTTTGTCACGTGATGGGATTATGTTAATTAATATTTAAAGGGACCGCGTTGTCAAAAAAAACGGAGGACGAGAAATGACTTGAGTATTAATAAATATAGAAATACATAAATAAACAAATAAATAATAACATGCTGAAATAAATAAATACATAAATGTAGAAATAAATGCTGAAATAAATAAATAAATGCAGATATGCATACATGAATGTATACATTATTTTTGTCAAACATGTCATTTTTAATTGTAGGCCTACTATTTTTGTACCATTTGTATTATACTACATTTATATATTTATTTATTTTGACATTTATTTATGCATTTCTACATTTATTTATTTCTGTATAACCTCTTTCAATGCAGGATTGGTTAAACAGGATCGTTATCGCTACAGCTGTACTACTCAAGATTCAAGGATCCAAGATTTTTATTCGTCACATAAACATTAAACACAAATGGTACAAAAATAGTACAATTTAAAATTAATTCACTTTTAAAAAGGACAAAATAAAAATTTATGCAGTATCTGCATTTATTTTTTGCACAGCTATTTCAGCATTTAAATATAGCTAGCTTTAATTTATTGAGTGGTCTTATGACTCATTTGATTGAGTGGTCTGTTAGGTTTATATTCAGTGAGCATTCTGCTATATTAGTCAGACCATTGAGTGATTTATGTACTCAGTAACTGGATGTTAATGGAGTGATGTGCTAGATTTATGTATTTCTAAGGCCGGTATTTATTTATTTATGTGGTTTTCTCTTGACTGGAAACCAACATCTAATTCTTGCAATGTTAGATGATTATGCTGCTTTGATGACTTAAACTAAGGTCGTCTCCAGAATCAAGATTACTTAATTTATTTATGCACTTACTTTGTTTCCATTTCTCCTTGTTTAACTCCATCCAACTGTTAATTTCATCAATGCACTGGAGTTAATAATCATTTGGGACTATGATTATAGATTTTGACAATTTAAAATTACACTTTTGAAAATAATTTCATGGGTTTGATTTCTATTTATTCGTTTTTCTTCATGTATTTCTGCATTTATTTATTTCAGTTTTCATTTTCATGTTTATATATTTATTAATTTATTTTATACCTAGTTTTCCATAACAAAATAGTCCTAGTTTTATTTTCATCAAAATTTAAAAATATTATTTCTTACAAAAGAGATAACAGTGCTATGGAAGAGCATGTTTGAGATGAAGAGACTTGATGTGTAAAAAAATATATAAAGACTCAAAATCAAGGTAAGCAGCACTTTGCAACATATTTCCATTGTGTGTGTGTGTGTGTGTGTGTGTGTGTGTGTGTGTGTGTGTGTGTGTGTGTGTGTGTGTGTGTGTGTGTGTGTGTGTGTGTGTGTGTGTGTGTGTGTGTGTGTGTGTGTGTGTGTGTGTGTGTGTGTGTGTGTGTGTGTGTGTGTGTGTGTGTGTGTGTGTGTGTGTGTGTGTGTGTGTGTGTGTGTGTGTGTTTCCCAAATCACATCGCAATTCTGTCAAATTAAACTAAAAAGTATTATTCCACAGTTTGTGTTTAAGGACACACACAAATGCTAGCCATGAAAGTATATCCAAGCATTCAATACGGTAAAAATATGGAAAACTAATGACATAATTCTTCTGACATGATATATATATATATATATATATATATATATATATGTATATATATATTATTATTATTATTTATGATAAATCCTTCCCATGAGCGCAATAGTCAGTTTCTGGAAGTAACAATTCCATTAATTTTCTCCATATTTCTGCAAGGGAATCGAAACAGCAAGTCATTCCAAAATAACACTGTAAATTACATTATAATGTAAAAATGAAAAAGTGGCCGGGCACTGTTGCATTCTATACAGCAGCTACCTAGCAAGACACAGAGCGCATGCACAGTAGCTTAAGAGCATTTGCTATTTAAACGCTCTTCTTATATATTGAGTCCCACATTGTTCATCACATGGGATTTAAGTCCCCTGGTTAAGCATAGAATATCTTACAGTAAATCCTGTAGGAACCCCAGCACAGAAACTCTGCCCAAAAATAGGATGAAAAGGGGAACAATTATGTGTCCTGCCCTCTTATATGCTAAACATGACAGCAGTAGTACATACAGTACAGGTTTTGACAAAGTGTTGCTCTAACCAGAGAAAGAATGCAAAGATATTGAATGTGCTGTTACATTATTCATAGAAGGAGTGTACAGTTTTATAGCATATTTTATTCATGGATTTGCCCTCATACAATAATGTCTTATAAAAGAGTCTGTGTGCAACAGAGGACTGTGCTGGAGCTTAGAGGAGCTTCAGACAGCTCTGAAAGACCAATGAAAAGAGTTGTTAAATACACAGAGAGCAGGGCCAAATCTAACACTACTAATTTAAGTGACATAAGCAGAACTTATTGGAGTGTAATACAGAGCCAAACAGCAATTTATTTATGTTAATAATGGAATAGGGTTATACCAGTATACCAAACAAACAAGTAAAAAAGACCCATCTATAAGAAAGCAAGGTCCTACAACATGGTTAACATCTATATGTTTGGAGTTTGGTCAAAAGAAGATTTATGTTTGCAATGGGAATGTCCTTGACACACTGGAGACCGTTTCTGAAAAGAGAACCCTTAGCAACATACAGAAAGCATTTTTGAGAATGCTTTCAGAAACACACTGATTGGACCACTTTGCTATTAGGAACGATACGGCCATTGGTTTATATGGTACATTCTAAAGATGAATGTGAGAAAAATACACTTTATTACTTATATATATATATATATAGTATTTAATCATTTTTAATTGGCTTTTATTTTGTTCATTTTTGTATAGTTTTTGTTTGCTTTTGTTGCCTTTCATTTAAATTTAAGCTAAACTTTTCCACAGTATTTACATTTTATTTTTTCCCAGCCTTACTCCAGTTAGCAGTTGTAATAGTTTTAGCTTTCATTATCAATAGCATGGTTCTTTTTGGTCTTAAAATCTGATTTCCACTTAGGGATTAATTCAATTCTGTTTTTCTTAACTCGTGGTCTAATGAAATGTATTTGTGTAAAAAACTAAAAATATTACAAATGTATTTGCTAATGAAGGCAAGTATAGCTCTGAAATCTTAGCAAAATGCATTAAGATTGCAAGTGCATTGGATAACTGGCTTTGAAATCAGGTTATTACATACAAGATGCTATAAAGATGTGCTTCCATTTTAAATGAAAAGTCAAACAGATGGCAGAATGTGTTTATTAACGTGCCATACTTTGAGCATAAATTTGAATTTCATGAAAAGTTCTTTTTAAAGTGATTTAAAAGATTGGAGTCAGTCAAAACTCCTGCTGAGTAGAACTCCAGGTGAGGTGGCACTAAATAACACAGCAGTCACCTGATGAATGGAGGAAATTGCAATCAAATTTCAATATTTGGCATAGGAATAAACATTTAGCAATGACAGATCTGTTATCAGAGGATCTCAAATGTTGATGAATGAAGGTTTGGGAACAGTACTGCCCTCACAAAAAAATGTGTCTATATAAGGGACTTTTTAAATAATGCCAATCATATGCTAATAACAATGTTAATTATAACAATTTTGCAGGTAGCTTGTGGCGTGTATTTGTCTATTTTTAGGCCAGATAGCAATTAAATATATGCTTAAAAGTGGGATTTTGAAGGATAATGTCACAAAATGTCACTTAATAGGAAAAACTCACTGTCCTTCAGTTCAAAATAATATTTAACAGATTGTGACCTACTTACATACAATTATGATTTTTAAAATTATAAATGTTTTTGTGTTGTTAGTCTTGTACAAAACAAAAATAAACTAGTAAATATTCGTATTTATAATATATCTAAAATCATACATACATACACACAGACATTATGAAAAGTATATTAAAATTGCTTTGAGGAAGATATACTGTATGCGTGATGTTCAGAATGTTTTGGGATATTTTAAAGAGTCAGAATTATTTTTCAAGCCAGAATCATTCAAAGCAATGCCTTGAACATGAAATGACACAAAATAGGTGTCAACATGACCAATTCTAGGATGTTTAACAACAACCATAATGTGAGATTAAATATGCTTTACAGGGAAAAACATGCATTTAAAGCCATTTTGACATCAATATATACAATGTCTTTATGCAACATTTATCATGGCTGTCAGCACTAAATTAAGCAAATCCTGTACATTTCAAAGGAGACTCTACAGTACAGTTGAAATTAGATTATGTTACTTGGGTATTACATGGAGATCACATTAAAGGTCTTTGGTCTGACAAAATGTAGTATTTTTTCAAGTAAATAATCCTGAAGGACATGTAATATGTTTATATATATCTATGTACTGTATCCCTTCAAACTATGTTTCTCTAGAAATGTGAGAGATTGTATTCATTTTTATTCAGACCATGCCATGATTCTGAAACAGTGTTCACTACTGAGATGTGGATAACATCAGAAACTTTGAAACTTGCAAAAAATTAAATATTATCAAATAAAATAAATGGATTTTTTTTAAAGAAAAATCAGGAGAAGGAAAGCTTTTAATCCAGCATATTCTGGATAAAAAGAAAAATGGACAAACATTATAGTGAAAAGACAAACAAAACAACAATTTATTCATGAGAAACGATGCTCTTGTATTTTCCCACAGGTGTCCAGTATGAGCACACAGTTGCAGTCTGCCTGTGGCAGCTTTATATTCATCCAGTGAAGAGCGTCTCACCTTCTGAGGCAGTTCAAGTCTCTTAGAGGACCTAAAGGTCAGTCACTGAAGCGATTGCACCAGTTATGCCACACATATAGCCACAATGTCTTGTCCGTGTCAGCTGTCCAGTCAGGAACTGTGATTTCTGCTTTGAAAAGGAAGCCAACCCCGGAGCAGCTTCATTTTTCAGCTCTATTATCTATGTTCATTCCTGCCCAACTCCCAGCAACCACCATTAATGTGGAATGAATGCCTCCGGCAAAACTTGAGCTTCTAGAATTATGGGTCTGAGTTTACCAGCATGCATCCATCTCTGCTGCATAAGCAAGAAACAAGAAAGACTTTCAGGGCCTAACACAGAAGCTGGAGATGGGTTGATTGAATTTGAGCATCCATACAAAATAGGCTGTCTTCTCTGAGAAAATAAGTCTCACACTGGATAAACATCTCAGGATAAACATAATTCTCTTTTCTTTTTTTAACAAAAGATCTTTCTCTGTCTGAAAACACAATTCAATCATATTCCTAAAGTTTTTTAAATGTTGTAAGAAACAAATCCATTTTAAAGACATTTTTAACTTCAAACTGTTGTTTCTTGCCAAAATAACGCTTTGTGCTTGATCTTTGCATATTTCTATCCTGATTTGACAAGAGGGCCTTTTTACTGGAGAAAACAATGTTATGGACAGAGGACTCTTCTTTCTTAGAAACACACAGATTTTCACATCACAAGACATCAATTGATGCCCTAGTCGTGTGGATTACTTGTGAATTTTTGTAATGTTTTTATCAGCTGTCTTAACTCGCATTCTGACGGCACCCATTCACTGCAGAGGATCCATAATTTGGTGAGCAAGTGATGTAATGGTACATTTCTCCAAATCTGTTTGATGAAAAAAACAAACTGTTCTACATCTTGGATGACTTGGGGTGAGTACATTTTAATTTTGAGGGTGAACTATTCCGATTTCACCTTTTTTAACGTTAGTTAGTTAGTTAGTGTAATGTTGCTGTTTGAGCATAAACAATATCTGCAAAGTTGCAGCGCTTAAAATTAAATGCAAATGGAGATAATCGTCTTTTCAAATTCTGGCAGTTTAATGCCTACAAAAATGGCTCATAGGGACTACAACGAGTTACTTCCCGGGTCCGTTATGTCACGAACCTAGATAAACCCCACCCTCGGGAAAATGTAATGAAGGGGGCGAGGCCATGCTGTATAGAGAAGAGGAAGACAAAATTAGGGGTGCACGTGAAAATCGCGATTCTGTCTTCTAACAACTCTAATGGATTCACAAGTTCATAATGCTCTAAAGCAGCTGTTCTTACTGTTCCTATATCCCCTGCTCTGCACACGCTCTCTCTCTCTCTCTCTCTCTCTCTCTCTCTCTCTCTCTCAGATCGTCAGATCAGCTTCAACAAACTGTTCCAATTATTTTCACATAGCAATGAGAAGCATTACACATGGACGCGCGGGTGGGTGCTGTGCTATATTAAAGCTTTAATCAGGATAAAACCGTATATGAAAAGCTAACAGAAGCAGTAGCACTTACAAATAACAGCATATCTAAAAGTATGAAACAACAACAAACAAAAAACAAACCATTAAGAGCCATGCTTTGCACAGGTTCTGAGCGATCCTCTTCACTAATATTCTCTGCTTCTCATTCGGGCTCAAATTGAGAAGCAATATAGACGATGCCATTGTTTACAATACAACCAGAGCACATGCCACTGGGGAGATGGGCGGACGTTGAGACACGCACTAGAGGCGGTTTAGCCAATCAGCTAACCAGGGAGGGAGCTTCATAAAACCAGGAAATAATCGGGGCGTTTATCAGAGAAGGTACAGAGCGGTGTAGAATAAAGATAAAATAATATATAAGAATATAAAAAAACGAAACATGAACTGCACCATTTGACTGCACCCCATAAACACAATCAAGCCTAGAAAAAAAACAGTCAACCACCCCTTTAAGTTTAATTTATATGCAGCATTTATTTTGTTGTGTAGTCTTATTCTTAGCCCTTCAATCAAAATCCAAGAAAAATCTTCCTCGATTTTTAAAATATCCCAGTCACAGTCTCAGAGCGTAAAGAAAGATTGACACCTTTTCTCATTATTGTCTCTGTATTTCCAGCTCAGAACGTTGTGAATGTCAACAGAACAGCTGCATTAAACTTGTCCCTGAAGCATGGTTCTGATAGACACTTATTTTCAGATAGAGAAAAAAAGAATGTTTGATGTCCTTATTCGATTTAATAGCCTAAGGAGAGAAAGTCCTAATAATGCTTGTTCAACTATGTAGAAGATCATTTAAGGCGACAGGTAACTTAATTTTTTTGGTAGATGCTGTATTTACCTTGATTGTCACAATTCAAACATGATGTGAACTGATTTAGAAACTATTCTGATTAGACATTTTACAAAATAATAACAATTATTATAACTTTTTACTTCTCATGTTTAACATGTAGACTGAAAGACTCAAAGCTGTTAGTTTACCAATGTAAATAAATCACTTACATTATCGGTTATAATCCTATAATACTGTTATTTTCAGTTCTTTATTGTGAGCTGAAATATATTAAATACTATTATATACCAGTATGGTCTTGCGTTCTAACAATCTGCTAACCAGTTTACTATAAAGTTTTGAAGTTTGATCAAAATCTGCAGATGTTCATATGTCGCTAAACTGATGTTATCTAGCTGGTTGACATGGATGAGGTTTTGTAAAAATTGCAAGAGGGACTAAAGATGAAACATCAGTGTCTTGAAAGCATCAGCTAGAAAGATCAGAAATACAGGTGCATCTCAATAAATTATGTCATGGAAAAGTTAATTTATTTCAGTAATTCAACTCAAATTGTGAAACTTGTGTATTAAATACATTCAATGCACACAGACTGAAGTAGTTTAAGTCATTGGTTCTTTTAATTGTGATGATTTTGGCTCACATTTAACAAAAACCCACCAATTCACTATCTCAACAAATTAGAATATGGTGACATGCCAATCAGCTAATCAACTCAAAACACCTGCAAAGGTTTCCTGAGCTTCAACATGGTCTCTCAGTTTGGTTCACTAGGCTACACAATCATGGGGAAGAACTGCTGATCTGACAGTTGTCCAGAAGACAATCATTGACACCCTTCACAAGGAGGGTAAGCCACAAACATTCATTGCCAAAGAAGCTGGCTGTTCACAGAGTGCTGTATCCAAGCATGTTAACAGGAAGTTGAGTGGAAGGAAAAAGTGTGGAAGAAAAAGATGCACAACCAACCGAGAGAACCGCAGCCTTATGAGGATTGTCAAGCAAAATCGATTCAAGAATTTGGGTGAACTTCACAAGGAATGGACTGAGGCTGGGGTCAAGGCATCAAGAGCCACCACACACAGACGTGTCAAGGAATTTGGCTACAGTTGTCGTCAGAGGCGTCTTAACCTGGGCTAAGGAGAAGAAGAACTGGACTGTTGCCCAGTGGTCCAAAGTCCTCTTTTCAGATGAGAGCAAGTTTTCTATTTCATTTGGAAACCAAGGTCCTAGAGTCTGGAGGAAGGGTGGAGAAGCTCATAGCCCAAGTTGCTTGAAGTCCAGTGTTAAGTTTCCACAGTCTGTGATGATTTGGGGTGCAATGTCATCTGCTGGTGTTGGTTCATTGTGTTTTTTGAAAACCAACGTCACTGCACCCGTTTAGCAAGAAATTTTGGAGCACTTCATGCTTCCTTCTGCTGACCAGCTTTTTAAAGATGCTGATTTCATTTTCCAGCAGGATTTGGCACCTGCCCACACTGCCAAAAGCACCAAAAGTTGGTTAAATGACCATGGTGTTGGTGTGCTTGACTGGCCAGCAAACTCACCAGACCTGAACCCCATAGAGAATCTATGGGTATTGTCAAGAGGAAAATGAGAAACAAGAGACCAAAAAATGCAGATGAGCTGAAGGCCACTGTCAAAGAAACCTGGGCTTCCATACCACCTCAGCAGTGCCACAAACTGATCACCTCCATGCCACGCCGAATTGAGGCAGTAATTAAAGCAAAAGGAGCCCCTACCAAGTATTGAGTACATATACAGTAAATTAACATACTTTCCAGAAGTTCAACAATTCACAAAAAAATATTTTTTTGGTCTTATGAAGTATTCTAATTTGTTGAGATAGTGAATTGGTGGGTTTTTGTTAAATGTGAGCCAAAATCATCACAATTAAAAGAACCAAAGACTTAAACTACTTCAGTCTGTGTGCATTGAATTTATTTAATACACGAGTTTCACAATTTGAGTTGAATTACTGAAATAAATGAACTTTTCCACGACATTCTAATTTATTGAGATGCACCTGTACTAGTCCATTAGAAGTATATGTTACTTGGTTAAAACAGGTCATATTTATTGTTGATCAATATCTCAAATCATATACCCTATAATGTTTGTGTGCCATTGCTAAAAGATGCAAAAAACACATATTATTATTATTTATTTTTTTTATAATAATTAAATACATGTATTATTATTATTATTATTATTATTATTATACTTTTTAATGGCCAGATCATTTCCTTGGTCTAAAATGAGCTAGATAAAAATGAACTGTTCTTGTACCTAGCTAGTCTTTTCTTTGACCAGTTGATGGGGTTGTATAGTCACAGTGGAACATGAAATAAATATAATTAGTCTAATCAGTACTTCAGGATTGCATTAGGATTACATTACTTCGGTAGGGAGTTAAAAATGAAATAATGCTGTAAATTATAGAGAGGGGTTCAGGACTGTTCGTTCATTGCTTCCTTTCAACTATAGATTGCTGGCAAACAGGATCATTTGTATTTGTAAGTAATCTGCAGTGGTGTTTGTATATTTTAAGGTGTAATCTATCTCAAACAGAAGAAAACACAAGGGCCTGCGGTGTTTGTGATCGTACTTGAATGGTTGACTTATTCCCCGCTGCTACACTCTCTTCCGCCTTCTGTCTGCTCAGTGCAGATAAGGCTGGTGTTATAAGGGCTGTAATATGTTGTATCTGAGGTTAAGGTTAGATATCGTAATCCTCCAGGGGCTTTACAAATCTGTGTTATTGTCATTCTATTGTTGTCTTACTTCTAGGGGCTACTTGCCATTTAAAATAAGTAACGAGTACCATTACAATGCCAAATTAAATCAAAGATGCGTGTTTCATGGTTTATTTGCGATTTTATGTGTGATATTTTTCTTTTAGACTGCAGTTGCCCTTGGGAAGTATTAATTTGATTCTAAAATAGGCCTAATTGAAAAAAGGAGCACCGTTTTTCTAATATCTTTACCATACATGGAAATTAGCTGAAAATGTAGTCACCCTCTAACCATCTAACATGTAGATGAGTTTGTTTCTTCATCAGAACCGATTCGGAGAAATTTAGCATTAAATCTTTTTCTCATCAATAGATCTTCTGCAGTGAATGGGTGCCGTCAGAATGAAACTTTTTCACTGGAGAAAGCAATATTATGGGTAGAGGACTAGTATTTTAGCCAGAAGCATGGAATTGAAGTTTAAAACATCTAAATTATGAATTTGTTTATTACAAACATATGTGACCCTGCACCACAAAACCAGTCATAAGTAGTGTATTTGTAGCAATAGCCAATAATACATTTTATGGGTCAAAATTTCGATTTTTCTAATGCCAAAAATCATTAGGACATTAAGTAAAGATCATGGCCATGAAGATATTTTGTACATTTCCTACCGTAAATATATCAAAACTTAATTTTTGATTAGTAATATGCATAAGAACTTCATTTGGACAACTGTAAAGACGATTTTCTCAATAATTGTTATTTGTTAGCACCCTCAGATTCCAGACTTTCAAATGTGATCTCGACCTACATTTGTATATATCGACCAAATATTGTTGTATACGGAAAGCTTATTTGTCCAGCTTTCAGGAGATGTATAAATCTCAATTACGAAGAATTTTACTTTATGACCATTTTAGGCTTATTTCATTTTCGGGAGGCCAGGACTCCCTTAAAGAAGGGATTGTATATCTCAATGAGACCTTCCTGATAAATACAATGAAAATGAAAACCCTTACTTCAAGGATTAATCTATATATTATTCTTTGTCTTTTCTTTTACCATCTTTCCTTTTTTGTTTTACTCAGCCAAACTGATTTGGCTAAATGAAGCTCTGTTGTCACCTTACAACACATCATCGCCTTGACTCGTTCTGGGTGCTGCATATCACATTAGCATGTAGTGAGTGAGGTGCTGCCTAGAAATCAACAGGATTATATGCATCTGTGGCTCACTGGCCGCATCCTCTCAGTCCTCTTGTGAATTTTGCCAAGCTGGCATCTCTTGTGCAGTGTAATTTAATGCTTCTCCATCTCAAAGAACAAGCCTCCCTTACTCAACCAAAATAGCAGTGTTTTTCTGCACCCCACTGTGATATGAACACTGTTCAGATCATTATAGCTCAGAGGCAGAAATAAATGGCAAAATCCCATGCGATGACGGTGTTGCGTACTTCATCGGATGGTCAAAAGCCATCTGTGAGAATTGTGCTTCTGGTGGGTGTTAATTTCCTCATGAAAAGCTCGTCCTCATATCTTTAATTAGTTAAAGAAGATTTAGTTAATAATAGTTGATGGTGAAACCCCAGGGGTGTCTGATATTAAAATGGCTCTCCTCAGAGAGGTATTCATTTTTTGTCCATTCAGTATTTCCCCTTTGGGCTTATAGTCCAATATCACATTTTACAATGAACCTTTCAAGCTGTGGGGGGTTCAGTGAAGACAGTCTTGGTGTGTCTGACGAGAATTTCAATCACACAACAGCTGATACTTGCTGCATATTGCTGCATTGATCAATGTTGTTTTTTAGAGAGAAATCGTTGAAGAAGCTCTTGAATGCTTTTTACAGGCCATCAGCGCTTTTCTATTTTCTTTAGTTTTTTTGCCATCCTGAATGTCTAAACATTCACAGACTGAGTTACACGTCGGTGTACGCAACTGTTTAGGTCACAAAGATTTAGTTATTTAATTGGTTTTGTAGTGTTATAATTGCTTGCTTTAAACGTAAAACATGTAATTTTTGCAATGTAGCATCACCAAAAATAGTTGTTTTCGAACAGGTTTCCCTCCCCTCGTCTTCCATTGGTTAGATAATCAGATAATCCCACCCCAAACTCACACCATTGGTTGCTATATCAGACAAGGAGGCCCACAGTACTGTACCTGATATTTTAATATATTTTAAAATGTGATTTATTTTGAGGAATATGTAGTTCAAACGAACAGCATTTAAGCGAAATAGGAATATTTTGTAGCATAAATGTATTCACTGTCAGTTTGATCAATTTAACATATCCTTGAATAAAACAACTTACTGGCCCTACATTTTTTAACAGTAGTGTAAATGTACTTTTGAAATGCTTTTGATGGATAAACATGCTGTGATAATGAATAAGTTAAGGTGTAACAGTAAAACCTTGACTTCCTGGGCTGGGACTTTGTCAAACTGAGAAATGTTTTGAGAACACCACAGCATTTTTTTAAGGAGATCAGTCTACAAATGGCTTGCTTACTGTTGTCTTTGAATCGCTGAGATAGGACAAGATCTTTAGTATTTGAAATGGGTGACACACATGCACACGCACACACAAGTGAAAGGTCATAAACAACTTTCATCTCACCTCATCCCCCTCTCCTTCCTCTCCCTCACTCTTTTAATATTTGTAGCACATTCATCAAGAGTGAACAACAGAACGAGTTTACATGACAGACAGCTTTTGTCTTTGATATGGTACAGATTGTCTCTGGATAAGGTTTCCGTCGTTGGAAGAGTGGCGATTAGACTTGTAGCATGAGCGCAGGTGAAATTTTCTCATTTGTGTGTGAGCAGCGGGGGGCCTGTGAGATCTGCGCCGTCTTTGAGCGCCACTGACTTTGAACATTCCTCATCTAAAGCTACAATGTAAATCAAACTGTAACCTCAGCAAGGTGAACTCAGAAACACAAAAGCTCTTTGCTGCTATATAGTAGCCAATCATAGTCAAAACACGTAGCTCCATACATGAATGGATAAAAATAAAATTGAGTTCTAAAATGAGATGTAGTCACACTGGAATTATATTATATTATAAAATTGTAGTTTCAATCTTGATTTTTTTATATTGTTGAAAGGCATTTCTTATGCTCACAAAGACTGCATTTATTTTATTAAAAGCAGTAATTACTATTTTAATATATATTTAAAATGTAAATTATTCTGTGCTGGCAAAGCTGAATTTTTAGCAGCCGCATTACTCCAGTCTTCAGTCTCACATGATCCTTCAGAAATCATTCTAATATGCTGATTTGGTGCAAATGAGCAACATTTATTTTACATAGAAATCTTTTGTAACATAATAAGTGTCTTTATTGTCACTTTAGAGCAATACAATGGATACAGACTTTTGAACTGTAGATTTTTGAAGCTTTTGAACAGTAGTGTATAAATAGACTCGTAAGTGTGGTGAAATCAAGCTGGAAATATATGACAGGACAACTATATTTGGGAACTCATTTGGTGTTGTCTATTAACAGCACAGATGATGCCATTAGACGTGAAGACAATCATACACCCTAGAAAAAAAAAACGTTTCCTGCTGTGCAACAAATATGTTCCCTCTTCCCGTCATATTCTCAAGGTGATTAATTATCATTAAGCTGAGGCATGCAAAATGTATGATGGACACGCTTAAATAGGGTAAAAACAACTGTGCATAGAGGTAGATAAGGGACAATTTTGTCCATCAAAGAGGATTTGCTGTGATAAGATATCAACATGTTATTTTGTGATCAAAGTCTTTAAATAAATATTGCCAAAGGTGTAATTTTCAGAACGATGTGAATGCATATGTGATGACAGCAGATTTTTCGCACCACTGGGTATGAGGTAGCTATATCTGTACAAAGAAAATGTGTTGCATGGCCTTTGTGCTTCCATTGAAATCTACCAATTTTACTTTCTTTCCGATTCGCTGAAACCATCTGTCAAGTCAATCTGTTTAGAATTTACCAGACCTTTGCAGAAAACTTCAGTCGCCATGGGGGGAACCTGTTTGCGTCAAAATCTTTGTCATTGTGACTATAGTTGCAAAACATTTCAAATGGCCATATGCATTCACTGGCTTTATACCTCTGTAACTAGTTGCCTTATGGTTTAGTAAATAGATTGGCTTATGTTTCATTGGTTCATAAAAAGCATTTGGTGTTTGATTCAGCATGCTGTTCGTTTGTTCAAAGTAGCTGACATCTGTTCCATACTTTAGTAATGCCTCTAGGATGTTTTGTGGCCTTCTCTGTCTGATTCTGGAAGCCAATCCTGATTTGTTCAGATACTGTGCTGCTCTCTCTGAGGCTGCAGATGCTCCAGCTATAGTTTTTGAAGTGATTTAGGAGAACCTCGTATGATGCAACATATGTCAAAGTACTCTGAAACAAGTCAGCATTGTCTTATGTGGCTTATTTGACACTTACAGTATGTTTGGATACTGTAAGGGGATGAGAAACAAGCTATTTTAAGGTTTGTTTTGAACAGAAAAAAACAATATGCTATGTTCAAGCATCCATCCATCTGTCCATCCATCCATAAATCCATCTATCCATCCATCATCCATCCATCCATCAGTCCGTCAATCCGTTCATCCATTTGTCCGTCCATCCACCATCCACCAATCCGTCAATCCATCCATCAATGCACCTGTCCATCCATCTATCTGTCCGTTTATCTGTCCGTTCATCCATCCATCAATCAATCCATCAATCATCAATAAGTCTATCCATCCCTCCATCCATCAGTCCGTCAATCAATCAATCAATCCATCCCTCCATCCATCCATCAGTCCATCCATCCATCCATCCATCCATCCATCCATCAGTCCGTCAATCCATCCGTCCATCCATTCATATGTCTGTCCGTCCATCCATCCATCCATAAGTCCATCCATCCATCTATCCATCCATCCATCCGTCAATCCATCCATCCATCCATCCATCCATCCATCCATCATCCATCCATCCATCCATCCATCCATGTTTTCAAATCCTTTAAACTTTCAAACTTTGTTTTCTAGTTCAAAATGAAAAGCTTATAGGATTGTATTTGAATTTCGCAGAATTTCTGTTCATTTTATATATTATATAATATCCATCCATCAGTTTTTTCAAAACCTTTTAACAAACTGCTTTTCTTGTTAAAAATGAAAAGATTATAGACCTATGCATTCAAAATTTAAGTTTATTTAATATTTAATATGTAAAAAAATATAAACTAAATTTCTATAGGTGACATTTCAAAAATTCATCCATCTGATTTAACCCTGTGATTTGTGTATTACGGAAAGAGATACATGTAAATACAGACCCAAAAGTAGCAAACTCCCTTTAAGCCAAGTTCACTCAGCGGGTCGTCTTGTTAACGCCTCCAGGCAGCTAGTATAGTGTCTACTTGAATGGAAAACTGTTTGTCAAGATTATGTTTCATGTGCAATATCAGAAACAAAATCTGACAGCAGTAGTATGCTACATTTAGCTTCTTCAGCAGAAATAATGCTAAAACAACAGTTTTAAGATGAGCTTCCAGCAATCTACATACACATTTTAAAGTAGGCTACTGTTAACAAGGTGCATGTTACATTTCTACAGCCACTGTATTAAACGTTTTGATTCCTCCCATTTATTTTTCTTTGAGTGGTCCGCCTCCTCCTCCTCAAACAAGCAGAGGCTATAAAACAAGGAATAAAACACAAAAGAAAGTTTTTCTGTTCTCCAACTTTCCCATTTTTTGTACATTTGTTCATGAGGACGAATTCATGTTTTTCATGGCATTTGATCTGCAGTATCTATGCAGCCTGAGGTTTGAGATGTGATTCTTATGCGGTGTACTAAAAGCTAGCGGCTACTGAATACCGGCCCCTCGTCATGCCCTTGTCACTGCATTTGTTAATAAGCCACAGGACTATTAGTTTTACCTGAGTCAGGTAATCATTACTAAACCAATTTAATTTCCGTGCTGGGGAAATTATTGGCAAGGAGAGAAGGGGACAGGCAAAGATGAATCTGAATTCCACTTATGTAATGAAATGTGTGTGGAGTATTGATCCCTAAGGTTGTTTTCCAGGTGCCTTGCACTAGTGTCTGCTCTGCATTAAAGTAATGGCTTTATAATATGCCATTTGTCCCCCTCCTCTTTCCCTAGATGGATGCATTGTCAAATCATATAATATGATACACATGCAAATGCACATTCCTTTTACCTTTGTGAGGTGTCTATGATTCTATACAGACAGAACAAAACCAATTTGTAATTGCTAAAGCAGTGGTTCTCAACCTTTTTGACTCGAAGGCCCCCATTGTCCAACACAATATTCAAAGGCTCCCTCCCTCCCTTTTTTAGCTGTACGTATTGTAATTAAAGCTGCTTGTTTTCAAGCTTTTTAATTAACAGACACTGTGAGTATTAATATATTAAAGTAATTAACAATGATTCATCTTGTGATTTCTGAAGTTTCAAGAACTACTTAAAATCAACAGTTATTCGACAGTTATAAATATATGTATATATATATATATATATATATATATATATATATACATATTTAAATTTTTAATTACTTAACTATTTAAAAACAATTATTTAGGGGGGTATACATTTAATTATATATAATAATATTTTATAGGAATCAAGTTTACATCTTGATTTTTAATTGTAGCTTTTTTATGTATATCAATACTTTTTAGTCTCCCTGAAGGATAGTTCATTCAAAAATGAAATAATTTACTTACACCTTGATGTTGTTGCAAACCTATAGTTTCCTTCTGCAGGCTCGAAAGAAGACATTTTGAAGAATGAAAGAGCCCAAACAACAGTGACTTTCACTGAAACATGTTTTAAATAACCTTCTTATGATTTCTGCAGAAGTAAGTAAGTCATACAGGTTTGCAATGAGATGAGGGTGAATAAAGTGATGACTTTATCTTTGAATGATGAATTAAAATTGTTGGGTGAACTAACCCTTTAGGCAGAAAAGACAGGGATGGAGAGGATTCTCTAAGAATGAATTTTGTGAACTCTGTGTGCACTGTTAGAGTTTATTTGCACACACTGTTTGTGGTGATTTAGTGTGTGGTTCACTAATGGAACTATAAATCAGGTAATGGTGCAAAAGTGGCCTCAAAATATCAGTTGAACACAATTTTTAAATCCAATCTCGCAAGCATTCATCCGTGCATCTATACAGTATGACTTGATTCTGAAATGTAATACTCAGTTATGCTGATTCTCATTTTCTGGAATCTAAATAAAAATACACTGTACTTTTATTTTTATTTTTTTTACCAGCCAGTTCAGTTGTAACCCAAGCAATTTCAATAATTGACTAGGCTTAAAGAAACAGAAATGAAAGAAGGCAGAAGACACTCTAGTTGTTCTTTCTTTTTTTTTCTTTTTTTGATGTTGCCTTGCTTGAAGAAAGAGCAGAATCTTGACGATGTGAGATGAAAGCCTAATTATTCACAAAAGGAGGAGGAAAAGAATGAGTTTAATTGGGCTGAGAATGAATCTATGCAGGGAGAATGCAAGTATTGTGATAGATGGTGTGTGTATCTCCCTAGACACTGCAGAGGGAATTATAATGTTGGGGCTGTGGATGGTGGGTGCCAGCTACTGTGACTCACAGTTGCTTTGTCAGAAAAAAAGACAAAATGACAGAGGGAGAAACCAAAAGAGAGAGATACAATCAGCCAGTTAATCATTAAGGTTGTGCCCAGCAGGAAGTCTTAACTGAACCACACTTAAATCTTCCTCACCGTTCACTATAGACAGCTACATAATTATTGAGTCCACACCGAAGCCATTAGCTATGTTACTGTCCAAGCTGTGAATTTAACTTATGCAAAAGATATAAATATTGCATAAACAATTTGAGAACAAAGCAGCTTTTTCAACCCATGTTTTGGAAAGAACAAAATTACTTTCAGGGAAATCGGGGGAAAAATGGAAATGGAAGCCACTGTGACTCTTTTATTAAATTATTTTAAATTGTTTGTGGTATAGAGCACTGCCACAACATAAGACTCTGACTAACTTCATGTTTGCTAGGAGATTAACCTAAATGTAATAGTATCAGACTGTTCTGGTGACAGTCTCTGACTCATTTCATTTCAGAATGACCATTATCAAAAGTCACAACAGTTGTTTTATGTGCATATACTGTCAGAATTGACTCAGTTAATGCATTTTCAATGTAGTTTATGCGCAAATCATATGTGTGTGTGTGTTCGATTATTCGATCAAAATACAGCAAGAAATAGTAATATTGTAAAATGTTATTACAGGTTATATTATGTTTAGTGCTGTCAAACGATTAATCATGATTAATCACATCCAAAATCAAAGTTTATGTTTATGTAATATTTGTGTGTACTGTGTATATTTGTTAAGTATATATAAATACACACATGCAGTATATATTTTGAAAATATTTACATGTATATACATGTATATGTTTGTATTCTTATATTTTATATTATATATAAATATATAAACATAACATAGTTTTCTTAAATATATACATGCATGTGTTTGCATTCATATATACATGATAAATATATGCAGTATACACACATATATTATGTAAACAAAAACTTTTATTTTGGATGTGATGAATCGTGATTAATCGTTTGACAGTAATAATTGTAGTTGATATAGGCTTGATTTCACCACAAATGTTTACATTTTTTTTATATTTTTGAAACAAGTCTCTTATGCTCACCAAGGGTGCATTTATTTGATTAAAACAGTGAAAAGAGTAATATAGTGAAATCTTTATTGCATTTTAAAATACCTGTGTTTTATATACTGTCTTATATTAAAATGTATTGTAAAATATCATGTATTCATGTGATGGTAAAGCTGAATTTTCAGCAGCCATTATTCCAGTCTTTAATGTCATATGATTCTTCAGAAATCATTTTGATTTGGTGCTCAAGAAACATTTATTATTATTATTATTATCAATGTCAACAGTTGTGTTGATTAATATTTTGTGGAAACTGTCATTTTTTATTTATTGATTCATTGATTTCTATTTGATGAATAGAAAGTTCAAAAGAACAGCATTTATTTGAAATAATAAATACCTTTATAATGTTACAAAATATTTCTGTCACTTTTGATTCATTTATTATGTCATTGCTGAATGATCCCAAATGTTTTAACAGTAAATTATATATCTAGTAGATTATATATTATTAGATTATAGTATACTAGTACATTAACATTATTTTTAATGTCATTTTCCAATATTTTCATAAGAATTCTTGGTATACTTGAATACCAGCAGTTTACTCATTCGTCAGCTTTTGGTCTGTGCCTATACAAGAATGTGTCAGCTTGCTTGAAAAATGATTTATGAATGCTATTCTGATGAAAGTATGAATTGAACTAATAGTAATCTAAATCATCGCCATCAGTTTACAGTGGGTAATAAAAAATTCAAAGAGGGTTTAATGCTACAGCACCAAACTAATACAAATCAAAATGGTTCTTACATTATTTAGAAGGAAGAGCTCTACTCTTCCTTAAGTCTGCAGATATTACCTCCAGCCTTTAAAAGCTAAAACGTAGCGTGCAGACCTGACAACCGCACAGTGAGCCATTATAGCTCAGAGGAAAGTGCCACTGCCATGAGAGTGTAATTTGGACTCAATTAAATCAACTCCCCGCTGTTAAGGTCCTCAGTATCGCTCTATCACAGGGCTCCAGAAGGCCCATGTCCTCACATCTCAAAGCAGATATGGACATAATTATTTCCTTAATTGCAAACTTCACTTTTGCCTCAGACTTGAACGGCCATCTTGAGAATTTTTAAGCGACATGCAGGGTTGTTAGTTTTCCACTGCTGGGGGATGATGGGGGATAATGGATTGTAAGGAAGCGGAAGAGAAAGCCTTTCCTCAGACTGACACATATAAAGATGCACATGCACAGAGGCATCAGATATCCACAGGTTGCTCCTTTATTGGCAGCTTGTCTTGTATTTTCAAGATGAGAATCTATATCGCACGTCCTGCTGTCACAGGATGTGAAAGACACATCTGGAGCTCTATGTGAGCTCGTTTCAGATGAGGGGAATTCAATACGGCATTGTTATAACTCCCCACTCAATTAAATGAAAGTGCCTATTGAATCCTCATATGTACACTTCATTTATCAAAATAACACAGACATGGAGTAGAAGTCTGATGTGTGTATTCATACAGTCTGAAAACAAATACCCAGGTTATGCTAGCTCTCTCTCTGCTTTGTTTCCCTGTATGCAGTATTGTCCCAAGCCTTTATTAAGTATTGATCAAGCTCTGTTTAAAGAAGGATTACATGATGAGAAAGACAGCAGTGGAATGAGCCTGACTTGTTCTTTAATTAAACATATCAAGAGTAATTGAATGACACACTGTAGGTGGGTCGTTCTTTCACTCTTTTGCCATTGATGGTTAGTGTCTCATTGCACTGAACAGTTCTGTTGCTTAATTGAACGTGTAAGCACTGCTGTAGTCATCATGTTGTTTTGTTTTGTTAGATTTTACAGACCAAAGCCAGGGGTTTACTGTGTGTTTTATTTTTCTTACACTCCCCTCTGACCTTTACAGTTGTTGCTTGTCAGATTGTACAGTGTCAGCTTGGTAAGATCTTGAGGTAAAGCCAAGGTACTGTCAATCGATTAAAATATTTAATCGCGATTAATCACATGATTGGCATGAGTTAACACGCGATGTGACATCATCACATATATATATATATATATATATATATATATATATATATATAGTTAATTTTAACATTCTATTCATCAAAGAATCGTTAAAAGGTATCATGGTTTCCACAAAAATAATAAACAGCACAACTCTTTTTAACACTGTTAATAAAAAAATGTAACACTTTATTTTAGTGTCTCTTAAGTTGCTTATTAGAATGCATATTACTAGAAGAATATTATCCATTTATTAGTAGTAATTAAGCACATATTAATGCCTTATTCTACATGACCATATTCTACATGCCTAATCCTACCCAATACCCAAACGTAACAACCACCTTACTAACTATTATTAAGCAGCTAATTAGGAATTTATTGAGGGAAAAGTCGTATCAGTTAACAGTGAATAATTGTTCCCTATTCTAAAGTGTTACCTAAAAAGAAAAAAGTGTCTCGAGCACCAAATCAGTATATCAGAATGATTTTAAAGGATCATGTGACACTAAAGACTGGAATAATGGCTGCTGTAAATTGAGTTTTACCATCACAGGAATAAATTACATTTAAACAGTTATTTTGTATTGTGATAAAATGTCAGGGTATTGCTGTTTTTACTGTATTTTGATCATATACGGTAAATAGTGAGCGTAAGACAATTTAGAAATCATAAACATTTTTATCAACCCTCAAACTTTATATAATATATGTTTATAGATATTTTATTATTAGTGCTTAAAAACAATTAATTTACATACAAAATAAAAGTTTTTGTTAACTTAATAATATGTAAGTGTGTACTGTGTATATTTATTATGTTTATATAAATACAAACTCATGTATGTATATATTTAAGAATTTTTTTTATATATATATATATAATGTAAAATATAATAATGTAAATATTTTCTAAACATACAGTATGTATACAAAAACTTTTATTTGAATGCGATTAATCGATTGACAGCACTAATTTTAAGATTTGGTAATTTTAGGTAATTTGTGCATTATTAAAGTGTTAAGGTGACAAATAATGAGATATTAGCTATAGCTGAACTTTTTCATCTCTCTCTCACTCGCTCTCTCTCTCTTTCTCTACATACAGATGCACATATATTATCAATCGCTGTACTGCTCTTGGCTCTCCATTAGACAGTCATTGAGTAGCCACACTGCAAGACTACAACCAAAAATTCCTGAAATTAATCTCTGATGGCCAAAAAATCTTTGCAAAATTGCACAGCGTACAGCCAGCGTATGCGCAGTGCACATGTGTGAAAATATGATTTCCCTTTAGTGACTTAGGCAAAGAGATAGATTATTCACTCACACTTACTCGAAATCTTTTCTGTCTGGTTTGCGTCTCAGTTTCTCTTGCTCTTTCACACACTTGATCTCTTATTCATTCGTTCACTCACTCACTCACTTACCCACTCATTCATTCAGTTACTCATCTACGCACACATACACACACTGGGCAAAAGAGGCTGGATATAATCAATCATTTTGGAGAAAATCACAGCACGCAATCTCCTCTGCTAAAACCTGCATAAATGTGGTATTAGGGACACAAGTGTCATTGGCTTGATGAATCACCAGAGGACTAACGATTATGGAGATCACTATTGACTGGTCATTCATCTCCATGGCTTTCAGATTCATGCTTGGAGATCGTGGCATAGACACAAGCTTTCCCTGCTTTTATTCCTGCAAGCTATTCTTACGAGTGTCCTGGTTGAATGATGTTGGGTGGTTGCACATTAAGAAGTTTTGACATAGGTGACTTTTCAATAATTGATTTTAGCAGTCTTAATCCATAGGTTTGGGGATAATTCTTTGAATTCCCCAAACTTGGAAGTTTAATAGACTTGTAACTTTATCTAATTAGAATATACAGTTTCACAGTGAACAGAATAAGCCTCAACAGTAAGTAGCTCATCAGTGGCCAAGTTTTTGGAAACACTGTCACCTCAGATGAAGCAATTCCTCTTGTTAACCACACTATATTTGGAAGGTTACTCTGTGCCATGGTGAGTCTTTGGAAGTCATCTAGAGACATCAGACTTAATTAGGAAACTGATTCTGTGAAATGGCACTTCAAGGTCACTGTAAAATGCATCAGTATTTTCAAACATGTAAATTGTTCACTGATGTGCCAGTGTATATGACTGTGTGTCACCTGTTCAAATAGTGTTTTTCCCTACTTTTTTGTGATCTTTAAATAGACCACCATTCTGCTTATCAAACAAGGGCTTTTGTCTCACTTTTTATGGTTGTGAAGTGAATGTTCAAAATCAAATACTATCAAAGGTAGTGGCAGAACTGTTGTTGTTTGATGTAAAAAAAAAAATCACAAATACAATAACAAACAGGGGAAGTACTTACGTGTATACAACATTATTCCCATCAATCCATGAATTCACCAAACTGCTTGTTCTTCTCTCAAAAGTTTGGGATCAGTGAAATGTTGTTTGTTTGTTGTTTTTAAAGCTGAAGTCCGTAACTTTTTTGGGTTAAAAATGATCCGAAATCAATATTTGAGAAAGTACAAAACTATCAGTGTTCAAAACTATCACCTTACTTTAGCCGATTCACAATGGTTAGCTTCTAGTAATATTTTCTAATTTGAGTGGTACGGGTAGGTTTTCACAGGATATTCAAGCATGCTGCTGCGTCATTACATCAAGTTTTCTCGGCTACTAGGCTATCGCACGTGAGGATCCTATTCTAACAGCAGCTAATTAAATGTATCATTTTGATGGCGGATTGTAATCCAGAAAGGATTATGTGTTTATTA
Source organism: Ptychobarbus kaznakovi (assembly GCA_027422405.1). NCBI lineage: Eukaryota > Metazoa > Chordata > Actinopteri > Cypriniformes > Cyprinidae > Ptychobarbus > Ptychobarbus kaznakovi. Next base: position 16,692,353 of record CM049811.1, on the reverse strand, counting down.
AACACATGTGAATGAAATTAAATGATATTTCAGTTTTAAATGTGCTTCTGATTACAGATAGCCTGGGATTACACAAGATTTGTATTTTAAAGAAAACCAGTTCGAAGGGAGCATAGTTTGCTTTTTGGGTTAAAATAATTTCTTAATATGAAATTTGAATGGAGATCGAATTAGATTAGGGGATCAATTAGATTAGACTACACACTATACTACTTGTCATGCAAAGCTGATGTTGTTAACATTAATAATTTGAGAATAAAGTACAACAATAATAATAATTTGCATGGTTTGATGTGATCAGGTGAAAAAAAGTGCTGTGCTATTTTGAGACACCATGAATATGAAACAAAATGTTCCTTTAACATAGTTAATACTATGTATCTCTGTGTTAAATAAATAAATAAAACAGGTACCACTATGTATATATGAAAGTGTATGAAAGATGTACTACAAGTGGAAAGTAAATATATTTTTCAAAATACAGAGATAGTATGTTAAAAGCTCATTTTAGGTCATTTCCATGGTGTCTCAAAATAGCACAGTTGAGTGCACTTAGATGTTCTTAAGATTATCTTAAGTACTAAATAATACTTTTTAGTATATTAAGTATAAAATTAGAGCATGAAAATAGAGCATTTTTCACCTGGTTGACAGTAATGACATTTACAATGTTACAAAATATTCTATTTCAAATAAATTCTGTTATTTTAATCTTTATATTTATCAAACAACCTGGAAAAAATATTAATCAACAAACCTGTTTTCAACATTAATAATACTAAGAAATGGTTCTTGAGCAGCAAAGCAGAATATTAGAATGATTTCTGAAGAATCATGTGACACTAATCACTACTAAATATTTGCGATCACGGGAATAAATTACATTTTAAAATGTATCAAAATATATTTTTTACATTGTAATGATATTTCACAATATTGTTCTTTTTTTCACTGTAGGATCAAATAAATAGAGCCTTGGTGAGTATAAAATTATTCTTTTAAAATAAAAAAATGTAAAAAAACATAAATTGCAGAGGTTAAATTTGGATCTGGTCTAATGTGACCTGCTTGAAATACAATGACAGCAACCACAGCAACAGCGAATAAAAAAGCAAGAGTAAAATCAGCTCTTCCCTTTTAGCAGTTAAATTTGGTATATTCCTCCTCTGAGAGTAATCCGAACAGAGTGCAGCTCCTCATTTTCCCTCATGGACCGTAACTCCTTGCCCTTACAATCGCTTTGCTATTTACCGCCTCAGATACTGTGGTACATTGAAATGGAAGGTGACATACATAGGAAGATTCATTGTCAAGTTCAGTTAGGTTGACTGGTGGCTATCCATTCACATGGATCCAGGCAGGATGTTGATAACGCTATTCAGAGCCAAATGTGATGATGAATGTATTTTGACTGAATGCTTATAAAGGTGGGCAATTTTGAGATTTAAAATAGTATTTTGGATTATGAATAGTCATTCAGTAGACTTCATCTCAGTATCTCGTACACCGCCTTTGTTACAACAGAAAAAGGGAGAATAGTATGTATATCCTTACCGATTTCCCTGTCTAAACATTCGTATTAGAGGCCCACAAGCATCTAGCATTTTTCTCAGCAATATCAAAAAACAGCTACTGTATGTCTAGAGGATAACCCTTATATTGCGATCAATGGAAATTTTTTTTTTTTTTGAATACTGTATGTGCATGTACCACCCTCAGATTCCATGTCCAAATCATTTGTTTTCAAACAGACAGATGTGCCCTCATCTAATATGAGAAATTACACTGTTACTCATCCCCACTAGAGGGTACAAACGAGTCCAGCAGTGGTAAAGTGATGGATTAGCTGGAAAAAGAGACATTTAGTACTGTCCCAGAAATGGTGTTTCGAGGATTTGGGCAGACCGTATTCAGAGCAATGTTTGCAGAAGGTCTGTTGAAGAATTACAGTTTGATGGGAGCAACCACTGTTTGAAATTTAGTAATTTGTAATGCTGTAGGTTTGACATCTGAATTGGTGACATTTATGTTATTGTGACATGTCTGCTCAGTAAGAAGCAAAGCGTATTTTAAGCAGTCAAAGTTCAGTCAATGCCAAATATTAGTATATTGTTTATATGACGCACATTGCAATCACATGAAATGTCATTCAACAAGGTATATTTCAAAATGATGAGTATATAATTCTTAATAACATCTTTGAGCAAAGCGTTTCATTGACATGGTTAGAATGACATACTTACATAATAAATATAAACTGATACATTTTGGACCAGCTCGGCTCCTCTGCAGATAGAAGCGTATCACTTTTCTGTTGTTGTCCTTCAGTTGCAGTATAAGACAGATAACTGATCAAGCTGGCTTTCATGATAATGGCACTTCCTGTTGGGATAGAGTTTGATGTTTGGCGTGGAGACATGGATACAAAGCTCTGGTGAGTGGAACAGCTTGCCTTGAGAGATAACTCCATCTCAGCATGAGGTCTGAGGCTGGGACGCAGGAGGAGGGTGAGGAGAGCACTACCGCTCCCCCTGCTGAGTCCAAAACCTCTGGACTCGAACTCCCGATTCTGTTCTCGCTGGACTATGACATGCAAAGGGCGAGTGAAGATAAAAGTGTAATTCTGAGAAAGAATCAGGAGATAAAAGTGCAGTTTGTAATGGAAAAGAAAAGAGCTGAAAAGAGTGAGGACAGAGGAGAAAGAAGAATGAATCTGAGAGAAAGATGGCTAGACGGGTGTGGGGGAGGAGAAATGGGGGCGACCGAAGGGAAAACATGAGATATCGGAAAGCGAAAAACAGAGGAGGGCAAAGGGAGCGACAGACGCCTCAAGCTCTCTTTCGAGTGGGATTAAGTAGCTGGGGCTTTTGTAATTAATGATCTTCATTCTTCACACACAGCTTCTGTGAGAGCTGTCATTTTCACAGCCGTCAAAGTGCGATTCATATGCCATGTGCTTTTCACATCAGCTCTTTGGTGAAAGCTAAAAGGCCCTCTGATGTCCTCTAAGCAGGGGCAACTACATAAAAAATGCCACTGCAGGCCAGTCGTTGGGGAGACGATACCACATAGAAACCTCACCATCTGTACTGCTAATTAACTGATTAACTAAAGCAAAATTTGCTTTTATTTTAAGGAAATCCAGTCAATTGTCATTAGGCAAGTGAAAATTCATGATGAATGTTTTAGTCATGACCAAATCACATGCAATATCACAATCTCCATCTCAAAACAGTAGGGTTTTAGTCGATTGTTGAATGTATATTGGGTCTTAATGGAAAGTTCTTTAATGCTCATGCTCAGTTTGGGTTCTGACAGACGCCTAAGGCCATTTTGTTATAGCTTGAAAAATATACTTACCATTCAAGCATCAGACCGTGTAATATTTTCTCATAAGAACTGGTAATAAAGAAACTTCAACTAGCCGCAATTGGCCTTCATGAAAAATGTTTCATTACTTATGTCTGGGGTTTCAGAGAACCATATAAAATAGCCTATGAATGCGGTGATTTTTCACATAAGATTCTTTGACTGTAAATATGCACTTACTGTACTTATTTATTTTTCATTTTATTTTTCTACAATCTGTTTTTGTTGTAACAAAGTTAGGCTACTGAAATAGCTATGAGGATTAATTTTGTATAGGGCCTATATGTTTGTGATAAAGCAGAGGAACATAAAATAAAATGGCAAATAGTAGGATTAATATTAGCTATTATATTTACAAGCATAAACTAATAAATCTAAAAGCAGAATATGAGGGTTAATAAATCAAGTAGGCCTACATTGCGTAATTGTTATTAGAAGTCTGTGACACCGGTAGTTAAGTTTCCATTCATTTATGAAGATTAAGGTTCTTGTGGAAAACGCACGCTTAAATAAATAAGAATGAAAGAGAAAACAAGGTTTGTTCAGTTCTTGTCGCATTCCGCGATGGTCTGGGTCCTCGTGCTGTTAATGACACTGCCTCACTAGTATCGCGCGGATCCCGCGCAAACGACCCGTCCTCTCATCAGCACCGCAGCGCGCGCAGCCGCGCACACACACAGGGAGAACAGAGGAGTGGTACAGTCCTTGGCTCCATCACATGTGTTTCTAACACAGCTAGAACTAACGCTTCTGGACCTTGTGCCTCTGGGTTCACCGGGTACAGGTCGTTGTCTCGTAATTTAGGTAGTGTGTGTGGCTGGTCGTTTGCGGAGGAATTTCCCCGCGCTCGAGAGCACTCAGTGTGTGAGAGACGCGGGAAGGCGTGACTGCGGGAAATTTATCGTCCTAACCGTTATTTTACCTCACCTCACAGCTGCTGCTTTTAATAAGTTTGGATACCTACTGTAAAGTTTTTATTCATCTCGTTCCACTACAATGGGGATCTAAGCCGAATTTTACGAGGTAAGGAATTATATGAGAAACATTACTTTTGTTTAATGTTGTCATGACTTGTTAGTAATATAGCAGTCGGTTAACGTGTAACGTTATGTTGGGGAATTATACAGAGATAGCCTACCACTGTTTTTTTTATAAATAAATGTACAGCCTTTCAAGGCTAGAGAGTATTTTATTGACCCGTTTGCAGCTGTAATTTGCAAGTTGAAATACTCAGTGCCCTCATAACGTTACACTTTAATGGCATTGAATTCCGCACGGTTGTACATGAAATAGCCAGACACAAATGTACAGCATTTTGCAATCGTGGATTAGCATGATATTGGAAAACGGGAAAAGGATATTTTCGGAGTGGATTGAGGAGCTGTCCTACGTCCCACAGCATCTTTCTGTACTTGTCATGCCATGAAAATGTTTGCAAATGTAATCGAGCACAAACAGGTAACGTTAACGTTAGTTAACCATTTATCTTCAGTGCATAAAAGCATGGTCCGGATAATGGGGGTGTACTTTCAGGGCTTGAACTCCCCCAAAGAAAGTCAAAAGAAAAGGTTTGGGAGGTCTTAGGCATTTTTTTCTATACAAAAGTAGGTCTCAATTGAGTTTTAATGAGCCTAATGATACAAAGTTAGACGTGGGACAAGTTAGTCAGAGCACATATTTTGCCAAATGACTGTAGAAAACAAAAGTTGCGTTCGATATTGCGCTCAGTTTTGGGCGGTAACGTTAGCTCGATAGGCTAAATCTCTCATATTATGTATCATTTTTTATTTTTTACTTTCTTTAAGATCCCTATTACAAATAAATCACAAAACATTTGGTGTTGTGTTTAAAAATATTTTTTCTTTCTCTCTGGCGCCACTAGCACAGTTAGCTAAACATCAAGCTACGAACTCCATCGCGAGGCAGTTTCCACAGACTGAGCTTGAATAAATTCCCCTTTGCGTAATTTTACATTCGCATAAAATATTTAAATATGTCCTTCAAATAACAGTCTGTTTAAAAAGTAATTGTAGGTAGGCTATAATTAGCACAATAAAGAAAAAAGTTTATTCAAATTTGGATGACCAGATATGTTAGACTACGGAGATTCGAATACTTGTTACATCCACAGTATGTTAGCCCATCGTATTTATTTAAATCCGCTGTTCCTATCGAGCAGTTTCACCTCGCTGACCTGATGCTGGACTCGAGCAGGCTCAAGAGCCTTTAGAATCATCGATGAAACACGATAACGAGATCTCAATTACAACTACAAGACACACCCATCGTTTTAATGTTCCCTTTGTGTACGAGACACGGATAATCGAGAATTATTTTCAAATCCAGATTGCAATGATCCAGTTAATCTGATCCTTGGTTATAAACTTCTTAAAGGAGCCAGTCCATACGAGTGACTGAACCATTCATTTGCGAGTCCGATTAAACGCGGTCGCAGTTACATTATTGTCCCAGATTACTTATACATGGAGATGAGCATATCACTAATTGAGCTCATTTGTCATCAAGGGCACTGGTGGCACAAAGCGATTTACAAGACAATACAACATCAAATCAGTTCAACAAGGCTTATATTAATGGACACTCGTTATAGACTCCGATACAGATTATTGAATAGTTACCAAGCAAGGTATGACTAAAATTGATTTTCAAAGCTTTTTTCATTAGCATTAATTTATTCAAACCGATTCCGTTTCAGTTCTTTTGTATCTCTGGCAACTCCTTAATCCATCTCATAAAATACATATTGTGATCGAAAACTCAGTTTTCAAAATCTGTCCCAAAAGGCTTTTGCATGGTATGAAAAGCTAGAACTCATTGTGATACAACATGGCGGAACGAAAGAAGCACAACATCAGGATTTGTTGTGACCAAAAACGTACTCACAGTAGAGGCCTGCCATTTTGATTTGTGCTCTGATTATCTTGATCATGGTACAGAAACAGTGTGTAGTTGATTCTTACATTCATGTTCTCTAGATCCATAGATTCTCACTTGACACATTGAGAATAAGACAAGGACACATTGAAGCCAACAACTTCTCAGCCAGTTCATGTTATGATTTTACAGTTTTTGTGGCACGTTGAAAACAGAGGTCACATTGTGAACATAGATCCTTGATTGCAGAGAAAACACATGGCCACATCATCCCCTGATTAGGGAAGAGCACACACATTGCCTGGTTGGGGGCTGAAAAAGGGCAGAGAGTGAGGGGAAAAAAACAAAGCGAGAGATAAAAACAAAATGAAAGGTCACCCATGTCAGTTGCTTATTTAGAAGATATTGTCTCTCTCATGTATCACATATTCAGACAGGAAGAGACTGTCATAGCCTTTTACCTTATATCAAATGGTTCAGATAACACACAGGGCATCTAAAAAAGATGCAAGCAGAAGTCAAGCTTCAATGAAGTGAAAGGTTACATTCAGCCCTGCTCCATGCTTCATAAATCATGTGGCCCTCTTATTTAGTGTGTTTACTGCGGAGTAAAAAACTTGAAGTTAGTGCTTAATATGCTGTCAAGGCATATATATACGTTTATAACATCTTAAAATAAAAACAAATGTTTGCAGAACTAAATCATGTTGTCAGGCCTCTTATATAATGTTACTGTAGTCAGTCTATTCTTTCCTTGGTATTTCTCTATCTGTAAATGACAATTTTATGCAGTCTGCTTGCTGAAAAATGCTCTGAAGAACTAGTCAATTCTACAGTGACATTTTTGGTCACTTCTTTCAATATTTGTTTATTTGCTTGAGCACTCCTGGTGAAGGTGCTTTTTTAGTCCAGCGCAGAGAGAGATAGAGTGTATAAGACTGTGTGTGTGTCTATGAAAGTAGTTCAGCCATCAGTGCCTATTTCAACAGTGCTAAGCAAACAGGCGCAGGTTAATGTACCCTGACAAACACACACTGCCAGCACGCCAGCCTTTGCGTATCACATTTACACTATATTTATTCTGCATAATCACAGTGGACAGACATGATCTCTGTCGGCTTAACATTGTCCAGGTTATCACATCCTGTTGAGGATTAATCAGATTTATCGTCTGCACACATGCATCGTCCCCATATGCCATATTTTTTAAATGTGAAGGATCTGAAAATTGTCTTTGGCTGAAATCCATTTATTGCATTTGCATAAGATTTATCCGTTTTTAGCCACTGCTTCGAATAACAAGCACACAAATAAATGCTATAACAAACAAGTAAGCCAAAAGGCAGGCACAAAAACATCTTGCTCAACATTTGCTTAAAGCAACAAAGTTTGACACCTCAGAGAATTAAAGGCTAATCAATTTAAAGTCACTGCTGGAAAATCAGAGATGTTGTACTGTTTGCCAGCAGTTGCAGTTACAGGATCCTTCGGCCACATTGACATCTGATTTCCCTCGTGAACTCCAGCACGTCAACAAGACTTTACACATATTGATTACTCTTTAAACTGGTGTCATTTAAAATTGGCTTGCCACTAAAGCTGGAGTGGAGGACAAATCAGGATTTCAAAAAAATGTAGCGACACAAACACATGCAAAGTAAGTCTCAAAGGACTGGACTGTTTCAGTAAGAGCAAGTGCTTTTGATGGATATATGGGCCGAATACCAGTCCTTTAATGAATAAGTTGTTGCAATGAAGTTGGCATGTAGTGTCTCAAATTAGGCACTTGTTTTTTTGTTAAAGGCATGCTTGAAATTTAATCTATGTAATTTGTAATCCTGCAAATTTTAAATTTTTGCTAGTATTGTTGTATATAAAATCTACTTTTATTAGCTAAAATAACAGGCATATTTCAATGCGAGACAAGCTGAAATAAATGTCAGCCAAGGTCTCTTGTGCATTGTGCCTCTGTGTGCTTATTAGCACTGAATTGTGATGGATTGCTACCTGCAGCATCTGTCTTTACATGACACTTTACATGATTTTACAAGAGCCACTGGTGTGATGTATTGCTATAGCAGTTGCATCTCGAAACTTTCTGTCTCTTTGTAGCATCTAAAAAGTGTCTGTGCATTTCTGGTCATGCATTTTGTTTCACCCTAAAGAATAAGAACATTGTGCTTGTCTGTGTGCGTGCAAGTGAGCTGCTACAAGTCAAAGACATTCTCTGTGTGCTATAGATGTCCTAAAGTCCATGACAGACTTGGCTGCCTGCAGTACACTTTTCCAACCTCCATAAAATCCTTGTTTCTTTTCCTATCAGTCTTAAATTCTCTCTCGTTCTCTTTTTCTCACTTCCCCCCATCTTCACCCACCATCCCACTCCCCCCACACCACTCTCCAATTTGCTGTGGAGCTCTCTTGCCTGCCTCCTGCTGTGTTGGAGGCAGCCTATAATTTGCCACAGGCAGGAAGTGCGCTGACCAGGCAATGAAACTCGCCAGTATCCTTCTTCCAAACTGCCTCTGCTCTGGAACCAAGGGATTTACATTAATGTCCTGCAGAGATGACAGTCAAAAGCTAATGTTACATATGAGAAAAAAAAATGAAGAGAAAAATGGGAACGGTTATAATATGAGAAATGATTTAGGAGATGCATGTGGCACAAATCATATTCTGTAATGAAATTAAATTGATGATTTTCTTTATTCAGTTTAGGATGGAGTACATTCATTTGGATTAGGAAGTCTAGTGTGGTGTGATTAGGTTTTTGTTTGCTGCTGAATACTTGAAAAACAGCTAAGAGGAAAAGCCAATGTCACTTTATAATTTGAGGTGAAAACAATTTCCGGTGATTGCTGACAAAAATGTTCCTTAAAAAAAGTAATCAAAATCCGCCATGTTGAAATCAAAGTTATTTTCCCTTCAATCTTCATCTTGATATCAAGTCAAGGCAAATTGGTTTGTTCGTTTGCTTTCCGCTCAGTAATGCTGAATGTTTTCACCTGAGCTTTCCCCTGTCAGTTCTCTCTTTTCATTTAACTTATCAAGTGAAAGAAAACTTGGCAGGTCATCTTTAAGTTTATGTAACCACACAATATTGCATTCTGTACAGTCTATACATCTAGATTTACAAGACACTGTGTTTATCTAAAAACCTCTATCACCTCTCAAGGGAACACTATTGGCCATAATGCTAGCAATCAAGAGGTTTACATTCTTGTAAACATTGTTGATCTATATTTAGCGCCTTATGATTTCTGTGATATGGAAAACGCGGACTGAATCGCGGAATTTAATCCAATCATAAATAGGAATTTACTGTATAATGCGAAATGTAACATAATTTGCCAAATTTTGGATGAATAAATAAAAAATATGTCAGTACACTTATATCAAAATGTAATATGAAATAGTGTCTGTGAATATGAAGCTGCAAAAATACTATTTAAATACGAATCCTGCATGTTCTGCATGTCTCTGTGTGAATGAATGGTGCGGGCGAATGGTTTCGTTTACTACACACACTGAAGTGTGCGTGGCACTCACAGTGTTTTCTGCCTCTGCCGTCTCAATATGTGAGTACATGAACACATGAACATAATCTGTAGAACTGCTCTGAGAGTCACTTCATGAGCATTTTGCTTTCTTTCCAGAAAAAACATCTTCATATATACAAACAGAAACTTAAATGTCTTCACAGCAACCCATCAGATTAAAAGTTTAGTTTAACTTGAAGAAACTTTGACAGAAATATATTACTTAATTTAATGATAGTGAAAATACCAGAATTTATTTACTAGAAAAATGGAAATACATAGTATTTTTAAGGAAAAAAGTGTATATATTTTTTTATAAAATCAATTAATTAGAGATGCTTTTGATTATTGCAATTAATGAAACAATTGATTTAAAATAGAATTCAGAAGATTAATGGAAAATACAGAATTTAGTCAAAATAAAATTTAATGTGAGAATATATTTCATAGAGCCTTAAAAATTTCATTTATGTTAAAATTTTAACACATTGATGTTAAATTGTTTGTTTCTTAATTTCAATTAATTAGACAAGCTTTCTGATTAATATTTTTTAATTTAACTATTAAAACAGTGTCTTAAAAAAAAAATGAAATCCAGAGAAATTAAAACGGAAAATATGGAATTTGGAAAAAAAAAATAAATGAAATGGAATTTGGGAAAAAATAAAATGCATTTCATAGGGCCCTATATATTGATTGTATATGCATTAAATGTATGTGGATATATGTGAAAGTATGGATAAAAGTATGATTTTCTGTTTCTGCGTGTTTCTGGATAAAGTCATACGTATTATGTATCCAGGAACATACACAAACAGAAAACCGTACTTTTATCCATTATATTCCCTTATTTTCCAAAGTGACTTATACAGTGCACAAAGTGCACACATTTAGATTTGAGCTGAATGTGGGAGAGATACGTGAGCCCAAGTTTATAAGACATTTTCTACACGCTGGTAGTTTCAGCTTTGCTTTAAATAAATGATTTTAGGTTTGCCACTACAATTTATGTTTGCTTTATAATTTAGATTTTTTCATTCCTGTTCTGTTCTGAATAGATTTGTTGTGGAGGGAGGGGAACTAAAATACATGTAGTGTTTATATTGTTTGTAAATGGTACATTTTCTGTAAATGGTAAATTTGACAGATATTTTAGATTATTTCTGAATGTAATAATGTGACTTAAACACAAATGCAAATGTAAACACAAATGGAAATGTCAACAATGCATTTCTGTCTGGGTTGACTTAAATGCATGCGTACTGAATGCATGTATATATTCATAAACATGCACAAATATGATTTTCGCCCTTATATGATGAAACTCTTATGAATCATAAAGCTGCAGAAGTTATCTTCAGAACTGAGGGCGTAAGAAAAAAAAGCCCATGGCAGTGCCGTGTGAGACTATTCAGTGAAATGTTTTTTTAATAAGAACCTGTGATCTCTGTATTCTGATATTGAGTGTGCTATCATGACCTATATAACCTCGGCGCCCACCTCTTCAAATACTGACATGAGGAGAATTGTAAAAGTTTTGCTTGATCATTTTAAGGCCCATGCCGAAACATATTTTCATGTAGAAACTGCCCATTTAATTGGAATTGCAGTAATTAAAACACTTCTTCAAAAGCTTCGTTTGTGCATTATTATGTAGGCTAATTTAAGAAAATACGGGGTGTCTTATTGATCTTAAAGCAATAATTCTGGATCACTCAAACCATTTAGTCATCTCTAAAGAAGTTGCACATCCTAGTCGATGTTTTTAGTCAGAATATCAGACATAACCATTAATGCTCTAAATTAAATCTCACCGGCAAACTTCTTACTCCAAACGCATCCAAGAAAATCACAGCCTTGAGGTCATGAATACTGAAAAAGAGGAACACAAGTGGATGTGTCTTCCTCTAGGCCTGTGCACATCTGTGTCTTTTGCGTCGCATTTCCACCGTGATGCGGGGGTTGTGAAAATGACGACCCCCAGACAATAGTGGCACTATCCCAGGGTGCAGCAGTGTAGTGTGGGAACAGGCACCGGCTAATGGAAGCGTGCCCTTGTTTCCCGTCTGTATTTTTTCTTCCCGTTGTCTCACAGCAAGCGAGTGGCTGGGTTGGGCTCAGGGAGAGCAGTGCAGCGCATGAATTATGCAAAGCTGTCAAAGCAAGCTATTGTCGGTGGTGGCGGCCACACTAAAGCTCAGAACGGGCTGAGTGGCGAGCGGCGGCGATGGAGGGGAGGGGTTCTGTAGTTCTTTGGGCTATGTGCACTTAGTATCCTAGAGCGAACTTTAGTGGCTGGTTGCGGACTGTGGAGGCTGATTTGAAAGATTTGGGCAGGAGGATTAAAGAAAGGCTTCCAGACGGGAGAGTAAGGCAGTGAAATGATGGAGGAGTATGCTGCTGATGCAGACATAAAAATGATTTTGATTCAATTAAAGTGTAATGCATCCTAATGAGATGCTAACGCTGGAGAAACTGACTATCTTCACCTTTACTCTTTGCAGAATGGTGGGAGTTAAATTAATTCTTAATCCTTAATCTTAATATAAAATTTATGCTTGTGCAGTTCTATATAATCATAGGCATAAATAAACAAAGCAGCCGCCATGGATGTTAACAACAGTGCGGTGCCATCTGGGTACTCTGTCACAGAGAGAGATCTTACAGACTACCACTAAGAATTTATTATGTACACCGTACTAAATAATGAGCAGGATTACTCACTGTCCGTATGGTGAAACCATGGCATTAATGACCACTAGAGCGTTTTCTAGAAATTGGAGAGCGAAGTAGCAACTTACTGTATCAGGTTATTTTATTTTGTGCATTTTGTTCGCAGCAGCCCTCTCCCAAGAGGCAACCCATTTGGAGTGATGTATGATTTGACCCATTCTTAAGTTGCATCAGGTAAATATATAAATCAGGGAATTGCAGCTTTAACTCTGGATGTTTGTTCCAGTCTCATGTTTCTAATAATAACTTAAACAAATGCAGGTCATTTACAAAATTAAAGTTTATTGAAATAATGTTTTTTTACATATTACATTTTTGTTTTATAGCAAAAGCAGACAACTCCAACAGTCGTTTTTTTTGGCAAAAGCAGATAAATCCACATTTCATGTTTTAGAGTAAAAAAAAATAAACAACTTGTTTAATCTTTGTAATCTACTCAGATGACAATGTTGACACCAGTCAAACGTTGTTATTGTTGTGATCATTAACCGTATGTATGTGATTACACGCAATACACAGAGCTTTTTCCCTCACCATTGTAACGCACTGCTTTTGTAAGGTTCTGTGAAAACGTTTCAGCTTTTATTTTCCTTTTACGCCCTGAAGTTCAACAGGTTTACTCACAGGTTCATTAAGTTTGTGAAAATTATCCATCCGCGATCACTTTTAGTCAGCTTTGACGAAACTCCTCTCAGCTAGCATGTCTTTTCAAAATGAAAAAAGCCTTGTCACCTGACCTGAATACAGCGCACTGATTCGCTAAAATTGACTTCTCGGCTTCTGTTCAAAAACAACAAGGGCGCTTGTCGGCTTCTGCAGTAAAACGTGATGCCTTGGAAGTAGGGATGGGCATTTAAAAAAAAATTGCATTCGAATATTCGGGCTCATAAAAAATGTATATTCGAATATTTGTTTATTTAAATGAGGTTTAATGATAAAGACTTTATTTTAAATTATCAAGTTTATGTCACGATTTCTGAACAAGCTTATGATTAGCCTTTACTCAACAATGTTCTACAACAACGTTATGTTATATCGCACAGGTTTTATTTTGGTTGAAAACGTGTAAAAAAAACAAAACAAAAAAAACATTCAAGATCAAGCAGAGCAAACAGAAAAATCAAGCAGACTGTGCCAATTACAGTACGTAATGTAACGTAGGCTACATATACTCGAGTCAGCCTTTATTTATCGTGTTTAAATTGTTTCACGTATTTATTCTGAGAGAAACAATAATATCCACATGCTCGGGTGAACGTTTTTTCCTTAGTCTGGTAGCAATAAGAACACGCTGAATAAGATAACGTGTTTTAACATTTTCTTAGTGCTTTGTGTTAAACCACTCTCCCTCGAGGAAACTTTATATGTCTGAGGATAATTTCACTATCAGATAAACTCTCTTTTCGGCTCAATCGAGTACAGCTGCGCTCACCTGCAGTCGTGAATGCAGTGTTGGACAGCTGTCTTTCCTCAGTCGACTGTGTTTGGATTTCATGTGATTTCTCATTGTGGTGGTGATATTATGATAAATTAGTTTCACTAATTCATTTGATCAGAAGTAAATACATTTTGTCAGATCATTTAGTAAGATCATTTAGATCAAAGTAAATCCAAACTTTGCGATGCAGATGACGACTTTCTGTGATCAAATACTATCAACTTGTTAACACGCTCCACAGCGCCACCCAGTGCATGTAGTTATAACTGCTTAGGATTTATCATGGATTCCCTGTATTTACGGCCAGCAAATTAATACATAGTAAAATTCAAATAGTGATTTTATTGTTCGAATAATAATTACAGAACTAATATTCGATTGTTCGACTATTCGTGCACACCCCTACTTGGAGTGGACAATACCGGCTTTTTTGACAAAACGAGTTTAGGGTTCAGCTAGCGCTATATGTGGAGAATAATGCACGGCAGTCAGCTATTTTTTTTAAGTGGCATTTATCTTTTTTTTTGCGAATAAACTTTGTTTATTTGAAAACTGAGTTTAATCTCTTTCATTTTCTAATTAAATAAGAAATGAGTCTATAACTTTGTTACAATTAAATGCGACAATATATTTGTATAAAATACTCTTTACTTTACTTTACACTCTTAAATGTAAAGGTTTAAAAAGAGAGTTTTCACAGCGATGCTGTAGAACAAAGAACCTTTCAGTGAACAGTTCTTAAAATGACATTTTTTTTTGTCTTAGTGTGAAGAACATCTTAAAGACTCTTAAGAACCTTTGCCAAATATAAATAATGAGATTAGAACCATCAATGGAAAATTGGCAATAAAAAAAACATATCAAATATTGTACGTTTTCTGTAGATGAAGCCCTTCTTTTTTTGATCTTTTTTATTACTTTGGCCTATTTGTCATTGTTTTTGAAAAAAATGTATGCATACAGTTACACTGCATTGCAGCATGTTTCTGAAGATACATACATCAGCCTCTTAGAAGTTTACTCAAAGTTACTTTTTACTAAGGATGATTGTGTGCAATGTTCCGGTTGAAAAGCTTGTTAGTTATCCTATCTGCTGGCACTCTGAGTTGGAGTTTTTACAGTCAGACCATCTCCCCCTTGGCCTTCTCTCACCAAGCTACCATCCCATGTCTCACTGGATGAGCAGCTTTGAAGCAAATTTATATACTCCAGAGAAGTAACTGGATACTGTTAAAGTCTGTGGTCTCTTTAAAAAGCTTATATTTTATCTATTTCCAGCAATGTGTTTCCATACCAAAATAGTCGAAACAAACAGAAGTGTCATAGTGCTGTGATGACTAACCCATTTGCCTGGAAGTTTGCTTATTAGGTATACATCATTATTTCTTATATTTACTTTTAATATTTATGTAATTAATTAGTAATTAACCCTAGGTTACACTTTGAATAGGAACAAAATTCAACTGATGTTTAGGATATGGAAGCTGATGTTAAAGAAGTTTAGAGGAATGATGCGAGAAATTATAGAGGTTAAGCGAATGAATGCGTAAGGGATACATACCGTAGATTAGTTCTTTTAGAAGAAGATTTTCAAGGATGCACATACATTGCTTTTGCTGCTAAATATGATGCAACAATAAAAATAAAATATTAAGGCTGAACCATAGCGTGCCCATAAAAATGCTGTAGTATCAGTTTATGAAAATACATGAGAAATGTACTGCTTGGGTGTGAAAAGGTTGATAAGTTAGATCTGGGGTTAACGAAGTGAGATGAAGATAGTAAGGCGGGCACACAACATCTGGATGGTAGTACTAGGCTTGGAGGCTGACATTGCTATGATGATCATTATTTATGGAGTTTGGGGTCAGAGGTGGAATCCGATATACGCAGCTAGTCCCAATGAAATGTAATTACCGAACAAAGAGACTTGCTGTAGATGTGCACTTTCAGCCATCAGACCCACGCTCTCACACCATCCGCAGAATACGCAATGTGCTTCAGGTAAGAAAGATGGGTCATGAAGGTTGCCACCAATTTATTTAACCATGGGTGACTGCATTGGTTGAAAGTCATGGTGCCTTATCTGGCGGTGCTCTCAGTTATTGTGAATCCATTAGGTGTGGACAAACATCACATACAGCTTTCCAGAACAGGATAAACCCAGACAGATAATTCAGAAAAATTCAGATATTTTTTTATTGACAATGGAAAGTTTGAAAAAAACACCAACAAATGGATTTTAGAGAGGTTGCAAAGTGATTCCACAATAATTCTGACTACTTCATTATTAGTATTCAGTGCATGTAAACAGGCTGTCATGTCAAACATTAGGCTAAATGTTTTTTTTTATAAATCACGGTTGATAACATCTTTGCTCAGTCTTGAGAAATTCCACCCTCTGACCTTAAACCAGTAATGAACTCCTATATTTAAAGTGGCAGATGGAACAGGATAAATGCAATTACATATTTATTTATTTTTTTATAGTTTTTACAAATTGTATGATCAAATTGTTTTTACTATGTGCCATTTACAGGGCTCTAGACTGCGACCATTTTTTGAGAGTGTGCGAGTAAAAATTTGACGTGGTCGCACTTGTGCGAGTGCATAGTCTGTGCTGCTCCAACGTGTCTGCTTCATACAGCGCGCTACAGAGCCACATAACATTGTAGCAGGAGTCAGATTACACTGATCACGTGAAGAGAGGCGCTTTCAGCACGAGCGCTTCGTGGGTGGAGTCTGGTTTAGCACGAGCAAAAGCTGGTCAGCACGAGCGTGAAGGTGCGCGTAGTGGATGGGGCGCAACAGAGGATTTGGTTTTTAAACTAAAGTAAAAGACTGCTTCTTAAACCAGAGAAGGTGGACATGTTGGTATTCTTGTAGAAAAAAACATGCAAGTCCTGTCAGCGACAGCCAGTTTAGTTTTACTTTTCTTTTTGTTTTCGTTTTGAAAAGCTTGTTATCTTTGCTGTTTACCTCACGCTACGCTATGGAGGCTTTCCTTCATTATTTTATATTATTATTTATTTGATTCCTCAGAGTTTGCTAAACATTCTGTAATTTATTATTCGGTATATAATACAGCATGTGATGTGTCCTATGCCATGCCTCGTCTTATTCATTTTTGTTAATAAACATTATGTAAGACAGTTTGTCATTGCAGCCTACTGTTTTCTTGTAGTTGTGCTTTTTAATTAAGAATAACAATGAATCCATCTTTTGTTTTAGTCTTAAAAAGTGAAAGGTGTATAGATATATGCAAAACAGACAATTATCTTTTCTTGTAAAACGTGACACCAAGATCACGCATTTGAAAGTGAAAGTGAAAGTGCACGAAAAAAGGAATTAATGTTCACAAAATTTAAATCACAAATAATACTGATGAAAAAGAATGGGTCGAATGTCGAACACTTTCATTACCATATAACTATAAACTATGATAAAAGTTCATCAGCAAGCATTGATTAATCAAATGTTTTTTTGTATCCTTAAATGTCTTTGTCAAATTTTTTGATAATTTTGTGACTACTGTTTTGTAGTCCTTTTTGTAGTTTAAGTACTTTGTTCTTGACATGAAAATAGCATTGCTGCTGACAAAAAAAAAAAACCTCAGTCCTGAGCTTTGAAAAAAACATTATAAAGAGATTGAAAGATTTCAGTTAAAAATGAAATATATGGCCTAATTTCCTGAAAGATTATTTGGTAAACTCTTTTTTTTATGGCAGTGCTATGAAATCCCCTTTTGAAATCTGTATTTTAAAAAATGTGTACAGCTTTCATTTTATCTTAAAAGTAAAACATTTTATTTGCTTTTCATTTAGCAGATAATTTATGATTGTAATGATTGGTCATCCGTAGAGCCCGAGGTCAGGATCCCCTTTCATTCTCACTTTTCTTCAGTTACGCCAGATGGTCGGGCATCTGATTTAGTGAAACCGTTGCCATTAGATCATCGTAAGTGAGGTATAGTCAAGTGACATCTTCTTGCCTGGTTGCCTCTTGCTACAGTATAGTTCCCATTGGCCTCTCTGCTCACTGCTGAGTCTTTGCTTTTCAATGGCCCCATGGGTCAGTGCCCATCTGAGCATGATATGACCGCCAGAGCTCTACTGTGATTTATATCTCTGCTTCTCATTCCTTCTAAACTTTTGCAACCGGGTGATTCCTAGCCTATTTACTAAAACTCATGCCAACAACTTTTTTTTTGTGTGTCCTTGATGGAAAGGTTTAATATTTCTAACCAAGCTCTGGATGATTGAAGGAAATTTTGGAGCACAATTTCATTTGTAATTTATTTCAGTGCATTTGATTGTTCACTAATCAGCCATCGTTCTTTTTGTCTTGGAAATTAATCAGATGATAATCTTACAGTCTCTGAGACCAGTTTTAAGGGGATTTAAGGCTAGACCAGTATGTGTGAGCCTCCCTTGCTCCTGGCTAATCCAAATTGATCCGAATATGGGGGCCATGTTACCCGAGGATAACTCAGTGGGTGCTGTCCAATGCAAAGAAGGATAGAGGGTTTCTGCTTGTGTGTTCAGACAGCCTACTGCGCCTTTGCGCAACATCGCACTCACACAAGATAATCAAATGACCAGTGCTATAAAGAGAGCTACATTTAATTTATCTGGCTGAAATACTGTCTAATAAACTATAGCTCACTCTCTCTTTCTGACAGGAACATTTTGATAGTGGCTCATCATTTATTTGACCCCAATCGTATCCCATTACTGTGGCCGTATGCAATTGTGCTGACCTAGTCTCCTCTGTTTCCTCCTACAGTGTTTTATTATCCTCATTTTTTCTCTTGTCCTCTTTATACTGCTTTAAACTGACAGTGGGGTCTCTAGGCAAATGCGTTCTGCACTTGCGTCTGTGTCGACTGTTCCACTAGATAAGATAGACGACACTCGAGAAGAAGCCCTGGAATATCCTTAAACTCACACACCAGTGAAACTCAAACCAATTCTCCAGAGATTTGTCGAACTGTTTTGGCACAAACCTCCCAGGAAACCTACTAAAGGCTTACAAGTTATGTGAGGATCTCTCATGACAAAGCCAGTGCAATGAAAGCGAGCATTTTTAGTATCACTTCGTTTGATTTTGTCTTTGCTGCGGAGGACTAAGGTGAATTCTCTTTCAACATGCTTGAATGAAAGAAACAGATCACCCAGTCATTAACATTTTGACTTTCTTCTCTGAAACACAATAGAAGATAACTGAAGATTTTTGTTTTATAATCAATTAACAATATAGAAATACATAATAAAACAATTAAATTAATTTTGGTGAATTGTTTTTTTTGGACCCTATTGACTTTCCTTTTATAAAAAAAACAGTTCTTCTTTTCGAACTAAATTAAATTTAATTTTCTGAATATTATATATATATATATATATATATATATACATATATTCTAAAATACAATACAATAAAGTGTACATATATAATATAATAATATTTTATAATCTATTTTGGGAGAAAAAACATTCATTAAAGTTACATTTTTTATGTTGTGCTTAATAGATAAATATTGTGAATGTAAATGCTAAAAAAGTATGTGCTTACAAACCTCAAGAGATTAGTTATATGGTTTAACAGTGTTATCATAAATATACTAGTCACTGCACCCCTCTTAATTTATCTTAGTGACTAATTGTTCTGTACAAGGAACAAGGTACAAGGAACACGATGAAATAAGCAGGAGCGACATCTCGCTAGGGATTTGTTTCAACATCCTACTTGTCTTCTCTTTCTTCTTTTGCTGTCTTCTTTACCCGTTTCTTTCTCTCACTAAGCAGTGTTTTTTTGTGTCTCTAAGCAGGTGGGAGTGGAACTTAGAGCGGAGAAAGAGGTGCGAGATAGACTGACAGCTGGAAAGAACTAAACTAGAACAGACAGCAGCAAGAGAGAAGCGTGGAAGAGGAGGAACACAGCATGAATGTAGCATGGAGGTGAAGGAGCGTCGGCCTCACTGCTCTCTCTCTCGGAGCAGGAGAGAACGAGGGAGAGACTGGGAGAGGGAAGGAGACAGAGAGGAGGGGGAGGGCTACAGGGAGGGTCCCAGCAACCGCCGTCACACCGGCTCATCCTCCGTCCTTACCCAGAAGTCCTATAGCTCCAGTGAGACACTGAAGGCCTTTGATCAACACCCATCCACCCAGGGGCTTTATGGGCATCGCATGCCAGACATGGTGCCAAGGGACACAGAGGAATACAGAGCTCCAGGTAAGTGCTCTTTAACATTCACCATATGGACAGGAGACTCTGGAGTCCTTCAGGCTTGCAAATGTGATGTTTTTAAAACCAACAAGGAAAAGAAAAACAGACGTTTGAAATGCTAAAAACAAAACATAAAAAATAAGAAATGCAGTATATAGCCCTAAACTGAATAAACATGTATCTATTGATATTCTGTATATTGTCCCTAAAAAAGATTTTATGGTATATAAAAAATATTTTGCATCAAACTTTTCAGCATGCACAATGTAATATTGTAATGAATATGAAACGGTATCTTTCTAAATTAAATCAGTCCATTATACGTCTAACTTCACCTTGACCTCTAACCCAAACAGGAGCTAAATCTTCCGATTTTATTCAGTTTTATCCAGAAAGTAAGTCCCATGTCTTTGACAAAACATTCTAGTCCATAAAGAGAAGACATTATTTTCTAAGTACATTTTAGGTCATTTCATATAGTTTGCCTTAATTGAATATGCAATAAAATCCACACAGAAAAACATTATAAAAATATTAATAATTATAATAATAAATTAATATTTTTATTTAAATAAATGAAAGCAAGCTGATTTATTTAATTGTTTCGCTATCCAATAAAACACATACAATGACATACAGGCATTATTTCTACAATAAAACAAATACTAAAAGACAAAATACTAAAAATAAATATTTAATATCACTATGGTTGCACAATTGTTACCAGCTATGTATGCTTTCAATCCTGGATAAATATATATTATATTTTTTTAGATATTTTTTTTTGTATTCTCCCTCTAATTTTCTTATAAACAGCAACTACATACAATATAACACAGGCAGCCAATTCTTTATAACTCTTAAAGAAACTACATTGCATACCATTTACTGTTTAATGAACACATTTTTCCAAATCAATAAAAGTCTGATCGTATGGGTTTCAAACAACAATTTAACAGCTGTGTTGCACTGTGATCCAACACCTATGTTTTATTTCTTCAATATCTTGAATACCTTTTATATACTGTAGACCAAAAAAGTAGTAGAGGTTGCTTTTTGCAAAGCACTAATTATCTAGAAATGTAAGCCATTTAATGAAATTTTAATTAGATTAATTGACTAAGTTACATATATTATTTCAGCGTGTCATTGAAGTGGTCTAAATGAAAGTATTTTCAATCAGTACAGAACAGTTAGTCAAAACACTTTTGTTAGACAGCTGTATTGAGGTTGGGCACCTTCAATTTCATTTCATTTTGATAGTTTATAAAGCCCACCAGACACTCATTTGCTGATTATTCACAAACTATTCAAACTATTTTATAAATACTTGATGGTTTATCATGATAAGACACTTTTTAAGTGGAAGGGTAGGATACTGCTCATTCAAATTTAATTTCATTAGAAATACACTTAGTTGGTTAATTGTGCTTTATAGTGTGCTCCATAACCTTAGGCTGTTACACTTAGGGGGACGTCTTTAATTAGCAGCCGTGTTTATGCCTGATCGGCACAAAAGCCGAAGGAGAGAGATCTTGCCTGTATTCATGATACAAATGTTCCGTCATTTTATTTTAATCACAGCCTGGCTAAATCATGGCACTTTGCCCTGCACTGACTTCCACAGTTTGCAATATTTCAAATTGTGTATTTCAGATAATGCCCTCATGTGGTAATTAATGTCAGCACTTGTGTTGAGTTATTTTGTTTCGTATCTATGAGTGTACTCATAATTTAAATTCCGGTGTATTCATTTTCATGCGTCACCTACTCTGTGGACTTTTAGTCATAAAGCACTCAGCATATGCTACCAGGTACAGGAATATGGTTTTAAAAGCAGAGCTGAAGGAAGTAGAGTGGGGGTGAGTCTCGACTCTCAAGGTGAATTTCAATCTGAAGTGGAACAGTTTCTATTTTGTACTGTGTAGTAAATCCTCAGATTTTCTTGTGTTGGAAGAGGTAGAGCTTACCCTCATTCAGATTCAGCTAAACAGATATTCACCTGCTGAAACAAAAGAAGATCGGTAAATCAGGAAAATATAATTCAGTTAGTAAGTGAAATAAGCCTATACAACAAATAATGCACACTGTTCAAATATCAAATAGGATCAAATATCAACGAATTATAAAATACTAGACTTTTTTATTAGGCTCTTATTTATTTTGAGTAGGTATGATTTTATCTCTAAATTTTTGAATCAACATAAATTAAAACATGAAAATATATAACAGAAATGTTGATGAAAAAATGAAAGTATATTTCTGATGCAGTGTTAAAACAAACATGTAAAAGAGACTCCCCAGCTCCGAACTAAACACTATTTTTAATCTCAAAATGTGCCCATAATTATATAATCAATATTATATTTTGTTCTGCCAAAACTGTCTGAATGTTACTGTTACTTATTAGTTTCGCTTGGTTTTTCATTTTTTTTACTGAGTAAAAATGTATTGATAAGGTTAATTCTGTTTATGTGACGTTATTCTTTTGAACAAAGGCCACGTTGAATTGAGTATTCACTGTAGAGAATCTAAATTCATTTTTCTCTATGAAAAGGTAGCAATAAAACATATCAAGGAAAATGTGCAACACAAAAAGGTTCTTTTAATAGTTTTCTCTTTTTCACTTTTCATAGTTTATTCTTTGTAGTTGACTTATTTTGTGTTTTCTTAAATAA
The DNA here is from genome assembly GCA_027422405.1 of Ptychobarbus kaznakovi. NCBI lineage: Eukaryota > Metazoa > Chordata > Actinopteri > Cypriniformes > Cyprinidae > Ptychobarbus > Ptychobarbus kaznakovi. Next base: position 16,669,476 of record CM049811.1, on the reverse strand, counting down.
TTTTCTACATCAAATCAATCTTTGCCTTTGTAGGGAGAAAAAAACACGAATGTAAAAAAAAAAATATATATATATACATTCCCTGGTTAGAAATAATAGTCACCACAGAAATGACAAAGATGAACTTGGGAACATAAACCTGCTGTTGTTTTTGCAGCATTTTTATTTAAATGCTTTAAATATTTTAATATAAAAGTGTATTTACTGCAAGAGTTTGAATGTAAGTTTAAATAATTAAATGTGTGTGTGTGTGTGTGTGTGTGTGTGTGTGTGTGTGTGTGTTTCAGCAAGTTCACAGTTATTTTGTTTACTACTCTTTATGCATACGCTCTCTGTATTGAGTATGCACTTTGACTCTTGCAGGCCAGAGTCTGTCACTGAGACAGCTTGGGATATGCGGCCCAGCACCACGCCGCGGTCTGAGCTTCTGCGCTGAGACCGGACTCAGTCATCATACACAGCTCAGTGGAGCAGACCCTATTCAGAACGCAGGGGGCATTTCTCCCGACTGCGCCATGCTGTGGGTTAAGGCACACGGACGGGACTCGCAACTGTCCAGCCAGTCTAACTCTGCTTTAACACTCACAGACACAGAGCAGGACAACAAATCAGATCAGGAGAATGGTAAGTCCATATGTGTTTCATTTTCAATTATAATCTCACATTGAGCAAAACTCCCCGATAGTAAATGTTGGTGACATAAAACTGCAAAAATGGGAAAATACCTCTGAGCAAGTCAAGGCAAAGTCACCTCAAGGGCAAGGATGTAATTGATTAGAGCTAACAATCGGTAGCCAATGACTGGTTGAGGTGACAGTATTAATGGATCGACTGGTTATGTTTGCAGCCTAAGGGGCACGGTGGGAGTTATAGGCATTTCAGAGAAAATAATATAATTTCCTAAAGCATATGAGCAAACGATGCAGAGAATTGCTAGACACTTCCTCTGGGCCTGTGCTGATTCGTACATGGCTTTGTTAAAGTCACTCATATTCCTGCGCAGATCCACAGGGTGTTGCTGGGCCTGCGAACAAACGTGGATGAAGAGGGACCCACTGGTTTGAAGTGCAAATTGGTGTGCTCTGGAATCCTTAATGCCTTGCGGATTAGGGAGTGCATTTGAAAAAGCAAATTGTCTATATATAAAATACATGCATGTCGACACACACACGTATTTAAAAAAAAAAAAATTCTGAGGAAGCTTATATAGCTTTTTTTCCTGCAGCGAGCATGGTGGATTGTTTTAGACTAAATGTATTTGCTGTTGTTGTGATGTTTCTAGTTGGTTTTGCTTTCAAATGAAAAAAACGAATAGTCTGTGCCAAGCTCTTTTTTATTATTCACATTCGTGCATTCACTACTGAGTTATTGCAGCATATGTAAGATAAGTAGGGAAATAAAGGAAGTAAATATTTTAGTAAATAAAATTGTTTGTTCTGCCATGCAGTGGATTATTTTTTGACAATATGGATATTTGTTGCAGAAATGTTGGTTTAAAAGAGAAAAGGGAAAATAAGGGAGTGTAGTCCTACACATTGTAGGCTAAACATTTCTAATGGAGGATCTGTAGTGTCTCATGTTCAGCGTTCCCTGCATTGATCAAAGGAAACCGCATCTGAAATGCACACGCTCAATTTATATGTCACATTAGATACTATTTACTGCTGCTGCTTCCTCGTTTGGTGTGATATAATGTTTAATATAAGGCAATAATTCACTATTGAGAAGCTCTTGTCAGATTGTAGCTTAGAAAATGTACACTGTAGGATAAACCAAGTAATATGGCTCTATTTAAGTTCACTAACATTTAATATTTAGATTTAAGCATAGGGATGCAAAACAAAAACAAAACAACAACAAAAAAAGTCACTGGAAGTCTCAAACTTTTGGAACCAACTGTGTTTGAAATTTGTTCCTTGTGTATGGAACTTGTGTATAAGGCAAAAAAAGCCTTTTTTTTTATTTTTTATACTCTGGCAAAAGTTATATGAAATGTTTATTTCAGACATACAGGTGAGCAGTAGTATTTGTCCAGCACATTTTTCTTATTTTTCTTTGCTGTGGATAAGGTCTGGGACTTGGTCCGTTTGAGTCAAAATATAATGATGTAGCTGAGAGAGGGCTGTCTGCTTCACAGCACTCCATTAAGAGAATGAGGTCAAGTTTCTCTGCACAGTCGTTCAGCTTCTGTATCTCTCCCCATCTTTCCAGAAATCTCTCCAGTCTGCTATGCAAAACACGCTAAAGCTATATTATAGCACTGTGCACTATGTATCCAGTCTCCTCCAGAGGGACTAGTCATTATTATATAATGTTATAGATGACTTTGGAGAGTGACTATGCTTATTTATTTAGTCAGTCGGTTGTTAAAATGTAAAAAGGGCGTTTTTCATCAATGATTAGTCTACATTTTGTACAGTCAGTTTTTGATGTATTTCTAGGGTTTCACAGTATATGTGGTCTTAGAGCAGCCCTTTAAAACTTTAGTGGTACAGAATGCTACAAATATTTTAATAAAAATGAAATGATTAAAAATGTGTTTATAAATATGATGCGAACAGATTTATTTATCTGTATTCCAGAATCTCTTATAGTAGGACTCTCTCTGTGAAGAATTCATGCAAATGTGACACACTGTGATATACTGTAACAATTAAGCTGCACTTTTAAAGGTGTGGGATGAGCTTCCACAGAGACCGCTTTGAGGCTGACTGTAAATTGTTCTGAGACGGATCTTTGGCAACCCATATAAAGCAAGGTCTGAAATTCAGCGTATGTCTTTTCCTATTGAAGCAATTTCTTTGTGGAAATTATTCACTAACATAGAGGTGAAAATGAGCATATTCATCCACACAGATGAAAAAATGAAAATCAGCCATTTTTAGATTAAAATCTGTCATACTGTGATTCCAGAATCACCGTGGAAGAATCAACAATACCACATTTTAGTTGTTTCCCCTTGACGACATAAAACAAATCAATTTCATTATAATCAACAAAACTGACTACACCTCAACAACGTTGACTGCACAGCATGCTGTTGCAACTGTCTTTGGTTTTCTTTTGGTTTTGTTGCATTGCATTGCACCGCTTGCTTGTGGTGTATACACAGTGTTGTACCTTTGAAAAGAAAGCAGCAGCAGTAAAAATGCTGTGGGTGATGCTCTCAAAGCCGCTCAGCTGCAGGGTTAAAATCACTACTTAAAACATCATCATTATAGCACACCTGTTACACTTCCATCTCCATCTCTCTTTTGCAATATAATAAATAGGCTATATGCAGATTCATATGCCATATATCATTATCTACCTTCATTACTCATTCAGCTGCAATGAGCCCTTTCTCAGATTTATTTATGTGCTATGGTTTTTGGTGCATTCTGTCAGCTTCAGACATTTTGATTGTCCTTTACTACTTGTGTAAGCAATTATTAAAAGTCAGTTTGTATCTGCAGGGTCGACTATATAAATGTAAGACAGCACATATTGTCTCACACTGAGAAAAAAAAATGACATAAAAGGACCATAATGATTTTTGGGAGTATTTATAGAATATTGTATATTTATTAACATTCATTATAAATAAAAAATAAATAGGCCATATATATTTTGTGTTTTATGAGGATTTTTAAAATGGTCTATAAATAAATATATAAATAAAATATATTTATTATAAATTATTCTATATTATTAATGATTTATTAACAGATCTAATCATGAAAACTAAATGCATTGTGGCTGTTTAGATATCTAACTTCACCATGTCACATATGGAGATTTGGGAGCCTCGTAATCCATGCGTGAACAAGCAATCATGGATGAAACACGTGGACTGAGCAATCTCAAAACTCAAATACTAATGGGGCAGAGAGAGCATTCAACAGAATTTTGCTGCCCCACATTAACATTGCATATAACAGAGAAATAGTAGTTTGGATTTCGATCTGTTTTGCACATATGTATGTGGCCAGAATGTAAGTGGAATATGCACATGCCCAATTGGATACCAATTGATCAAGACACATGAAGTGACCAAGTATAAATACTCCCTTGTGGGTACTTCTCCTGTTCACAGTGAATAAATCCATCCTCATATTAGACATTTAAAGGTATGGCTCACCCCAAAATGAAAGGCGTTATCATTTAATCCAGTTTCCCCTCATGTTCTTCCAAATATGTATGAGTTTATTTCCTCTGAAGAACATAAAAGAAGATATCTCCCTTTTCCCCCAGATATCTTCAGTCAGATCTTTATATCAGAAGAAACTATTTTGAACAATGCAGGTTCAAAGTCATACAGGTTTGGAATGACTTGAGGGTGTGTAAATATAGAGAATTTTCATTTTTGGATGAATTATCCCTTTAAGTAGGAAATCCACCTCTCTTTTGACATACATATAACCCCTGCAGAGTGTCATATATCAGAATCTGTTTTAGCTATAAACCATATTCATTGCTGGTATCGTTTAAGATGATCCATTTTTAATGAAGCGCTTGAAGATATATCGCACACTCTAGCAGCTCAGGGAACATCCAAACAAGGCTCCTTTCAAAATAGGCAATACAAAAATATTTCAGTGGTGCTGCTGCTCTAAATAGGATTGTTTTTTATTTTATTATTTTTTTCTAAGCTTCAACTGGATGTTCATGTGAAAGTGTTTCTCTCTGATATTCATTTGCATATTGTACTTAACACAAACTTTTATGATGGTGGAAAAATTATATTTTCATCCAGGAACAAAAGTGTAAAAGTAAGAAGTTCTTGTTCTGAATAAAACACTTTATTATCAGACAAGGCCAGTCAGTGTGTTGAAAGATTATATTCATGACTAAGTGAACATGTGTGCATATTTAAGGGAGATATAAAGGGAATTAATTAAGGTTGGAGACTTATTTATTAAGTGAACCTTCAAGCAAGACCTCCCACATACAAAAAAAAATTGTTGTCAAAACAATAGATCCAATGTATGAGCCAGGTTTGGTTTCAAAGTTAGAAGAACTTTTTTCTCTAAAAGGAACTTTAGCTAATTTGTATTCCTGTAAGGCATGTTAGAAGCCTCTACAGTCTGGCCAAGAAAGACATCGTGACAAAAGTCATCAATGTGAACAAAAGTTAGAGAAGCTCTTCGTTTGGCCAGGAAATAGCCTGGAAACCCAGCTGCCCCCTGCTTTTGTCTGGCTCGGTCGCTATTATCAGAGGATAAATGACCCCTATCAGGATCTTCAGTGCCTATGAAGCTTTAGTGCCTGTCTTTTTTTCTCTCTTCCTTGTGGGTGTTTGCACTGTGTTTTCACATGTGAGGAGTGTATATAACAGGGGTGCAAACTTGTCACCTTTCGGCGAAATTCGCCGTTTCCACCTTGAAATAGGTCATTCACGTGAATCGTGTAGATCTGTAAAAAATATATAAAAAAATAACTTTTAGATGCTGCAGGCAAGTGGCAACTGTCCATATTAGTCTGTTTGTAGCTAGCTAAATTAAAGTTCACTGTAGCGCAGGATGGAATGCATTTGTTTGTATCTGCTGTAAATTATGATGTTCCAGTTTAAATGGTGATTACCGCGTGAGGCTGCTGTTTGTTTTTTTTTTTTTTTTTTGCGTGAGGCTGCCGTTGCGATAGCTATGAAGGTTGTAAGTTATGTTCTGCTACATTAGTTTGTTACCCTTTGCAAAAATGCTCCTCAGTCTCTCGACCCTAACATTTGTCTCAAATATCAGTAATCTATTACTCTGACATGAAGTCGATTTGAGAACTGTTCGAGTAAAGTAAAGCATACAGTTTAATGTACAGTAATATTAGTATCACTCAGCTCAAGTAGAGGCAGCTCTAGCCACTAAGCCATAGCTAAGTGTCAGCTAGTAACAGCCTGTTTCAAGATGGAGAAACACCTCATGTTTAGCCCGTCAGCTGCTTTAATGTTTAGCCCGTCAGCTGCTTTAGAAATTCGAATGCTGAAATGAAGATTTACAGTGGTTTATTTGACCTGACTAAGTTCATGTAACATGTTAACAACAGTCTTTGTTGATTGTCTTGTTTTTAGTCCAAATATCAAAAAATTCTTAAATCAAGAAGCATTTTCTAGATAAGTAAAATTGTTGTGTTGTTTTCAGAAAGTCAAAATTAAGTGAGTTTTTCCTTAAAACAAGCAAAATAATCTGCCAATGGGGTAAGAAAAATAATCTTATTTCAAACCGAAAACAAGATTATTTTGACTTATTTTTTTCTGAAAAAAAAAGATTTGATTTAAGAATTATTAAATATTTGGACTGGAAACAAGACAAAAAATTTTTTTAAGAAAAGCATTTTTTTTTAGTGTAATATTTTCTCACTATAAAGCAGTTTGACTTGCCATTGTGTGTGAAATATGCTATGTGAATTAACTTGCCTTTACCTACGTTGACATTTAACTAGTTCAGGTAGCCAAACTTTACCACTCGCCCACTTCAATGTTTTTTCAGAGTGAGGGAATGAGAGAGTTTGAGGAGGAAGATGCCTTTACTGTGGCTCAACTAGTCCTGGTTGAAGTTGTGATGTGAAGGGAAAGGAATGTGTCTCAATTGTGACAGTTTAAAAAATAATAATAATAATAGAGAAACCAGGCCTTGCCAGACATAGCCTCTGCTGCAAAGAGGTCAATTATGCTACCAAGGGCTCCCATGCCCTTTTGGCACATTTTAAAAGTTGTTTGTAGTTCCGTTTACCAGATACAAATATTGGAGTTTTTTTTTGGGGGGGGGGGTAAGTTTGTCACCTTTTTCACCCCTGACGATGTTTGTACCTCTTATATATAGGCTCCGTGTGTGTATATGTTCTCACCCCCTAAGGCCAATGAGGAATGCGGTCTCAGTTCTTAAACATCATTATAAGATCAGAGAGGAATCACTGATCTTATAATGATGTTTAAGAACTGAGACCGCTTTTCCCTTGTGTACTGTAAATCTGCTCCACATTTCCATTTAGCGCACTGATGGAGAATCCATTGCTAATGCATGTTATCTATATCAACTATAGCGATTTGGAATGGTGGGAAATCGCTCTATTGAAATGCATATCATAACAGACTACCAGGAAAAACTTCTTCGCACTCCCAGAGGGGCAGCCAGAAGCAGGTTTGGGTATGTGCGTCCATGTAGGCCGTCCCTCACCCGTCGCCAGGATGCTTAACTAACCATCTGTCACGTCTGCGAACATTTCCCCGCCTCTCTTTATGACATCAAGGTTTTTGCTCCATTGATCATTGCAAACACCAAGGCCAGCTTGTTTTCCATATGCATTTCCACTTTTCCACAACAATGCCCAGAGTGTCCAGGAGTGTACAACCATCTGTGGCAGCTAAGAGATTGAATGAGTCTCTCTCACAATGCAAAAAAATCGGATACAATCTCAACATGGCCAGCAAGTCATTCAAGTGTAGTTTTTACTGAGTTTTTTTTTTTTTTGTAGACAAACTTCAAACGGAAAGGCTGATGAGCCCTGTGTTTGATGCATTCTCATTACTCTGGGTGGTAGGAGAGTTTGGTCTGATGGTCTAAGTACAGAGTGATACAAGCGAAACAGGTCACACGGAGTGCCAGTGCAGCTTTAGCTTCATAAGCAGCACGAGGACTGATAGAGATAATTACTATGTGTCAAATGGTCTTTTTGTCTGTTCTGCTTTTTCTATTACAGTTCAACAAGAGGGCTTTGCCTTAAAGGTTACAGTCTATAGCTATATATAATGCAATTGATCGGCTTATAGCAGGATTAGGTTTTGATGGCCTAAAAAAGATGACGTGCTTGTGCAATTCTTCAAAAGGCTTTTTCTGTATCCCACAGCACAGATGGAGGGTGTCTTTATCTGGGCTTTAGGGTTTTTGGAAAGTGTTGCTCTCAATTATAAATACAATAATGTTTTGGAATCAATTTGAGAAATTGACTCTGACCTTTTTTGGTATTTCTAATTGACCAACTGTGAGCCTAGATGGCTGTGTTTTGTGATGAGGCGAGACATCTTCAAACATCGCCATGAAAATGAAAGATTTTTTTTTGTTGGCGTTTTGTAATACTGATAAAAGGAACTGGGGTAGTGGAAAGAAAACAAAAATGGCATGTATTATAATAAAACACAAGCAACATTTTCTTGTGTTCCATTGCACAAAAAAAGAAGAAGAAGATTAACATTGCATTTCAGGCACAAATAAGAAATAATTTTAATGTTAAAATAAATTTTGCATTAAATTTGCTTTGTACATAAATCAAGTAGGCATACAGAGAGATTGCATACAAATTGTATCCAATTACAGCATGCTTTAGCATTTGCATTTGTCTTAAAAATAAATTGGTTTGAATAGGAACAACATTAGATGACATATTTACTGTAGCCTTACTTTAAATTCTCCTCTCCCACAGTTAACATGGAGTCAGATATTGGAAAAAAAACCTTCAGATCATTGTAAAGTATAAAGGCAAGTTTTTCCTGATAATGTTACTAATCATACTTTAAAAATAATCTTAACTTACAGCGTACTGTATGTTATTTTATGATGAAGCAGCACCCCCCCCCCCAAATTAGCACACTCATTATGAAGTAGAACTTAAGGGCATCATTACAGGAATCGTCTTTGTCGTCTAACTTATTTAGTGGCTAGTCTCCCCAGCATATACATTTAGCTAAATACTACACATGTAAATTGTATGTTATGTTGTTGAGACATTTAAAGTTATGTTATTAAAACATTAGTGATTAGGAAGAATAAGTAGGGCTTTGGTAAGAAATATTAAAGGTCAACACAAATTAATATGACAACATTAAATGTAACTCAACAAAAGTGCACCTGGAATGAGTTGTTTTATGGATCTTTTAAGAGTTATCTCCTGTTCTGCATGTCCTGCTTGTTTTGTTGGACACTTAATCTGAATTTAAAGGCATAGTTCAGCCAAAAATGAAAATTGGCATAAAAAAATAAATTCTAAAGAATGTTGAAAACCAAACACAACTTTGTTGTGTTAATTAGAGAACAACTGCACACTCACTTAAGCATATTTATCAACCAACGTTTCGGCTAGTAGCCTTTTTCAAGGTATTGACAACATTTTGTTGTGTTAACATTTATTTAGGGCTACGTATGTACATATGTCTAAAACAGTTGCTGGATTTAATAGTCCTTGTGAAATGTGATTTGTTAAAGGAAGGAATAGTTTGACTCATTTTTTTAACAAAGAAAGTGAATTGTTCAACTTTTATTCACATGAGTAAATGAAGACATATTTTTTATTATGAATTACCTCCACTGTTCTAGTTAGATATTATTAGTTCTCATCCCCTATTAGTAGGCCTACATAAAGATCTATTTTGCTTTCTGTAATGTATAATTCAGGCCTATCATGTGACATGACAGACTGCAGAGCACCATTCTAAAAGCATTTTATACCAGTGCGTCTTTTATTCTTGAATGTAGTCTACAAGGGCTATGTGATAACCGAAGTGCGATAATATACTTTATTTTGTGCCTGTCGTCTCTGATAAACTGTAAAACCCAGCAGAAATATTCATTTAAGTTAGTCTGAGGCTTTAGCGTTTTTACTTACGACTTAGATAACAATGCTTTTGGGAAACATGTTGTTGAGATGAAGTACACTTTACGTTCCGTTAACGTTCAGCTTGCTGTTTGGGGAAACTCTGCCAAGGTCAGTTAATAAACACGTCTGAATGTTCAGATGCTCTGTCAATCACACTTTCACTCAAGCACGTACTAATTTCTTGTGTGATTCCTATTTGTATAATATATGTTATATATTTCCCCCCCTTAAGGATTGCAAGAGATTGCATGTGATTGCAGAGTGAGAACATCAGCTTTGTTCTTAGGGCAGATTAATATTTTGGTAGCCCGCTACATCACTCTCTATCCAGCATGCCAATAATCGTCTCTCACTTTGCCAAGTGCAAACATTCTTCCTCACCAAATAATTCGAGAATCAAGGTTTTAAATCTCCCATCACAGACAAAGTTGTAAGAAAAAAAATGTGTGCTCATCTGATGGTGCTATACAAAATCTATCATTCTTTCTCTTTCGTCTTACGAATAAAAGCTTCCACCCACTCTCACTCGAGGATGTGAAATCTGGCACTCACCACTTGAATACGTAACGTGCACAAACCAGCCAGCCAAGACCAATCATCCAAACTATCATTTACGGGGAGAGGAATTTGTTTATTGCTTTGTATAAACAGTTTAGATCTATTAATAACCTTCTATGTTATAGTAGGGCCACAGTTTATTTATTCATATTTGATTGCATGCTAATTATAATATTCATCCACTTTTCCATTCTTTTGAGACTTGGTCTCCTTTCTATTTATTTATTTAAAACCACCAACAACACAACAGGCTTTAAATGTCCCTACCCACCCATGTTTTGGTCTATTGGGTACTTTTCTTCCTTTATTGATTTTTGACTCTGTGTTTGAGGTGAACGTATGCAGGACAGGACCTCTGCCGACCACTTCATAGGACGCCGAGATAAATCGAGGAAGTTGGGGTTACAACTCATTCACCCTCTCCATATCCTTTTATTGCGCCCCTCATAGTGGAATTGGATATAGAGGTCATGGGTCTTCGGTGGCACTCGTCACCCGTCTCTCGTCTCGGATTCAGGCCATTGGATGTTTCATCCTGGATTAAAAAAGCAAGACAGTTTCGAGACTCTACAGCGAATCGACTTCAGAACAGTCCCTTAAATCACATTAAATGTTGAAGGCACCAGCATTACATTATTTTCACGTCATTCACAATGTAATTTGGGTTCGCTGCAGCAAGGCGACTCTCAGAAAAGGCTCTTTTCATCCATCATTTCGAATCCATAAATGTCCATTATCTTGAGATGACACTGTTGGATAACAAACTAATGATGGTGGTGTGATCTTCCTGCTCTAGCCACAGCCTATTCTTGATCCTTGCCAGCGTGTGGCTCACAATGCCATCTGGATGTTGTCTGATTGCAATGTGGCTTTCAATGCCACTTGATATGTGTATGCTTTTTGTTCAAGAAAGGTTCACTTTAAGTTTAATTTTACCCAGAGCTGTTTCAGTTACCCACAGTAATTATTTATTCACTCATCCTTGAGACTATTAAACGTAGTTGATGCTTTGAAGCAAATAAGGTTAATCCTGTGTAAAATGGATATTAGAGCAGGGGCCTTTGGTTTCATTCCAAATTGTGTCAGTCTAATTCCGTGAAGATGGTCTTGCAACTTTGTTTAGAGTCTTCAAATAAATGATTTTGTTTGTTAGACAATCAGGCAGCTGTACAGTTGTCTGTAAATTAGGAACAGTATCTGCCAGATCTTTGGCACTAATGATGGGCTCAGGCCCAACTTGGCAGTGCAAACACCAGAAATCCACAAATCACATTTTTTGATGCTGTGTTGAGCAACATTCAGATTGACATGCTTTTGTTTTGCTTGGTGGCACGCTCGATTCTGAAGCACGAATCTCTTCAGAATTCTGCCACCATAATATAACAGATGGTTTTGAACAAATGCAGCAAAATATCAACAGTCTGAAGTATAACAAGGCCATGTATCACAATCCATATTCATTTGCATTTACATTCTTAGCAGAAACTTTCCTTCTAAAGATATTTTAAAAGTAATTTAGTCAATGTCAATGTAGTTTTCGCTTCCCAGCTTAAAGGGATAGTTAACCAAAAAAAAAAATCTAAATTCTGTCACCAAAACTTACCCTTGTGTCATTCCAAAATTGTTTGAATATTTTTTTTATGCGGAACACAAAAGAAAATAATTAGTAAAATGTTTCAGTGTTGTTTTGTCTACACAGTGAAAGTCAGTGGGGTCCAGTGTTGTACAGTGATGATGCACTCATTGTTTAGACAAAAACAATAGCTTTTTAAATTGTGCAATATTCTGCAGATTAAAAAGAAATCAACTTAAACAACTTTGGACAGGCATAAGATCTAAATACAATCTACACCACAAATGAAACGTTTTGGGTAGGTAGGACTTTGAAAGTCTCACAAAAGCGCCATTTAAAGGACCAAAATCAAGATGAATTTGTTTTTCTTGTAATGGGAAAGCTGAATTTTTATAAGCCGTTACCTCAGTCTCCAGTGTCACACAATCCTTCAGAAATCACTCTAATATGCTCAATAAACATTTCTTAATATTATTAATGTTGAAAACAGTTGGTTCAATTAAAGTGAATAATTTTTTTCTTTATCATTTATTTATTCAAATTTTGAAATTGAAACAAGGTATCTTAGAAGGCAGCACAAACAGTCTTAGCTTAGAGAGGCTTAGGATGCTTTAAACTGCTGTCTAGGTAAACAGCAGGTGTTGTAACAGAGCTTATGTGTTATATCCACTTCTGCTCAGTCATTACATGAGTGATGAATGTGAACGGTAGAGGTGAATAGGCTTTCAGTTCTACACAAATAATAACAAGTAGCTGTCGGCTCCATTGAATAGCAGCACATTGCTGTCCGGGTCATGTACCAAACTGTGCAGAATGAAGATTTTTGTTAGTGCAGTGCTTTTTAGTAGAGGTATACCACGCAACTAGTTGGACTGTTCGCTTTCTGCATTACTTTAGAAACACATTGAAGGACAGTTTGTGGAGTTGTGGGATGTTTCTTGTCTTTAAAGCCAGAGAGATATACTCTGTGGTATTGCCGTTTGGGACTTCATTAAATTTACTCTATGGTGGATTTGTTTTCCTCTCTCTGCTGTGTGACATACAGATTTGCCATTGCTCAGTTACTCCAGGATTTCGCGGGAGTTTTTTCTGATTTTTACAGCCTAAAATAACTGATTTTGCTGTAGCTTTTCTCAAAATTTGTGGTGATATTTGCACCATTTCTTTTTATTTTGCAGTGAAAATATACCCTGGACAACATTATTCTAACATTGTTATAACTTTTTTTACTTCGAGAACCACCGTAGGGCTCCAGACTAACATTTGAGGGCACCAGTGCCATTACGTTCTACAGAAGGTGGCACCAGCACCTGACAGTAAAGCACTCAGTAAAGCCTAATCCCACATGTACATCTCAGAGATGTCTATTTGATGTCTGCATTTACATATGCAAGACCTATTTTTTAGGGTGTTTGCTCATCTAGATTTCCTGTCAGATGTCAAATAGACATTTATTAGAATGCATGTAAAACTGCTTCTGAGACGTTTATCAGATTACAAGGCAGATATTTCCCCGATTTTTAGCAGACGTCTTACAGATTTACTTGTGCTGTCTGGGTAGTTGAGATGCAGATAAAATGTACTTGTACTTGTATTACAAGCTACAAGTCTCTGCAGCCATATTTGTGGTAATTTAAGATCCTTTTTATTTTTAAATAAGTGTTTGCTTTCCTACATTATGAAACTTTTAGTTTTATAAATGGAGGCAACCTATGAATGATGAACAAATAATGTCATCACATTAAAAATATATTTCAAATTTGGTAATACTTGAAGCTTTGAAGTGCTGGGAAAAGTTGTGTGAATCATTGTAAAACACTCGAAAACATTAGACCATTTCTGCCACAAGTTGTTCCTGTATTTATGTTAACATTTATATTAAATCCATGGTGAATGGTGGAGATTTGTGGTTATTGAACAATGTATTTCCTGGTTTCCACATCAGTGGCGTTTGTTCTGATATCCGTAGCTTTAACATAATTCTTCGCTGAATTTGAATGCTTCTCACAAGATCTTCTCACAAGATCTGAGATGTTTTTTATTCTGCGGCGAATTCGACTACTTTCTTCACTGTATCTCTCAGCGCTGTGTATAGCGGTGTCACGTGATCGAGAGCAGCCCGCGGCTCCGGCCCGAGCAGATAAACGGTCTGCGCCGCGTAGCCCAAACGACTAGCGCGGATTCGTTCTGCTTTCGGTTTGTTTGTCCAACGTAGCACTTGTAAATCGATCATGATGAGAACACAAGGCTGTTCATTCCATTTTTAAAACTTAGAAACAACCTTTCTTTGGCTGAATGCGCATTGCAATGATGTCACGGGATGCGTCTAAGCCCAAAATATGCAGAAAATCTGTGCCAATTATGAAAATTTGCGAGATCTAGCAAAAATTGCGGAGTTTGCTTGATTTTGCGATAAATTCAGCGATCGCAGAATCGCGAAATCCTGGAAGGACTGATTGCTGAGCTTTGCCTACAAATAGCAGCACACTACATTAATCTATCTCAGCAAGTGATGAGTTTTTCTGTTTTATAGACTATGCAAATTTACAATAAACAAACTATTGTTTATAATGCTGTTATGTGCTGTTTTCTGGTCACAAGGAATCAGGTAAAAAATAGATCTTTAACAGGTTGCCATGAGGTGAAACAACTGTGATTATATGGCATAGTCCATCAGCCACTTAAAGGGGGTGCTTTTATTCTTTTGTACTGCTTTTCATCCACTACATGTGGCAAAGGGTTGATGGGGAATAAACCTTTGAACATTAAACAGGCTATAGAAGCTATTTTGAGACAAACACAAAAAACTAAAATAAGTCATCAAAGTTTTTTGGAGCATCTGGAAATATATATTTTTTCTGCATCATTGTGCTTTTGTATATCATATAGAGCTGTTTAGATTTTTAAATCATACTGTATGCTTGTGCATTTATTACTAGCATGCTGTTAGATGCATACTCTAAAACAGCCTGATAAACACATGTTGTGCAACAGTTTTGAGACGTTAGAGCACATCAGTTTTAGACAGTGTGCAGCCATAACATCCATACAGATTATGGGTATTTTGTCAGCATTCACCCAGTTATGTTGCTCAGCGGCCCAACAAGCATTCTTAAGATCATGTGGAGAAAACTTGCAATGGCAATCAATGAAAACAGGAAAAAAGTATCCAAAATGGAAGACGAATCTCACAAATCCTTTCAGGGCACCGGTGTTTTGGAGACAGTGCTATGCATCTGTGAAGCCATCATGGCAGAACCATCATTCTCAATAAAAGCTTTGCTTTGCTGGAGGCGAGTCCATTCTCTACCCTTCAGTGCGTCTGTAGACGTAGGTGCTGCTGTATGTTGGCCAGGTGCTCGCCGACAGCCCTGTGAATAATGTAGCAGAAAGATAGAGAGCTCTGGGAAAGAAAGTCAAGTCCCAGGACCCACCATTAAATATCACAATCCACTCTTTCTGGGGACGCGAATGACATTTTATCTCAGCTGGTAATAGAGATCCAACCTTTAAGTGCTGAGTGGGACAAATCATTATTCACTATCTTCTGCTCTCTCAATGTCCTCTCCTTACACTGTCTACCACTGCTGCACAATGTTATTATGACAATGTGGGGATATTCTCATTTCACGGCCCCCTGCTAAAATGAAAATGTTCTGGAATTCAATCGAACCAATAAATTAGGTAAAATGTGATATGGCTTTTGACTAGTCCCAATAATTCAAGCACTATGCTTGTAGTGGTTTCAAAATGAGCATTTAAAAAAGAAAAGCACCGGTTTGCACGTGAAAATATTTCTGCGTCCTCTTATATCGATATCTCTAAGGTGCAGATTGTAGCATGTAGTGGAATCTCTTAATGCCTTAAGCCATGAGGCCATGTGCCACAGGAAAACATTAGATCCCCAGAGTCCTTGGCAAAGCCCGCTGTCTGAGAGAAAGTTATTGTCTCAGCAAGCTGGTGTAATGATTAGCCTCAGTCAGGATATTGAACATAGGTCGATCACGAAAATGGCAAGGGCTTAGAAGTCAACATGTAACAGCTTCACATCTCTGCATACTGAGATCGACCACAATGCGCAAAATAAGAAAAGAAAAGAGAAATGTGAAAAGTGCAACAATGGCTGTCACCTGCATCAGCTAATTTAGTGATGCGTCGATTTAGTCTAAGTTGAAATTTCAGTTTGAATGGTTTCAGATGAGTCTGGTTCTGGATGAATCTGTGATAGAAGAAATTGGCCGTGCTTACAATGCTCTTAATTGTTGTATTATTATTATTATTATGTTTGAAAAGATACTTTACAATTATTCAATATAACTTCATGTCATATTCATAGGGATAGGCAATAAACAATATCATATTGAGATTGCGATACAATTATATGCCGATAATGGGGATAGGCTCTTGACATTTTTATTTAACATGGATTATTTTAACAGCCAATCACACAGTAGAAATAAATGCGTTCACAGCTATTCAGTGCATGCCACTAACAAATCTCCATGTGCTGAGTGTCTTTGTGTGAATGAGTGGTATAGTTTTGTTTATTACACAAAATAAAACTTGCATGATGCTCATTGTGTTTTTAGCATCTGCTGTCTTGCTATATGAGGACATGAACACATGAACTTCATATCTGGTAGGGCTGCATGATATATAGTTTCAGCATCAATATCATGATGTGCGCATCCGCGATAGTCGCATCGCAGGATGTGCGTTGTTTAGTATACTGATTGTTATATTTATACTGATCATTTACTCCGGACGTGACAGCTGTCGCGTCGCACCTCAAACAGCTGGAGGCTGTCTACACTGGACGCGACAAAGCGACCTTTGCAGATCATTTGAATGTGGTGTCAATACGTCATAAATAGAAAGACGCATCAGTTTACTGTCGGGGATTTGTCATGTCGCATCGCGTCGCATCCAGTGTAGACAGCATCGCTGATTATAATGAGTTCTATTGTATTTTGTTGCGTTGCGCCGTTCGCGTCCAGTGTAGACACCGTAAAAGCCATGCAGATGCACGTGAACACTGAATTCCGTTCATTTCCACGTCTATTTGTGCCTGTAATGACATATACGCACAAAAATATGTCAAAATGCATGTCTCTGCAAGTATCCTTGTAAACACAGTTGTTTATGGCTTAAGTGAAGGTAAAAAATTGAGATAAGAAAATGGATGTGTAACAGTATATTGTTTCACAGCAGTTAAATGTTCCTGCTTTCTGTTAATAAAACAACAAAACAGAGAAAAATCACTTTTGTAGCTTTAACAGAGATTTATTAGATTTAATTTATACAGTGAAGATGCAGTGTTATTTTACATTTGATTATTACATTTATGTACCTGAATACTGTTAGAATTACCTGAAAAATATAAAACACTGTTTATTTTGTTTATATCTTTGTTAGGGGTGCGCCGATCCGATCCGATATTCAGGATGGATATCGCTTCGATACTGGCATTGTCTGCTGGATCGTGGGTATCGTTCTGACGAGACAGATACAAATTTGATATTCCGCATAGCTAATATTATGTTATTGTTAAGCCCCAAAAAAGCCATAAACACATTATAAAACACCATAAAGTTTTTGTGCACTACATTTCAAGTGTTCTAAAGCCGTTACATAATTTAATGTGAGGTATAGATGAATATTTAATTAAAGTTCACGTAAATACTTCACTTCTCTCCGCTGCGGCTGTCCTTCATCCTCCATTCAGCTTTCAAACTGCGTGCCGCGTTCGGTTACTAGAGTCAAGACGATTAACTCTCTCCACTGTTCCTATTATACTTGATCTGTAAATAAAGTTCAAAGGTTTTGCATAAAATGATTGTATCTAGCTAGAGTCTTGTGCTGTTTCTAAATCGTGTTACTTTCTACCAGGTGTCTGTTTGATCACAACACCATTGTAGAGAGCACTATGAAGGGTTCTTCACAAGCACAGTAACTGAAATTTAAAACGGTCAAAAGAAAAGGCTCAATAAACTGTTGCACAGATTTAATACACTACGCATTAATATCTCTTTCCTTTGTGCTTTGAACATCTCTATGCAGACTCTGGAGCACTGCGCCTGCGAGCTGTGATTCAGTGTTGCTTCAAGTGCATCATTCTACGCACGGGATGCGCATAAGTGCTTTATGCTTCTCTGTATTGGAGCCTTTCGTACTATAATATATTTGAGCAATGAAAGATTATTGATAGCCTTTCTTGTTCGTCTCATGTGTCATATGGTGCTGCCTCATTACTGTGCAGTACGTTTAAAAGAAATGTATTTATACTTATTTATGTATATATATTACTTGTTTTCCCTGAATGCATTTTACTACAATACAAAGATAAATATATATTTTTTTACCAGATTCAGTCCTACTTTTAATCACTTTTCTTTGTTCCCCAATATTTGTTTTTCACTAATTGTAGATTTTATAAAATTAGTGTGCACTCATGATTTTTCTAGAGTAACTTTTGCTAATGAATTATCCACTAACGTAGTTTATAAAATTATTTTTGTCATTTATTATAATTACATATCCAATAATTTGTTGTTTTTTTACAGTAAAGTTGTCTATATTTAGTAGATTGTGTGTAAAAAACAAAACAGAGTTATGAGTAGGACAACACACACTGAGATATAGAAATTCTATACTGATTTAAAAAACTGTGCTGGTATCGGATCGATATCGGTATCGGCAGATACTCCGAATTTTTGGTATCGAATCGGTATCGGTTCCCAATCTTTGTTCTATTATATTTATCTATGCTTGTAATGTTTTTATTTTCTATGCTGATTTACCCAAATCATTGATTTGTTTTTCCAAATGAGCTATGCAAGTCATCTGGTGATTTTGTTTTTCATATTGCAATATACTGTATATCGCAGAAAAACTAAATATAATTTTTTCCAATATATCGTGCAGCCCTAATATCTAGAGCTGCTCTGAGTCGCTTCACAAGCTTTTCAATGTTTCATTTGAAAACAAAACTGTTGTCTACTATCAAAGGCACACTGGACCTGAAAAAAGACCTTCATGACAAACTGCCAAAATAAAAACGTTTGGTTTAACTTGAAGAAATAATTACAGAAATACATTATATGATTACTGTATACTAAAATGCTCTTCTTAATGTAATCATAATAATATTCATATTTTATGAATATCATACAATCAATATATTGTTTTAATTTAAACCAAGATTGTTTAATTTATACAGTTCTGTTGTGCATTTGGCAAAAATAATGAATGTAAATTTGAATAATGTAAGTTTTGTTATAAAAACAGTTTTGTTATAAATTAATGGTTATATTTGATTACATTTTAAAATATTTATTAAATTGTTAAAGTTTTATTAATTATTTTCATTAGACAAATTTTATTTATGATAAATTTGGATTTCATCAAAAAAACAGAAAAACACCCCAAATTAAAATGTAACTGACAAGTTTCATTGTGAACAAACTATTTATGTTTACATTCATTCTCAAGGTCTAACAAACAGGTGTAACGCATTTCTTTTCCCATTAATTGTAAATTAATATTATAATAAATATTGATATTTTATGATACAGGAAAAATATTGTGATCTGTTTTTTCTTTTTGCCATTTTGTTAAGTAAAAGTGCTTTAAAGGCAGGGTAAGCAATTTCTGGAAGCCAATGTTGAAATTTGAAATCACCAAAACAAACACGCCCCTACCCCAAAAGGGTCTCGCCCCTATTTTGATAGATCCAGCCCACATATACGTAGCGTACGCTACCCAGGCAACGATTAGTTCCCTATCAGTCGGTCACGTCAGATGACCGACGAAATGGGAACTCGCCAGAGGAGTGTAACTATCAGCTTGGACACTGGCATGTTAATGCAATTTAGTTGGTTTCTATTATAGAAACAAAGTTGGGTTGTTATAGAAACTTATTTAGTTGGGTTCTATTATAGAAACAAAGCGCTGGTGAGAAAAAACAAAAAAAAAACCTTAGTGTCAAACAAAGCTGCTCAACATTTCTGTCATGCAAATTTTGTTGGATTCATATATCATGATGTAACTAAGTAGTTTTTGTACTCATCATTGTCTTGTATGAGATGTTTGGTTGGCTGTCTTTGGAATTTTGTTTGGTTTTTCAAATTGCTTCCTTCTTAGCAGACCCTTAAAGTCAACAATTTTTATGTAATCTTCGGGGAAATAATATGACATCATGTTGTATTTACTGTGAAACATTTTTCCAACAACTAAAATGAAATTTGTTGTGTTGTTGTTGTTACTATCTGGTTAAAAAGGAAAATAATGTTATTTCTGCAGGAAAAAAAAAAATATATATATAACTTTTTTCCCCCAGACTGAATCTCATGCGTTTCATCGCGGTCTAAGTACCGAGAATGATTGTCTCAGGCAGAATAGTCTGGAGACTTAATGTTAGGTCTGTGCATGTTTCACAATACAAATATGTAATTTTATGTTGTGAAATGAATAAATGCATAATAATCGTGAAACTGTGATTATTCCTCAAACTATAATCGTACCAACAAAATCAATAATCGTTGCATCCCTAGCCGAGGTTATGCTCCTCTCTTCGGGATACATGAGCATTAAGTGCCGGTGATCGTGTGGAGCTCACGTCTCCGAAATTGACGAAACAAATTTTCAAATAGGCGCTGTTTTTATAAATAAACCGCAGATTTGAGTTTTAAACAACTACATTCTCGCCTGAAATACACGCATCCAGTGTTTAGCTGTTGCGGCGCGGCACGTCTGGTGTAGACACGGTGTTACATGCCTATTGAGAAGAAACAAAGCAACCTCGGCGTCCGATCGCAGGCCTTCCGCTCCTTGAGTTCTCTCCAGCTCTGGAAAGCTGATCCGATATTTACACATGTCCTACTTCTTGCCTTATCGTTCCGCAGACGTTTTCCTCTTTTGTTTTTTATCCGCCATCTCTATTTTTCTGTCACTCAGCTCGGCTGTTCCCTGAACGCTCTCTCCTTCCATATCATGCGTAGACACGGCCCTTACTGCTTATTGGCTACACGTTTATTTTGGTACTCTGCCCCGACTCAGTTTTCTAAAACGTTTTTGAAAAATTGCTTACCCTGCCTTTAATAGCCACATGTATTAACTAAAATGCTTAGTTTTAGCTAAAAATTTCACCACAGACAGATAACCTTGTGATTTTGTTGTTTGACTGGTTTCAGATGAATCTTCTTCTGGATTAATCTATAATATAAGAAATTGAGGGTACTTAAAATGTTCTCTATGTAATTTGTAGCTACGGATTGTTCCCTAGATTCTTTGTCATGTACCACAACTTGAGGAGAGATATTTGTTGTGCCCAGGCTTTATTTCCTTGCCATGACCTGTTTCTTAGAGAAAGTAACATTCAATTTTGAACAATAGAATTACTTCTTGTGACTTGGTTTTGCTTGTATCCCCCTGCCAGCTTGAATTGGCTTTCCCGAGAGAGAAACCAGAAAATAAACCACAAGATGTGTAATAAATTGCAATCGCACCCTCATCTATATTTTAAAAGATCAATTTTGCCACCGATGAAAGTCGGTCCCATAGCTGCACTGTGTCTGAGTCTAACAGGTGCTGAATAATGAGTCAGCTAGACCTAAACTCCCCACTGCTGTGATGATAATTTGTGGACTATGTTTTGAAACATGTTGCTCTACAGGTGGCATTTATTCATAATCATTCTGACTTCTTAAACATGTCATTTTTGTCATGTATAGATGCAGGTGGTGCTCTGACCAAAATGCCAGCCCCCTTTCTTTTCCATTACGTATGTCCAGTTGCAGTTGCTTTGGTGGGCGTGAAAACCAGGTGCAATGTAAAAGACCCCCTGGGTAGATTTTGACATGCCTCGCTGCAGGGGACTTCGTCTCTGCCGTTCCCATCCTTGTCAACTACTCGCTTCAATCCGGATTATTCTTGCACAGGAACACCTGCTGCGACCCATAATGTAGATCAGATCAACAACAAGACAGACTCGGTCCCTCAAACACAGATACTGGTGCAAGACACTTGAAAAAGAGCCCAAATTGACACTTGTGTTCTTTCCTGCATTTAATATAGATGCACATTGCACTCTGGTGCCGAGCTATATGCTGTTCTTTCTAAAGTTAATGGATGCATACTGCGCCTGTGCTTCTGACTGAGGCTGTATTCCTCTCTGCCAAACCTAAATTTAAACCCTTCATCCTGACATCCATCTTGAAGTTGTTGCATCTCAAAGAGCATAGCTCATCTTGAGCTCCCTTCATTTTATATGCATCTCTCAAAACAACTGCCTCCTTTAATGGTGGGAAGGCATCTTGTAGATTTGATTACGTGTGCCCTCAGAAAAGTGGTAAGGACAAATATGATCGCTGAATAAGGGAATGTGAGGATGAGGAGACACCTTCAAGGGACAGTTCACACAGGACACATTCCCGCACTTTTAAAAAATGTAAACATGCACTAGATGGATGCTTGTGATGTGTCTTTTCAGTGTTAGATTTTGTTAATATTATAGATTTTTAATTAAACTGTAAATGTATCCAGTATTTTTGAATTTCAGTTTTCAACATTGATAATATTTTTTTTTGAGCAGCAGATCAGCATATTATAATGATTTCTGGATCATGTAACACTGAAGACTGGCATAATGGCTGTTGAAAATTCACAAATATATTTTATAATATATTCAAATATAAAACAAATTTTATTCAATTGTAGTAAAAATAATAATATTTCACAATATTAGTGTTTTTTACTGTATTTTTTATCAAATAAGTGCAACCATGTTGAATATAAAATACATTTAAAAACATTAAAAATCTTACTGACCCGAAAGCAGTGTAGCTTGAAGTAAATAATGTAATGAAAATAAATAAATAAATAAAATAATCAGGAATAACTACATGGTTGTGATTTGTACTGGTAAAATACTAAAGCGGGTCAGTCCCCAGTATTGTCTACTATAATTGAATTATTTAAAAATCTTAATATTTCTATATTTTTCTTCTTAAAATAACACTGTTAGTCCATTGTTAAGTCAAGCCAAGTCAATTTAATTCCTATGTGATTTTTATACTGTGGAATTTGTTTCAAAGCACCTTTAAGAAAGACAAAATTGGCCACAAGATATTAAGAAAGCATTGTTAACTGCTTGCATTTTTATCTTGTCATATTTAGGGATGGGCATTTTTGGCAATTTCTTATTTCGATCATCGATAGGTTTCAAAAACGATTAATCGAGTACTCGGAGGGGTGGGCGTGTGCGGGGGGTGGGGCATGGCCGTAATGGAGATAATGAAATATCTGAAGACTGTTATGAAAATGAATGTTAAAACAAAATATGACACGAAAACATGTATATGAAAACATGAACACATGATTAGATTTTAGATTATGATTATGATGCAGCAATGTTAAAAAAGAAGCACATAAAAAAGACTAGCTGCCTAAGGTGAAGCTGACTGTATGCCAATAAACTGAAACCCGTTCTATGACACTTCCTATGATATTAATCAGATAACTTAGATACATAACATAGACGTAACATTACAACTTGTATCTGCACAAAAGGATGCATATGCCAGTGAACTTTAAGTTACGCGCAATACCGAGAGAGAGAGAGAGAGAGAGAGAGAGAGAGAGAGAGAGAGAGATGCGTGTGCGAGAGAGCGCTCCTGCCGTGGTGCACTTTCAACAACGCAACAAGGAGAGGATTTACTATAGATTTCACATCCTATAAAGTTCTCATTATAATGCTATGTTTATGAATATCCAGTGAACTTTACGCGCTATATATATATATATAGAGAGAGAGAGAGAGAGAGAGAGAGAGAGAGAGAGAGAGAGAGAGAGCGTTCCAGCTGTGGCCACTCAAACACGGGCAAGGAGAGGATTTACTATAGATTTAACATTCTATAAAGTTCTCATTATAATGCTTATGTCATTAATGTTTATGGCAGATTTGTGCTATATTTTCATCTACATTATCAAGTGATTCCTAAAATCGCCTGCGTGTTTTCGAAGCCATACGAAGTACGAAAACAATTTTAATTGAAGTATGCATACTGTTGAACATATATGACGAAAAAAAAGTATTTTTGGATTTTTGAAAAAGAAACATCTAAAAGCAATATGACCGTCTCAAATAACAGTCAATATCGGGCATTGCATTTGAGCATGAAACTACTGGTAATATGCAGAGCATTCAGCATGTAAATAAATGTTAATATCCCAACGCATCCTATATTAGATGAATCAGATATGTATGTAGCTAACCCAGACATCACTAAGTGACTTCAAAGCCAAGCTTCTCTCTCTTCTCACGTCTATACTTTGAACGCTTGCATGCGAAATAATCAGATCTCAGGGTGCCGCCCAAAGTGCTGCTTTAACCAATCAGAATTTTTTTTTTCCCACGATCATCGTTTTCATGATCAATCATCACATCCCTAGTCATATTTACATCGTCAGTCTGCTTTAATTAAAGTAATTTAATGGAAATGAACACTGGTCTCATACTAAGCTTTGTTTTTGTTTGTGTGAACGGCCCCTGTTTGGTTTGTTTTATTACAGATAGATCAATGTATACAAGCCAAAGATCCACACTGCCTCTGAGCTACACTAGAAGTATATCCACAAAAGCCCTGTAAAGATGTTTGTTTACTCTAACAACACAGTAGATGCAAAATTCCCAACGTTGTCCTTTTCCACACAATTCCCTTCGCTTAAATCAACGGTGCTTGTAATGATGTGTGTGTCGATATGTGTGTGGTTGGCTGTCACAGTGGGCTTTCAGGAAAAGCCTGACCCGGCTGAGAGAGGATCAGCAGAGGCAAAGACATCATGCTGCCGGACCGTGCCTCTGATCTGATGCTTATCCGCCTGACAGTCCGACCCCAATCAATCTCCAGGACCGCAGCTCCAATTACAGACCTCTGGACATGCAGCGCTCATGCATTGTTTGGTTGATGCAGTAACTCTTGGAACATCTTAAAGCTATATAAAAACAGGGCTATTTGTAATGTTGTGCTTTGAGAGTTTTTAGTGCTCTTCAGTGGAGTGATTAATGCCATATACACTGTCTCCTGGGGTTTGTGTGCTATGAAACATATGTCCGCTTTGTTTATTGTATTCCCAATTCATCTCTGGATTGTTACGATAGGAGAGTTCTTAGTAAGGCATTTATCATATTCAAATGGCAACTATGCCCTAGATACTTGGCACTCGAGAGTGATAATGTCAGATCTTTTCTCCAGTGCTCAGTTCTTAATGTCAAAAAAGCACCCATTTCAGTCTTGTGTTCGTCTCAAGTGAGCATTGTCTCTAGACACACTCTTTGAAGCACTGGGATTATCATTATGAATTTATTTCTTTGCTTAATTTTTTTCAGTACTCTGTGGGCAGATGGTTGCTTTGTGATACATAATTGGTTATTATAATTATTCATTGTTGGTTCATTTTGCATGAAACCCAATGGAAAGTCTTATTTGTGTTGCTATTAATATTGAATCCTTTATTACATTAATAATATTTTAGCTTGATATATTTTAATCTGTATTAACAAACAGAGCACATTCAGTTTACAATTCTGCAAGCTAATGACAAACAACCTGATGCGATCTTCATATTACAAAGCATTTCTGTTATCATAAAACATAATATTTGCCAGAGACCACTTGTTATATTTCCACCAAAAGGTCAAATTGTATTATTTATTTCATTTTGAATCTTGAAGAGGTGAAATGATGTTCAGAACATCAGCCCAGTGTTGCTAAACTGAGAGGAAAGTGTGTTAAATGAAAGCTGCATGTATGACTACAGTGGTTTTACAAAACTATTTGAACTTGGTTGTAACATCAGCAATTATAGATTAGCTGCGCACATTAATAGGATTTTCAATGCACATTTGCCATTTAATAAAGGTGAAATTCAGCAAAGAACGAAACACACTGTTCAGTTTATTTTGTGAAATTACCAGTGGTAGGGAGAATTGCTCAGTACTTTCAAAAGCATGCTACATTATTTAAACAATGTTAAGGCTAGGATGTTTTATAAGATTTTATTTCATAGCAAAATGTACTTCAGATTACCCACTACTTAATGTCAAATAAATGTCCCTGCATATCTAATACATGCTTTTATAGATCACAGTGCCGTATTAAATGACCAACACTGCACAGTAAATCAGTGGTTATAACTCCAATAAATTTCAATTAGGCATCACTGCGTTTTCATTAGCTGAGAGCCTAATTGAATGTGACACCCTCACATTAAGCACGAATATCTAAGGGTAGACGGCGGGAGGGAAATGTGTATTGGAGAATTCCTGCTGTTAGATATTCACATTGTTTGCAGCTTGACACATTGAGGTTATGGCTATATATGCGCTTAACAATTGAAATGCAATGAAATTTTGCATGTTACACTTTCAGATTATATGATCATTTTCAGTATAGGTCTTACTTTGAGTTACACATATAGGGATATACCAAACACACAAACTAGGCAGTCTGACTTAAATATTTGCATCATGGTTCCAATATGTGTTTTTTATTTATGTGTATATATATATATATATATATATATATATATATATATATATATATATAAGAGAGAGAGAGTTATTTTTACTGGATATTTTACAAATGTTTTACATGCTGAAATACTCTTACATTATATAACCATAAACAATGTAGTTTTTTCTTTAATTCTTTAATTCACTGTAAACTACTTTTCAAAGGTTTGGGGTCATAATATATTTTTTATGTTTATTTTATTCTATTTCTTTTCAATGTGTTTTAAGCTTTCTGAAATAAGATTTTTATGCTTACCAAGACTGCACTGATTTGATCATAAATAATATGAATTTGTATTCTAATTTAAAATAATGGTTTCTGTTGTTTTACAGTTTTGTGGAAATTGATGATTTTTTTTACAGAATTTTACAGAATTACTTGAATAGAAAAAAATAGCATTTATTAATTTATTTTTATATTTTTTTTTGTAAAAGACTTCACTGTTGCTTTTGACTAATTTAATGCATCCTTACTGAATAAAAGTATCAATTTCTATAAATACTTATTAATATAATTAATATTAATAATAAAAAACATCTTAACCCCACTGTATTCGATTAACTTCTTTTTTAATTGTAACCTGATGACACAAACAAAATATTGGATTATTCTAACAACCAAATCAAAACTTCAGCAGCAGCTACTTCACTTTGTATAACATTTGAGTTAAAATCAAAAGGCTCAAAACAATATTACATTATAAAAATTGAATAAGCCTCATTTGCAGCCCTTGTAAAATAAACAAACACCTGGGACCATACATAAGTTGAATTCTATGCAGTGACGTTATTTGGCAACCATAATCAACCTGCTTTTCACTTTGAACATTATGGTGCGTCAAGCATAATCCGCTTCCATTGTAATCGATGGAGCTGTTTATGCCGTAACACAGTTTGCATAATTTGTGTATTTTTTCCCAGTAATCTCAAAGGTCAAAAGTATCCCACTTTACCTGAATTCACCCTATTAGTGTCATATTTAATGCTTGATGCCACTCATATAGCATGGTATAAATTATATAGCAGGATCAGTTCCAGCTGACACATTTTCATATAGCGTCCAGCCCTCACACTCTAGGAACTGGTAAATGCAGCGTTGCACTGCTGTAGTTTGCTGCTGCCCTGCCCTGCCCTGTCCTGTAGGTCTAGGTATGGAAGACTATGATTTAACAAGGGGGCTGCATCAGGGCAGGTGTGGCAATGATGGATTGAAGTGCTTAGTAGAGCACACGCAGCCGGGACAGAGAGTAATCGGTGTGTACAGAGAGCTGGCCAGAGTAAGCAGAACAGATACATCACGCCAAAATGCACAGCAGAGTCGAGCGGGGTCACGTGCACGCAAATCCACAAATATTTACAGATGACAGAGGTCTCCATACTCAAGCACTAGCACAAAGGTAACATAATCGTCCTGCTCCAAGTGTTATATAATGTTCTGTTGCCTACAAAGGGCTATTTATTTGATTTATGGCTCGGGCCACAAGGTGAGGTGTGCAGCATTGTTTTTTGTAGGATATGATGACTACATATATGTACAGTCTGCACCTGTTTGCACAATTGTGTTCATTAATTTATTGCATGTTAAAGCATTGTAATTTGCATGATTTCTTTAAGTTGGCATTTTTATTGTGCTCCTTTACTATCTCGGCTCATTTATTATATGCTGTTTTGCACTTTTATTTCTAGGCACTAGGGAGAGGACAAGATGTGATGGGGAGAAGAGGAGAGTTGGGCATGGCTCCCAGCTTTTGACATTTTTTTTAGTGCATCCCACTGATTTTTTGTGTTTTTCAGACAATGCTCAAGTTGCATCAGAATAGATGGCACATTAATGCAGAGAGAGAGACAGAAGTCCTCATCTTAAAAGCCTATAATGTTGTTTATGGCATTTTCACTACAACAGCACCAATGAGTCCGAAGCGTCCCGTAAAGCTACAGAATGCTAAAGTATGAACTAGGCTGCCAAGTAATGACTAAAAAGCCTTTACACAACTTTGTAGTGTAATTTGGAAAATGTTAACTTGGTTTTTCAAAGTGAAGTGTGTTCGTGAATAACTTCTTCAATGCCAGTTTAATGTGCAAAGACAAGCCATTTGTTGGTAGACTGAGTTTAAACAATGGGGCAAATTCACTGGATATTTTAGTGTCATACATTCACCATATTTCAGAACCATCTGCAATCCATCCTAACCTAGCACTAAATGCACTAAAATAGCGCTGCTTGAATATTTAAATAGTTTTTTGAGCCTAAAATGCCTCCTCACAATGTAAATTAGGGTTATTATTGATTTTAGCTTTATTCACTAGTTAAAGGTGGTATAAATATTAAGCACATTTTCAAAATGTTTGGGTGCTACTGCACTGAGTGCTAAAACAATGCTAACTATTAGTGCAAAAAAGGTCCCACTTTATATTGGGTGGCCTTAACTTCTATGTACTTACATTTAAATTAATAATTTGAGACAATGCACATATTCTGTACATACAGTTTTTTTCATTGTGCTTATATAAAAAACTGCTTGTAATTACTGTACATCTAATTAATTTCTATAATTACATTTAAGTGTTCCTGTGGCTCAGTGGTAGAGCATTGCATTGTGGCACAAAAGGTTGTGGGTTCAATTCCCAGGGAACACACACACTGGAAAAAATGTATAGCCTGAATGCACTGTAAGTCGCTTTGGATAAAAGTATCTGCTAAATGCATAAATGTAAATGTAAATATTATAGACCCTTAAACCTACCCATACCACCAAACCTGTCCCCAACTTTACCCATGTCCCACCTCAATAGCAGCAAAAGTGTTTTTCAGTACAATATGAACACAATAAGTACATTGTACACATTATTTGATGCATAAACTGGGACAAATAAATAAATACAAATATTTAGTTTGGGATCTAAGATTATTTAATTATTGAAAAATACAAATAAAAATAGTAATATGAAAAATTATAATTTTTAATAATTTTAAATATCCTTTTTTCTGTTTTAATATATTTTAAGGTATAATTTATGACTGTAACGGCACAGCTGGATTTTCAGCAGCCGTTACTCCAAGACTGTACTGATAACAAGTTAAGGCTAGCATGGGTTCACCTGTTTAGAGCACAGTGTTTTTGCTATTTCGTTTGATTCTGCTAATAGCACTGAAATTACTTATAAACCTTTAGCATACATTTTTGCGTCAATGCAAATCAAAAGGGTTATCTGTCCATTCAAGCAAGCTAAACAGTTTATGGAAATTATGTTTCAATAATGAATATATCTCCGTCTGTGTTTCAATCAGAGACTTTCAAACACCTGAACTGACAAAGAGCGAATAAAATCACTTTATTGCTCTAACAGTGGATTTTTCTTAATCTGTTAAATAACTCGTGTATAATTGAAGTGTTTTGAGGGTGATACTTTGAATGATTAGCCACTCAACACAATCAGGCTAATCTGGGATGTGTCAGCCTCTGCAGCGTCTGAATGTTCGCTCACTCTGACCCATTTCCTTTGAATGAATCCAAGCTATAGTTGGGGGAAAAAGAGCCGCTTTGATCTTCTAATGAAGGGACACTCATCACGATATTTCTGTTCTGAGTTTGTCTGCTCACTTTGGTGTGTCTGTGAGCTCTCACTAAGGAATTCCTGGAATAGGGTAAAGCAGTTTGAATAATTAGGCCTTGCTTTTAAAAATCTCAGTCTCTTCCTCAGTCCTGCTTCCTCTTTTTACTGTCATCCATCATTCAGCTCTCAGAGCTGCCATTGGTCATTACTATGCCTGCTCACTTTGCACAACGGCATTCAAAGAAAGTCTGCTACCCTACTTTGATCCTGTTTTTCTCTTTCTTTAAAGATGATAAGAACACCTAAAACCTTCTGCATATAACCTGATGGCTGATGCGATTGAGCGCAATCTACATGCTTGTTGGAGTTCGGCGCAGTGCTTGTGTGTTTTCTGGGATTAGAGAGGGTTAAAGGCTAACTCAGCAGTGCGGTTTTTTTAGATTCGGCGGCTGTGGAGCTATTTCCAGACTGCTCTGCTGGAGGATGACTAGAAGAAGCACTGGATTCATTATTCAGAAGGCAGCGGAGTAGTACACAGCGGCACAGTCTGTCAGGCCAAGATTACCTTTGTGCATTCCTCCGACATACGAGGAGAGCTTAAGGTTTGAGTCTCTACCCCGAGGCGTGAAACCAACCTGACTTAAATTAGGGTTGTACAGGCCGTCTGAAAGTTATCAGGTAGTCTGTGGAGTTGTGAAGTGCGAGAACACGGAGTACAGGCTTAGATTACAAGTGATTGTTGAGAATGTTGGGTATGTTTTACATTAAAAAAGGATCAGATGATCTTTTGAGGCACACATGTTGAAGCTGGGTTTTGTGGCTGTGGGCTCCTTTTCCTCGTACGGCAAAATCATGACTTTTTATTTCCTTACAGGTTAATACAGATGTCAGCGAATGCATTCTATGCAAATGCGTTTTATTTGTGGCATCTTAATTTGTTTGAACAGGAATATTAGATGGATGAATGCATACCTTATGAAGCAAAGAGAATAATGAATTAGGTCAATTGAAGTGCAAAAAGCTTTATCAATACTAACTCAATTTAAAGACTCAGAGTCAGTGAAACTAAATGGACTAACAACGTTTAAGGATGAAAGTGTTTCTTAAGGCCATACAGACAGCAGAATCCCCATTACTCCAGCCCAGCCCAGACACAATACACCTTAACATTAGGGTCATTCAATTTCCCACTCCGCTCTTCAAAGTGGACCAAGTGATTTGTTTTCAGTGTGTATTTAAGAATAAGCTTCAATCTCCACCGGAGAAGTTTAGCATTTAAATTGGTTGATCCAAGCACATTTTTCCACAGCTGTTTTTGAAGCATCGTGCTGATGAAAAATCAAAGGTAAACGTGCAAATTCATGACCTTTCCCCGGCTGAATAGCAGACAGTGTCTGAAGAGCTTGTTTTTGCTGACGTTTCTTCTTTCTTTTATACTGTTTTGTAAAACTTTGATACTTGGTGAGACGAAACATCACATATTATTTTTAGACAATATTAAAAACCTCCCCACAGGTCTGTAGGTGAAATAAAGAAGAACAAAAAAAGAGAAAGAGATCTAGAGGAAAGTTTCCACCAGTGCTATTTTACAGACCTTTGTAGTGGTTGTTAAATTTAGGTTGGAGCACATTGTTTTTTCATGAGGTATTCATGACAAATTATTATTTATATAATATTATGCATGGAACCCTGCTCATGACTTGCAGGAAAAATATATTGTGGACAAGAATTAAGAATTCAGCTTAATAATTGAGCATGTTTTATTAATTGATTCTTTCATTTTAATTAATTAAATCCTGGGTACATTTGAATTATTTGTTTCCCCGTTTTAGGTCAATTGTTGCTGCTTTGTACCAATTCATACCCTTGTTTTAGGTAGATGTGACCAGTTTGTTCATTTATTTTTTAAAGACCATTACACCAAAAATCAAAGCTATAACATTAACTATCTTGGCTTCCACGCCAAAATATTATAATATTGTGTTTATTCTAAGCAAGCACTGCCGTTACGGTCTTGCACAGTTATTGATTATTGAGCAAAGTTTTAATATCATGTAGAACTGTAAAGAATGACTGATGCATTATCAAATGCTGAAGAACTCGTGGGGAACAGTGGTGAAGTGCTTAAATTGATTTTTATTTATTTTTTACCATTACACTGGTGAAACAATGCAGTTAACGGAAAACCAAAATCATGCTGAATTAGCTTGCTGAATGCCAATTTTACCTTAATGATTATTCAACCAGACATGAAATCGCAGTGAATTTAGATCATATCTGGTAACACTGACTGACAGGAACTTGCCTTGGTAAGGCAGAGTAAATGAAGAAGCATACCAGCCGAGAGGGAAATAAAATAAGTAAAAGTACATGGCAGTGCACAGGGGACATGTCAGTGATTGGTTACAGTGTTCAGCCGTTGCAAAAACATGTTAGGGTTAACCGCAATGGGAGCCATAAGTGTATTCTTGATTATTTAGTTGATTTAATTACGCAGTCCTAATATACAGTATGGTTATTTTTGCTTTGCTGTTTGCTGTGCATAACACCAGTATGAATTTAAGTTTGAGTTATGTATCATTCATGTTTGTGTAAATTCTAAATTCATATAATTAATAATTAAATCTGAATAAAAATAAATAATTTTTTATAGAGAATAAGATTTTGCAATTTATTTTTGAATGATTATTTATGTAATTTCTAATTAGTGTTGTAAAACAAGTTGGCATAAAAAGCTAAATCACTGAATAAATCGATATCACTGAATCAATATCAGCACTCTTTCTCTTTGTCATAACCCTACACATGTATATGGACTTTTTTGGCAGTATTTTTGGGAAGGTTAATGATATTTGCTCAGTGCAAAATGCAATATATTACAGTTTCCATGCGTTCAGAGATATATTAAATAAATACTTTCAGATTATTTAACTTTAAAATTTCTTTACATATTGTGAATGATTTTGGTGATTGTTCCCTTTCAGGGAAATAATAAAAATCGATGATTGACAAAAGCTGAACTCTGGCTCTCAGTAGCATCGTGACTGATGTGGTGTAGGTATGATTTGTCTTTACTGGGGTCTTGGTGAAGCTTTCCATTGGAAACAGATTGCAGATGTCAGTTTCAGATAGAATGGCTTGCGGGTGATCGTGTCACAGGAAACATCTCTCCTTTTAGTCTAAAGTTCCTGTCTGACAGAAAATTCAGAAAATTATGTCACCACATCACTGACAAATAACTACCATTCACCTCTGAGAGAATTCTACCTATAGAGCATATTCAGATATTAACAAGTAGAAATCAGACTGAAGGAAAAACCCCAAGAGGGACTGAAACCTTTCTCTGTTAGGTTTTAGTCCCAGGGAACACTCTCAGCTCTGCGGCGGTGTGACTTTGATTAAATGCTTGTGCTCTGCTGTACGCTGGACTCTGAATGCCTCCTGAATAGCCTGTCATGCCAGGTAGACAAGTTTCACTATTATGCTAGATTTATAGTCTTATACTGCCAACTCCTCCACAACTCTTACTCTCATCATGGGTGGGCTCTGCCCCACTGCTACATATCTTCAATATTTATTATAAAGTGAGCTCAGACTAAAAACCTGGAAGGCAGGGAGAACTGTCGTCTTTTTTTTTTTTACTTTCCTTGATCACAACCTATATGGTAAAGCAGTTTGCAGATGCCTCTTGCCATAATGATGCACAAAATCTTAGTAAATGCAGCTTTGTAAATGCACAAAGCTGTCTCTGGGGCAGTGCTCATTTTAAAAGTGTACATATTAGTTGCTAATATGTACACTTTAGGTAATATGTAGGTTTTAGGTACTAATATGCACCCTTTTGGGGGGTAAATAAGGCATGAAGGTAGTATATCATACTGAAACTGAATAGCCAAATCAAACACTTTCCTGTGGTTATCTTTCTTGTTTTGATGGGAGAGCTTGTTTAAACGTTTCTATTAAGTTTTATTTTGAAAATAAGAAGTTTAAGAAATTCTTTCATGTCACATAAGATTTTGGGTTGTTTTAGAGGATGTGGCAGTGGCTCATGAAGACTGAACTTGAAGTAAAATACAATTATAGTCCACTGGTAACTGCTGGTTTATTCCATGCTCCAGAGGGTCATTCCAACTGTGACATTTTTCTCTCAAGTGATTGGATGTGATACCGACTGGCAAAGTCAATGGAAGGAGAGCTAAGGAGGGATGT
Source organism: Ptychobarbus kaznakovi (assembly GCA_027422405.1). Taxonomy (NCBI): domain Eukaryota; kingdom Metazoa; phylum Chordata; class Actinopteri; order Cypriniformes; family Cyprinidae; genus Ptychobarbus; species Ptychobarbus kaznakovi. The sequence goes on along the minus strand of CM049811.1, from coordinate 16,635,448 downwards.
CTAAATATAGGGTAGTGCTCGGCGCAGAATAATCAAGAATGGTGTTATAATCTGTCTTTAGGAGCGGGAGCGGGAGTAAGTGCAAAAGCGCTTCAAGACAGCAAAAATATTCAGCAAAAATTACATGCTCAAATAATGTGTATTCAGTGTTAATGCATCATTTTCATTGCCTTCAAATGTGCCTGTGTTCTTACTATTAGAGGAAAAAGTTCAGAGTTTTGTGTTCTGCTTTTCTACTATTTGTGTTGAGATTGAATAATATTTTAATAGCTCGTTTCAGGCATGCACAGACTATTATGTGTATTTCACATTCATCTGTTACCGTAACATGTCAAAGGGTCCTCTCTTTTCCACAGAATTCATGAATGCAATTTTCTTTTCATTATTTACAGAAATGCAATACCAAACCCCCTTTTATGGTACTATTTAGTCTCATTTATCAAATATGATGGTTTATGTTATACTCTTGTCATGGGAAGGGGGGTGTATTTTTTATTTATTTTTGATAAATGATAGATGTTGTTGTGAGAACAGCTATTTACTCAAAGGGTTTTTGAGCTGATTTTGAGACCACAAAAGACTAGATAAGACTAATTGTTTGCATTCTCTTTTGAAAGAAAACAATTGCCTACATACATAATTTATCTGTCTTACTATTACTGGAAAACATAGTTTGATTTGTGGCAACCAGAAAAGATAATGGTTTGTTTTGATAATGGTTGTTTATTTGTCCAAACTAAAGAATATATTTATGATTGTCAGCATACATTTGCTTAAGTGAGGGTTCATGGAATGTTTTCATGTTTATGCCTTCCTTAGCTCTCCGTCATGAGAGAGGAAAATGTAGATGACCCCTCTGCATTGTTTTATGCAGACATTAGCAGTAGCATTAACAGTAAAATGTGATATCATTCCCATTCATTCCCAGTCACGCCATCCAATATTAATCAAAGCGGCCCAGTAAAGCATCTTGACTTTCAGAAATTTTGTGCCAGCTATCTGTCTTTCCCAGATTAAAAAAAAAAAAAAAAAAAAACATAAAGGAATTTCCTTTCTTAGCCGCTTCATTATTATTATTATTTTCTTTTTTTGCAGGATGTGCCAGGGGAAGTCAACCTAAAGGTAAACATAAACTTACAAAGGACAGAAATGCACATTCAAGAGAAATCTGTGTACAGCATGTGTACGTCCAATCAAGAGAGAGAATTGTATTTTATTGCTCAGGGAGTTTGATTAAAGGAAGCTGATTGCCTCATATCTGGATGGAAAGCCTGCGGAATGCCTTAACATTCTGCTCATGCTGTGTGTAATCATTTGTTAGTATGTGGAGTCTAGCAGAGCTCAGATTGAATCAGAGCAGCACCTCCTTATCTAGATTGAGGGAAATAATTTGTTGCAATTTTCCATTAAGTCGCATTCAAAAAGGCATGAGTTACCTTAAGGGCACATTTAAGGCAAATTGTGCCGCCGCAGAAGTTCACTGTCTCTTAAGATTGCTGTCTGTTTCAGTTCCAACCACTGTCTTGGGCCGTTTGATGTATTTGCGAATGCAAACAACATGAAAGTGTAATGGTGCTTTCCGTGTCTGGGCATGACACAACATCAGAGTCTTTGCACCGAGTGACCTCTTTGTGGCAGGCACACAGAGTGGAGTGTGTACCGTGTTTCCTCTCCAACACTTTGTCTAATGCACCTGTCACAGAGGCCTATTTTAACCCTGTCATGAATGTGGCGAGACACCTGTCATAATGATTCCTGTTCTTTCCTCACTTCAGCCTCTGTCCGTTTAGAATTAGTTGGTGATTCATAGTTCTTGACATGACTGGTGCTACTGTGGCATATATGAACTTTTGTTTTTAGTTATTTCTTTAGGGTTTTTGTTATTACCCGAGATTGAATGTTCATGCTTTACATCAGAGTCAGTATTACTGCATGCACGATGTCCAAGGATAAATTCTGATTTAGTGAAAAATTAAATATTAAATGTGTATGGTGTAAAACATTACCAATGTTGCATTAATAACCTGCAGTCAACAACGAACATAGATGCAAAATCAAACCTGAGTATAATTGATGTGACATGGGCACCAGCAGTCATACTGTACGTGTTTTGTTACAGTAGTTTTGCACACATGTACGTTCTCAGTCGCACTAACTGACTTCAGAGTCACTTGTCACAGTGCTAGTCTATGACAGGCCCATTTTAAGAGCTCGCCAGAGATGTATGTTCTCCATAATAACAGCAATAACAGTGTATCCTGCAGTAACTGTACTGAGTTGCTTCTCGCAAATGCTTAGTTATACTTAGTTAAAATAATGTAGTAAAATAAGTGACTCTAATGATTATTTACTTGAGTAGTTTTAGAACTCAAAATGTCTTGTTTTTGAACACATCCTTGATGTGTGTGATGCTGAAATCTCACAGTGTGTTGCTGTGTAACGTTTGTACATCTTTGACACTGACAACGGAACTGCTTAAATTAAGATTCCCATAAATGTTGACATTTGACTAAATAAATTGCCAAATTGCTGACAAACAGCATGGTGCATTTTGCTAAAGCATATGGCTTCCTGCTTGTAAAAAAAATAATAAAATAAACCAAATGTCCCAATTAGTGCATTGCTAATAATTGAAGACAAAAAAGATACTATCTGGTCATGGTTGCTACTCCCTTGCCATTAACCTGTGTTTTGTATTTGGATAGTATTTTGATATTCGTTAGCTGAATTGCATTTGCCTGTATAGAGATCCGATCACTGTCAACATGCACAAAATGCAAAACGCCACTTACATTGCAACTGAGGTTGTGTTAATCAAAAATATTCCATTATTTACTGAATTTGAAAGACGTTAAGGGATAATTCCAAATGCTTTCCGTCATTTTGACAGATACAAATAATATGTCTGGTCTACTGCGCTTCCCTACTTTATAAACATTCCCACAGTAAAGGATGCTAATAAGGATTAGAAGCTAAGAAAAGTTTTAAAAGGCCCCGTGGTAACAGCCTTGGAGAGACACGTGAGTGAGGATCTGGGGAGAAAACGAGAGAGAGAATAAAAGAAGAACCTGCACGATCTTTCCCCAAGTACAGAGCGCTTGGTAAGACTGAAGAAGCGAAGCTCTTTTTACAGAAGCTCTTGTGATATAAATGTCACATTAAAAATGCCAAGAGTTACAATATATTATTTATGGTTAAAGATGGAAAATTTACAAGCAAGTCTGTCAAAGTGATGCATAATGTTTATTTGTAACGCAGTGTCTGTATCACAAATCATTTGTATAGTTGATAATGAAAACACATTAGTGTTTACACCTCATTGAATGTGCTCAGAATGTCCTTGCATCTGATTACACTGCATCTTTTAATAAAAAAGTATTTTATCATGATCAAGTGCTGTCTGATTGTGATCTGATCATCAATATCCATAGTTAATGTGATCATTTTTTATGTTTTTATCTAGGCAAATAAATGATACATTTTAAAGGTGTCTTAAGTGTCCTTATATTTTTGAAGCCACTGTATTATAACATTCAGAATGAAACATAAAAACCTATGTAGAAAAAATAAATCTGGCTTGACTGATGCATTTGAAATGTTAATAATAGGTTATAAAGTATGATTTGATAATTGCCAGTACTATTTTGACATTTAAAAGATTGAACTTAAAAGAAGAGAGAAAAGAGACAAAAGGGAAATTATTCCACCACGCACACTTTATTCTTTGTGGTGCTTTTGCGTGAGAATAAAGGTAAATATAGATTTTTTTTGGCATGCCTGCACAGTACATCCCTGTCCTAGTCTAGTGTGTGACAGCATATGTTTGAACACCCGTAGTCAGATGGAAACAGACCTGTCAGCACGGCGGCATGATGGGACAGTGAGATAATCACACAGTGTCATTTTGGGGGGCAATTACCCAGCTTGGAGTGAAATGAGAAAACCAGTTTTTTTCCTGCTGTCCTAATGGAGGTTCCGGTCATTAGTTAAACGAGAGTCTCTCTCTGGCTGTAATCAAACGTGAAGCGTTCAGTTTAAGAGTCCATTATAAAACATCTGCTCCCCAGCAACGGCCTGCGGAGACTTACGTTTGCTCAGTCGTAAAAGTCGGTGAGCACCATGTCACTATTGCTACTCAATTTCAAGTCTTGTCAAGTTAAGTAAGTCAAGTAAGTTGTACAGTTACACAATGTTTCCATGTATCCTTGGCCATATCTGCTGTCTTTTGACTGTAGTCAAATACTACTACTACTGCTATTAATAATAATACTTTGTTAATAATACTGATATGTATATTATGTGTTTTACTTTTTTTTTACTCCAAAAACTTGGATGAAAATGATGCAGAGCTGTGATGTAGAGCATTCATCTTATATTTTATATAATTTATAATTTTAAATTATATATATAAAATTATAATAAATGTATTATATATAATTGTATATAATTTAAGATATTTTTTTATAAACTTCTGTTAAATACATAAAAGTTTATATAAATATATTTTTTAAAGAAATTATATCCCTCCCTAATTTTTTCTGTTATTTCTACATTACCTGCAATACTCAATAGTACTACATTTAGTACTATGCTAAATACTGATTTTTTTTTTAATTATTTTAATAATTAGTTATTTTAATTCACAAATGAAATCACATTGCAGTAAACCGTGTGATTCTCATAATGTAGCCTTTAGCGTCTCCTCTGTCTCTCTTAAATGAAGCTGGATGGAGCGAAGTGAAGGTTTGAAGGTGTTCATAGGACCAAATCATCCTGTAAAGAATCCCATTTAACCCAACCCAATCTGGAACAGGCACACAATCCGCCTGCGCTTTGTGTAAAGCAGAATTCTGTAACAAGCTCTACTAATACCTCTGCCTCTCCTCTTCCAATAGACCAGCTTCCCAGCCAAGCAGGACCGCCTCCTCTGCCACCTGCTCCACATCAACATAAGCAGCATCCGTCAGTCACCTCCCTCAACCAATCACTGGCCAATCAGCCGACAGAGCTTCAGAGCGCATCTGAATGTGTGCAGCTGCAAGAAAACTGGGTTCTGGGTGGCAACGTGGGCTTGGAGAACAGGTACATGATTTTTCTCACTCATTCACTTACTGTTTTCAGTGTTCTGTATGTAGTCAATGACAATATGGGGAAGGAGCGAAAGAAAATAAGCGAGTGAATTCTGATGCTGATTTAAGAACAAACAACATTATACTATATGAATTTTATCTATATTTTTATTATTTTCCTTATGGTTTTGACTTTTTGGTTTTACAGAGGAATTATTTAATATAAACATAAAAAACAATGTACACAATTGTATAAAAATCAAGCATTCTACATTAGTTCAGGCAGGCCTCGTAGTCAAGCTCTGCTATTAGCTGATTGGAGAAATTCAAACCTGGCCCCTATCAGCTGATCTGACTCATAAGCTCTCAATTGGCAAATCTCAAACAGGGTGCCTTACTTAAACACGGCTTCTGTCTCCTTGCTTTGCTGCTTCCTCTGTATGCTGCTTGCAACCCATCTCCTCCTTTAACTTGTGTTAACTTAATGTCATTCTGTTGTCATTGTTGCTTGCTCTGTTCGGGGGTTTTTGTGCTACACTCCTATTCTTACAATAGGAGGGTTGCTCCTGAAGCAGCTGCTGTTTCCCTGGATTGGCTTTCATGGAGCTCATGAAAAGGACAGGGAACTTGGAACAGAGCAAATGTAACAAATGTAACTAGTAAATATACCAATAAAAGTTGACTTAAAGGCTTGTCTAGGGTTTTCTTTTTTGACTTAAGAGATCCTGACTGAACTAGAAAATTTTGCACAGTGAAAAAAGTTTACAGTTTAAAATAATTTATTTTATTTTATTTTATATATATATGAATATGCTATTTAAATCATCACCAATTTTTCAGTGAATCTCTTCTGAGTTGAAGAAGTGTAGTAACATAAAATGTTTGTTTTCAAAGTTGTTGGTAAACTGAAATATTTGCTACCAATCTTTATAGTATTTTTTTAAATAAACAATTATGACTTATCAAAAAAATGAAAGAGATGTACCAAAGCAATATTATAGAAACACAATTAACTTCAGACAAGCGTGTGTGTGTGTGTGTGTGTGTGTGTGTGTGTGTGTGTGTGTGTGTGTGTGTGTGTGTGTGTGTGTGTGTGTGTGTGTGTGTGTGTGTGTGTGTCACATTTGGTGAGTGTACATCAGTTAAATCAGATTGCATTATGGGTGAAGGAGTGAACTATAAATTTAGACATGCTACAAAATGGCTGACACCTGATATAGTGCACTTATGTCACTTTTACAATTGTTTGAACATTATATATCATGAATCACTGTGTTGTGTATAAATATTAAAATTCCACTCAATCAGTTTGATTTGTCAAAAATCATACTCTATATAGTCATTCATTTCCCATAAAGTTTCCATCAGTTATTTATCACTACTCATATTTGAGCAAATATTGTGGTAAAACCTACCAAGACAAGCCTTTATATAATGCACCTTACTGTCACTACAGATTTCTTGAAGTGTACTACTCAAGCTGAGGGCTGCCTACCCAGCATCCACCTGACAGAATGAATTTATGTATGCATGACATGAGTGTCATATCAAGCATTAATAAATACACATCATGTTAGTCTCAACCTCTTCATATACGCATATCACTTGGATCTCAAAAGCACACATTGTATACACACATTTGTTCTTATTATGATAATGATATGACAACGAAACATGTTTTATTGTAATACTGCACACAATTTCTTAACCTGTTTATTGTTTAATTATAAGAGCATTTTTGAATTAAAGAATACAGGTGCAATGCAAGTTTTTATAAAAGGATATCTTCCTTTACTAAATTCAGCCTTTGTTCATAACCGACTCACAGAGTAAATAGTAATGTACTGCATCATATATTTTCCACACCCATATGCAGATTTCTAAACTCTACAATCAGCATTTTCACTTCAAAAGGCTGACGGGAAGGGTCCCGGTAGACTGGGTCCTGCAGAGGACTAATATATGAATGCAAAAGCATTGGAAATAGACTTCATTATCCAAAACAGAAGTCACCATGTGCAAGCAGACATTTCTATTATGTATATGTGCAATTTTATGCAAACAAATATAATTCAATTACCAAGTAATGGACATAGGATAATATTAGTAGTTGAATTGAAATCAATCAATTCATGCAATTAATTTGGCCTATATTTAGACTAAGTGGATGAAACATCAAAACGAATATGCTTATTTTTAGTTTAAAGGGATCATAACAAATCTTCCTTTATCTTTTGAAATAAAATACTTTTTGGATTGTAAAAACATTCTCTCAGTTTCTTTCTTCAGAACTTCTTTATCAGAAAAGAAAAATATCTTACTGAAACTAAGATGCAAAAATGGCTCATTTAAAAATAATTGGATTTTTGACATAGAAACCCAAAAAACATGAACACATGATTGACCACTTACATATCAGATGCCTGTTCAGTGTTACTCATATATAGTGTATATAATAGAGATAGAGAAGCTGGAAACTGGCAACTTTTTTTTTTACAGCATGAAGGAGTTAAATTATTCCTGGATGATACATTGTGCATAATGTCATAATGGCACAGTTTATATAACCCTGAATTGCTGCATGTACCCCGAGGAGCCTGAGCTACCACCCACTCAAAAGGTTAAACAAGATGAATAACAGATTTAAACTGTTCACAGTATCATTCCACAACAAAAAAATACATGTGTGCCATTAAATGCTCATCGCAAGATTGTGGCTAAATGTGATGAAAAATAGCTACTACATGGCTATCATTTTGTCCAAAAATACCATAAATGTCATTTTCAGTTTTCAGCCAAAAGAGAAAACAATTTGTTATTTTATCATTGACATGAACAAAAAGCCATATGCATTGTGAAATAATCCAGGTTCCATTGGCTCTCATTTAAAAGTAAATCATGATGGATGATATATTGAAACTTTTTTTGTTTTATTTATATAATATTTAAAAGTTGTTGAAGGCTAGATGTTATTCCACTTGAATGAAGGACAAGTCTAATACTAACAGCTACCTGTGCAGCTGAAATATTTCTAACATAAAGCAATTTCAAACACTATTTCAAATATCCATATGCACCATTGTATTTAAAGCAATGTATTCACTGTTGCTTTATGTCATAAAATGATTGCAATGTATGTAGGCAAAATTAATCCATTAAGTTATAACCTGTGAATAAAGTAGCCATATGTGTGTGTTTAGCATATATAGAGGAATGGGATGTCATTATAAAAAAATAAGTGTGGAGTGGATAATATTGAATGAATGAATCAAATTTAATTTCAGTCTATAATCAGCTTGGCCTGCAATTTAGTGTGGCTTTTCTTTCCCTGCTATTTCAACATAATGCCCTTTTTTCTCTAACACTTTTCATTAAAAAACACCTCTGGAAATCTCTACTAAACTAAACATGAAATAGCCTAATGTCTATTTTTCATCAGTACAGGAATATATGTACACAACAGGAAGGATTGTAGGTTTTAATATTTCGTAAATCATGACTTCAACCAAATTGAGCACTAAATTGTTCGTTTTTTCACGAAATGGCATTTAATGTAGAATCCACCCTGCAGTCGCACTCTACACATTCATTACCAACAGAAGTGTTGGCAATGCTGCGCGTCAGGTTTTTTATCTTTTGCGGGCCACAGCTCATGTGCTCCATTGTGGAGAGGTAAAAACAGCTACAAAAAGAAAGAAAACAAAGGACTCTAGTGAGAGCGTACTTCTTATGGATATGAGAAGGGAAGATGTTTTGTAATCACATCAAGTGAAGAATCTTTGTTGTGTGTCTAGATCTAGGCAGAGAACACAGGCTTCTCCTGTTATTAATGTTCCCAGTAGAATTCTACTACCTCTCTCTCTCTCTCTCTTCAGCTTCCTCTCTTTCCTCCTCGCAGCACGCCGATCCATCACCATCTCCTTTTCTCACTACTCTACCTTTCTCAGAGCGTTATCTTGAAAACTTTCCACTCCGCTGTCTGTCACAAAGACTCTGATCTTTACATGTCAACAGAAAGGGACTGTCCTAAAATGGCAGTGGCGCAGAAACCTCCAGGGAGCGTCTTAAAATACCGCCACTCTGCCGAGTGCTGGAGAGGCACCTGCTGCTCTGAGACCCCTACTGAGTTGGCAGATGCTTCCGCCTCAAAGAGGATGCTTGAATCCTAGTTGGAGTTGAGAGGATATGTGCAAGTCCTCCTTGTTTTTCACAGTCCCCCCCCCCTCTCATTTAACTTAAGTCTCACGTGCGCATTTGTCGGAAAGAGGTCTTGTCTTCGCATTAAACTCACATCACCGGTCGCATACTCTTTTTGCATATAGACTCAATCGTTTGAACTCTTTAAGTCAACAAGTAGTCCTTTGAAAAGCCCACTCTTTTCTTTAGCCTAGCTAATGCGGCAGTCATTATATATCAGATTATGCCAGGAAAGGACTTTTATTCTTTTGTTTGCAAGTTCTCTTTCAACCTCCAAATCCTCCTTTTTCCTTCTGTATGGCCTCTTCTTTCGCACCGCAGCATTCCAAGCGTCAAGCCGATGACAAGGAAAGGTGGGACACTGACAGAGAATCACATTGTACAAGAGCAAAAAAAAAACTCTTTGGGGTGAAGTTACTTCTTAGTCGTCCTAATGCTAACAACACTCTCACACCCTACAAAAAGGGGCGATGAGGATTAGCTTAGTCATTTCTCTGCCTGGTGTCACACTCCCGCTAATCAATTATGGATTGTTTGGCCTCAAAACGGCACACTGTCAGTGTATTTGTTAATCGTTTGGGAAGGCTTTTAAATGTGCCTCATTCAGTGCGCAGTGGCCCGGAACCTATCCGAGCCCTTGTGAAAAATATGTGTGTGTGCCTGTGTGTTTGGAGTCGTAGCAGCAGCTCATAACCGTGCAGATTATAAATTAGAAGTTTTATAATGGAGTCCTTCTGAATGAAAAGCAGGCATCTTAAACCAGGCCTGTATTGAAACTTGCACAAAAGAACAAGCGTCTTTTGAGTGCTGCTTGACCGTTGAAGTTTGAACTTTTAAAGAGTAATACTGTTAGTAGCTGGCGAGTTTTAAATGTTTCCTTATTTGAAATGTTATACAGTCAAGGATTGTTTGTGTAGAAGGTGGAATCAGGTACCTTTCTTCATCGTAAAAAAAATCACTTTAAAATAGAATGGCATGTTTGACAAAAATTATAAAATAATGTACAGATGAGATGAAGATTAGTCTAATAATAACTGTTTTGTTCTTGAAGGGCCACCACGAGACATCTGAAAATTGTTGTTTTGTATAATGCTTTTTCTAGTGTTACGTTCCAATTTTTTTTTTATAAAAGTGTATCTAAACAGTATGTATATATTCTGAACAATAAAAGCCATCATGACAGTATAGGTATAGCTTTTATTATACTTATATAATACTGTATATACTTTTGTACAACTGGAAAAAAAACAAGCAAGCAATTCGGTCAAAAGTATAAAGGTAGCACTCTAGTCCAGTGAAAAAGTAAAACTAAATAAATAAATTATGAAACTTAATTTGAACCCTCAGCCAAATTGATCTGCCAAGGAGCAAATAATTGATTGTAATTTGTGCGTTTTTATTAGCTCAAAACATTTTCTTGTCATTATTTTTTCATCATTACTTTTTTCTTTTCCTAATCACATTTAAATCAGACAGTAAACTTAAATGAAAAATAAATTGGCCAAATAAACAGGTCCTACATCCAGAGCCATGAGGAAGACCGACGGCACACCAACTGTAAAATGTCTCCAGGACACAAGACTGTGCGCAGCAGCCAGTGTGAGGCAGGCAGGGAGGGAGCTTGCAGCAGAACGGCAATGTAACAGCCAGCCAGAGTGAACAAGAACCACCAACAACACATGGAAATTAGCTGGAAATGAATCTGAGAATGTATGTTTTATTGATGTGTGTAGCATGAATGAATCAGATAAACAACGAAAGGGAACAAATCAAAATATCAGCAAACTGTCCTGTTTTGAAGCAGAAAATACGCTAAATTGAATTTTAAAATGTTGTTTTAGAAGTTCCTCATCTTCTTATACTGTATTCCAAGCCAACCATACTGTGCCTAATTTTATATAATGTGTTTTATATACATATATGCTCGTTTGTGGTGTGTTTGTTTATATTTCATTAATAGGCACACTATTAATAGGCACATTACTATGATTAAATTGTCCAGTTTAAAGAATTTGGCAACAAAATAAAGTGACATTTTATTTTTTATATACACATTACATTCAACATTTTGGGAGCAGTAAAATAATTTTGAAAGAAGGCTCCTCAAGGATGCGTTTAAATGATCAACAATGCACTGCAAGCACGTAAAAGTTTGCAACAGCTTTCTATCTTAATACATTTTAAATTGTAATATATTCCTGTTATGGCAAATCTAGAATTTTCAGCAGCCATTACTCCATTCTTCATTGTAACATGATTCTTTAAAAAACAAAATCTAATAATCATTTGCTCAAGAGACAGTTTGAATTATTATTAGTGTTAAAAACACTTGTTTTAAAAGTATTAAAAGAAAAAAAAAGTTCCTGACTCCAGAGTTTTGAACTTGCCATTTCACAAAATGTGACTATTGTAGGAAGGATGTCAGCCAAAGTCACTCAGTGTTCATTCAGTGAGGGATTCATCAAACTGTAAGGTTTGTAAGTTTTTATGAGCTCAACTTTTCTTGTTATTATTTTGTAGTTTGTGTTTTTCTCATCACATTTAAATCAGACGGCAAACTTAACATTAACAACACAGGTAAAAAATGATTTATTTTGCTGTGGCGTTGAAGATTCGGCAGCGGTGGAGCGCCACTGATGAAAAGCAGAACAGAAAACACTGCCATCAGATGCTGATGCATACACATCATTATGGGTTATGTTTGTCATCATAAAATCTAGAGTTCAGTTAACCGCAGTTCACTTTGACTTGACTTTGTGTGGTTCTTTCCATCATAGTCCATCGTTAGAGACATTCATTTCGTACAAGTACAGGCACTGATCCAATGACAGCCCTCTAAACCAATGAAGCTATTAGGATTTTAATGGCAGCTTATTAAATTACAGCTTTTGTTACATACAAAACCTTGTATCTACAACAAAGAAATAGCAAAGCTATAACTGCAGTTTCCATGGTGATTAGTGATACATCAATGAAAAAGAAAAGGTTTAACTTTAAATTTCTCAATAGGTCAGAAGTTGTAATAATTTTAACAAAGATTTTGCTACATTTCTTTTCGTTCTTTAAAAAAAATTACCTGAGGTTTTGTTCACAGCTTGCTCATAAAGTTTTCAGCAAGGTTATTGTTTCTATATTTCATCATCTCATATCTTATCTCCCTTTCCCTAGGCACTTCCTGCTTAAGACTGGAACAGGCACCACGTCTCTCTTCACAACTCCCAATCCCGGTTATACCATGGCGACCGGGGCTGTCTATTCTCCACCAGCACGTCCCTTAACCCGCAACGCGCTATCAAGAGGTGCATTCAAATTTCACAAGTCGCCTAAACGGTGTTCGTGGAAATGCACCGCTCTCAGTGCTGTAGTCGTGGCCACCCTGCTGTCAGTTCTGCTCTGCTACTGTATAGGTAACTCTTTGTGTGTGTGTGTGTGTGTGTGTGTGTGTGTGTGTGTGTGTGTGTGTGTGTGTGTGTGTGTGTGTGTGTGTGTGTGTGTGTGTGTGTGTGTGTGTGTGTGTGTGTGTGTGTGTGTGTGTGTGTGTGTGTTTGCGTGGCCTTAAGTGACCATGAGGTACTCAGGTGCGAGCTGTTTTATCCAGCCTGCCCCCATAAGAGATAGCGAAATAGCTCATCAGGTGGCGTTTTTCCTTCCTCTGCCTTCATCTCTGACCAAAACACCTGGTGCTCTGCTCTAAATAGTCGCCCTATCTCTAAGAAGTCACATACACACAGATATACTGGAAAAAAGACATCAGTTTAGTGATTAATATCTGGAGCGAAGCAAAAGCTGCATGATCTTATTGTCCACAGCAATCTCTACTCACTCTGTTAGCCAACAAAAACACCATAACCTCCATTTCTTTTATTCTCTCCAATTTTTTTTAACATTGTTTCCCCACTGTGAGTTATTTGCCGCAGTTGGAGACTCCTCCTCCCCGCTGAAGGCCTGTTAGAAACATTCATCCCTCCAAAGATCAAACCGAGAGGAAGAGAGGTGTGTGAAGCGCAGCCTCCTCAGCAAGCTCCCTCGCTGTGAACTTTGAAGGAGACTTTTCCCAAGCTGTTTTCACACAGATCGAACAGTTAAAAAAACAACAACTAGAAAGTGTTTGCCTAAGATTTAACGGCAGTGCATGAAGAAGAGAATGTTTTGAAGAGAGAATGGGAGAAAGAGGAGAGACAGCAAGGGACAGAGAGAATGGGAGAAACTCCTGTATTATATAACGCAGACATGTTTTAATCTTCAGGCTTTTGATTTTCGTATTTTCCCTGAATTTTTTTTTTTAATCACTGGAATCTAATTCCATTTTCTCTGCAATAAATGTTTTAGTGAGAAGATAAAGACTAATCTGTAGTATATTCAAAACAGTCTGTGTCAAGGCCCCATGCAGCGATAATTCAAAGAACATGTTTTCAAATAGTAAAAAAAGACATTGGTGTACTATTTAGAGAGTCTAATGAGGGGGAGGTTTTCTTTTTAAATGCACTGCGCTTGTGTCCAACACATGCATCAAGGAGACAGCAAATCACCTTCCAGAGTGGCTTTCAACAGCTTTTAAACTATCCTTTTGCCAATGAGAATGTCTCATGACATGATATGTGCTTGCTGTTCCGTTTCATGATCTTAATTGCCTTCTCTCGCAGCCATGCATGTACTTGGCCTGAACTGGAAACTGAACGATGTGGATAATCACGCCTTTGAGAATGGACGAGCCAAACCAGTGACGTTCCCGACCAACACTGTGACTGCAATTTCTGCAGATGGTAACATTTCAAGGCCAAAATCAATGACCTTTCAGTCACAGAGGACTGCATTTTCATATCTCTATGAGATATTTTAGATATGTTATTTTATATAGATTGCAGTTATTTCTTTCAAGCTGCATATTCATTTGTAGAGCAGTGTTTCCTTTTCAGTTTCTTTCTTGTTATTAGTGCAGTATAGTACCCAATTGCAAAAAGATTAACATAAGTCACAAGGAACAAAACAACAATGCTGCTATTGAGAGATAGAAAGTCGTATTGGGAGATATAAAGGACAGCTTACCACATTGGTCTATTCTGGTATGCAACAGTCGTTTTTCTCAATCCAGTCAATTCCCAATGGATAAAATAAGTGAAAAGGGTCCTGAATGTCGTTTATTGTTGACTTTAAAGACTGCTAAAGTACTACAGAGAAACAATAGTGATAGTATCTTTCACTACAGAGTGACAGTCTCCAATGAATAGCACCCACTGTGCTAGGTTTGTCCTAATTACCATGTTTAGAAAGCATCAGTTTGAAGCAAGTCAATAAAAGACGATTTCCTCACTCTGAGTGCGAACCTGCCATGCTATATTGGGTTCTTTTAATTGACTTACTGCCTCTTTCTGAAGTGCAATATAAAGATGTCTGCCTGTGTTGTATAAACTCTGTCAACTGTCATCTGAATGATAGCCTTTGGAGAGTATGAAAGAGCATGGCAAATGGCTACTGCAAGTTTTAGGGAAATGTTTGACAGAAGAGACCATTTATCTCTGAGCATACTGAAATATAAAACATTCAAATTTTAGACTTGAAATAAGACCAAACCCTTAGTTTTATCAAAAAATGAAGCTGTCTTGGCTGAATTGATAGGAACTAGTATTTGACTGGGTTTGCTATAGTGAATAAACTTTGGGCAAACATATAATAAAAAGAACATGAAGTAAGCATGAGTGCCCAACAATAAAGACCCTTATTTAATATCAAACTGTACATTTAAGGCATATGTGAATTGTGAGTAAACATTAAAATATTATAACAATACAACTGTGACAGTTTTCTGGGCTTATGGATTCAGTTATGGAATAATGTTATTTTAATATGTGTCTGCTCACAGGAAGGGTCGGAGTGATGCTGCAGTATAACTCCACGCTGGACACAGGGCAGGTGGAGTTGGGTCAGCAGGTAGCACATGCCGTTCCACCAGGAGTTTTCTGGAGGTCCAGACTTCTCACTGAACAGCCCCACTTTCTCAAGTTTAATATTTCCATTCAGAAAAACGCCCTGATTGGAGTTTATGGAAGGAGAGGACTTCCACCCTCACACACCCAGGTAATACAGTATCAAAGTCTTCTAGTTTAATTGTCTCAAATATGTCATAAGTGGCTAAATAGTTAATCATTAAGTTATTTGAAAAGGTCAACTGATTTTTTTAACTTTCCAAAATGATTGAATTTGCTTCATTATTTTGCATTCATTAAACCACAGATAAAACTGTTGTCTGTCAAGTATCCGATACTCCTGTTGACAGAAGCTATTCAATATAAAAAACAAGGAGTTGAAGGAATCAGATGTCCAAGGTTATTCGCCAGAAAGAACAAATCCTTCTTTAATCATAACAAAACAAAACAAACTACTCCAACAGAAAGACATCTTCTCTCTGTCTCAGTGATTGGCTGGGTGTTTAACACTCACAGCTGTCAATAAAAACAGCATCTTTCGTAAGTGCTGAGGAAAACTGTCCAACTTATTGTAGATGTTCAATCAATGTGTCCCCAAAGCCATCACGAATAAACTAAAGCAAGCTTATTGAATGCTGCTTCCAATTTGCCATGTGTCTTCGTATTGCTTTTTGTAGCTGACCAGTAGGAAATCGATTGGAGAAACTTTAATTTAGAGTCTTCAGTTAGTGGGTCTATCTATTTATTTTAATGTTCTGCTAGAAGTAGAGGAAGTTCTAGTGAATAACACTCTGCGATGCCAAATGAATGAAAAATAGACATCTGTTTTCCTTTGTGTTGTAAAAGATTTCTTGAGATGATATTTTGGGACCAGACAGGGTAATGGCAGCCTAAATGTCATGGTGTCTGGATATTAAATCTGCCTTTTATTTTGTTGTAACTAGGGGTGTGACGAGACACTTATCCCACGAGACGAGATGAGACACGAGACTGGGTTCACGAGAACGAGACGAGAAAATATTTTTTTACTTAAAAAAAATCCTCAATGATGAAATATATAGGGAATAACTGTTTTTATTCAACTGAAAAACACAAAATGCAAAAAATGTAGGTACATTTTGAAATCAACTTGTACTTTATGAAATTAAACTTCTATTTTAATTAATTATATGCAGTACTAAGCAACATGTAAACTAGAGCTGCACTATTCGGAATAATTAAGAATCATAATTTTTTTTTATAAATTGCAAATAATTGAAAAAAAATATTAGAAAACTAAACAAAATAATGTAATTTACTAGTGGTTCTGACAAAATGTTCATTGTTTAAGTCTTTTAAAAATATACATTAATTTGAACAAAAAATAAATCAATGAAGGAGTCATTCTCTCAGTTTATAAAGACTTGTTTCACTATTGGAATCTCCCGAATGAATGATTCAATGTCAAATACATTTTTAAACGGGTTGTCGCCACCTTCTGGCGGACGATAAGTGTTACAATACAAGTGTTAAGATACTTTAGTTTTAATCGCTACTGTAGATAATAAGTGTTTATGCCCAAACTATAAACTTTTATCCCAGTAGGCCTACTTCTGTTATTTAAATGTCTGTAACACAGAAATAATGATGTGTGGTTGAAAAGACCGTTTGTGTTGCTCTTTCTGGGTCAGCAGCATGAATGAAGATTTGAATGTCTTTAAGATGTGAAACAGGTGTTAGTGCAGTTGTTAGTGTGTTTTGTCGATGCCCATATCAGTGAATGACAGCATTCACATCGGATGCGTGGTGATGGCCGACCCTCTGATTCATTTACATGGGCAGCGACAAAACGTGCTTCTCACGCTCCACTGACTCTCGTGATGTGAAACAGTCATAATATACATAGCTGAATCGTTGTCATTCAGGAATAAGATCGCGTGGGTGTTTGAATCAAGATTGCAATTTTTTAACGATTAATGGTGCAGCTCTAATGTACACACTAAAAAATGTTTTGCGAGGATATTGTCACATTCTCGCGAGACCAGTCGGATCTCGCGAGACATCTGATCTCGTCACATCCCTAGCTGTAACACATTTGACAAAATCTGAGTAATAGCGGTCAATGTAATTGTGTGTGTTTCAGTATGACTTTGTGGAGCTTCTAGATGGCAGTAGGCTCATCTCACGAGAGCGTGTTCAGTTGGATCCGGAGCTCAGGGACCGACTGGAGAATCCGGTCAGCGTTCAGCAGGCAGGCTTCATCCAGTACCTGCAGACCGGTGTGTGGCACCTGGCCTTTTACAATGATGGCCACACCGTAGAACCTGTCTCATACAGCACCATAGTACTAGGTGAGCTAGCACATGTAATACAACCATATAGCTTCATGTGATTGAGTTCATATGCGTTTGTCTTTGTTATGCACCACAGAGAGTGGCTGGTTATTTTGTGTTTCCTGCTTATTTATGCATCAAAGCTGAAAATGTAATTTCATACCCAACATTATGTAATGTGATGCTTGACAGAGCAACTGGGCTGTTGTAAGAAGCTTTTATAGGTACCTTCAGATGGCCTTTTTATATTTCTGTCTTGCACCCAAGTGCCTGAGATAGTGCAGCAGTGATAATGAGGCGTGCAGAAGCATGCCCTGAGTTGTTGGCTAATCAATAAGTTTGATTCTGCCGCTATCGCCTTCTGTCAGGCCAGGGAATATGGAGGCCAAAAGACTAAATCTCTAAGCCTTGAGCTGCTGAGCTGTTTGTTTTTATCTTCAAATATGATTTTTATGTGGCCATGAGGAGGATCTGCTTTTATTTACAGCAAAAAAGGAAAAGAAACTACTTGCTTTTTCAATTATTTATGCATTTATTTATTGAGTAGGAATTCGGTATTTGGCATAGTTTTCATAGAGACTCCTTGTAATTTTTAATGTAAACACACTCGATTAGTGTTTTTAATCCTCTTACTTTGTACTATGCCTTGTTAGACCACAAATATGTAGCAGTGTAAAAATGCAGTTAATATGCCACAAAAAATATATATTTTATTATCTGACCCTCTTTGTGCAGAGTCGGTGATGGAATGCCCACACAATTGCTACGGCAATGGAGAATGTGTCTCAGGCACATGTAATTGCTTCCCAGGATTCCTTGGGCCATATTGCTCGAGAGGTGTGTGTGGTGTTCTAATGATACAGTTTTCACTGTCAGGATGAATCTCACAGAAAACCTATGAAGAACCTGTCCACACTATATACAGTATATATATATATATATATATATATATATATAGACCATGTATTTAATTTGTGGCCCTGTGTTTGGAAAACTAGAAATAACTGTTTGAAAAGGATGAATTTTAGTACTGTATTGCAGTCACGACAATCTAATGATAACATCCTGAACATGTTTTGTGAGATTCTCCCATCTGTGGTCCACCTTTATCCTCCTCGCTTTCATTTATTTCCTTCTTTTAGCGGCATGTCCTGTGCTATGCAGCGGCAATGGCCAGTACAACGGCGGGCGCTGTCAGTGCTACAGCGGATGGAAAGGGATTGAATGCGACGTGCCCAGTGGTCAGTGTGTGGACGCCCAGTGTGGGGGTCGTGGCATGTGTGTTACAGGCTCCTGCATATGTAACCCTGGCTTCAAAGGTGACAACTGTGACCAAGGTAACTGGACAGATTTCAGCAGCTATGCTAAGAAAACACAACACATGTAGCTCATTGTAGTGGAGGAGAGCACTTTTTCAACACCACCGAGCAGCTAATTACATGGATGAGTGTACTACTGACTTAAAGACTGTTTTTTGTTGTGATAAATTAGCCACACCATTTAGCAGCATCCACTGACTGAAATGGATTCCACATATGGGATTGAGATAAGGCAGACAGCCAAGAAAATAGCCCTTACATGCACACACAATATTTCCTGTCTTTTGATTTTTTCCTCCTGTTCTCTCTGGGTAAAACCAATTGAGTCAATTGATCCAGATTCAATGGGCTTGTGAATGAACTCTTTAGATGTCTATGTTCGGGTCACTTGAACAATGTTATAATTGTCATTGAATTGAATGAGTAACTCACCTTGAGGTCGAGAAGAGAGGGAAAGGTCTAGTGAGATGCCCGAAAAGAGAGACTTGCCAGCAATAGATTGTTTAAAAAGCAAATGCAAATCCACTTGTTTTATGCTACAGTTTTTTATTAAGTTACATAAAACAATAAACACCTTTTGATAAAAATGCTTGACTTTAGAATTAACCAAATTACAATTAATAATGTAGCAGCAGTGGTCACATAAAGTTGATTGCCAATTAAAACCTACAAGGAGATCTGAGAGTTGCCCTTTGTTAGCCTCTTGATATGTTTTTCAGAACAGCTTTAAACTTTTATATGAACTGTTGACTTTTGTAAGAAATTAAAGATAAAAAATATTTGAAATATTTGTGCTTTCAGAAATATTTGAAATGACATTGAATAAATGATGACCAAATGTTCAGACTTTAGCAACAGCATTTCCAATTTGACACTTTCAGTGACACACAGACTAGATAGCTGTCAAATTCCCCAAAACTGCAACCTCAAGAAGCAGCGCAGAATTAAATTAGTACCTCTGTCACAGTCTCAACAAGAAGTGTACATCATGTTTTCTTCTACAGTAATTTATGGCCAGTTCACAGAGCATTGAGAAAAAGAAGAAAAAAAGCACTCACGGGATCAGAGAAGTCATCTATAAACTTGTTTCTGGTATCTGCATTGGTTTACGTTTTGGGAAAGCCACATTATACCTTACACCCATATTGTCTGTTACTGTGAAACATGATGATGGATTTGTCTTGGTATGTGCTTCCTTCCCATGTTCATCATTTGGTCCAGAGATTGCGCTGCATGATCCTAGAACTGCATAGCATGCATATTAAAGCCATTTTACTAGATCAGACATATCCCATGGTGCAGACATTGTTCCCTCGTGATGTTTCTATATTCCATGATGGTAATACCTCAAATTCAAGAGTGATTTTCTGAATAGCCACAGGAAGCTGAAATAGCATATCTAAGCATCATTGAATCTTTATACAGTAGGATGTTATACAAGAGTGCAGTCTTGTAATTGTCAAAAAAATATACCTTTCTTTTAAAAAAAATGTTAAGGTGTGATATCATTATCAGAAGGATTGTTTGAGAAAAAAAAAACTGTAAAGGCATATGAATTGATGACACAGCGGCCTAAAACGTGTTCGAACACCAAAGCCAAATCCAATTTACAACTGTATTATTTTATTCAGCAAGGATACATTAAAGTGCCCCTATTATGAGCAATGAAAGGTTCATATTTTGGTTTTGGGAGTCCCCAACAACAGGTTGACTTGCATGCAAGGTCAAAAAACACTTTAATTTGTCTTATAATATGCATTTATTTTTACCTTACTTGCTCAACGACGCCCAAACGATTCGCTCAACGATTCATTTTTCCAAACCCCTCCTTCACGTGACGCTAATCTGCGGTGATTGGTCCGACTGGTCAATTTCATTTCCATATCATAACAAAAGCTGCGTTTGTGAGCACAGTGCTGCTTTGTGTACAGCATTACCTGGGAAACAGCTATTTTACTGCTCCAAAAGCAGCACGTAATTCCATTTTCATTCAGACCAACGCGAAAAGACCAACAAGTGAGCGGGCAATATGCTAATATTTCATGTTGACGTCAACATGAAACGGCTTGGGATTCGTTTTAAACATGACTCATTTCAATGATTCTGAGTGGGCTCTTTTATTTGAGAGACAATAACTTTTATACACTTTCAGATTTAAAACTTTGCAGGATGTTTTCTTTCACTTAGAGCTATGTTTCACACTGCATGAATGATACTTTTCAAAATCCATAATAGGGGCACTTTAAAGTAATCAAATTCTGAAAGAGTGTATCACAGTTCCCACAAAAATACTAAGCAGCACAACTGCTTTCAACATTGATAAAAAAAAATTATTGAACAACAAATCACCATATTAGAATGATTTCTTAAGGATCACGTGACATTGAAGCCTGGCTGATGAAAATTCAGCCATCACAGGAATAAATTACATTTTAAAATATATTCAAATTCAAAACAGTTATTTTAGATTGTAGTACAATTTCACAATATTACTGTTTTGAATGCATTTCTGATCAAATAAATGAAGAATTGGTGAACTAATTTTTATTTGTTTAATCTTACCAGCCTTTGAGGGGAACTGGGTAACTGAATTTATACAGCCACAAAACATTACTGTTCGACCTGTTGGTTAAAGTCATTTAAAAATGTGAAGGTAATTCTAAGAAAATGGTCTGAAAACACTGTTGTTTTCCACAGTGGACTGTGTGGACCCATCCTGTTCAAGCCATGGCTCCTGTCTCCATGGTCAGTGCCACTGTACCTCAGGCTGGACCGGATCGAACTGTGAGACGCAGGTCTCTATGTGTCCAGAACACTGCTCTGGCCACGGTACATTCCAGAGTGAGACCAGCTCCTGCATCTGTGACTTCAACTGGACCAGTCCTGACTGCTCTACAGGTACTACTGATTCCCTGATTATGTGATGCACTATATGGCTTGATTTGGCATTGGGAGGCTTATTTGAAAACGTATTTGAATTTAAAGGTATAAATTCGATTTTGAAATGTTAAGTGTGGTCTCTGATTTTTGCACCCCACTGTAGGTAATTGAATCATTACTATAGGAAAGGTTTATGCTCTGACATGCTGCCCACACTGGGTGCTGTTAGGTAGTCTAATGTTTATGTTTCTAGTTTGATTAGCCGTTGTGAGTAACCTTTCGATCACGTCAGCATTTCCTGTGGCCATGATGCACACACTGCACGCTAATCTTACAGAAGTAGCTATAACTTACTTTCCCCTTGTGATGCCTGTAAGTAATTGGTGAAAAGAAACAGAAATGTAGCTGTTAGGCTGTTTCTTCAGAGAATGTTGAGGGAATTATGCCATCATAAGTGCCTGTGGTTTTGTAGTAAGGGAATTTTTTAATGTAAATGTGATAAAAAACAATAAATGTGCTGCTGCAGTTATCAAAAAGTGTTATAGTAAAACAGAGATCACCCCAGATTCAATTTAATGTACTCTGTTACAGTATGAAAGAAAAAAATAATCTGTTCACATGTGAACTAAAGTTAGATTAACACATAGACTACTGTTCAAATGTTTGGTGATTTTTTATGTTTTATGCTTACCAAGAGTGCATTGTTTGATCAAATCAGTAATGATGAGACATATTGTTACTGTTTTAAATAGCTGTTTTATTTGATTATATTTTAAAATGTAATTTATTCCTGTGACGTCAAAGCTGAATTTTCAAATTATTCTAATATATTGATTTGGTGCTTAAAAAACATTCTGCATTATTCTTAATGTTGAAAATAGTTATAATTTTTTAATAGTTGCTTAATTTTTTTCATGATTTTTTGATTACTAGAAAGTTCAAACTAACAGTACTTATTTGAAGTAGAATTATTTTGTGACATTATCAATGTCTTTACTGTCAGTTTTGACCAATATACAGTAATATGTTGTCGCTGAATAAAAATATAAATTTTTCTAAATAAATAAACATTTAAAAAAACTGACCCAAACTTTTGAATGGTAGTGTATATTTGTTTACTTATATTCTATACTATAGAATAAATATTCCTGTACAAATTGTAGGAATTTTGTAAGGATTCTATTTAATATCTTTTAGCAATTTAATATATTAGCAATGAAATATAACAATAATGCTACAGAAATGTTCTATTTAAACTTTTAGCTTTTACTGAATATAAAATAGTAAAGCCACTGAGCCATTACTTTCGTGAGCTTAACGTCAGTCCACTTCTAGCTAGCTCTGGCCATGGGAGCAATTGGAGTCCACTTGCTTGCACAGTTGGGGTTTTGTCTCTTCATTACCTCCACTGTTCCACCTCAATTAAATAAACTTTAATTAACGGGTTTGTGGCGTGGATCGACCCGCCTCCCGCTGGAACCTGGAAGTGCTAAAAACAGATAAACACCTTGCCGCTAATGAAAAATTGATTACATCGACTGGTGTGGAAAAAGAAGGCTGTTAAAAAAAAAGATTGGTGAATCAACCAACCCTTCACCTTTTTAGAGCAATTTAATATTCCAGAGAGCCAGCACGACTTAATCAGATCCTCCAAGGTCTTTGGATTGAAGAAAAAACTCTTGAGAGGGACAGCAAAAGGGCCCCCCTGTACAAACATCAGAGAGGCTTTACTTACGTTTCTCTCAGTTTTAGGTTTTATGTGTTATTTATTTGTCAGGTGGAAATTCTTCCCACTCTAAAATTGCTTGACAAAGAAATGGCTTAATGGAAGACCAATTCCGCACTTGCCTGAGAGGTTACTTTGGGCAGCAGTGGAGAACTTTGAAAAAGTCACCGGTGTAATTTCTCTGTGATGATAAATTGGCTCCAGCTTGGCCTTATAAAATCAAAATTGCCATGGTGGTGTTATTCGCTGGGTTTTTAGGAGTCGTTGAGGTGATAGTTCTAAGGACATAATGATTAGTTGAAATGAAGGTTGATGGGGCCAAGCCAGGTCTAAGTTGACCTCGTTATCTAGCATCAGGCATGTTTAGATGCACAGTGCTGCCTGCTTTCAGCCTTGAATTATCTTTAAATAGCTGGATCTCTAACTCAAGTCAGACAATATCTGAATTGCGTTAACATTCATATTAAAAACTGTTAACGCATTTGCACTGGATGTAAAGGAAAACTTGAGATTTCAAGCTATTGCCCGTATTTTACTTCACTTTACTGTATCGCCATTAGAACATAATGATTAGTTGAAATGAAGGTGGATGGGGGCAATCCAAGTCTAAGCTTCTCTCGTTATCTGTCATCAGACACATTTAGATGGTCCTACACATTGCTGTCTGGTTGCAGCATGTCTGCAAACCGAATCTCTAGCCTGAATACTTTTATATCTGAATCTCTAGCTCAATGCAGACAATGCCTGATTTATATGAATGTATGCAGAAAATACATACTGAAAATTGAAATGCGTTGTGCTGTCTGACGCATACAGATGTAATCGTACGATCTTGTCTTGACCTGTAGGTTGTTTTAATACATGAAGATCGGTGCTGGACTGGAAACAGACATGCAGATATAATACTACAGTGTGCATGTTAATTCATTTAGATTAATAGTTTACAGTCCACTGGGAAATTTTAAGGTGATGGTAAATTGAATGTATAATATAAACTGAGTAATGAAGTTGCTATAGCATCATCTATGGACCCAAGTCTTCCTAATTTGAGATGTCTCCCTAGAATAACAGAGTGCACAATGTTTGCTGACACTTGCAGAATATGCTTATGCCTTATGGAAGTAATTATCTATTAAATATACCCTCCAAGAACTGGCTTTGGCATTTAGCCATATTTTTAATTAAATAATCTTTTTAAAAACCTCCCATGTTTCCGTAAACGTTAACCATCAAATCACTTTTCTTAGTCTTTTTTGGCTACATTTTCTCCTAGATGAAATAGAGAGAGTTCTATTATATACAATGATTATATGATTATAATGATTATTATTATATGATTATAATGATTATATACAAAAATTATTTTAGAGGCGCAAAATGTTACAATAAACACAGAAACACAACACAGTGATGTTCTGTAAAAGAGACGTTTGTCCTTGAAAATGTGCACAAGACAATCTTAGTGTGTGTGTGTGTGTGTGTGTGTGTGTGTGTGTGTGTGTGTGTGTGTGTGTGTGTGTGTGTGTGTGTGTGTGTGTGTGTGTGTGTGTGTGTGTGTGTGTGTGTGTGTGTGTGTGTGTGTGTGTGTGTGTGTGTGTGTGTGTGTGTGTGTGTGTGTGTGTGTGTGTGTGTGTGTGTGTGTGTTTGAATGTATTTGTTGATGGATGCTCTGGAGAGCTCCAGAAATGTTAGCAGTCACAGCTTGCAGGATGACAAGTTCAGAGCCATTGTGCATTGGCTTTAGCACAAAACTATCAAAGGATTACTGCCAATTTTGTTCCCCAACATTCAAATACAATCCAGCAGTGAGAATTAGAGTGCCAAAGATGCATTCAGTCATAGCAGTTATAATTCAGCATGGTGCTGTTGTAAAGGAGATGAAATTTCTTATTTGTTTTGCTAAAGCAGATGAAACAACATGTAGATCAGGGGTCTTCAACAGGGGATCCGCAAAAGTACTGCATGGGTCCACAAATTGTTGATCTCAAATTAATTTGTGTGGAAAATAAATAAATATGTGTTAAACAAAAATAAAAGTTAAGTTAAATTCAACTAAAGCTCAAGTTTATAGGGATAGTTAACCCAGAATAGTCTGTCATTACTTATTCACCCTCAAGCTGTTCCAAACCTGTATTCAATTTATTTCTTCTGTTGAACATAAAATAATATATTTAGCAGATTTTTGGGAAACAAAGAGTTGCCAGTGACCATTGACTTATAGTTATAGTATATAGAAAAATACTATGTAAGTCAATGGCTACCAGCAATTGCTGGGTTACCAAAGTTCTTCAAAATATATTCTTAGCTGTTCAACAGAAGAAAGAAACTTTTAACATAATTTTTATTTTTGGGTGAACCATCCTTTTAAGAGGCTAAAATCCAAATAAATGATTTATTGTCTGTCCCGCAATAAAAAGTAAAATTCAAATATAATGTAAAGTATATGACTCTGCAAATCCATAAGGGCTATTTTAATGGCATAAATTATTACATTAATGCAAGCTATGTGACCTTATACAGAAACAAATCATAATTTGTATAGTTGTTTTATAAACTGCATTTGTATGACTTGTACTCCCGCATGCTTGTATTTCATGAGTCAAACACAATGCTGTTTGTTTCAGAAATGTGTGCAACGGATTGCAGTCCTCACGGAGTGTGTGCGGGAGGTGTGTGTCGGTGTGCGGACGGCTGGTCGGGGGCAGGGTGTGAACAGGAGGAGTGTCAGGCACACTGTGGGGAGCACGGCGTGTGTCGAAAGGGGAAGTGTGAGTGTCACCAAGGTTGGACGGGAGAAAACTGCAATATCGGTGAGTTCACCCTGTTGTGAACCTTGTATTTTGTTATATTAGCTTGAAAACGTATCCAATTCAGTGTTCCCAAAGTAAAAACTTAGAAATATCACAAAATAAAGTTGTGTTTTACAGGTCAGTAAAAAATAATGGAAAGGAATAAAATGGAAAAGTTCAGGCTAGAATTAGGGGCCAGAAAGATTTTTTTTTTTTTTTAAATGCAATTATTTTTATTCAGCAAGGATGTATTAAACCTTTTCATTCATCAAAGCATCTATATAAATAGGCTACATATTACGGTTTCCACAAAAATATTAAGCAGCAATGTTAATGAAAATGCAAAATGTTTCTTGATCAGCAAATCAACATTAGAATGATTTCTGAAGGATCATGAAACACTGAAGACTAAAAATACAGCTTTGCAATCCCATGAATAAATTACATTTTAAAATAACAACTGTTTTAAATTCTATTAACATTCACAAGTACTCAGTATTTTTGATCCAATAAATGCAGTCTTGGTGAGCATAAGATACTTTTTTTTTAAAAGCATTAGGAAATCTTACCCATCTCAAACGTTTGAATGGTAGTATGATTTTTTTGCACAAAAATATTTCAGAAGTTATATGTTGCTCTTGGTTACAAATTGTGTAGAGAAAAAGCTCACAAGCCCATTTTGTGAACAAAAAATTGTTTTTTTAGTCAGATCATTTTTAAAAACTGGTTCAAAAATCTGAAAAATTCATAAGATTTTTAAAGCGTCCTTATCCAGTAATAATAACAAATGACTGATAAGGTTATGGAAATGTATTGTTTGGAGTGCAGGAGCCTTGCGTACTGAAAATGTAAATTAGTCATGCAGTTCTTGAGAGTAATTTTAAAATCAAACACATTGTCAGCACATCAGTGTACTGTAGCATGTTCAAATTCTACTTATGAGAACTTACAGGTTGCCAGTTGGCTGAATAGGTACAGTTATAGCATAGTTTACATTGCACAAAAATGTATATTTTGCATCTGAATAACTTCTTTCTTTCTTCCCTTTCATTCATTTTATCACTCCAGCTCACTTTTTGGACAGCAAAATAAAAGGTACAGTGCTTTCTTTCATCAACCATGTTCTGCTTTCTGTGATGTCCGGAATAAAACAAAATATATATATTTTTTTTAATTATTGTTTTCTTAAATTCCTCCTTAATCATATTTTCAATGAATGCAAATGTTCATGAAATCAAAAAGCAGATTCACAGATGAAGACCTTGCTTCGTAAAAAAAAGAAAGAAAAGAAAGGTGAAAAAAGCAAATTTCAAAAGCATTCGAGCCTTCCTCTAATCGAGTTCTTCAACAGTACAATGCAAATATCATGAAATGTCATATTTACTGAAGAGAGGGTAAGCCGCAGCATATTAGGTGTGTGAATCCTACGGGGGCTGCCTGTAGAAATGACACTAAATCACTGCATACCGCAGTATAACACCCCATGTTTAATTCTTTTCCCTGAATGTCTCTTCATGATAGCAGACTGGATAGGATATAGAGGTAAAGGTCATGCTGCCCTGAAGAGAGCATGTGGCTCTGACCCCTCTGTCTCTCAAGCATGACTTTCATTATGTCTATGTACCGTGTATTAATGTGTCCCCACATGTGTTCGGTTTCAGGTTTCCTGTTTTATATAGTGTAACTGTAGGCATACAAAGACACACACAAAATCATCAGTCAGTCCATGCACATATACACAATCGCATTACCCAAATCTCCATTGTTGTACATCTCACTGTCTCTTTATGTAATATTTAGCAGCTGCTAAGCTCCTTAATTTAGCATTTCCTCTGTAATTTCCTTTGACTTCACACTTTTCTGTGACAAAGGATATGATGGAGCACTTCAGTATACTGTGTGATAAACTCTCTCTGCACTTGTGCTGTTCAGCTCAGCATGCTGTTAATTCACATGGACACTGCTAGATGTGTAATTTGATAGCATTCGTTCTTTTAACTTTATAAGCTGCACGGATTTCTCATAAATATTTTATTTTATGTATTTTTTTCCTTCTTTTTTTGGAAATCATTTTGCCTAGCTGGTATGTAGCTAAATGTATTAATCTATTCTCCTAGAAATGGAGAACAGAACATAATATTTTCAGTTTTCTGCAATACTAAAGCAGCACATATTTTGTCCAGCTGTTTCATGTGAAATTACAGCTGTCCCCGAGTCCTGTCCGATGTCTTTAAAATGTCAAGTTTCAAACGTTTGACTGACTAAAACACATTCACCGTGTTTTCCCCTGTATGTTTATGCAGTTCTTTATAGTGAGTTCTTCCCCCCTTTGACACATCGTAGGCTGCTGATTGGTCGGTATGTATAACTGATGAATTTGTCCCGGTAGATAGCTGTCCAGGGCTGTGTAACAACAACGGCAGGTGCATTCTGGACCAGAACGGATGGCACTGTCTCTGCCAGTCAGGATGGAGAGGGGTGGGGTGCGATGTCGCCATGGAAACACTTTGCTCTGACGGCAAGGACAACGAGGGAGGTGAGAAAATGACAAGAAGTTGGGGGATAAACAATTAGTGCTCCCACTTCTGTACTAAAACTGCACACATACCTTTAAAAGCACTGAATATGTAGTCTAAAGTCCTTTGCTGTTATTTTAGATGGTTTGGTGGACTGTATGGACCCAGACTGTTGCATTCACAGCACCTGTCAGGGTCAGACGTATTGCCGCGGGGCTCCAGATCCCAGCACAATGCAACACCTCAGCTCACTTTCTCCAGACGCTCAGGGCTTCTATCAGCGCGTCAGCTTTCTGGTAGCTCCAGGGGGCACACATACCCTACCAGGGGAAAACACATTCAACAGCAGGTTAGGAGATCTTGAACTGCTGAAGAACCGTCAACTAGGTTTGGATTTAGTAAGAGTATTGGGACCTAACCTACAGTGAACTAAAATATGTTGCTTGAAGGGATATTTCACCACAAAAGAAAATCTCTTTTTTTTTTATCTTGGACTCCAATGTTGTTGGACCCCATTGACTTTTTATTGTAGGAAAAACCATGTATCTTCAAAATATCTACTTTTGTATTTCTAAAGAGGTTTGAGTAAATGATCTCAGAATTGCCATTTGTGAGTGGACTATCCCTTTAACACTTACAATCTAGCTTAGAAAGCTGTATTTGTATCACTTTTTTAATAATGTTAAAACATTTTATGATGTCATAAAATAGCTAGTTTCGCTGCTTTAGGAAATTAACGCTATTTCAAAATGATTTCAACCTTCAAAATTGTTTAATATGTATATAATTCTAAGCTTCTCACTGAGACACATGGCTTATTATCCCGATAATGCCTCTATTTCATGTTTTATTTATCAGTGGCATAACATATTAAAATGTATATGCATAGAAAGTCCTTCTGGCTATGCAAGTAATTGTGATGCCGTTTGATGTGTTGCACAAAATTTCCCACAATCTTGAAGTGTTTGTAACGTTTTGCGGTCGTAGATCTAACAGCATGGGAAAATAGAGCAAGCCACACTCATACAGAATAAACAATAGGGTTTTCCTTTTTGATAGGAATTCAGAACTTCAGCTTCCCTTTTTGAAGCCTCCATGTTGTCCTATCTAATTTCTGCTGCTTTCATATTGCAGATAGAAAAGCTATCCACCGTTGGTATGATTTGTACCATACGCTAACGTACCATGTACTTTAGGAAATGATTACTTTTTTCAGTGAAAGAATTGAGCGCCTCACCTTTGCACCTCTCCAATTTGAAATCTTGAGCGAATATGTTCTTTGCCTTTTGGTGTTTTTTGACAAAGTTAACAAGATGAACATTGCTGCTTGTGTTCACTGCCTTAGAATAAGAGCAGTCAAGAAAAACTTGTTAGAATCTCTTGATATTTGGCTGATGAAGCTTTTGATTATGTCTTGATGAGGAAACTTCTCATCCCGCCCATCTGCCCTAAGGTTTCTTTTGTTCGCACAGTGAGAAATTATCACACAATTAGTGTAAAGATGCGAGATTGCGAGTCAGCCACTAAATGGTGCTTGGTAAAATAATGTGTGCTGTAATTACAGTCTGTGAAGATTATCAAAACAGAACGGCAGAGGAAGGTCAGGTGCAATGGAATGAGACATTTTATACTAGATATAGACATTGTATATACTGTATAAAATAAAATTTAATGCTGCTTATTGTTTTTTTTTATTATTTTTTAACAGCCTGCTGACCTTGAATTTCAACGCTGTGAACAGCTGGTTAATCTGCCTTTGTTTTCACTCAGAGCCATATTCACGTGTTTTTGAACATGTGTTTATTTAATAGCCTGGTGTCCGTTGTGAGAGGACAGGTGGTGACCAGTGACGGCACTCCACTGATTGGGGTGAATGTGTCCCTTCTGCATTACCCCCAGCAGGGCTATACCATCACCAGACAGGACGGCATGTACGTACAAATATGTTTTACTCAGACACAGACAAGCACATTCATAAACACATACTTATGCTAATACCTATCCTTAAGATAGTCGGTGAAAAACCATTTTGCATAGTTTTATGCAAATTCATATTTATATCTTCCCACACAAGTGAAGTCAAATCAACACAAACAGGCACGTTCTCAACCCTATGTCAGCGATACTGTCATTCAAAGGCAACACATTACAATTTGACCCATAAATGTCCTTTAATGACCCAAAAAGTTCAATTTACAGATCACATTTCCATATATTGTCTTTTTTATAACACACAAATCTCCATAAATTATACTTACTTAATTAGACAAATTACTCAAATTATAATATTTACAATACATATATATATATATATATATATATATATATATATGTACGCAAAACAGTTGCTTGGTTTTGAGTCTGATATATAATGATTTACATTAATCAGGTGTTAGTTTATTAACTATTCTGACCAATTAAATGAAGTCAGTGAAAGACGTAAGACTGATTTAAACCCATAAAGCAGTTCAAAAATCTGATCTCCACATACATGCAGTAAAAAGGTGAAAATGTTCACTTTCGAGCCCCATTTTAACTGTAGTTATACAAGATTAAAGCAGTCTGCAGAGTTTAACTTTCAGTTCTGAGCTGATTCTGGGGCTATCTGACCTTCTTGTACCTTTATAATAATCCCTTTAGTCATTATCCATCATTATAAAGAATCACTCAGAACAGCAGTTAATGTGAGTCGTCTCAAGGGTCACATGCGTGGGAGTTTGCATGTGTATGTGGCGACCATATGCCTTTAACTGGGGCATGACTGTAATGCATTAAAAACTTTATTTTCTCTTCAATGGAGTTTGATGAAAGAAAAAAATACACAAGGGATGGATCTTCATCTCTAAAGAAGGAAGGCTGATGTTGGGGATTATCCGATATATCCAGGTCCCTCCTAAAAACCTGCACACAGGGGAACGGGCTTCAGATAATCATGCTTGTTCAGTGCCGGTGTCTGCTCTTGGTTAGCAAGTGTGTCCAAGGGGAAACAGAGGCAAAGAAACAGCTTTAAAGGCCGATGGTCTGGAACAGTGGCCCAGCCATGCCCGGATTGAGAAAAGGGACAGGAGCAGTTAGGGAGAATTTCAAGGCAGTGGCACTGCAAGGATGTGTATGTTTGTGTGTAAAGTTCATCTCTCCCCTTCCGGGCAGGGGAGTCAGCAGCTCATATAGAGCACGACTTCAAAGAGACGCCCCTTCATTTCCAAATCTGTGCCTACCTCCTCGCTATAGCACGCTGATTAAAATAGGTCCTGCTCTAACTGCTACCTCCAGATCTCTCATCCAAATCCCTCAAACGCAAAAAAAGTTACATCACATCTCTACCCCTACTCTCATCAACGAATAGAACATCTTAAGCGTGCCAGTGAACTACTGATAAAAGACAGTGAAGTCTGCCATGTTATTTAGCTGTTATTTTCATTGGATTTATGAATCTGATACATTTTTAGACGAGGATATGAAACGTGGAAGACATCAATAACTAAGCGCTTCGATGAGGCTAACAAACCATGTAATTTGGAGAGGACCCATGCGCTTATGAGTTTGATAACAGGAAATTATGAATCACACTTAGCCTTCATATGCCCTCTGCCCCCACACAAACAATGCACGATTCTGGCTCAAACTATATCTTTCATAAAAATAGAGAAATATTATGTAAATATACACTACTGTTCAAAAGTTTTGAGATTTTTATTGTTTTTGAAATGAGTCTCTTATGTTCACCAAGGCTACGTTCTGTTCTGTATTTGATCAAACAAAACTGTAAAACAGTAATATTGTGAAATATTACTACAATTTAAATGTTAATGTAATTTAAAATGTCATTTATTTCTGTGATGACAAAGCTGAATTTTATCAGCCATTACTCCAGTCTTCAGTGTCACATGATCCTTTAGATATTATTCTAATGTCCTGATTTTAAGAAAATGTTCTTATTATTATCAAAGTTGAAAACAGTTGTGGTGCTTACCATTTTTATGAAAAACAATGATACTTGTTTTCAGGATTCTTATGTTTATATGTCTTATATGCTCACAAGAACAGCATATATTTGAAATGGAAATCTTTTGTAACATTATACATGTCTTCACTGCAACTTTTTATCAATTGAATACATCCTTGATGAATAAAAGCAAGATTAATTTAATAACTAACCGTGTATATTGCATAGCAATACATACATGTTTCATTTTTATACATTCTCATGCATACAAAAAAAGAAATAATGTATTGCATTACAATGTTTTTTTTTTGACATGGTACCATGATAATAATGACATGAACCATATCTTTGACATCTACTGTAGCAATACTATATTAGTATTATTAATATTATTATTTTTAACATCTTACTATAACTATGGTTCCACCATAGTACTTTCTCGGGAAAGTCAAATGTATTTATCAAGCATGCATGAGCTCTGTTCTGAAGACGGTGTTGTTTATCCACCTGCAGGTTTGATTTATTGGTGAACGGAGGCACAGCATTGACGTTGCGATTCGAGCGTGCACCATTCTCCGCTGTGTATCGCACGGTGTGGTTGTCATGGAGAGTTTTCCATGTGATGGACACACTGGTGATGAGAAAAGAGGAAAGAGACACGCCAACCTGTGAATTTAGTGGCCTTGACAGACCCTCGCCCCGAATCACGGCGTCACCACTCTCCACCTTCTACCGCTCCAGCCCCGAGGCCAGCCCCATCATTCCTGAGACACAGGTGAGTCATACCGCATCACATCTATGAGTAAAATTAGTTTCGGTTCAGTTTTCCTTAAAATCTAAATAAATTTGACTATGTGCCTCAAGCTCATCTAAGCTGTATGATTTAATGACACTACAAAATATGAGAGGACCAGGTGATTTTTACTTACAGAACATACTGTACAGTCAGGAAAACCAGATATTCTTAAGACCACCACAGATATTGCTACTGAATTAATGATGACAATGGCATACTATATCATGTTCCTGTGACTCACATTTTATGCTTGTAACATAAATCACTTTTAAGGCTGTATGTGGAAGTCAGCAGGGATCAGACATAATTCAAATATATTTTTTGTGGAATGCATTATTTTATACGACTGTCATTCTGAAGATGTGAAAATGGCATATGTTGTCTTTTTAAACCTTCAATCTGAATGTGTACAAAGCATCTTCATTTTTTTAAACTCTTGACATCAGGGTTGCCATACACTACCGTTCAAAGTTTTGGGGTCAGTACGATTTTTTTATATTTCTAAAATAAGTCTCTTATGCTCACCAAGGGTGCCTTTATTTGATCTAAAATACAGGAAAAAAATAAAACATTATATTTTCCAAAAAATAATCTTACTGACACCAAACACTCCAGAGTACAAGAGGAATGAATTCATAGAGTGAATTTATGAAGCAGTGCATTTGTTTGAAATATCTGACAATTTTAATAAAAATGATAATAGGCCACAAGGAAATTTACACTACAGGCAATTAACTTTCTCTCTCATGCACATTTTTAATCACAGGTTCTTCACGAGCACACGGCCATTCCTGGGAGTGATTTAGACTTGATTTACTTTAGTTCACGTGCTTCAGCCTACAAACCTGTTCTGAAGGTCATCTTGACCCAGTCCAGCGTGCCCTTCGGCTTGGCTCGGGTCCACCTCATGGTGGCTGTGGAGGGCAGAATGTTTCAGAAGCAGTTCCCAGCTTCACCCCGGCTCTCTTACAGCTTTATCTGGGACAAGACAGATGCGTACAGCCAGAGAGTCTATGGACTCGCAGAGGCTGTAGGTAGGTAGTGGAACAATGGGAAGATCTATATAAAGCCCTCTGTGTATGAATATATTATTAACTTGGACTGATTTAAACCAGGAGCAAATTAATATTTATTCACCCAGATATTTCAGTGGTGAGATGAATCTCCCTAAACTGATAGTACAAGTCAAACTGATTATTAAACAGACCAGAAGGTTGAACTTAGTATTCTCAGAACCCTAAATTAATGGTTGTTAAAGGGATTTAGGACAGAGAATACAGGACAATAATATGGTTTCATTCTAATGCCGGCACAAAATGCATGATTTAATCCTTGCTGAAAATACACATAGTTCAAAAGCCAATCTCATTTTGTTGAATTTGCAGCACATGCTTAATCGTTATCCTAACCATCTTTTGCTAAACTGACACTGGGTTGTGTTCTAGCAATAAATAATAGGTATAAGCAGCTGCATTTTTCTAGTCCATGTATATATTGCTGACTGCTCTTTGCATGTATAATTAGTCTGCAAATGAAGCGCACTGAGAAAAAACAGCTTTCAAAAGGTCACAGGCTCATTTGGAAAATGTTGCTTCGACCGGACTTGTTGTAATCATGCTATTTGCTGAAGTATTTTTTCCTTAACAAGGTTGCAACTGCTCTGAAATAGTTACTGCACCAGTTTTCCATGTGCGTAAACAGTAAATCGTCAATACCACATATATTTTGCAGTTATTACATTCAATACACAAGCCTACCTATAGAATAAAATGATATATACCTAAAATATTTGCATGTAAAATATTAGCTTTAATTGTTCAATCTAAACAAGAAACCTTTATTAAATTAGGTAGAAAAAACATTTAAGGATAATAGATTCCTTTCACCATGCTTCCTCCTCTTTACTTTAGTATCCATGGGTTTCGAGTATGAATCATGCCTGAATGTGATCCTATGGGAAAAGCGGACAGCCACGCTGCAAGGATATGAGCTGGAGGCCTCCAGCATGGGCGGATGGACCCTGGATAAGCATCACATCTTGGATGTGCCAAACGGTAGGAATCTCTTATTAAATCCCACCGTAACCACCTCACGGGAAATGTCCCCTCACCAATTCAGGGGTCAGTGCCTCTACCTGGACTCATTGTCATAAATATTCATCTTAACATGAAATATGGTTCATTGCCTCATTTGCACATAATAAAGCAGAGTTTGAAAGGGCTAATCACTCACAGTGATGACAGATTAAATCGAAATCATTAACACAGCGTGCCAAGTCAGAACTGTGCTCTCCAACATTATGGGGGACATGATTTGGCTGAATGAACTTTATCCAGTTTTCAGGCGCAGAATGCATACTTATAGCTTAATTCAATAAAAGTGCCATTAACACACAAGCGTGAATATGGAAATGTGCCATTATTCCACCAGACATTCCCTGTTCCTTTGTCTTCATAATGAAACAGGGTGACAGGGAAGCTCATTCTGTCAGCTTAAAATTTCCATATTCACACACATAATGGCATCTTTTTGTACTTGGTAAATGACGATGTGTGCACAGTTTGAAACAGATCCAGCCGACGTATTTAAAGCAGCATTTTGGGAGAAGAAGTTGGCTCTGCAGCACATCCCGATGCCCTAAATGAAAACACAAGATTGGACTGACACTTTTCAGGTGCGGTTGTCTCATGTTGTTTCTCCAGAGTTAGTTAGTGTGACAACATCTGATTGTTCCTCGCCTGAACCAAAGATTGTAAGCCTCTTTTTGATTGCTGGCTAAATGCCCAGTTGGCCTTGGGATTTCCACATCCTTTAATCCGACGACCTGCCGAACAAATGGTCATGGCCGTCTGCTCAAGCCTTATTTTTGCACCTCTAGACAGTTTATCTAGTTTAAGCAGTGTTACTGCCAATAAGTCTTAAATTCTCATTTTACACCTCAAGCGCCAGAGTGGATTAAACCAATCGCAGATTTTCAGAGATATAGAGATAGCTTATATCATTATCTTAATTAGATTAGACCATTATTATAGAAATGCTTTGGTGTTCGAATTTTATCATTTCATAGTAAATACTGATTAGTTAATAGTGCATTTAATATATTTGCCTTTTATAATTATTTTCAATGCATGCAGATTATATCATGGCATATTTTATCTGTTATGGTAAATATTAGGAGATTTTTATACTGCTTAGATTTTATTTTAATTTTTTGCTAGATGCTGAAGTTCATAGATTTAAATTGAAGATTAACTGCATCGTTCTTGCTGTTTTTGTGAACTAAATCTGTCAAAAACCTCACAGACACAGTTGAAAACGATGCAGCAAAAAGCCTGGGAACTGCATATTCTGATGGAAAGCACTGAGGCATAGAGCATCTGTCCTAGAGCTCTCAGCTCTGTTATATATAAATCCATAACATGATCGCCTGTTCTTCATAACTCAGTTAGCAGGTTTGTGGTTAGAAGACTTTTACACAGGGTTGCTCATTATTTATCTACACGCTCATAATCTTCTTAGGCTTCGACTTATAAGTTTACTTTGAGAAGAATAGTGCTTAAAAGAGATTAACACATAAATCTGGCTCACCCTGTTTAATCTGAGTTTTGCAAATTAGATGAAAGCTTTGCACATTTGGGCATGTCACCTTTACAATCTTTTCGATTAGTGAGTTTTTGTACATCAGAAGTGATGTATGGGAAGTGATGGAGATGGGAAAACATTTTGTCCTGAAGAACATGTCACAAATGTAATCAATTCGCCAAAGGGAGATCTTCTCTTTGACAGTCCCATTTGTCTCACTGATTGATAATGCAGAGCCTCTCATATCTATGGCTTACAGGTCTGATCAGCAGTCAGCGGCAGTGCAAACTGTGTGCCTGGGCATATGTGTATGTGTTTGAGCAAGAGCTACGTCCCATTGCTGAGCTTTTCCTTATAACACAAGCATACTCTTGTTCATTTGAAATATTTAATCACAGTCTTTATCTTCAATATTTATCGTATCGTCCAAAAAGCTCATACAAAAATGATTATATCTTGAATCCAAACAATACATATTATAAAAGGATAACAGTTTAAATGAAGTTGAACATTTTTGTTGAATTTGAGAAAAAAAAATTTTGTTTGTCATTTAGAGAGCAGTACTTCAAGCAGTGTGAATTCCACAGGTTTGTGTAAAACCTGGTCATCATGTTCTGCAGCATGATTTGAGAATGAGCCAATTTTGCTTTTAACAAAGCAAGAATAACTAAGCATCAGTACAATTGAGTTCACATGATCAGTTTTACTAAGCTGTTTATGCGATTAGTGATTCTTCTTTTTTGTCTCAACTTAATTTTAAATATTTTCACATTTCTAATGATTTGTTTGAACTAAGTTTAAATAGGAAAATATGTTTAGGGAAGAATACATATTATAAAATGTTTCTCTATTTTCTCATTTTATTTGTTCCTTACAATAATTCATATTAAGACATGTTAAAAGGTGTAATGTTAAATTCTAAAAGTTTAATTTTAGAAAAAAATAAAATAAGTCTCAGACTTTTGGACCCCACTATAGGTGTCAATCCCTAACCTTTTTAGTGAATTTTTCCGATATGGCAGACTGCTTAGTCTGACGCCTCTTTATGAATGCTGCAGAACACCTAGAATATTTGATATTCAGCTTGTTTGCTTGACATTTACAAAATAGTTTTATTTATCCCATTGCTATTTGATCAGCATATTTGCTCAGTGAATAATCAATAAGCATATGCATTGCATTACTGTAGATGACATTGAATGAAATTTCCATTTATAGGGTTTGTTGTACTTCATAGACATTAACGTAGCTGAGAGTGGCCAAAACAAATCGACTGCTTCTCACCTAAAGGTCTAGCCATAAAGTCACAAGTTAATCAGGCCACAATTTACAGCCTCCATGCTGCATGGTAATGACAAACGTAATTAAATGTAAAATTATTTTTGACACTGCATGTAATTAGAAGTTCTTGGAATGCTTGCACATAGTTTGTGCAATGGATATCCTTTAAATTGTGTGGCTTATTGAGGACAGCAAATGGTTTTATTCCTTGAGGGTGATGGAAAAGCAAAAAAAATTGCATAGACCTATGCTGAACCATATCTATGGAATAAAGTATCAAAGATATTGAAGATTGTTAGTAAGAAACCATACAGAACACTGTGTCCTGGCAACCACCCACAATGCCTTTGTGGCAGCGATGTCGATTATTACAATCAATATATTCTTAATGTTGTTCTTGTAGAACAGGGTTTGCACTGGACTTACAGTCATATCTTTATAGATAAAGTAGTTCATTATTTTCTTCCTAGTATTAACAGTGGTTCATAAGTAGCGTGAGCATTGCATAATGAGATTAGGGCAATGCAATGCAGCAATTGCACAGTTTGAGTAAGTGAGAAGTGCCATTGGTTTGTCTTGCTGTCAAGGTCAGTGGCTTTGTTGAGTCACATTTAAAAGCAGCCACCCAGACCAATTCATCTTACTTAATGGTACATTGTAGACCTCTGAATAAGAACAGCAGCTTCTATTGGGCCGGGTGTTCTCAAGATCCCCTCTGACTGTGTCTTCATTCCAGTCCTCCTCTCAATCAATTAATCAATGGCAGGGCCTAATCAAGCAGGAACAAATGGCTATGCACCCTGCTTAGCTGCACATGGGAAGACATTAGCCATGATTCACATGCAGTTCAGAATTGCAGAGGGTTTTGGGTCATTTAAGCACTCTGTGAATTAACAGCTGATATCAGCCAATGACAATTTACCACACTTGCTGCTAAAGTGACAGTCATCACACTAAAGAGGAATGCCCGATGAGACTTGGCACTGGATGCACTTGATTTGGCTCCTCAGTGACACATTCAGGATAGGCACAAATCGACATATTTTGCAAATCATCTAGTTGGCCTGTATAAGTTTTCAGGTTCACATTTCTTCAGCTTTATTTTGTTCAAAACCAGCTATACAGAGTACAACTGAATGATACGTTTTTTACATGTTTTTCAAAGACTATTTTTTAGAATGACATACCATTTTAAAAACACAATGCTCGAGGCAGGATGCTCAAAACAGCGCAAGATGCAATGCAACAGCATACGATTTCTGTCTGAATGTGTATAACTGTTTTTTAATGGCTGGTGCTTTTAACAGGGGATGTTTTTTTTATTTGTATTTATTCAGTCTCATATTGTTTAATCAAAATGCCATACCTGGATCATTCAGTGAAAACAACAGACGTTACTTCAGTTTTGTGACTTTAATTAAATTGATTCACTCAGTTGTCTGATATATCTGCTACACAAAATAAATACAAAACTGCTAGATCTAAATGTTGAGATCATTTATAGCTCTGTAATATATTGTCATATCACCCTGCCCTAAAACCACTCTATGTAAAGGAGTTTTATACAATTCATAAAAGTATTAATGTAAAGCGCTATACAATTAAATTTGACTAACAGCTAAAGCACACTATCCTGAATGTGTGCTAATTAAAGCTCCTCTGCTAAAAATATCAGAACTACCTAGAAAAAAACAAAATCATGAACTAATCTATTTGTTGTATTTCCATGATAGACCACCTGCCATTAGAAGATGGTCAAAATGGTCTTTCTGCTCTGCTTCTGACACTTTGGTTTGTCTTGCACAAGAAAAGAAAGAAAAAAATCTCAAAGAAACAGGCCGAAGAGCATTTAGCCTTGACAAAACATTTGAAACTGAACAGTTACAGACTCCTATAGTTTTAATGAAACTCGGCCTCTGAACCAATTACAAAGCAAAGGCGATGGTGTGCAGCTACTGAGGTAGCTAGTTACTGAACTTGAGTTGTAGTGACCAGCCAATGGGAGTGTAGTTCAGTGCAGCGTTATTGATGTGATTAATAGGCCAAAGCAAGTGTTGGAAGTCTAACATGATGCTCAGTATGAATAATGTATGGCCTTGGGCATGGCACTTCCCTTTGAAGTTCCTCTTTGAAGCCAACCCCAAAAAGAAACAAGTTAAATTTTCACAGGACTGAAATATTTATCTGTAATGACCCAAGCTCCTCGCTCAGTCTTGAACTGAAAGCGGTGTTAAAATGATTGAAACGATCAAAGGTTTTAGAAGCCTAGATCTATAGGGACTGGAAAATAACACAGCTGAGTAGACAATCACCTCTCAGGTGATCGAAATGTCTCGGTATATTTAATGTCTGAGGACCGAATTCTTTTTTTTTAGATATCGCACATTTGAGACAGATTTTCTCTGATTCGACAGCACAAACACAAATTCCTTAAAAATTAAATCATAGTTTTGCCAGAAGAACTGCTATTGTGTGGCATAAGCTTTTCTCTGAACATGTTATAAAATAGTTGCTGGAAAATGACATGAGAAATAATGAGACAAATACATTTATGTGCTAAAATAATAAAAAAAGATATTACTAATTAGATTATTTTAAATGTAGAAAATGATTTTTTTTTTAATAACATTGAGACAAACTATAGCAAAGCTCGTGTTGTGCAGATTAAATATATTTATTCCTTCTGCTCATTTTCATTTCAGATTTCATTGAAAGGAAAATAATGCTAAAACAAAATAACAAAGAGCAACATGAAATAAAATAAGATGTAATTCTGCTTAAAACTAGACTGCTCGAGAAGTGCTCAATTTATTTCAAAAGTTGAAGTCTAATCATCCATATTAATGAAAATGGTCATTATGGTAGCTCAGATGCCTTTAGTAGCTTAATTCTTTTTGGAGCTTCTTCATCAAAGTGCTACTTCAATGTCCACATTAATGGAGTTTCTAACGGAAGTTCGGGAAGATCACAGCGCTAAGTGCCCCCCTTTTCATAGTGATGTCCAGGGCAGGAACTTTCATCTTTAGTTGAGTTATATGCTCAGGCCTTTCCATTACAGCCAGAAAAAAAAAACATCTGCTCTTTTTTCCATCCCTCTTATATATTACAAGAGCATTTGAGGTTGTGAAGTCATAAGAATAGCATTTCTGTGCTTGTCTCTATAAAACAAATAAGTCAAGTTCATAAATAATGTGTTTGTTTTTCAATTGCAATAGCATTTGTCATTTTAGTCTTATTTTTATTGGTTGTATTAATATTATTAGTAGTGTTAGTAATACATTTATCTTCTTGGGTCTATGTGACATTGGTTTTTGTGAAAATCATTATTTTTTGAGAAAGAATAAAAAACTTGTTTTTTCTCCCTCTCTCTCTGGTGTCTCAGGGATCCTGTATAAAGGAAATGGTGAGAACGTCTTCCTCTCCCAGCTTCCTCCCATCATCAGCACCATAATGGGGAATGGCAGACGCAGAAGCATCTCCTGTCCGAGCTGTAATGGGCAGGCGGAGGGAAACAAACTGCTGGCTCCTGTTGCTCTCGCATGGGGCATTGATGGGAGCCTGTTTGTTGGTGACTTCAATTACATCAGACGCATCTATCCGTCATGCAATGTCACCAGTGTCATGGAGCTCAGGTGAGTGAGCAAAACTGGATGGGTGATTCAGCTGCATGGAAATCTGGCAAAATACCTGAGGAAACATTTTGTGACAAATCACAGCATGCTGAGAGGCAGCATCTAGAGATTGTCTTTCTACAAAACATTTAAAAGCGTAACTATTTTTAATCCACAAAACCTTATATTCCTATAGTTGAAATTCTGCATAATAGTGACACCAATTCTCACAGCAGGCGATTTTTGAAGTCCGACAGTAATTGTCTTGAAAGTTATTGTTGAATGCTGTGAATCTGTAAACAGAGCTTTGATTGTTGTAGCAGCAGTGGTTGAAAGGGGATGAATTTAGAGACGTTTAGACAGTGTTGTGCTTTAGCCTGTTAGAAAGGTAAACTCTGTCAAAGACGTTATCTTATTTTAAATCTACTCTCTTTGAAATTCACTGAATTTTAGAATACACACAGAAAAATAAGGGTTTAAAATTTTACCTTTTTGGGTACAACAGCTTGTCCCTGGAGCAGTACCGTAAAAGGACATATTTGTACCTTTTTTACCCCTAATAGGTGCATATTAGTATCTTAGATTAGTACTACGTACCCTTAACTCTTTCCCCGCCAGCGTTTAAAAAAAAAGTTGCCAGCCACCGCCAACATTTTTGATGATTTTTACCTAAATTTGACAGCCCTCAGAATATTTTTTGCTATGAATATATGAACATATTATATATCAAAATAAATAACCAAGCCTCTGCTTTTAAACAACAAAAACTATTTTATTCTATCTTCATGTGTTCATGTTTTATCACCACTTGAATTCATGTAGGTTTCATCAGAAATACAACATTTTGGACAAAAATCGGAGAATTTTATTTTTATCAAAGTAGTGCGTTTTCAAGCAAAATACATTAAATGTCATATTCTTTCACCTGTAAATAATTATTTGAAATTGCATCCAATAAACAGAACAGAACAGACAGATCACAGGCACACACACATTCTCATCAAACGCATTGCAGGTTTACACAGCGTATGGTACACACACACACACACAACATACAACACGCACACACGCTCACACACACACGGCGTGCGGGCCATCATGACTTGTATTAAAAATCCCCCTGACCTTTGTCTTGAGACAATGCAACATGTCTACATAGATCTCATGGTCAAAACATGATCTACATATATGATCTACATGTTCTCTGACCCTTCTATTTATGCCGATCATCTTGTATTCGGACCCGGAAGTCCCGTAACTCATTCAGGACATGCGCTAGGGCTTTCCTTACTGTAATACACCTAGAACACGGATTGCCGTAATAACTCGTCAATGGCGGGGAGCGTCGTCTCTTAATTGACGAGATATCTCGTCAATGGCGGGGAAACAGTTAAGGTACTAATATGTATCTATTAGGGGTTAAAAAGGTTCAAATATGCCATTTTAAGGGTACTGCTCCAGGAACAAGCTGTTGTACACAAAAAAGGTACAATTTTAAATCCAAATTTTTCTGTGTGTAGAGATATCATTTTAGGTTACACTTTATTTTAAGGTGTCACTGTTACCGTGTTATTATACATTTAAGTACCGAGTAATATTAATTAACTACATGTACTTACTATATGGTTAGGGTTAGGATTAGGGTTTGACTTAGGGTTACTTGCATGTAATTATGCATAATTAATTGTTATTATAATAGTAAGTACATGCAACGTGTAACAAGGACACCTTAAAATAAAGTTTAACAAATTTTATTTCAACATGTTACATACAGTGTTAAGAATCAATGTTGCTTTTGTTATTACAAATACATTTTATTAATTGAATTATAGCTGAAATTAAATATATATATATATATATATATATATTATATATCAGAAGAAAAACTTAAAATAAATAAATAAATAATGTTGTTCCGGCAATTAAGTTCTAAAATAACTCAAATGAAAACTAAAATAAAAAGGTAAATATATATATATAAGATTACTAAAACTTAAAGTAAAATTAAAACTGAAAACATAAAAATAAATCAAAGCGTAAAATATTAATAATTAATTAAAAACCATTACAAATATGAATAAATACTAAGATACTATATAAATAAAATGAAAACACTGCTAAGGATTAATTTTAGAGGTATTGTAACCTCAGTATAGGATTGTGTAGAATACATACAGTAGTAACCAGAACTTGATGGACAAGTGGTTATGTGAAGTAAATAGAATAAGTGTATACTATTTTACCTAAGCTTGTCATACTTTATCTTCTTACTATATTTTCCCTCCTTTTTTCAAACTACCCAAAGAAATAAGGATTTCAGGCACAGGTAAGTTACATTTAGTAAATGTCACACAATGCTGATGTGTTTCA
The DNA here is from genome assembly GCA_027422405.1 of Ptychobarbus kaznakovi. Taxonomy (NCBI): domain Eukaryota; kingdom Metazoa; phylum Chordata; class Actinopteri; order Cypriniformes; family Cyprinidae; genus Ptychobarbus; species Ptychobarbus kaznakovi. Next base: position 16,591,130 of record CM049811.1, on the reverse strand, counting down.
AAAGACATGCATGTATTGTGTACAACATTTTAGACAGGTACATTTTCAACAAACATCTCTCGATGCAACCTTTTTGGACACTTGTTTTTTTTATGGAATTGAATGACCAAAGAGTGTCTGTAGAAAACTAAACCATGTTTGTTACTAATCCCAGATGATGTCAAGGCACATTTTATGAGAGTCACTTTTTTTGAACGTCTAAAAGAATTACTGACGCCATGTAAGATGACTTTGGATTATGATGCAGTGGGCAACACTCTGGGCCTTTAGCTGAAAGAAGTACCACTGTTTCACATTTTCACTTTTGGATTTTACACAGGCCAGTGCCTCTAAGTGTGAATTGGTTTCCAAACAGTCTAGGATATCGATCGAATAGAGTACACTCAGCGTGCAAGAATAGCCCTAAAACCGCTTTTGATAAAACGTGAAAAGATTTGCCTGATCCCAGAGGAGAAGGTCACAGATCCCCACACCATCATGTACGAAGACTCGACTGGTCATTTAAGCACTAACGGCACGTCTGGAGGGGCCGCACTAACTCATTCAGAAAGGAGCAGGCTGATTGGGAGACAGAATTAATGAATGCAAATAAGCGTAGCGTTCTGAAAAGCCATCAGTTGTTGACAGTCATTAAGATATGCATATCATCACCGCATCGCAGAGAACCTTTTCCCGCAAGGGAACAGGAATGATTGAAATGATCTGGCAGTCTTGAAGTCGTCATCACAGCCTCCGCAAATACGTTCCAGTCACATCACATTTACGTCCCTTTCACGCATTCTTTTTTCTTTTTCCCATCTGTCAGGAGCTCACACCCTTTTGATAGATGCGAAAAAACATGCTGCAATTCTCTCAATGTCTTTAATGATATTAATATTCTAATCAGTCTCTCATTTCATCTGCCATCTCCAATTGCAATGTCAGACCAATCATTTATGAGTCACACTGGCTCGGCTTGACAGCAGACTAATGTCTTCGCTCATAACTCCCACTGTTTATAATGTCTCTCCCCAAGTAACAATCCCGCTCACCGCTACTACCTGACCACGGATCCCGTGACGGGGCGTCTCTACGTGTCCGACACCAACTCCAGACGCATCTACAGCCCGCAGGCACTCCTGACCGGCTCGGAGTCCCAGCAGAACGTGGAGGTGGTGGCAGGAACAGGAGATCACTGTCTTCCTTTTGATGAAACCCAGTGTGGAGACGGAGGACCGGCCACCGAGGCTCTCCTCACAGGACCCAAAGGTATTATTAAAGGATCATTAAAACTGACAATCAAAAGGGTCGTGCACTCTTCTCAAGGAAGGAGTTGAGAAACATGGGTTCTTCAAACTTCTGGAATGGCAGCCATGAATTTTCTGAGGCGTATGACACACTTTGATTGACATGAAAGATCATCCCAAAGCTCTGTGAGCTTTTAACACTGTATTATGTAGTGAGGTTTTTGATTGGCGCTTCAACGAGGGAAATGGGAACTGACAGCCCCGGGATAGGTACCAAATTATTTGACTGAGCCAGACACAACGGATTGATGAAGCTGCTTTGAACGATTTGTGACTTCACCGACATAAATTATAAAACGTCACTTTTCTGGTGAATATAGACAACCTATTTCAGCATATAATCTCGTCATGCAGAAAAAGAGATGTTTTCATTGTTTTTCAATGAAATGTCATTCACACACGAATGCACGCACTGAATGATGGATATATTAGGTATCATATTTAATGTATAGACGGGTACGTAATGTGTTGAATTAATGGGATGTGCACAGAGATCTACATTCTGGCTGTCTCAACTATAAAAAAGTCTGAGCCATTGATGCATACATGCATTTTCCTCGGTTGGGACTGAGATTTCTGCTATAACGTCAGTTCACTTCACTGTTTTCGTCAGGCACACAAACTCTCTGTGCTACCACTCAGCTAGGCACGCATTTTCCAAGCGGTAGTTACTATAGCAACCCACACTTTGATAATTTGGGTTTAAAAGTGGGTTTGATGCTTTCCCACTCCATGCTTGTCAAATACCCTGAGCAGACTTACAGACCAACTGAGACGGAGTGAGAGAGAGTGAACACAGGCTGAAATGCTAGAGGGAGGGAGGGATGTTCTAATACATCCTATTCCACTTTCTCCTTAAGAAATAATTCAGCAGTGGGAGGCAAGATGTGAATAATTGAGGGTGATGCTTTCTGCAGTGACCTGAATAATGGGAAGCCAAACACGACACATGTACCCGCTGCCTGGATCAGGCAAGCAAAGAGCACAGCTGTGTGACCCGCACATTTCATTCCTTCCTCTCTTCTCTCCAGGGATCGCCGTCGACAAGAACGGACTGATCTACTTTGTGGATGGGACTGTGATCCGGAAGGTGGATCAGAACGGCATCATCTCCACCCTGCTGGGGTCTAATGACCTTGCTTCTGCTCGACCCCTGAGCTGCGACTCCGTTATGGACGTCCATCAGGTGAAAAGTGAAAATTGCTCAAATCTACAAACTCAAGTCAATTATCATGACCCATGGAGAGACCTAAATGAGTTTTGGTCTTAGTACATGTTTCCGATTTAATTTCACTTTTTATTTAAAATTTCACTTTTTATATATATAAATAAATATATTTTTATTATACAATATTAATGCCAAAATCTATAGCAGAATGGGAAGGCCAATGATCGATGTATTGCTCATATACACAATGTATTATGGGAAATATAAAACATTTTTTAAACAGAGATATTTTACAAAAAATTCACTAAAATATGTATTGATAATTTACAATACACTCTTAAAAATAAAGGTTCCAATACGGTGTTTTTGCTGTGATGCCACAGAAGAACCATTTTTGATTTCCTAAAGAACCTTTCAGTGAACAGTTCCTAAAAGAACCATTTTGAAGAACATTTTCGAAATCTAAAGAACCTTTTTTCGACTATAAATAACTTTTTCTGCATTTGAAACTTTCCTTGGATGTTTAAAGTTCTTCATAGAACCATTGATGCCAATAAACAACCTTTATTTTTAAGAGTGTAAGGTAAATTTATTAACACAAAACCACAAATTGATTGTTGTTTCTAAAGCTATTGCATTAATGTTAACATATACAACCTTGCTGCAAATTGTTAAAAATATCTATTGGTAATTTATACAGCTTGCCTTGAAATATTAATGTATTAAACAAACTATTACGTATGTGGGTAGAGTTAAATATCTATTATATTTACTAATATCTGTCTCTCACAAAATGTAAGTGAGTTATATATAAACTATAACAGCTACAAAACTTTCTTATTCATCTGCCTGTAGGTGTCTTTAGAATGGCCGACAGATCTGGCTGTTAGTCCGATGGATAACTCATTGTTTGTGCTGGATGGCAGTGTGGTTTTGCGGATCACTGAGGAGGGGCAGGTCAGCGTGGCAGCAGGCAGACCCCTTCACTGCCCCATGCCTTCTACAGACATCCTGGTGACAGAAACACAGCGAGCCACGCATACCCATCTGGAATCCCCAAGCGCCATCACCGTCTCCTTCAATGGAGTGCTGCACATCGCGGAGACAGACGAGAGGAAGATGAGCCGCATACGCAGCGTGGCAGCAGATGGCGAGATCACTCACCTGGCGGGGGCACCTTCAGACTGCGAATGCAAAACCGACGTCAACTGTGATTGTTACTTAACAGGAGACGGCTTTGCTAAAGACGCCCGGCTGAACGGGCCGTCCTCTCTCGTGGCAGCTCCGGATGGAACCCTGTACGTAGCCGATCTGGGAAACATTCGCATTCGAGTGATCAGAAAAAACAAGCCTGCACTTAACAGCATGGGCTTATATGAAGTGGCATCGTCCGCAGAGCAGGAAGTGTACATGTTTGACAGTAATGGCACGCACCAGCACACGGCCAACCTGATCACTGGAGACTTCAAATATAACTTCAGCTATAGCAATGAGGGAGATCTGACCTCGGTGGCCGACAGTCATGGGAACACGCTACGGATTCGCCGCGATGCCAGCCGCCTTCCTGTCCGCATCGTTGCACCTGACAACCAGGTTATTTGGCTAACTGTAGGCTCGAGTGGTGGGCTGAAGACCCTTGGCACACAGGGGCGTGAACAGGTGCTGCTAACTTACCATGGCAACAGTGGTCTCCTGGCAACCAAGAGCACTGCCAATGGATGGACAACATTTTATGAGTAAGAGTGTTTGACCATTTCTGTTTGCTACTCTTTGCTTGCCAGGGCAAACATTGCTAATATTCCTCAAATTTAGTGTGAGCAATTTGAACAAAAATGAAATCGTCTCGAATTCATCGAACGCAATTTGGACTATAGAGAGAGCTGAGTAGATTACTTACAAATTGTTACTGATTCCAAATTACGTGACAAAAATTGTGATTAGTAACATATTACATTACACATATACCCCCGGTTTCACAGACAAGGCTTAAGCCTAATCCTAGACTAAAATGTAAATTCTGTTTCAACTGAAAAAAACTTGCACTGACTGATCTAAAAATATACCAGTGCCTTTGTTTTGTCGCAAGATGCACACCAGTAATGTTTTTTTTCTAAGCACATTTATAAAAGTTACTTAAATGTCCTAATTGAACTCAGGCCTAATCCCGGCTTAGTCTAAACCCTGTCTGTGAAACCGGGCCATATAAAAAAGTCATAGAATCTATTTTTTGTATTAATTTTAGATTACATTTAAATTAACTCATTTATCACACTTATTTTTATAGGATAATCGGGTACTATATCAATGTAAAAAAGGAGTAAGAAAATATATTCCACTCGCTTTAACAAACACGAAGTGCATTAAACATTACATTACATCATTAATTACAAGCTAATCATTAATTAAATCATAAAAGTGTAACATTCAAATTATTAAATCTCAGGGGTACTCCTGTAAATATATCTGGTGAAAGATTTTCAGATGACAAAAAAGTCTGGGAGTTCCTGCATTACATGTAAATAAGAAATAATGTGAATTTGTGCATTTTAATGTGTTTGAAAGACAAACGCCTTCCGAACACATAATAAAACAGTTAAATAACCTAGTACTGAGTGATAATTCAAATAAAATGTTCATCAGTAGTTGATACAGTTTTGAAACGCTTCTTAAACCTGAAATTATTTTTGTAAATCCAGTGCTCAGATACTATGTAGCCACCTGATTAATGACTTGTGTGAATGTTCACAAAAAAAAGGATTAGGGAGAATCAATAAATTATGACTAATGTATTAGTATTGTGAGGAATAATATGTAATCATTTAATCAATAAAAAAAGTAACTAGTCTGATTCTGAGAATTTAAAAATTTAATTACATTTTTGGAATATGATTACATAATCCAGATTGCATGTAATCAGTTAGTACCCAGTTCTGGCTACAGACATGAAGGGTATCTAAAATCATGCTGGTTAGTATGGAGAGGTGCACTGTTACTTTTCTAAGTACTCAGACACCTGGTGGATGATAAATTGGCAAAAATCCAAGACATTTGGAAGAGGACCTGAACCATTTCTAGGGAACAACATACCAACACAGAAGTAATCTAGACCAGTAGAAAAGTGCATATTCATATGGACTGCATTAAATGCAGCTTTTTAACATCCCTCTCTCTCATTCAGCTATGACACAGAGGGACGACTGACCAATGTAACTTTTCCTACTGGAGTGGTGACCAGTCTGGCCTATGACATGGATACTGTCTCTACAGTAGAAAGAGAAAGTTTTGAACGAGATGAAGCTGCAACCATAACTACAAACCAGTCAGCAATTCAAAATATCCTCACATTACACCAAGGTAAGCCTTGTGTTCTCATGTTATTATAAAAAAAAAAATTCTAGTCTTTCTGCTTGTGTCATTTATGTTGTCTTTTTTATTTTGCAGATCAGCTGAAGAACAACTATGTGATTGGTTACGACCATTCCTTGTGGATTCTGTATGCCAATGGAATGAACACTCACTACCAGACCGAGCCACATATTCTGGCTGGCGCATCCTCCCCTACGCTGGCACGAAGAAACATGACCCTACCCGATGACAGCGGGCAAAACTTGGTGGAATGGCGCTTTCGTAAAGAGCAGACGAGGACGAAGGTCACAGTGTTCGGACGCAAGTTACGAGTACGTAATAAAGTCCAATTATAGAGGACAAAGAAATGATTTAAAAAGCCTGAGACTGATACTATTTCTTATTGAAAGAAGCCAATTTCTTATTAGGTTTATTGTAACACAAAGCCCTTGACATCTGGGTTGAGGTTCAAATGATCATTTAAAAATCACAGATTATTGCTATACTTTTGTGTAGATGTGAATTCTTGCTAATTAAATTTGGCATGAAAATGGCACCTGGCATAATAATAATTAAAAAATATGCAAGTTTTCTCTACGGCCTTTCTTTATATTTTGATTTAGATATAAATCCTTACAAATTAAATCAATTAAGTAAAATTGGCATTAATATGGCACCCGACTAATTTAGGAGTACAAACAAATTTTAATTTTACACTGGTTAAACAAATCTATTCTAAAATTGATGTTGCCTACACTGGAAGATGATTTAATAGCTTGAACGTGCCACTGAGACACTTAGTTTTACAAAGTTAAGGTATTAATCATGAGACTCGTTTTCACACAAAGATTCAAGTCAAACCTTCTGACGAAAACCAAGGCAACTCTGACAGATGAGAAAATCTGCCAATTTTCTAGTCAATTTTCTGCCATTTTGCTGTTGCCATACCAATTTTGTGTCTCTCCTTTGCCTGCACTTCAAGGTAAATGGACGGAACATTTTGTCTGTTGATTATGACCGAGCGCTGAGGATTGAAAAGATCTATGATGATCACCGTAAATTCCTTCTGAAGATTGGTTATGACACATCAGGTCAGCCTACTCTCTGGATGCCAAGTAGTAAGCTGCTGCCTGTCAATCTCACTCGCAATAGCAATGGGCAGTTGAGTGCCATACACTGGGGCTCTGTCTCAGAGAGGGCCGAGTATGATGGACAAGGCCGTCTGCTTTCCAGAACATTTCCTGATGGAAAGACCTGGAGCTACACTTATCTGGAGAAGGTACAGGCCAGTGGAAGTTGCTTTTAGTGATGTATGCGATATACAGTAGACATCAAGAGTTTTGTCATTAGAATCTGCCGCATATGCACTGTTTACCACCAATGTAAATCTGTTTTGACTTAACTCAATCACTTTTGGTCAATGCATTCTTTAAAATACACACCTTACACATTGTTTTTTTTCTTCCATGGAACAAAAAAATAAAACATTTTGAATCTACATCCAAGCTGTTTTTTTCCTACAAAGTAAACCATCAAGATTAACAAGAGTCAAAAGCCATGCTAGAATCATTTCATCCTTTTGACTTTTCTTAGAAAGTCTTTTTTTCTATCCACCTTATTCTTCACGTAAAAATGGGCGTGGACATTTGTACATTTTATGGGTCTTGCTTCTGGTCTCATTTGCTTCTAGTTATTTTTAGCTGTACAAAACCACTCATTTTGCTGCTTGATACTGCAAATTTGTGTGTCTTAGTGTATTATCTTAATTATGAACTCACTGGTTTGTAATGCAAACAGTTTACTGCATGTTGTTATTCTTCTCGTTATTTCCCTATAGCTGGTAATGAACTGGAAGTCTTACTCATAGGCTTGCTTCCGCGTTTAGGAATAAGGTGGATAAAAGGAAATTAATGAGGGCCAGTAAATGATGAAGAATTTTAATTTTTGGGTGAACTAAGCCTATTATAAACCAAAAACTCTTGTATCCTAATAAGATTAACCAACTAGTATGACAGTTGACATAAAATGAGTTGATTTTAATTCCCCTGGTTTATGCAAGTTGTTTTCTTCTCGTTCTAGTCCACTGTCCTGATACTGGCGAGTCAGCGGCAGTACGTTTTTGAATATGACCCTCAGGGAGGCCTTTCTGCAGTGACTATGCCTAGTTTGGCACGATACACTATGGAGACCATACGCTCGGTGTCTTACTACCGCAACCTTTACCATATGCCTGAGAGCAACGCTTCCGTTGCTGTGGACTACAGTGAGGACGGGAGGCTCCTGAGAGTGGCACAGCTGGGCATGGGACGGAGAGTCCTTTACCGGTACCGCTGGCACAACAAACTCTCGGAGGTTCTGTACGATAGCACTCGCGTCAGCTTCACCTACGATGAGACGGCAGGTGTGCTGAAAACGGTCAATCTGCAGAGTGAGGGTTTTATATGCACCATTAGATACAGGCAGCTCGGCCCGCTGGTAGACCGGCAGATCTACCGCTTCAGTGAGGACGGGATGGTAAATGCTCGCTTCGACTACGCTTACGACAGTAGTCTGCGTGTGACGAGTATTCAGGGGGTCATCAATGAAACCCCGCTGCCTATTGACCTTTATCAGTATGATGACATCTCAGGAAAGGTGGAGCAGTTCGGCAAATTTGGCGTCATCTATTATGACATCAACCAGATCATCTCTACCTCTGTCATGACTTACACCAAACACTTTGATGGACACGGTCGGGTTCGAGAGATTCAGTATGAGCTCTTCCGTTCTCTGCTCTTCTGGATCACGGTCCAGTATGATGACATGGGACGAGTCACCAAGCGGGAGATGAAGATTGGCCCGTTCGCCAATGCCACCAAGTATAGCTATGAATATGACGTGGACGGGCAGTTGCAGACCGTCTATCTCAATGAGAAAATGACATGGCGCTACAGCTATGACTTAAACGGGAACATACACCTGCTGAGTCCAGCAAACAGTGCACGAATCATGCCTCTACGTTATGACCTACGAGACCGTATAACTCGTCTTGGAGACCTACAGTATGAGTTGGACGAAGATGGGTTTCTTCACCAGAGAGGCTCTGAGATCTTCCAGTACAACTCCAATGGCCACCTGGAACGTGTCTACAGTAAATCCAGCGGCTGGTCAGTCCAGTTCCGTTACGATGGTTTGGGAAGAAGAGTCTCCACAAAGTCCAGCATGGGACAACATCTGCAGTTCTTCTATGCTGATCTGAGTTACCCAAGCAGGATAACGCATGTCTATAACCATTCCAGCTCCCAGATTACCTCTCTATACTATGACCTGCAGGGGCACTTGTTTGCAATGGAGATCAGCAGTGGAGCCGAGTTCTACATCGCCTGTGACAACATAGGAACGCCACTGGCTGTCTTTGGCACTGATGGCGCTCTCCTCAAGCAGGTTCATTATACGGCTTATGGTGAGGTCTACTCAGACTCCAATCCTGATATCCAGCTGGTGATTGGGTTTCATGGAGGACTTTATGACCCTCTAACAAAACTGCTTCATTTTGGAGTGAGGGATTATGACATCATATCGGGTCGCTGGACTGCACCTGACTTCATGCAGTGGGAGAAAATCAGCAAGAATCCAGGCCCTTTCAATCTCTATATGTTCCGAAACAACAACCCTATAAGTAAAGTGCATAAAGTTAGAGAATACTTAACAGGTATGGCATGGATTCACTGCATCTACTGTATCCGCATATTGAAATAAGGTCTGCAAGTAATATATCTGCTGAACATTGCACATTTCCCTCATGCAAAATATGATTTTAAATTTATTCATTGATATTTTCTACAGATGTGAACAGCTGGCTGGTCACATTTGGATTCCATCTCCATAATAGTATCCCTGGTTTCCCTGTCCCCATTTCTGAGATGACACAAGCTTCCTACGAACTGGTCAAAAGTCAAGTGTGGGACGACCTGACAGTGAGTTTATTTTTGGATGAATATCTTCACATACTTGCATAGAGGCTATTTACACTAAGTGCAAATAGCAATAGATACTTACACTAAGTATAAATAGCAATTATATGCAATCTATGCTAATTTAAAATAGCAATGGATTCTATTTGCACTAAGTGAAAACATTTTTTTTAACAATATAAATTCTATTTACACTGGATATTTTCTGATATTTATACTACTTAATGTAAGTAGTGGCAATTATCTGCACCTCAGTATTGTAATACATTATAAAACAGTATGCAATAATAACGTATTGAGTGTAAATTATAATTTTAATTCATATTATTAAATGGATGCCACCTTATTGGGACAATAAAGCCCTCCGTACACCTACCCTAACCCTACCCGATACTTTATTTTCAACGTTTTAATTATTTCCTTCATTTTTATTGAAAATAAATGCCTTTGCCGTTGTGATATGAGATTTAAAAAAGGTACGCACTTTACCATCTATGCCACTGGAGCTGATAACCGTCTTTTGTAGTGTTGACTATCCCAATCACATGTTGGTGGGAGGAGTTAGTGTAAATAGACACTCTTACAATGATTTCAGCTAGATGCCAAGGCAACATTTCTCATTTTTTAGTTTAACAATGTACAACAATTAGGGCTGTCAGTATATTTTTTTTTTATCTAATTACAGGGTGCTGCGATTAATTAGATAAAAGCAAAATAAAGTTGGCTGTGAAAATACCCCCAAAAGATAATTTAAACCTATTATTGTTAAATGTATAGGCTACAATGGCTTAGAAGAAATTATGGAACTTAAAAGAAGATAATTCGAGAAGCTTTTTTCCAATGAAAGTCACACACTGAATGGTACTCTAAAGAAGAAACTAAAACTACCAGCAGATGGCAGTAAATGTCTTTATGAGTCGATTCGCTCAAAGGACTGATTCATTCAGGAATTCAGTAAACGGCTCCCTCTTTGAATCATTGCTTCACACGATTCGTTCAAAACGGGGATTCATTCTGTGTTGCTCGGGGATGCACAACAGTTCTTCTGTGGCTTTAAAGGTAATATTTGAATTGGCAAAATTTAACAAAATGCACAATATTGGGTTTTAATTTTGCACAATATTAACTTTTTATTTATTTACTGAACTGTGTAGAAAATCGCATGTGCACTTGTGTTCTTCGTGACAAAAACCAACACTCCTCCTGTGATGTTGCTCTCGCTGCTGGTGTGATATCCCTTATCATATGATATAAATATGAGACAAAAACTCATACAGGGGCATTTTTTGCCACAATATCTTGAATTGTTAAGGCATAACTGCATTTATGAAGTTGTTGTCCTGCATGCAGTGCGTTAACTGCATTATACATATGTTAAACTGACAGCCCTTTAAAACTGAAATAAAAATATTTCAGTTTGTAAGCTATATAAACATAAATAAATAAAAACTATGACAAAAAAATACTAAAACTAAGTAAAATTAAGTTGAAAAATATTAACATAAAAACTCATTCAAAATGTGAATACTTGAATATGGTATCAGTCCAACAAAACTAAATGTAAACAACAACAAAAAATTAATAATATTTTTTGTCGCTATGTTTTTTATCTTGTAGTATCCATTTGACACCATATAGAACAAGAATGGAACTAGAGCCACACGTTTCTATACAATGTTTATTGTCTTCTTTTGTAGGCCAGCTTTGCAGTCCAGCAGCATGTCATCCGACAAGCCGAAGCATTTCTAACATTTGGGGATCTGCCACAGGTTGAGTTTGGCCATAGCCAAAGGGCTGATAAACCCTGGCAGTGGTTTGCCTCCAGCGCTTCATTGATAGGTCGCGGGATCATGCTGGCCCTTTACAAGGGCATCGTGATAACTCGCGCACTAAGCCTGGCTAATGAGGATTGCGTCAAAGTTGCCAACATCCTCAACGGCGCACTATACTTGAAAGACTTGCACTTTATCATAGATGGCAGAGACACGCACTTCTTTGTTAAAATGAATTCTCCTGAAGCGGACCTGGCAGCGCTGCGGCTTACTAGCGGACGGACAGAACTTGAGAACGCGGTGAATGTGACAGTGTCACAATCCACAGCTGTGCTAAGTGGCCGCACCCGGCGCTTCGCAGATGTGGAGTTTCAGAGGGGGGCTCTCACCATGCACGTGCGCTACGGGGCGTCTCTGGATGAGGAACGAGTGCGTGTTTTAGAGCTGGCCCGACAGAGGGCTCTCGCCATCTCGTGGGCACAGGAGCAGCAGCGGGTGCGAAACGGAGAGGAAGGATCCCGCCTATGGACTGAGGGAGAGAAGAGGCAGCTTCTCAGCACTGGACGAGTGCAAGGTTACGATGGATACTACGTGCTGTCGGTGGAGCAGTATCCTGAGCTAGCCGACAGCGTCAACAACATTCAGTTCCTCAGACAAAATGAGATTGGCAAAAGGTAGTGAACAGACCTTGATTAGCCACTCTGTGAATTTGTAATGGAAGAATAATTTAAGCGGACACATTTATTACATTCTCAGTTTGTAAAAACGCTATTACTCCTAGTCTAATGAGAGGAGTACTACCTAGGGGTGACAAAAGAGCATTAAAACAACGCTGTGCGTTGTGAAACATTGTGTTTTCTCAAGATCTATTTAAGGCCTTAACAAGGTTACAGTTGTGGAGCACAATGAAATTATGAACTTTACAACATCAAGAGACAGGCCAGATTCATACAACTGTTGATATCTTTATTTAACTATTTATTAATGATTCATTTTTACAAGCACTATTCAAATGTGTCCCTAAACAGAGAAATTGCATTCATTTTGGAAAATGAAAATGTTTACATATGCATATCACTGTACCACTGCAAAAATACCACATGTGATGTCAGGTGGTTTATTGTAGCCAGCTATACACTGTAATTTTATATTTATTGAGATGTGTCTCTTTTTTCCTGTACATTTCATGAATATCATAATAGAAAAAAAAGCTTTGTTTGGCAATCATGTCATGTGCAATGAAAACTCCCCTAAAATATGATTTTAGGTGATTGTGTTATTTTTTATTTATGTCTGATTCTATTTTCTTCAGCTACAAAAACAAAGTGTTTTATAAATGATATTTGACACTTTGATTTGCAGCCATCATACATTAACTGAATACACTGTACAAATAATGAATAAAATGGCAGCACAGCACAGAAATATGTAAATGTCTGTATTTATGTAAATGGGGGTTTACCTGCATATTTTTTTTAATTAAAAGCAATTATTTGCTCATTTGGTTACAGGTCCCAAGGGAAATATTTATGAAAATTGTTTGTACTTAAAAGAAAATAAATGATAAAATAACTTTTTTTTTCAGTTTTTATTTCTTTGAGCACAGATTAAATTAAAATCAGGTTCATTAAGAGCATGATCCACTTTGTCCTAGTTTCATGGTCTTGGCGAAGCAATAACCTTTGAAAACCGTTTCATCCACTAGCGCTAAACTGCTGTTTCTATATTGATGAACGAAGAATTGCACTGGGAAGTCTGAAGTTAGATGTGAGAGGTTATGTGAATTCATTTTAATCAAAGGCAAAACTGCTTGAGTCATGAGTAAAACTTGCTTTCATCTGCTTTAGCAATAGTGGGCCGATTAATGGTAATCCCTAAATATTAACTTAAATTTATAATTGCTCTCTGTGTAAAATCTGATTAATGAGTGATCAAAAGCAGAAAGTCGGGATCACAGAGTCTGAAAATTAGCTTGAGTCACTGCAACTTGTAAACCCACTATCATGTGATTTCTACAACAACCTTCTAGCTGTTTAAAATTGGTTTATGTCCACCCAAGTGCATCACAAAACTGTATCAATACATGATGTGGTAATTGTAGCATTAAACTGCTGTTAATTCTATAACCATAAAACAAATGTTTTCTTATTCAGATTTTCTGTCAGGATGAACAGACAGTGCATCTTAGCGACGATCGCCACTACAGTGTCTTCTTGCAGATATCATCTTTAAAGTCAACATAATACTTGGTCAGTTGCACATGTTCATGATTTATTCAAGCTCTCGGACTAATAATGTTGATGATCAGGCAAAGTGGAAGTGTCTGGATGTGCAGACAGCAACAGACGCTGTATTGAGGCTTTCCTCATTTAGGTTGTAAATGTATATATGAGGTTTATAGGAATATGTGTTTGACATTTGTAAGACGTTAACAATACTCAGTTAATAAATATACACTTATTAAGCCCAATAATGAAAATAAAAAGTTACAGTTCATAAAAATCAATAATTTCAGCTTTAAAAAAGCAAGTATAGTTATCTTCGACCTTTGTGCCTGTAAAGAGACCAGCTCTGCTTATCTACAGAGAAATCTAGTGCTAAACTTCATTTCTTTCTACATACTTTTACTTGCCACGTCACTCCGATTCTAGAATTACTGCCCTGTAATTATTAACTTCCATCATGTTTAACAGGGTACTGCCAATTGCAATGTCAAAAACATTAGGTCTGTCTCAATGTGTGTGCTTTAGCACTATTCGGTGCCATTTTGTAGTATAACACAGTAGTTTGTTCACACTGAAAATGTCAACAATAAAAAAGTGCACTTCAAATACATATTAATTAAATAATAAATAAAACCCTGCAGAAGTGTATAATTACAGATGCTAAATACTCTCAACAGTCACTTTCCTTAGTAAAACCGTCTAAAATTTGTACACTAGATGGTACATAATGCACAATTTATAATGCATCATTCAAGACAAAGCAATATAATTATTTCCAAAAACCAAAATTACGGCGCTCCAACTTAAACTGTACACATTTAAAGCAGATGTATGCCGTTTTGTTTGTAGTAGAATTCACTGCCATAAATATAGCACTAACTATAGCACGCCCTTTTCGGGGAATTTCGTGCTTCAGTTATTAATTCTAGAAAAAAAAAGCTCAGAGAATTTCAGTAATATTTTGCTTTGTGTTGTTGCTTAATTGTTTTGTACGCAGTAGCGGAGTACTATTTTGGTGTAGATTACGAATATATTCATATAGTATCACGACAAAATAAATATTTATTTCATAAAGATATAGAAAAATAGAGCTGAATTCAGCAGATATGTCTTAATGCTAGGTTAAAAAATTATAGATTTTTACATACTGACATCTGAAGCCCATACATGACTGTGAATAACCATACATATACGTGCAGAAATAACTTTATCAATTCTATAGCAAGAGAGTAAAGTAGAAGATGAGATTGCATAACACGGCTGTACTTTTAAAGTGAGGCGTTACGTAAAGCCCCCCCTTTGAGCTGGAGCCTTCTGCGCACTGCAAAATATATTCTGCAGGAAAGCTAGAGAGACACGTAGCAAACCCATGCTCAAACGAATTAACTGAAGCTGGGCATAAATGATTTTAATAATAAGAGTTGTGGATTTATAAATATATATTTAAAAGACTTCCTTTAGGAAAAAAGCATGAGAGCCAGGCAAGGTCTAATGATGCCACCAACACCACTGTGTTGTTTCAGTGCAATGCATGCTAATGATATGCAAATGCAATGAGGAAAAACCGTCCCTGGATCACCCGTATTAGCCATGGTCTCTGTTTTCTGGTTGAATCCACGATGCACCATACTGTTCTGCCCCGGCTCCTGATTAACACTGCCCTCAAACGCAACATTCATGCACAATCAAGTCCCTGCAACACATTTCCTAACGGGTTGACTCATTTTATCATGTTTGGAGCGTTTTAGCTTATTCCCACCCAGTTAAACTGAATCCTTTGGTTTATGAAGGTCACTCATTTCTGTATAGTGTTGTCTCCGACTGACGTTTTTGTGTCGCGTATGCCCCAAGTGGCAGATTTGATGGATTAGCCAACTCTTCTCAAAAGGTATGAAGACACCCAATCCCTGTCACAGACCGCTCAATATCAGCAAACTCTGGTGCCCGAGCGAGCTGTGTGTTTACAAGGACACAAGACAATACCACACAAAGACAAGCCCGCTGTCTGTCTCTGACACGCACATCGGATCCCCAGACTCTCATTCCAAACCCTCTAACCTTTCACAATCTGTTCTGGCCAGCCAGAGTTCACCTGTTACCCACAATTCAGCTGAAAACCGTGTATATTTACACATAATACAAAGACAGATCATCAAAGGCTCTAGAAACAGTTTAATAATCCCAGATTATTTCATATAAGCTTTTCCATGTATACAGGAATAAGTGAGTCCACAGAAATGATTCAGTGAATGTAAATGATCCACATGACTCACCATTCGTGTTGACTGCCATTGTTTAAAATGTTCCTTCTGCATCCACTGCACACGGATAGTGATCTTCAAAAACCTAAAAGAGAAGCACAATGGACAGTGTAAGCAGGTACATTTATTTGTGCACAAGAGCAAGTCTATTAAACATTGTGTAAGAGGTTTGTTTAACAGGTCACTGACATAATCAAATGCCAAACATTGCCATTTTGTGCAAAAGAACCAAATTTAGCACGGCAAACTTCAGGGAAAAAAACACTACTACATAAAATTAAGGATAATATCATAAAATAAAAATATCAATGCACAACTAAAAAAGCTGCAAATATACATCTCACATCAGTTAACTAAAACGGTTAAAATATTTTCTATTAACTGAAATAAGCTGAAATAAAATACAAATATTTGATTAAAAAACTTTATAGACTTACATAAAAATGTTTGCACTGGGAAGTAACTGAAATAAAATAAGTTGAAATTAAATAAAGTAAGTACTAATATAACACAAATATTTAAAAAAGTATAATAGTGCATAAATATTACTAAAGTAACACTGATGCTCTTGAATAGACATTAATGAGGTCAAGTTTAAATACTGGTACAGTCATGGCCAAAAATATCGGCACCCTTGGTAAATATGATCAAAGTAAGCTGTGAAAATGAATCAGCATTGTTAATCCTTTTGATCTTTTATTAAAAAAAAAAATCACAAAAATCTAACCTTTCATTGGATAATAAGAATTTAAAATGGGGGGGGGTATAATTATCAAATACATGTTTTTCTCTAATACACATTGGCCACAATTAAAGGCACCCTTTTATTCAATACTTTTTGAAACCTCCATTTGCCAGTTTAACAGCTCTAAATGTTCTCCTATAATGCCTGATGAGGTTAGAGAACACCTGACAAGAGATCAGAGACCATTCCTTCATCCAGAATCACTCCAGATCCTTTAGATTCACAGCTCCATGACGGTGCTTCTTCTCTTCAGTTCACCTCACTCATCTTCTACAGGGTTCAGGTCAGAGGACTGGAATGGCCATAGCAGAAGCTTCGTTTTTGCTCATTGTACACATGGGGTACTTTTTATCCCCGTGTTCACCAAACCCATCTTGAGTGTTTGCTGCTAAAAAGCTCATTTTTTTGTATAGAAGCAAGTGCCATTTGAAGTTCCAGTCGTGTCTGATAACTGAATATGCTGGAGCTTGTTTTTGGATGAGCGAGGATAATTTTTCTTGAAACCCTCTCAAACAACATGTGGTGATGTAGGTGCTGTTTGACAATTTTTTTTAAAGGTTTTCTGACCCAGAGACTCAACTATTTTCTGCAATTCTCCAGCTGTGGTCCTTGGAGAGTCTTTAGCCACTCAAACTCTCCTTCTCACCGTGCATTAGGACGATATAGACACACGTCCTCTTCCAGGCAGTTTCATTACATTTTATGTTGATTGGAAATTCTTAATTATTGCCCTGGTGGTGGAAATGGGAATTTTCACTGCTCTACCTCTTTTCTTAAAGCCACTTCACTAATTTGTGAAGCTCAATTATCTTTTGCTGCACATCAGAAATATATTCTTTGTTTTTTCTCATTGTGATGGATGATTAAGGGAATTTGGGCTTTGTTTTCCCTTCTATTTATATTTCTGTGAAACAGGAAGCCATAGCTGGATAATTTCATGTTCATAATCACCCTGGAGTGCTTGAATATACTTCAGAGATATTTTACTCATAAGAATGTCTAGGGGTGCCAATAATTGTGTCCAACGTGTATTTGAGAAAAACATGTATTTGATAATGATATTTCCCCCCATGTTAAATTCTTATTATCCAATGAAAAGTTAGATTTTTGTGAATTTTTTTAAATAAAAGATCAAAAGGATTAACAATGCAGATTAATTTTCACAGCCTTCTTTGATCATGTTTAATAAGGGTGCCGATATTTTTGGCCATGACTGTAAGTCAAATTGTTCTATATATGTAAAATCTGTAAAAAGACTGTTCAGTAGAATTAAGATGTAATTCAGTTATTTTTAATGGGAGTAAATATAGGAACACTGTTGAATTTCAACTGCCTAGGTCCATCTGAACCCTCTGACATGATCCCACATGTTCAGTTTATGTACAAAAGCCCCGCTCATAATGTTATGAAGTCAATGTTCTGTTTCAATTTGCCTGTTTTAGTTCGATTTCACCTGAGATAAGAAGAAGACAAAGTACAACATGTTCACGGGGGTGAACATGGACAGAAGGGCGGTGGGATGGATCTAGAGGCGATTGGTCAGTCAGCTTGGGGGGAAACGTTATAAAACATCTCAACATCCTTGAGAACTGCCTTTTTGAAGTGGAGGGAAAGAAAACAATCCGGCTTGTCTCATATTTAAATTTCAGCCATGAGTGGATGTCCTTATTTTCAGAGGAAATTTGTGTATGTATTTTCAGCTTTCAACATATTTAGATAATTGAGATTATCTCAAAATTATACTCTCAAAGCCACATTTCTACCTAAAATGTTGAAAATGTTTCTGCCATATCTGAAATCAGAAGACAAAGCTACACTGAATGTTGTACATAAAAGTTTATTTTCAAATGTGTATTTGCTGTTGATGCGTTTGATGAAAATACAGGTCAACCAGTAAGCAGCATCTGACAGAAGATGAGAACGATGATTCTCAGACTGGAGTTAATAAGGCCAGCAAAGGAGGTATTATTTACGGCGAATATCTGCAGGTAAACTACACATTAGCTCATGCTTATTAATGCTTTTTATATATATATATAATAAGCGTAATGCATAGCCTCTCCTAAAATAGCTCATGATTAATTGGCGAGCAGCCCTGGAATGTAAAGTTTATTATAATGGTCTGTATGTTCAGAACACCAAGTGATTCCTCCTTAGTTGCCAAATTAATTAACACTGGAAAATGCGTGCATTTCAGATTTTAATGGCAAAGAGTGAACTAGTTAGTTTTATGTTCTATTTAAAAAAATGGATATTTCAGACTTTTTAGGCTTGCATTCTGTGAAACAAAAGCCTTCTCTCATCCCCAGCTGGATAAAATAGTGACATCTCAGGTGCTTCAAAGTGAGCTGAAGGGAAACAAGATCCATGACGAACATCTGTTCATCGTCACACATCAAGGTGAGCCAAACAAACGCTAAACAGCCTTCGGGCAAATCAGTCTTAGCCTCTCTCCAATGAACGCTCCCGAAACACGACTCATTTCCCTGTTTATAAAGCTGAATGTTGACAAGTTTCACTGCAGCCAAAAATAGGCCAGACTAACTCAAAAACATAGCCGAATGTAATGTTCTGAACTGGATTTAACGTCAACAATCAAGCATCTACCACACCAGTAAATCCAGCATTCCTCAAACTCATAATCCATATACACACATAATACATAAACAAATACATGCTGAAATGTAATGACTTTCATAACCTTGGAGTTCAATGGCAGCACCTCTGTACATTTACCTTGAAATGTAATGACTTTTCACGTGTAACCTGAAGAAATGATTAACTCATTCCTTGTATTGCAGCATATGAACTGTGGTTTAAACAAGTTCTGTGGGAGCTGGACTCGGTGAGAGAAATCTTCATCAGTGGACATGTGAGTGGCCTCGAACACGAAGACTTGTGTTTACTGGCTCACGAACAGCTGTAGTTATCAGATTTGGCTCCTTAAGTTGAATGGACCTGCTTTTAATCAACGTAATACGATTAACATTTAATAAGTCACCTATTCAAAATGTGTTAAAGACCATTTTTAATGAGAATATTACATCTAATGAAGGTTCAAGCTGACAGGGCACAAAGAAGAGATTAGTGAGAGATGATGAATGATTTTCATAAATATCTGTAAATAAAACACCAACTCAGACCGAACCAGGGCAATTATTTTAATGTTATTATCTTTTATTTTGTGCTATTCTGCATTAGCATTCAAAGTAAGGTCTCTTATGTTTGCTAAAGCTGTAATATTGTGAAATATCATAAAAAATTTAAAATAAATGTTTTCTATTTTAATATATTTTTAATTGCAATTTATTCCTTTGATGGTAAAGCTGAATTTCCAGCAGTCATTACTCCAGTCTTCACTGTTAATCAGTGTAATATGCCAAATTTATGCGCAAGAAACATTGATTATTATTATTGTTTTAATATTACTGTGGAAACAGTGATACTTTTTACAGGATTCTTTGATGAATAGAAAGTTCAAAAGAACTGCAATTATTTGAAATAAAAATATTTGTTATTATAAATGTCACTATTTCATCATTGTTGAATGCAATCATTAATATATTTAAAAAATAGTGATTTTTTATATTACTCCACATTTTATAAGGATATTTGGGATTCTTGTCAAAGCGCCACATATGCATGCTTCTAAACCTAAAAAGAAATCAGTTAATTTATTGTTTGGGGGCCTTCAAACAAAGATGAACAGCCAAACAGTTTTCTGAAGTCTGTAGTTCAGTTCAAAGAAAGGATGTGCACTCAGTGCAGCATGAGGCTGCCACCTTCAGTCTGCTTTAAGATACTTCTCTAGTTAAATATCAGGTGTCAGGGACATTATAAAGACTCCTGAAAATGAATCGAAATGTACTGCATATTTTCTCAGGTACGTGACGAGCGCAACATGCTCAAGGTCAACACTCGCATCCACAGGATTGTGATGATATTCAGATTGCTGCTTGACCAGTTTGCTGTTCTAGAAACCATGACTGCCTTAGACTTCTATGACTTCAGGTAAGGTGTATATAATTCTCATTATTTCGATTGCTTAATACTGCCAAACAATTACTGAAAACAAGTATTACATTTCCTGGATAACAGCATTGTTTGGGCAAACTTGCTGTTGGAAATGTGCTAACACTCAAGAGGCGGGAGATAGCTAACTCAGTAAATAAGCATTAGATGGCACTAATTTGTTAAATCAAAATCAATGGCAGTGTTTAGCATAATTGCATTTAGCTCGATTGATCTGCGTTTTTTCGTGCACAGGGAATATCTCTCACCTGCTTCAGGCTTCCAGAGTCTGCAGTTTCGACTGTTGGAAAACAAGATTGGGGTCCCGCACAACCAGAGGGTCCCTTACAACAGAAGGCATTACCGGGACAATTTCCGTGGCCAGGAAAGTGAGCTGCTCCTCCATTCAGAGCAGGAGCCCACGCTGCTGCAGTTAGTGGAGGTAAACCTGAGGGAAATGACATTATGAGATGAAATATTAGCTGTGAAGTCATGAATACTGTATTAATCAATGAAATTCAGCACGAGAACCATAACTTACTTTATTGCAGGTTATTGGTATTCAGAGAGGAATAGGGTTATGTAGCCAATTTATACATCAAGTCAGGATTAATCTAACAGACACAACCTGCTGATTAACATTTCTCATAAGCAATCAATACTTTCCAGCAATGGCTGGAGAGAACGCCCGGCTTGGAGGAAGATGGCTTCAATTTTTGGGGGAAACTGGAAACCAATATTTTCGAGGGGTTCAGGAGAGAGAACGAAAAAATAGAGGTACGTGGAGGATCCCTGGATAATTCTGTGCAATGGTCACATCTAAGTTGTAAGTGACAAATCTTGTTTCCTCTTAATAGCAAAAACCAGCCTCCGAGATGAAAGAGGAGATGATGGCCGAGCTCATTAAGCAGAGAGACATTTTCGTATCGCTCTTTGATGAGAAAAGACATGATCACTTAGTAAGCATAGGTCAGCAAAGCTCTCGAGACGCTGCAGAGATACAATGTCAAGAGACACGTCCTCTAGCGGTTACAAGTGAGTCTCTGCTTCTGTCTGTGCAGGTCAGAGGAGGCTGTCCTATAAAGCACTGCAAGGAGCCCTGATGATCTACTTCTACAGGTACATCTATCTGCTAATTTAATCACAACATCAGTTTTCAAAAGATGCTGTTCCAAGACTTATGCTCAACAAGGCTGCATTAAATAAATAAAATAAAAATACACTGATGATAGTAATGTTGTGATTTCTATCTAAATATATTTTAAAATATAATTTATTTCTGTGATGCCATTACTCCAGTCTTCAGTGTTATGATCCTTCAGAAATCGTTCTAATATGCTGATTTGGTATTCAAGAAACATGTCTTATTATTATCCATTGCAAAATCATTTTCATGGTTCTTTGATGAAAGTTCAAAAGAACAGAATTTTCATACTGTAGAAATCTTTAGCTTTTGACCAATTTCAAGAATCTTTGCTGAAAAAAAATCATTAAGAATAGTAGTATATATTATCTTTTAATTAGTGCTGTCAAACGATTAATCGCATCCAAAATAAAAGTTTGTTTACATAATGTGTGTACCGTGTATATTTATTATGTATACAGTGGGGCAATTAAGTATTTGATACACTACCGATTTTTCAAGGTTTCCCACTTATAAATAAGGGAGAGATCTTTAATTTTCATCGTAGGTACACCTCAACTGTGAGACAGAATCTAAAAAAAAAATCACATTGTATGATTTTTAAATAATTAATTTCCATTTTATTGCATGAAATAAGTATTTGATCACCTACCAACCAGCAAGAATTCTGGCTCTCACAGACATGTTAGTTTGTCTTTAAGAAGCCCTCCAACCCTCCACTCATTACCTGTATTAATTGCACCTGTTTGAACTCGTTACCTGTATAAAAGACACCTGTTCACACACTCAATCAATCAGACTCCGACCTCTCCACTGTGGGTAAGACCAAAGAGCTGTTTAAGGACACTAGGGACAACATTGTAGACCTGCACAAGGCTTGGATGGACTACAGGACAATAGGCAAACAGCTTGGTGAGAAGGCAACAACTGTTGGCGCAATTATTAGAAAATGGAAGAAATTCAAGATGACTGTCAATCTCCCTCGGACTGGGGCTCCGTGCAAGATCTCGCCTCGTGGATTATCAATGATCCTGAGAAAGGTGACGGATCAGCCTAGAACTACACGGGAGGACCTGGTCAATGACCTGAAGAGAGCTGGGACCACAGTCTCAACGGTTACCATTAGTAACACACTTCACCGTCATGGATTACAATCCTGAAGCGCACGCAAGGTCCCCCTGCTCAAGCCAGCACATGTCCAGGCCCATCTGAAGTTTGCCAAAGACCATCTGGATGATCCAGAGGAGGCATGGGAGAAGGTCATGTGGTCAGATGAGTCCAAAATATAACTATTTGGTATAAACTCCACTCGCCGTTTTTGGAGGAAGAAGGATGAGTACAATCCCAAGAACACCATCCCAACCGTGAAGCATGGGGGTGGAAACATCATGCTTTTGGGGTGCTTTTCTACAAAGGGGACACGACGACTGCACCGTATTGAGGGGAGAATGGATGGGGCCATGTATCGTGAGATTTTGGCCAACAACCTCCTTCCCTCAGTAAGAGCATTGAAGATGGGTCGTGGCTGGGTCTTCCAGCATGACAATGACCCCAAACACACAGCAAGGGCAACTAAGGAGTGGCTCCGTTAAGAAGCATTTCAAGGTCCTGGAGTGGCCTAGCCAGTCTCCAGACCTGAACCCAATAGAAAATCTATGGAGGGAGCTGAAACCCAAAACCTGAAAGATCTGGAGAAGACCTGTATGGAGGAGTGGGCCAAAATCCCTGCTGCGGTGTGTGCAAACCTGGTCAAGAACTACAGGAAACGTCTGACCTCTGTAATTGTAAACAAAGGTTTCTTTACTAAATATTAAGTTCTATTTTTCTATTGTATCAAATACTTATTTCATGCAATAAAATGGAAATTAATAATTTACAAATCATACAATATGATTTTCTGGATTTTTCTTTTTACATTCGGTCTCTCACAGTTGAGGTGTACCTACGATGAAAATTACAGATCTCTCCATTCTTTGTAAGTGGGAAAAATTGGCAGTGTATCAAATACTTACTTGCCCTACTGTACAAAGACTTCTTAGGGCTCGATCAGGATTGTCTTCAGGTTCAGAAAGTAATTACTCAGAGACTTGTTTTACAAATCACCATAGCAATGGCTTCGTTTTATTAAAAACAATAACTCATAAGAAAATACATAAAAACAACAGTCACAACAGCCTCGTTTCAATCTCTTGACAAAGCATTTATAGTCGTGCACCTCATTTGCATTCACTTCATAAACGCCACGCCTGTGTCACTCCTTATTTGTCTTTTTCTTCTCCACCTACACAGGCAGGACATGCGACCTTTGTCACAGAGACTTAGACTAGACCGAGTCAAAAGTTCACACTTCAAAATGCAAGCATATCTACTTTCTCCTTAATATATAGAAAGGACTGTAACACTCTTTAAAAAGCTTAAGCTAAGCATACATGTTCAAACCACAAACATAAGACTTCATTGCAAGTGTAAGGAATATATGCTGGTCAGCAAAAGATTCCATTCTGCAAGCGTGCCTGCAAAATGCAGTCCTTTGTCTGAACCCTTTTACAGTGCGACCATGCACTCTAAGCAACAGTTAAAAACCCACCTCTTCTTGTCACAACACAACAGGATATCATTCTGACATACAGCTAACATATTTTAGAAATGCATAACAGGGGACTGAAGTTTTAATGTACTCAATTCACTTGCTAACATTTGCCATTCAAAAACATGGTTATGCAGTTCAATAATTGGGAATTGATTAGGAAATTACATATTTATTGGGTCATTTGACCTTACAATATTCACAAAATTGATATCATAGACTATATAAATATATTTAATGTCTTAAATATATAAATGCATGTGTGTGTGTTTAAATACACATAGTACACGCACATATCGTGTAAACAAAACTTTTATTTTGGATGCAATTAACAAAATATATGTGCTGAAATATGTAGAAATTAACATTAACCAAGATGAATATTGTAAACGTGTTGTTCACTGTTAGTTCATGTTACTGGTATTGCCTTAGTGTTGAAAACGTACATTTTTGAAAACCAACCCAAGTTCAATTTGACCATTTTGTCTGAAACAATACTACAAAACATGACCTTAATATTTATAAATATACTTTTGAAGTCAGATGTAACATGGTACTTCTTGATATGCGTCATGGTACTGAATGATCCTTGCCATATTCATATGCATATCGTATTTACAGCAGGGCTGTCAAACTCAGTTCCTGGAGGGCCGCAGCCCTGCAGAGTTTAGTTCCAACCCTGCTCCAACACACAAACCATGTAGTTTCAATTGAGCCTGAAGGACTTGATTAGCTGGATCAGGTGTTTAATTCGGGTTGGAGCTAAACTCTGCAGAGCTGTGGCCCTCCAGGAATTGAGTTTGAGACCAATGATTTACAGGATACTCCAAGGTACTTTACTGAAAATGTTTTCTGATAGCTCATTTGTAACTCAACTTCTCACCATCTGCTCTCAGGGAGGAGCCTCGACTACAGGTTCCTTTCCAGCTCCTGACATCTCTGATGGACATTGACACCCTCATGACAAAATGGAGATGTATGTGACACCTCTGAAAACAAAGCATCAGAACTGCAAATAAACCTGACCTAAAACACCCTGTGGGGCAAAGCCGATTAGGAGTGTCAACACTGAATAAAAGAGAACAACATATTTTCTTTTGCATATCAATGATTTTACTTTCTGCATAATTTATATCGGAATTTTTCCCTAGACAACCATGTGTGTATGGTGCACAGAATGATTGGCAATAAAGACGGCACAGGTGGCTCATCAGGCTATCAGTACCTGCGCTCCACTGTCAGGTAGGCCAAATAATCTGGGACAAATCCAGTCTTCAGATGAAACAGTCTGCATCTGTTGGAGTTATCCACGTGAAACACAATGCTGGAAAATTAGATTTTAATTAGCAGCAATATGTAAACCATCTTCTAAAACGAACCACTCAAAAACAAGAACAGGGTGTATTTATAAGCCTTATGTATGTTTTGCCAGCGATCGCTACAAGGTGTTTGTGGATCTGTTTAACCTGGCCACCTTCCTGGTTCCGAGGGCGTGGATTCCCAAGATGGACCCGAGTGTGCACACCTTCCTGCACATGGCCGAATGCTGCGACAGCTCCTACTGCAGCAGCAGCGATGACTCAGACTAAACAGATGGAGGGATGAGGAAAGGATGGACAGCGTTTGCAGAGTACAGAAGACAAAAAAAGTCTACCATCACCCAGATTTATGTCACCAAAAACAAAGCTGTGCTGATTTTACAGAAGTTCTAGGATATGAATTGAAAATATATGAATATGAAAAGTAAATTTAACAACAGCATCAACAAAATATCTACATCAGTAAAGTTGATGCACTTGTGTATATGTCAATATAATATACTATTTTAGCATGTAATTAATTGATTTCTATTTTGTAAATAAAATACACACAGAGAAACTTCTTGTTTATTTGAAAAAAATAGACAATGTTTTTTTGTCAAAATGTAAACTTTAATAGAATAGAGTTTATAAACTATACGCAAAAAAAAATATTATTTTTAAAACGCATTAGCAAATGTAAAGCTGTATGTTTATAAAAGCAGAACATTTTTTTATATCCGGTACATACTGTAGCAATAAGCACTTTTTCAAAACTCTTTAGGGCTGCAATTAGTATTCACATATAATAATATTTTCACATTTTTGCAGAGGAGTTCACTTGTGTCCTATATTAGTGTAATGTCACAATACAATACGTGTTCAGTTGTGCACTTGTATTCACGAACAGTGTTTTTAAAGATTAAACATCCTCATGGACAGATCTAGCTGGTGTGTGTTGCATAACTAAAATAGAATCCGGCTCTGACTGCGATTATTTTGGGCTACAGTGGCTGGGATTAGGAATGTGGTGTATTAGCTCAAATAGCAGCGTACTTGCTTTGCATTCAAGAGGCAACAGGATTTGTTATCCGCATCCCCGTGATAATGTTTACTATTCACATCAGCTACACCGGAGGATTTCCGTCCTGAGGGTGATATTTTAACATTTCGATCTGCCTCGGTCTTTTCACGGAAGTACAAAGATTATTGACAATTACACAAAAACAGCAGCAACGTTGTCCGCAATGCCTGGGAAAAGAGAGAGAGTGGCTGTTGATTGTCATCTGACATTGCGTAAATTCATTCAAAGCCATTGACAAACAAGATCACGACTTCAAAACAACCTCGCTACATCTTTCCAAATCATCTGATGTGAATTTAAACATGATCAACTAAGCATTTACGATTCGATTTTTACATTACAAACAGTATTGAGTGTTTGCTAACATCCAAACATTTCATGAATATTTATGAATGCATACAATGCCTCACAGCAGCAGAATTAATTACATTTATCACTGTGACTGTCAACAAGGTAAAAAAGCATTAAAGTGGGTCACTATCTAAACTTACCACACATGTCATTCCCTATTTTTATGTAAGCATATCCTTTGTCACCCCATGAGGTCCCCCATGAATTGCGTACTATCCAATACGGCACTTCCCCTGTGACAAAATATGAAGACATGTCATTGAAAATATACCCCAAACGGTAAACGGTTAATAACAAGTCATTCTACATATGAAATGATTAATGATGCTTGCAGTAACAGTTTTGGCATGACACTGAGCATCAATTTCTCTACTTTACCCTGAATGTAGCTAATTTAAACTAGTAAACAAACAAGAGAAAACATATCATCGCAGAGGATAAACGCTGCGGACAGCTTGCTGATTATAGTGCAGACACATCAGGCAGTTTTCTGGGATGTTGGCGCACAGCCAGTGTTTGCCAGCATCGGCTTAATTTTGTGCCCTTGACAGGACGTAATCCGTGAAGGCCAGCACTCTGAACCTTTATATGCTCGGAGGCACAAGTAAAGAGTGTTTAACCGCCCGTGTCTGTGTGTGTGTACCTGTGGTATCATAACCGGTGATCAGGACGGCATGGTTGGCGTTGTGGCTGGAGCAGTGGTGCTGAATGATGCCGCCCAGGTAATCCTGCCAGCTGATGGCATCCACAATGACAACAAGCGGCCCCGACTCCACCAGCACACTCTTCATCACCTCCTCCTGTCCACTACAACAACATACAGTTGAAGTCAAAAGTTTACATACTCTTGATTCTTAATACTGTGTTGTTACCTGAATGATCCACAGCTGTGTTTTTTTGTTTAGTGATAGTTGTTCATGAGTCCCTTGTTTGTCCTGAACAGTTCAACTGTCTGCTGTTCTTAAGAAAAGTCCTACAGGTCCCACAAATTCTTTGGTTTTCCAGCATTTTTATGTATTTGAACCCTTTCCAACAATGACTATGATTTTGAGATCATCTTTTCACACTGAGGACAACTCATATACAAAGTTTTGAATTTGAAGATTATGGTAAATTGTCGTGGATCAAAAAAAAGAGAAGGGTATGTAAACTTTTGAATGGGGTTATTTTTTATAAATTCAACTATTATTTTATCTTATGCAAACATTGAATTTGAAATATCTTATTCAGGCCAGTACTAAATAAAAAAAATAAGATGCATTTTGTATGATCCCTCTTATTTTGGTAAAATAATTAGATGCATGTAAACTTTTGACTTCAACTGTATCAATCCCATGGGACTCTGCCTACAGTAATTATATTTACTATTACGATTATCATTACTATTTCATTTCCAAATTTAACAAAAATACTGCACAATTTAAAATGACTGTTTTCTATTTCAATCTATTTTCAAATGTAATTTATTCCTGTGATGGTGAAGTTGAATTTTCACCATCATTACTCAAGTCTAGGGCCCTATGAAATCAATTATTTTTTTCCCAAATTCCGTTTGTGCATGTAGTAAGTTAAACAAAACCACATGTCTGTGCCATTCATTAACACAGAGTGAGTACGACTTTTGTACAACAAAACCACATGTCTGTGCCATTCCGCGTTAAACTGTAAATACAGTTTTTTAGACTGGATTCCATGATTTCGTCTGCGTTTTCCGCATCACGGAAATCATAGGTCCCTACCAGTCCTTAGCATCACATCATTCAGAAATCTCTTAATATGCTGATTGGGTACTCAAGAACCTTTTTTTATTATTATCAACATTGAAAGCAGTTGTGCTGCTTAATATTTTCGTGGAAACGGTGAAACATAGCTTTCAGGATTTTTTTTTATTAATAGGAAGTTCAAAAGTCTTTGTTGTCACTTTTGAAACCAAACCATGCAACCGGAAAAACGGCTCGCTGGTTGACCCAGTTGATTAAGCCAAAAATGGTCTCATCAGAATAGGAACACTATGTACGACACAGAGTGACATCTGGCACAAATGTAAGACAACGAAGCACAGGTCAGAAGTGCTTGGTTTGGTATTTGACCAGTGGTGAGTGTACAGTCAGTGGCCGTTCAGCACCTGACCCTGAGTTGCAAACAGAGTTGACAAGAACAGATGAGTAAACATAAAACATTGGCCCACATCCCGACAAACTTTGACTCAACCTTGAATTTAATAGTACATGAGGTCTACACTGCACTTAATGCAATGGCACAGCTGACTGTTGATGTAACACTCAAGCCATCTGCATGCTACATCCATTACCTGAAGTCATAAGCGGAGTAATTCCTCACTGCCACTCCAGCGTAAGACTGAGGGAAGTACTGGCAGATCCCAGCCATGTCTTTGAAGGGATACTCCGCCTCATTCACCAACTTCAGTTTGGTCTGAAAGAGGATACACAAAACAGGAAATGCGAATGTGCCAATTATGGAGTTTCTAAGATGATAAACACCTTTTTAATCAGCAGCTTGTTGTGGCTGGAATGGACAAGTTAATAATAATAATAATATACGTGATCCTGGACCACAAAACCAGTCTTAAGTAGAGCACTGGTATATTTGTAGCAATAGCCAACAATACATTGTATGGGTCAAAAGTATCGATTTTTCTTTTATGCCAAAATTCATTAGGATATTAAGTAAAGATCACGTTCCATGAAGATATTTAGTAAATTTCCTGTAGTAAATATATCAAAACTTTTCGATTAGTAATATGCATTTGGACAACTTTATAGGAGATTTTTCTCAACATTTGGACTTTTTTTGCACCCTCAGATTCCAGATTTTCAAATAGTTGTATCTCAGCCAAAATGTTGTCCTATCCTAGAGTGTAACAAACCATACATCAATGGAAAGCTTATTTATTCAGCTTTATTCAACAGATGATGTATAAATCTCCAAAATAAATAAAAAAACTAACCCTTATGACTGGTTTTGTGGTCCAGAGTCACACACACACATACATATATATTGCCAGGCATTTCTCCAGTCTCAGTGTTAATCCTTCACAAATTAATCTAATACACCGATTTGGTGCTCAATAAACATTTCTAACTATTATCAATGTTGAAAACATTTTTTGGACAGGGGAATCTAAACCATCAAAATTGATGGTTGTGATTCCACTATCAATATCAATAAACATTATTTAATCTTTCCCAGTTATATCATCACAAGAAAAAGAGAAAGCAGATGACAGCACCTGTGCCAACCAATCCAGTGCTCCAACAGGAGATCCGCCATTACAGCCCTCGTTTTCATAAGAGCAGTCTATAACCTGCTGCACACTGAGCTGCTGCAGCTTTCCACCATCTTTAGCAGATACCGTTTCAATGGCCTCCACCACACTGAAGGCCCAGCATCCTCCACACTACACAAAAGAGCAAGAAGAAATGTAGAGTAAACCCTAGCTATATTAAGAAAAAAGTCATTTGTTTTGAGTATTTACATGAGTGGAAAAAGATCACATGTAGTCTTCCCTGCTAAAAAAAACAATAGAAGCCCAATAGAAACCATCACAGAAATCCCAATGGTTTCCATTAAAATACCATTAGCTTTTTCCAGTAAAACAATTACAAAATTCCCTTTTTGTAGTGTGTTTTGGGCATTTTTCCAATAGGACTTAACATCCCACCAATAGAATCCATCACATACCAGTAGACACCATTATAGATTCCATTAAAAGCAATACAATTCCCATTATAACCATTAAACCCATTACATTTTCTATTGTGTTTTGGACAGGGTTCTACTGTTTTTTTCAGCAGGGTTAATATCTACACCATACCGACTTCTGGTTTCGGACTGGTCCGACAATTCCATGGTCCCTCCAATCAAACTTGGGTGGATAATTCATCTTAACTTCAATTCCAGACCTGGAGGGGTCAAATTTTGGAGCCGTCTCATTCCAGGCTGTGAGATATCTCTCTGAGAAAAAAAATGAGACAAGATAGATGACATCATCCAAAGTGCTTTCATCCGCAAGCATCCATAACCTACATATAGTCACCTCTGAATTGCTGTGGAGATAAGTCAGAGAACTGGTTGATGCCATAACAGGCAGACTGGTTTGATTTCTTCAGTACTGAATTCAGAAAGGCTTGTCTCTTGAGTGAGTTCTGTAATCAGACAAAACTAGACATGACCAGAGACACCTTGAGCAGCAGGTGAGATGCTAATCACATGAGGGAATTTGTCACATCACATGACAGAAACTAATGGCATTACTAGCATTGCCTACATTTTTTCTTTTTAAATATGTTCCGTAAAACTTATATTTTATATTGAGGCCAGGTTAGTAACTATAGATTTACTTAGATACTTTAAAATCAGCTAGTTATTATCTGCCTCTCAAAACCGAGTAAGCTGCCTAACTAGACAGCTTAAGCATCCAAGGCGCATTAAACTGTAACGTTATTTGTGTGAGGGAGCTCATCTATGATGCCTACAGCTGCTTGTGTCTACTCAGGCAGTTCACTATTTGAAACACAGCCATTGTCACTTATCAGCCGCAATGATTGAGCTTTTTATGATTTGTTTAATACTGTAGTTTGTGAGATATTGATGTTGATACACTAAATGTACCTGGAATTGAATCCGTCTCTGATAGTGTTCATTGTTTTCGTGTCCTCGCTGGAAAGTCTTCAATCGTTCTCCGTCCGTCAGATATTTCCAGCTTAGTTCGACGCTGTTGGATCCCGTGAGCAGTTCATGGTAAATTATCAAAACCACTAATGTTGAAGTAAACGCCATTTAAACCGTAATCAGTAAACGTTCAGTTCATCGTTCTATCTACACACCCACCTGAGCATTAAGTTTCATTTCTGCTCGGGGTTATTTCCTGCAGCGGATCAGAGCGCTCTATCGCTCTCTCGCGGCGGGTGAACGCATTACCTGAGGAAAACAAACTCTTCACACTGGAAAATAAAACCAACGAATCACAGACGAAAAGGTTATATACACTTAACTGAATTATATGAAATTAATACAATAGCGTCAAATTACATTCGAAAGAAAAAACAAATAAAAAATCCTACGGCTTTCCAATAAGCTAAAGATCACACTCAATGGTGCCCATGTAACTCCGTTCCCTGCTGAAAAAAAACAATAGAAACAATCATAAATCAGAAACACAGAAACTAATGGTTTCCATAAATAATTGCCAAAAACACAAACCAATACAGCTAACAAACAGAAGCGACCAATACAAACTTAACCATTAAAACCATTGAAAAATCATATTGTGTAATGTGCTTTTGGAACATATTTAATTAGGATTTAGTTGTTTTAACAAGCTAACAAATAGAAAAGTAAAAACTAACAAATAGAAGGAGACCAATAGACACACCATTACCAATTTCCATTAGACCAATACATACAGTTCTGTGATGGTAAAACCATGGTTTTTTCATTTCTGTAAAAACAACAACAACTTTTCTAATTGTTTTTTTTTCAGCAGAGTTATTGAAAAGTAAAAACAACAACAACTACATCTATTACACTTCCTGTTTAATTATTTAATTTAATTGTGAAGCTGCTTATAATTATATTCAATTGTAATTGTTATAGTAATTTAGTAACATTTAATATAAGGAGTGATGCTTTATTTTTGCTGTCACATTTTCACCAGCTCTACTATACATTTATATTAAAATATGTATGAAATAATAACTATAATAATACAAAATATAAAGTATTTAATCATATTTAATAATGTTTCCCTTTATAACAATCCAACTTGCTCTTTTTTTTCTTTTTTTCAGGGTGGAACAAATTTATTCCATTGAACTCCAAAATGGCCGGTGCCCCAATAAAGCTTATTTATCCATCCATCCATGTCAGTGTTGTTATTGTTAACTAAAAATAAAACTAGCTGTTCATTAATTGAAGTCAAGCTGAAATAAAATTAAATATAAACATTGGATTACATTTTAAATTAATATTAGATATGTAAATGAAAATGTTGCCATGACAAATAACTGATATAAAATGCATAACATAAAATAAAAATGTCCAAAGTAAAAAAAGGTACTAAAAATAACTAAAAATAAAGCTATATATACCTCACTGGCCACTTTATTAGGTACACCTGTTCAATTGTTTGGTAACACAAATTGCTAACCAGCCAATCACATGGCAGCAACTCAATGCATTTAGGCATCTAGATGTGGTGAAGACGACTTGCTGAAGTTCAAACCGAGCATCAGAATGGGGAAGAAAGAGGATTTAAGAGACTTTGAACGTGGAATGGTTGTTGGTGCCAGACGGGCTGGTCTGAGTATTTCAAAAACTGCTGATCTACTGGGATTTTCATGTACAACCATCTCTAGGGTTTACAGAGAATGGTCCGAAAAAGAGAAAACATACAGTGAGCCTTGTTGATGTCAGAGGAGAATGGGCAGACTGGTTAGAGATGATAGAAAGGCAACAGTAACTCAAATAATCATTCGTTACAACCAAGGTATGCAGAATACCATCTCTGAACACACAACACGTCGAACCCTGAGTTACAGCAGCAGAAGACCACACCGGGTGCCGCTCCTGTCAGCTAAGAACAGGAAACGGAGGCTACAATTCACACAGGCTCACCAAAATTGGACAATAGAAGATTGGAAAAACGTTGCCTGGTCTGATGAGTCTCGATTTCTGCTGCGACATTCAGATGGTAGGGTCAGAATTTGGCGTAAAGAACATGAAAGTATGGATCCATCCTGCCTTGTCTCAACGGTTCAGGCTGGTGGTGGTGGTGTAATGGTGTGGGGGATATTTTCTTGGCACACTTTGGGCTCCTTAGTACCAATTGAGCATTGTTTAAATGCCACAGCCTACCTGAGTATTGTTTCTGACCATGTCCATCCCTTTATGACTACAGTGTACCCATCTTCTGATGGCTTCTTCCAGCAGGATAATGCACCATGTCACAAAGCTCAAATCATCTCAGACTGGTTTCTTGAACATGACAATGAGTTCACTTTACTCAAATGGCCTCCACAGTCACCAGATCTCAATCCAATAGAGCACCTTTGGGATGTGGTGGAACGGGAGATTCACATCATGGATGTGCAGCCGACAAATCTGCAGCAACTGTGTGATGCTATCATGTCAATATGGACCAAAATCTCAGAGGAATGTTTCCACACCTTGTTAAATCTATGCCACAAAGAATTAAGGCAGAAGGAAAAAGGGGGTCCAACCCGGTACTAGCAAGGTGTACCTAATAAAGTGGTCAGTGAGTGTATATGTATGTATGTGTATATATACACTCACTGGCCATTTTATTAGGAACAAAATCATATTTACTAAAACTGAAAACTAAAAATATAAAAGCCAATTCAAAATACTAATTACTTTTAATAGATACTAACATAACACTGATTTGTGTTCATTTTAAACCTCACCCAAAGAAAGAAAGCAGTATAGGCAATTATGACAAGTTTAATGCTGAGGCAGTATGTAACATAGGTAGCCCAAATCATGACCCACATAAAGCAGAGCCTTTACTCACTGAGTGTCAGCCCCGTCCTGACTGCAACCACATATGACAGAAATCAAATCTGATGCAGAATCAGCACAAAGATCTCTGTGAGTGCAGGCCATATGGTCACAATGCCATCCCCCCCAAAACTGGTTACGACAACGAGAACGCAAAAGAGACAGACACTCTTGAGCATGGAAAAGATCCAGGAAAGACAAACTGTGCTACGAGGCCACTTGAGAGAGAGATATATTAATTATTATATGCAATTACTGTATATATTAATATATATATTAGGTCCCCTTGCTTGGAACTGATTAGTATTCACTGTAGGTATTCCATAGGATTTTCTTTAAATAATTTAAAACATTTTCATTCTATGTACAGAGAAATACTGTATATATTTCTACAAGGAAGTAACAGTGATTTATCGAGGAGTTTCGAGTGCTAACGGGCCAGCACTAAACGTGAAGCTTCAGCATTTCAGCGGGACGAGTTCGTTTGCATCTTGTTTAGCTACAAAAGCAGAGATACAAAGCCGACAGCTCTTCTATAAAGGCTCAGTTTCCGATCTTTCACGACTGTCCACGAGACTGTCCCATCTGGAACAATATTAAGCATGGGAACTTAAAAACGGTCAGCAAATTACATACATGAGACAACAGTCGACACAACATTTGTGGCTAACCGAGGAGACCAGAGAAACAAACTAAGAGGTACTTCCCACAGCCGTCTGTGAAAAGATGTCTTTTGAAATAGTCTTTCAAAAAGTAAGAGAAAAAAAGAATAAGTTTAAAAGTGTAAGGAGGCTGATGATGGTGCAACAGTCCAATCACGTTCACTTGAGGTGACCGATCGCTCTGAAGATCATTATGAATCTACAGTGGTAGAGTTTATCACCAGAGTCATTGTGCTCACTGTCAATACTCCATTTCACACTCATAAAGGTTGTTCCCCACAGTCTGGGTCGGGGAGAGGATGATGGAGGAATGGGCTGGAGGTGGAGGAGGTGCGTGTCCTCAGGATTTGTTTTCGTCGTACATGTCCAGCGACGCCTGGATGTCTGGAAGCTCCATCTCACAGACGATGCTGCGCGGAGACACAGAATTACGGTTGAAGAAATTGCCACCTGAAAGCAGACAAGCAACACAAATTATGGGGTTAGATTAAGAGGCAAGACATTTGTAATAATACTCTGTTATTGTGTACAACAGAAATGAGATGAAGGTAATGATTCTTCTGAATGTTAATAATACATTCAAGATGCGGCTCCTGCTGACTGGAAATATTTATTTACCTCTTCCATAAAGGTTGTGCTCAAATCTGACATTTCATCTCAGCACAAAATCAATGTCGGTCGGTTACGTGTAATCAACACTTATTATGTCCTTGACACCAGACCAATTAATCACCATCAAGTCTCTCAGTAGAAATCAGGTTTTTATGGAAGTGTTTGGGTGTTTTGCGAATATACGGCTCCTTGATTTAACCCACATGTCATTTTAACTCTCCAAAATTATCCATAAATATTATTTTTTTTACTCAAAATCTCAGGTGCAGAAGCACAGATCAGTGAGGCTTATGGCCAATCAGTTCCAAAAAGAATCATAAAACCCGTGCTAACTGAAACTGTGTGAATTGCAGACTGTTAAGACAAATATGTGGATGCTCTACTGCATATAATCCACTATTATTAAATTATTTCATAATAAAAAACAATGTAACCCGCATGTGGGTAAATAAATCTAATATAAAAAATATTAAATAAATATGCTGGATGTTATTCTCAAATATGCTGTGCTAACTTGTAATTATATGATTATAGACTCAAAGCAGCAGCCTAACAATGTCTACACTGCAAAAAATAATTAGTCTTGTTTCCTGCCAAAATATCTCAAAATTCTTAAATCAAGAAGGATTTTCCAAGACAAGTAAAAATTATTGTCTTTGAACAAGCAAAATAATCTGCCAATGGGGTAAGCAAAATAATAATAATACACCAAAATATGCTTTAATACATCAAGTAGGCCTAATCTTCATTCGCATGTTCATGTGTTTTTAAAAAAATATATATATTTTCAGTTAAAGAATAGCCCTGACCTTAAGTTACACAATCCCTACCCCACTGCATTAAATGTTATGCTAAAACAAAACCCAATATATCCTCATAGATGCATTACAGTCTGTTTTAGTGCTCTTGGCTTGACTTAATGTAAGGCACTACTGAATCCAACTGTAACTCTACAATATGCCACAGTAAATCAATATTGTATGTCTATGGGAGATGAAGGAGATTGCTGGTCTGATGGAGTCTCACCATGGCAAACTGAGAAAGACAGAAGCATCAAAACAGTATCAAGGAATACAATTAGTACTAGCAACTACTAACTTACTAAAAAGCACAACAACGATTTATGCACAAAGCGATTTTAATACACATACAAATGTCTTTCAAAAATTGTATTCACTTAATCAAAGACAAACCAAAAGGATCTGAAAAATATATATACAAATGTAAGAGACATTTAGGGTGAATCCCATTTCTCTGTCTTACCCCTTCCCCTTCGTCTTACCCCTAGCCATTGACCCTCGAAACCGAGTGGTAAGCACTAGGGGTGAAAACATACCCCTATGAAATGAGACACCACTTGGTTAATGTTACGTCATCATACATCGTCGCCAGCTGGCTGCTACGTCACCAGAGGCGACAAGTGTTGATCACAAACTTGCCGTCTGCAAGCGTGTGTGTCGATTGCGTGGGTTTTGATGTTTTCTCTAGTCAGAGAAATGCGGGACTGTTGTGAAAATCAGCAATGTAACGTTAGCGTGGAAAAATAGCGATTTAAAAAAAAGTTTACATTAAGAACATGGTTGCAAATATATATGTAAGTTACAGGACTGTGTAGAGCACAAAACAAGACTGTCTAATTTTAAATAAATTATTTAAGCCGAAAATACTCTCTGGATGATCTGGCCGCAGTGTGTTCTGGGTACCCCTTGGTTTCAAGTAAGCTCGCGAAAATTCTTGGATTTAAGGGGTATCTACCCCTTCCCCTTAGCCCTACCCCTTGATCAAAACGAGAATTGGGACAGCCCTTACTCTCACGTGAACGCGCAAAACTAAGGGGAAGGGGTAAGACAGAGAATTGGGATTCACCCTTAACATGTAAGCAAAATTCTATTAATCTAAAATGAAAATAAAAAGGGCTTATTATATACAGCAATTGAGTAAAACAAGAAGTTCATCAGCTATATCATCCAGTGAAAAGCTCTGATTGTGCAAGAGGTGAAAGTTAACTCTAATAACACTGAAGTGAAGTGTAATCGGCAGCTTTATTTTTCAGGATGCATTTCTGTTTTAGAAACGAGGACGCCACACAAATATCTTCATTCCAACTTCAGTCTGCAAAAGACAAAGATAAAGAAAAAAATACATTTAACAAGCACTGATGTGAGGCACATGGAAATAATAGAAATATCATAGACATGTTATTTAGATGTGGACACATAATTTTGAACAAATACAATTTTGAATGGAAATATAAAAAAATACTACTAAATAAACTTTTTTATTAAATTTGATCAAACTAATGTTGAAACTAAGATTCAACAGCCCTTACACTAATGTGACAGAACATGCTGTGCAGTAGATACTGCATGTATTTGAACATCCTGAAAAAGAAGATCTTGATCTACAATACTCACTCATAGGTGGGGGCGCTGGCAGTGGCTCTGATGAGCATGTAGCAAAGTGTGAGAGCAGAGAGCACGCCGAAGCTGGCAACAATAAACCACTCTTCTGTTAACAGAGTAAAAGGGGGAGGGGTCATTTTCTGTTGAGGGCGGGGCCAGGCTATCATCTCGACAGAGAGCCGAAGAGAAGAGGAAACTGGCGACAGATGGAGGCGTGAAGAAAAGAGGAACACTTCTCTAATCCGTGGACCAGTAGAGGAAACCATAGGCAAGCGATGATCGCAAACAAGACAAAACACGAGAGCGAAACTGAACGTAGCACATTCAGAGCACATGACACTTAGTGCTGGTTTAGCCATATATTTACAAAGCAGAGAGGATTTTACATATGTTAGGAAGACCATGTCTTTAGAGGATGCATCAGTAAGTATTCCACATACACATTTTTAAAGGGATTATTTATACACCTGTAAATTCTATTTAAAAATTGCACAATTTTTATAGAATTTAGAGAAGAAACGAGTTAGAGTAGAGTTCTTTAAAAACATAAATTGCAGAGCTGTTCAAGCAGATACACCTGCTTGGGGTTCTTTAATATAATTAATCACTGCAATAGAAACACAGGCCAACAGGAGGGGTTAAAAATGCTGAACATAATATTTTAAAGACATAGCACCAGGACAAATGGTTGGTAAATAATAAATTATGCCACAAACGTGTAATTAATTACCTTACATCTGTTTCTGCAACAAAAGTGTGCAGTTCCTTGAGCATTTACTTATTTTACCTGCATGCAGTTTTCTGTTCTTTACTTTAGTTTCATTGCACTCAACATGTGTTCTACTGATCTACATAACCTAATTAAAAATGCTGGTACAATCTAAACACTAAAATAACTTTAGGGAGAGAGCAAACGAATGGGTGTCTGTTATTTAAAGCCAGCTTGAGCAAAGTTGAGTCACAGATTTGAAGAAAGTCTGATTGCACAGATAATGATATCAAAAACTAGATCTGATCCAATTCCAGGTGAGAGGAAAATTAACCAATCACATAAAAATACAATAAAATAATATGTTGAAACCCACTGAGATGCTGGTGTGCATTTTATCTGAAATCTTTCTAAATGTATCTTAAACGTTTTTAACATGCAAGAGACGATAGGAGGAAAAGATATAATATGGAATATGAAGGGTGAATATGTCACCATATACATATATTTTGTTTTTGATGAAGGTCTAAGGTTGATACTATAGGTGGATTGTGTAGCAAAACAATTAAACGAAAAAAATGTAGCCAACAAATATACATTTTGAAATATTATTTTGCAACACATAGCATGTGATGCATATTTAAATCCCTTTACATTCAGCCACCACAATGACAGATAAAAGAGATAAGAAGGGGAAAACAGCAGTGGCTGATAGAAAAAGGCGCATTCTATCACCTGGATTAGTCATGCTTTTATGTCAAATTGAAATGTAAGTATCATAAAAATAAATGTGTAACAGAGATTAAACTAAAATGCTTAAAAAACATTTGAAATAAAAAAAGATGAATGCAAGATAAAATAGCATTTAAAAAAAACATGTTATAAAAAATAATTTTAAACGTGTGCATTATTACAACTAAAATATTAAAAACATAACCAATAATATAAAATCAGACGGTCATTAACACAAATTAAACACCTAATTTATTTTATGATAACAACTACTGGCTAAAAGTACATTATCCGGTTTATTATACAATTATATATTACATAGAATTTATTTGTATAAGTCAGAAAAGAGAGACCAAAGAGTGCCAAGACATACACGCAGTGACTTGAGAAGTCTAGCACAGAATATTTATTGCAGTAAAGGGCAGGACACACTGCGGTGGAGCACAGACACCTGCTCACATCACTGAGCTCAGCCTCAGCAGCACACAGATGTCCCCGAACAACAGGTGGAGCGATGCAGTCAGTGCACTACAGTAAGGAAAGCTTACCCCCTGCTGGGGAGGAAATGAAGGAGAAGGTGGGACAGAGGTGAGCAAACATTAAAAGACAAAGTGTGTGACATTTTCAGATGTTAAAATAGTTTCCACTATCCCAGTTTAGCATGCAGTTTTTGCAAATCAGTTTGGTGATGCAAAATGACACACTTCACCATTAAAGAACATCCAGACAGAACAAGAGAGACAAAATAAGAGAGAATAAGCCCTGCTCTTACTAGTGACAGCAATGTTGATCTCTCCGGAGCGAGGAATGAGTTCTTCGTCGGAGGGAAGCTGGGAGGAACTGGAGTGGCGTAGAGGCTCCAGACTGATGCTGGTCTCAGAGGACAAGTCCACCAACGCTGTTCTCTGGCTGGAAGTCTGACTGCGGGACATCCGATCCATGTCAAAAGCCATGTTGTCCACGCAGGGCAGGTTGGGCTGTAAGTACATGAATGTCTCAGTGTCCATTTTATTAACATAAATACAATTCAATGCAAATGTTTCTAATATTAGAAAAAAAAGATACAATTACATGACATTGAAACATTCAATGAAATGACTAAAGTGACCACCAGAGGGAGCTACTGGATCATAAATCCTCTACCTCTCACTGCAAAAACAAGATTACAGCCAAATTACTTTATATCATTCTGTTGCAACCAGCAACACATATTCATTTTGCCATTTTTTTACAGTAATGCGTTTACATGCTCAGATCTGTAATAATCCAGGCAATCCATCCCAATTAAACCGGAGGAAATGATGTTATTTTCAAGAGCATCAATCATTATAAAATCACGACAACAACAAATCAAATAAGAGGCTTAGGAATGTCACAACCTGCTGCCCTCTGAGATCAATGTGTCTGTTGTTTTTGTAATACATTTAAGTCAGTGTGTGTTCACAAAGCTGTACTTTAGGGAAATTGTTCCCAGAATATAGCTATACAGTAAATGTGACAAAACATCTATTCAGGGACGTCTGCAAGAATAGAATATTACACAAAGTGAATCATTTTCTAAAAATGCAGGGTTTTTTTTACAGGGATGGTTGTTTAGATAAGTCTATAGTAATTATAATTACTTATTCGTTGTTAGTTATTTAAATGATAAATCCTTAATATTGAAACATTATTAACAATGTGTGTGTATGTGTGTGGTCCTGCTATTCCCTGCATTATGGGGACCAGTAAATGTTGACCTTTTGGGGACATGTTTTGGTCCCCATGAGGTTATAACTCATACAGAACAATATTTTTTGAAAACTACATAAAGTTTTATGTGCAATTTGTACAGTATAAAAAAAACATTACACCTATGGACTGTCCCCATAAAACATGGAAACCCAACATGTGTGTGTGTGTGTGTGTGTGCTCACCATAACTCCCAGAGCTTTGAGGATGTTGAGTTTACACATCGGACAGGTGCAGTGCTCATTTAGCCATGGATCCACACACATTTTATGGAAGACGTGCCTGAAGAGAAAGAAAAATAGCCATAAATAAAGCACTTATGCATGTTATAGTAACCTGTTTACTTTGTGTATTGAAGTGTTATACATTTGGTTGCAACACCATAAATATTAATGAAATGTTTCTAATCATTCTATTTAAATTATAATGATGTAAGACCATGAGATTGCAGCATCAAGCCTTTGATATCACCATAACTCGATGAATATTTGAAACTGCTCTAAGAACACTGCTGCAGGAAGGACATCGCATGTAAAAGCACATTACACATTTATATTACATCCAGAGAGAGGAGAGAGTGAGATTGGAAGATTAAAAGCAAGAAGCTGGTGGACTTCAAAGGCGCAACATGAGCTTTCACAGAGAGCTTTTGAGTCTCTTCTCCTTCTCTGTCCTCATATCCGGCTGCTGCACAATCCGAGCTGTGTTTACTCCAGGAAAGACCCTGGGCTCTCGATAGAGGAAGCCCTCTTCATGAGGGAGATTCTCGGCACAAGCCAGCCATTGAGGCTCATGCTGGAGACAAGGCAGCCATTGTGGCTCTGAAGATTGTGGAGAATCGTTATAATCATAAAGCTGGGCAATTTATATTTAAAAATTAATCCTAATGTATTTTGGTAACTCATTAAAATGGACCGTTACAGAAGTCTAACACAATTTTTTTTCTCTGGATCAGATTTTATATGTGGAATACAGCATGCAACATGCAGCAAGGATGCATTTCTTATTTCAGGATGTCAAATAATGCTAAGTGCCACTGACACACTGTGATTTATGGGTGCTAAAAAGATGTATGCTTCTGAAATAATCCTGTACTGAAGCAGCGTGCAGAGGGAGACGTATTTGCTTGGAGGGAGAGCATGCAAACAAGGGTCAAATTAATTAATGATGAGGTGCTTACAACACAAAGGATACATAAAGAGGTGCATGCCATCAAATTAAGACACACCAGCTCTGTGTGTGGACCCATTCTTTATGATTTGTATTATTTTACAGCTACCATAGCACATGCATATTTAAATACAAATGTCAGTCCACCATGACATAAAACAGTAAGTCATATCCATGAAGTGAAGGGCACACCCCTAAGGAAGTTAAAGCGAAGCTAATGCACAGGGATGTAAATTGAATGGCCATGGCTAGGTCAAGTGCTGCCATTACTTGTGCTATGAGTTATTGATTGTGGCAGGAGATGCTTAAGCTTAAGAGAGCAGAGATCCTCCCCTTAAGAAGTGTTTCCACACACACACACACACACACACACACACACACACACACTTAAAAGTTTAGGGTCTTTACTCTTCAGTGTATTCAGTGTCAAATGATCACTCAGAAATCATTATAATATGCTGATTTGTGCTCAAGAAATAGTTCTTATTATTATTATCAAGGCAGAAAACAGTTGCTTAATGCTGTTTGATATTATTTGTGGAAACCGTGACACTTTAATTATTCTGTGATTACTAGAAAGCTCAAAAGGACAGCTTGTATTAGATTTTTTTTGTAACATTACAAATTATTTTACTGTTGCTTTTGATCTATTTGATTTAAAAAAGATAAATACATAAAAAAAATACAAAAACTAAACGTTATTCCATCTAAATGTAGTAATAATCTAA
Source organism: Ptychobarbus kaznakovi (assembly GCA_027422405.1). NCBI lineage: Eukaryota > Metazoa > Chordata > Actinopteri > Cypriniformes > Cyprinidae > Ptychobarbus > Ptychobarbus kaznakovi. Next base: position 16,547,615 of record CM049811.1, on the reverse strand, counting down.
CCAACAGCACACTGGCAGGGAAAACTAATATTAACCCATAATCCAATGATCCAGTGATCTTGATTGTTAAAACATTGCACTATTTACAGTGGAGGAAATAATTATTTGATCCCCTGCTGATTTTGTAAGTTTTCCCAGTTAAAAACTCCAAACAGGCCATTATTATACAGAATAGAATGACAACTCTAACATTGGGTAGGGCCTTTTCTATTCCAGCATGACAATAAACCTGGTGCACAAAGCAAGTTCCATAGAAACAGTTTGAAAGAGCTTGCCTAATCAAACCTTAAACCCATATTGAATACCTTTGGGATGAATTGAAATCGCTTATGAATCAGTCAACGTCAGTGCCTGTCCTTATGGAGGTCATGCATTTGCATTGTGTATTTAAACTTCTTTATTTTTTGCGATTAATGTTACCATATACCATATATACCATCTACAACGCTTGGTTCTTTAAGACCTGGATGGTCATCCAACTGTTTCTTATGATTACTAAGAGTTTCAGACTGGTTTGTTGCTGGATGCCAGCAGCTGTCTGAGGCAGCACAGGCTGCAGCTCATGAGTGTGTTATTTGATCTGACTGGAGTGAAGCAGTGATTCAGCCGTAAGCAGAGAACAATGCAATTAACCAGGCTCTGGATTAGCGCTTCATCTCTGCTGTACAGTTGTAGAGACAGAAAGTGGGAGCAAAAGAGATAATAAGTATGGAGCGCGAGTGGGTGTGGATGAAAATAGAAAAATATCAATGCTAGCAGATATCATGGAGAGATGACTGATACTGTACTAGAGATGAGTTCACCAATTTGTATTTATCTTTCATTTTTCAAATCATTAACTCGTTCCAAACCTATATGACTGACATTCTAGCATCAAACGCAAAAGGAGATATTTAGCAGAATGTCCAAGATATTTCATAAAATAAAAGAGCAGAAAGTCATACAGGTCTGGAACAACATCATGGTGCGTAAATGACAAAATATTCATCTACTTTAAAAGGAAGCACCTCAATTCCAAAAAACATTAGCAACAAAGATATGTATTTCAAAAAGAGGAAGGAATTACTGCACGTAGCAGCTCACAGTGTATCTATAAAGGCATTTATAGCATGTGAACACGCACAGGACGCGTGTTCGGTGTAAGATGATCCACAAAATTAGCAGCTAGACTTCCAGCTGTGTTACCGGGTCATACTCGGCAGATGGTGTCTGAAACTGTAGGAAAGGGCATGTTTGTGTAAGCATACTGTTTGTCGCATCCCTTTAATATACTGTGCATGAATAGTGTGTATCTGTTTGCAAGTACAAATGCGTGTGTGTTTGTGTGTTGGCTGCCTAGAGGTCACTGGAAGCTGAGCTGCTAAAAATAAGCAGAGTGGGTCTGACAGGGCAGTGATTCTCAGCTACAGCAGCGCCATATTTCTTCAACAAACTCACATCTCACAACAGCGATCACAAGTGATCCCTGATCTCCCTTTCTATCCCCCTCTCTCTCCAAATGTCATCTGACCATTATTCAAATTCTGGGGTGAAAACCAAATTGCTCTGGATAATGCAAAAATATTTAGCCAGCGGACAACATAACCAAAGATGTTGAGAATGAAAAATCTTCATCTTTAACCAAGGTCAGTTTCTGTTTAAATTCTGAATAAAAACAATAAGGATGATCTTAATATAAATGTAATGATTATTGTTGTTCTTATACCACAACAACAACAAAAGAGAATGAAAGAAATGTATATTCAGAATTATTATTATTAGTGTAGAAATTGTGTATCAGCATTAAAAAAGTTAATTTGCAGAAATAAAGTGGATGTTTTATTACCCTTATTCCACAAAGTGAAACTTAATACATATGTAAATACACACACACACACACACACACACACACACACACACACACACACACACACACACACACACACACACACACACACACACACACACACACACACACACACACACACACACACACACACACACACACACACACACACACACACACACACCAAAACTTACTTGCAAGGTAGGATCCGGACCACATCATTTAGCTGATAACCTTCAATGCACACTGCACAATGATTAAAATCTGGCTCAGTTTCCTGCAAAACATGAATACAAGATGAAGATCATTAGTCAAAATATAGTAAAAAAAAATTTTTTTTTACATTAGAAAGTTTCATTAGGACACATATGCAGGGTACATCAGGACAGTTTTAGGATCATTTGCCAGTCAAACGAGAATAGGGCTGTCACGTGGCAGGAATTGGCAAACATGATCATTTTAACAGAAGCTAAGATGCGATAAATGACCACTGACCACATTTAAAATGAAAATGCTGTTCAACAAGACACATTAGAAGCAAGATGTTGCTAAATTTGTTTTGAAAATAGTTACATGCAGCTGCATTTTTGACCAATGCTACTCAGCACAACACCACAGAAATAGAAACCAAGTGACCATTTTAATGTTCTGCTGCTTATCACTTGTTGGATGTGACAAGCTAAGGACAAGAAAGAAGCAAACCTGTTTAAAAAATAAAAGATAAATAAATATCAATAAGAAATATAATGTACAGAAAAAAACTCTTAATATAACTGTTTAGGACCTTAAATCTTCCCTGCTATTTCTACTTTAAGCATCACTAGCCCATTATTATTGAATATGTATGCTGACCTTATGACACGTATCTGTGAGAAATGGGAATAAGGCAGGTGTGAAATTATCTTTAAACTCTTGGCAATATGTTTTAAGTGCCTGCATTTCGCTCTATATTGATCTGATCTCTTGACCTCCTCGTTGCCTCGTCCTTGTATCCATGCCCAACTATTCTCAAGTCCACCATTTAAAGTTCAAATACCACACTCATACACTAGATTATAAAGTCAAACTAATACTAAATTCTTGAAATAGATTAGATAAAAATGGTCTGACTACAGCAATCTGTACAGTTACAATAGCAAAGTATGTGATATACATGTATAAAGTCTTGCATGCAAAGTGTTGTTAGTATAACAGAGCACACTGCACATAATAATCTCTTTCTTAACTTCTGACAGTCCAGTCAAACAATACATCAAGGGTTTAAATGCACAATAACTGTTTTTATGTATGAGGTGATAACTAGCTGTTACCTAAAAGCATGTGATCTCCATAATGAGTATAGCGTTGAATAATACAGTTAAACAATATAATTGCATAATGCATAAAGTTTTACACACTACAACAAATAGTAGGCAGCAAAATATGCACTGTAAGCTGTTCATTATGCAGTAAGATAATATTTCAGCTAGTATGTTATTATGTTCAAACACATGGCTCCTGTGACAAGAGAGTACACGTGTCCTAAATATAGTGACACCAAAAATGCACAAATAGTCCTGAAACAGTGCACATTTTTATCATAACAAATACCAATTACACAGCCACATGTGACTGAGAGCAATAAAATACATTTTATATCACATCAAATTTGATTTTATCCATAAAGCAGGCAGGAAAATGTGCAAAATTCTAATTATGTAAATGTTTTAGTGACACTTATTTAGACATTAGTTTTACAATTCTAGGAACGCTTAAATAAAAAAAGAAAGATCAAGATGGGCACATAGTATTATGAGATGAAGTCATTATGGCAAATGAAGTAGGTCATCTGGGTAATTCCATGCACACCGTAAATCTGCATACTCTGCACAGTACGCTTACGGCATACTCCATTCCTAGCTTAAGGTATGACAGCATGCCATTCTGAGCATTCTGACTGTATTTTGTGTCAAATAATTTCCTACCACAGATCCCCAAAATACTGGAATATAAATAGAATAAAAACAGAAAGTAGTGTGGAAAACATTCCATCAGTGTGGTTCTAGACACTCATGTCAACTCCCAGAGAAAACTATATGAAGCTGCTCGGGTAACAGTGTCTATATCTAGTTATTGCTGGGTGACTGAGCAGGAGAGAGCGATCGTTCAGCAGATTGAGTAGATACAATGTGTCAAAGATGCTGTATTTCTCTGGCTCTGCTTTCAGTCCATCTGTCACTTGACTGACCTATGAGGTCAGTCTGAAGCAAATCTTGACCCCACAGAGGAAACACTACCTACTCGTAGGAGTGACTAGTGATCTGCATTTCTTCACATGCATGTTTTTTTGAAGAATACGAAGCTTCAGTGTTTTTTATAACCCTTTAGTACCAATTAAATAAAACCTGATTATGACAAAGCTGTGACAAAATGAGCTAGCGTAGTGATGTTTATGTGTTAATACATGCTTTTTTCTATCACGAGAACTCTGTGAAAATTTTAGCATGGTAATGGATATGACAATGTTAATGTATTTGGTCTTGGCGTAATGGATCTGCTACGTTGCTGCAGCTGGATTGCTGCTGCTGTTGGTTATAGCTGTTGTTGTAGATTATTGCTGCTGCTGCAAAGCAAGCACAGGAACTTGTTACTGCCAATAATACATATGCCGATACGGTGCTGTGAGTATTTAAGATACAATGCTGCTGCACAAGTAGCATATATAATAACCGTAGCAGATCTATACAGGTGGAGCTGGGGAAGGTGGAGAGTTTCAGAGGAACTCTGAAAGCGAGCAGCGAACTGCTCTAGTGAACGCTAGCCATTTAAACGTAAAGCAGCGAGTTCATTAGCGGTGTATGCAACATGAACCAATCAGCTTGTGCCAAGTAGTTTAACGCTGTAAATATCATCAATTTGCATTCACGACCCATTAGCCTGTGCCATCTAGAGTTTCATGACAGTACTTGGCATTTATATTATATAACAAAAAAAATGGTAATTCAAACAAAGCTGAAATAAAATAAAATAATAAATTTAATCAGAATATCAATTAATTAATTCCACTTTTCTTCAAATCTATTAATAGCCCTAATATGTAGTGCTACAATATCTACTCATGTGGCATTCTTACTTATGACTTCATCATAAATTCCCTATAAGACTTAGAGTTATGCAGGAAAATAAAGCAGCAGTAATGCTTTCAAATACTATTTCTATATTATCATAGCATAAATATACCTCTAGTAGCAGGCTCCCTGGGCATGAAGCCATTTAGAAAGTGACAAAAATCCTCCTAGGTTTTATATCACACTCTGCCCTGCTCTTCCTGGAAGCATCTTCTCTACTCTAGATGCTATTTCCGTCACCTGGTAGTGTCCTGTCTACTCTGCATGGTCAAGGTCATGTTGTGGCGAGTGGTGTTCGGTTTCTAATGGGCCCCTCTCAGCGTGAGAGTCATCGACTGTGGTCCGGTCGGTCCCTGCAGAGGGACGTGGACGATACTCAGAGGCTTCAGCCAAGGATGCATCATAGCAGGAAAATGCGTCATACTTGATCGAAAAAGTGTATGCGATCTCTTGAAAAGGAAAAAGTAGAGAGACCGAGAGAGAAGCAGAGGAAGACAGACAGATGTTCTCTCACTCAATCTCTACAGAGCATGATCTCTCAGATGAAAGGTTTAAATTTCTTGCAGCACTTCTCCAAGGCCACTGATGTTTTATTCATGGCTGATGTGAGCTGACCTTGACTGGGCTATGATACACACTGATTGGCACGGCTCCACCCCTTCTCCAAACCGAACAGCTGTGAAGTCTCACGACCCTTCTTACCTCATCGCTCATCTGACTGTCATTCACCTTTACACAGGTCAATGCCTTTCTTTGGACTTTGTGGTACATTCAGCAAGATTACTTTTAGATGTGAACCTAAACTGTCTGTCACTAATATTTAACAGCCAATTATTGATTACATTTGACCTTGAGCAAAGGTTTCATATGCATTGTATTATTATACAAGCAATGATACACTAAATGCATAAATACACAGTGCATTAGTTTTTGTAAAAATCCTGAGATCCCTAATTACTTTATTACAAAGAGGACAAAAAAGCAGTGCAGTGTTGTTTGTTTTGCTGTATCAGAAAGATGATCAGAAAGTTTTTATTATATATAAAAAAAAAATTCAGCAGCCATAATATATACTGATTTAGTGCTCAAGAAACACGTATTACTATCAATGTTGACAATAGTTGTGCTACTTAATATTTTTATGGAAACTGTCATTCATTTTTTTATGATTGGATGAATAGAAAGTAAAAAATAGCATTTATTTGAAATAGAAATATTTTGCAACATCATACATGTCTTTAATGTCACTTTTGAATAATTTATTAAATCCTTGCTGAATAAAAGTATTAATTTCTATAAAAAAGTATTATGCATTATATTATTAAACCAGTACATGTAGTGCAGTGCAGTTTGTTTTGCTGTAAACAGAAACAGGGATTTCAACAGATTCCCCTGCTCTGAGTTTGCCTTTTCTAAAGTAATAATAGTGAGCAGATACGTATCACCATCCAGCAATTTCCAAAGGCGCCGTGTTTTGTTTATGCTCTTTAGGCGTCTGCTTTTAAACATGCACTCTGTGTAAACTGTAATGTATGGGTTGCTGCTAGACCGCAAGGCTGGTGGGAGAAAACTGTATTTAATGTAAATTTGTTTATAACTACTTGTATTTTTCAGTTGTTGAACGCAGCTGTAAATAACCAAGCTATATGCGTAAAGAATGTGATTAAGCACTCAGAAGAATAGTGACAGACAGATTTAGCAGCAGTGCATACTAGAAGTCTTCACGGGTCCCATTGGAACCGAAAACCTGAGACCCGACTCGAGACCCGAGCAGGTTCGGGTCCAAAACTTCTACGAGTGCCTCAGATTAAAATAAATGTGCTTTCCCAAATGGACCCGATTAGACCAGAATTCCTTTAAAACTTTCCCAGATGCGTAGCCTACTTGTGCGTTCATGTTAAGTTCATTTTTTAGATAAACACGTAAAAAAGGAACATACGTTTGTAATCTCAGAAATCTATTGTATAGATACGAGATCCATCAGGAAATGCACTCATTTCATTACGCTGTGTGTTAATGCAAGGCTTTTATTTTTTGTGTGCAGATTCACCGGAGATGAGGTAAATAACGTTGCAGACAAAACTAGCAAATCCATGATTTATTAACCTATCGATTACATTTTTATAAAACTATCACGTTTATATTTCAAATCCACTGGTTACAATTGAAAGCCAAACTCAGAAATAACATGTATCCATCAGGCAGGCAAAAATATAAAGTAATAGGCTAATAAGTAAATAAACTGAATGAAAGTAATGGAGCAGCGGCCAAATCAGTCAGCAGATTTTTCCAGACGATGCAGGGCTGCAGGCTGTGCACACGTCAATGACGTTTACGTTCGGTCCAGTCGGGTTCTAAAAAATGCGGTCGGGTCGGACTCGGGTATAATTTTATCGGGTCAGTCTCGGGTCGCGTTTATCATTTAAAAAAATATTTATGCACGTCGGGTTCGGGTAAGAAGTGATTTGGGTCGAGTACGGATTTTAGGACCCGAGAAGACCTCTAGTGCGTACGTGTCCAGTGAGTCCTTCATAGAATACGGAGATGCATTATGAATGGAGAATTGCACAAACAGTTCCATAATAGGACACAGTGCTGCTTACTATAGCCTGGCAGACATGACAAGGATAGAGTCGTGCCTGGGAAAACTAAACAAGCAATGACGTCAAAAGACCTCACCTTATCCCCTCTTTTTACTGTCCTGGTAGTCAGCTTGCTAATGGCCTTTTTGGCAGCATCTCCCAGCCGTCGCTATAGTAACACAAGGAAAGAGAGGAGACAGTAATTCACATCATTTTAGATTCACAGCTTGACTTAATGAAACAGGAAATTAAAATGACTAAAGAAAGTCGGGGAATAAAAGACTCTAAACAGCAGAAAAAAAAATTGCAATTCAGATTTTGATAAACAAGGTAGAGCTGAATAATAATGCAGAGGAGAAAGCATTAGCACTATTAATTGTGATAAAAGCAGCATATCAGAGTGTCTTATCAGGATTGTATAAAGCAAATGAGGCTGAGTTAGTGAACGGCCTGACAGAGAGGGCCATAAATAAAAGACTCTAAGTGCAGTCTGTGATGGGCAGTTCGTTGTCTGTGTGTGTTTATGAGTGTTTGTTCAGAGATGTCCACGGTCTTCATTCTGCCAGTTTATTGCTAAATAAACAGCCCAGTGATTTACCACCGACAGTTTACAGAAAAAGCCAAAGGGCCAACCAGGGCCAAAGGATTTGTGCTAGCTAAACTGTGTGTGTGTGTGTTTTGTGTGCTATATTTGCAAGGGTCTCAAAATGTCCTCTCAAATATAGACACAAATAAAACTGACTCATGAGGATGTCTTCACAAGTAAAATGGCCAAATTATGTTTTAATTAAAATCTAAAAATGCCAAAGGGGTTAGGGGCAGTCTGCACTAATTATAATAAGCTTAATTAAAAACCAATAGAAGTCAATGGGAGGTGCAGTATGTGTGTGTGCCACTGCCTGTGTGTAAATGTGTGCGATTACATTTAGGTTAGATGCCACCAAAACACTAAACTGATCTGTTAATCTGCTAAATACTCAATCAATTTAAAATGTTTATGAAAGACGTCTCTCATGTGCACCATTTATTTCATTTATTTGATAATACAGTAAATAGTAATACAGTAATACAGTAAATAGTAATATTGTAAAATATTATTTGAATATTTGTTAGAATTATTAGATTCCTCAGAAATTATTCTAATATCAATTTGGTGCTCAAGACACATTTCATTTATATTTTAACTAATGTTAAATGTTGTTCTCCTTAATATTTTTTTGTGGAAACTGTCATACATGTTTAGGATTCTTGGATAAATAGAAAGTTTAAAAGAACAGCCTTTACCGGTCACTCAAAAATCAGCTAATAACACAAACAAAAAAAGTAAGATATACAGTATTCGCAAAACAGAATAAGCAATAATCACACTGGCAAAGATGTGCTAATGAGCTTTTTCTGAAACTGTTTATGAATCGCCCCCTATAAAAAAAGATTTAAGTAACCTTACACATTGTCAGTGCAAATGCACTCACTGTTTTTATTTCACTCCTTCATAGTATAAACTGTGTCTACTACTTTAAATATAACTGGTAAATAAGAGATTCAGATTTTACATAATTCACCTTTATACAGCAGATGTTTAAACAGCTTGATTAAAGCCTATTTATACCATATAATAAATTCAGAGGCCTGGTAAAAGTGAAAGGGTTGAGAGACATCAACACTACAGTGGAGTAATGAGTGTGGAACCAGATGCTGAAGAGGAAGAGTGTCACCAAACACACACACACACACACACACACACATTTCTGCATTAAGATTTCATGAGCTGAGAAGGCTGGGCCATTTACAGGAAGTTCTTGAAGGTCAGATAAGCCTGTTAAATATCAGAGAGATCTTTGGAAGGAAAATCTGGCAAGGTTTTTAGATGCAAGCTTGAGGGTGAGAGTGTGTTTATGCGTGTTTTGTTCAAGAGCAACAGGAGAATACAGAAGCAGAAGGCTGGTAGATCTGTGTGTGTTGTGTAATACCTGACTGCGGTCCCGTGCGCTGGTGTCTCTGATCTTCTGGATGAAGTAGAAGATCAGCCAAGCAGAGGAGATAATCATCAGTACGATAAAGGAGATGGAGACGAACACCAAGGAGCCGCGGTTGATGTTCTTGGGCAGCCCTCGTGACCCAACCATCACGGACACCAACACAGTCTGGTTCTTCTCCAGGAATCCCAGAATCTCCTTTCCAAAGGGCTCTGTGATCATTACTGCCACTATGTCTCCAGTGCCTTAGGAGAGAGAAATTATATTGAGATATACGTTGTTTTCATTGAATTAATTATAGATAAAAAATAAATAATACAATTATTAAATAATTAATAAAATAAAATTACTAAAAGTATGAATAATAATAATAATATGTATTTTATAATTTTACAGCACATTTCAAATGTAAATGTCTGCATATTTTCATGATTGCAACCAGTCAGAACAAAAGCTTTATGGTATATACTGTTTTAAAATGAAGAAATTAGGACGTAAATATTAGTATTGTAATTTTACAGTAAAATACAATTATTTGGATTAGTTACTTTACAGTATATATATTTTACAGTATTATTTACAAATTTTACAATACATTTCTTATTTTGTTTACATGTTTATTTTAGGAAAGAAAAATAAAACATATTTTAATTACTATATTATAGTCATAATGAATTGATCAAAAACAGTGGGACTGAGGCCTATAAAAACTCACATGGAAAGAGTTTTCTGAAATGACACAATTCATTGCAGATGTATTTTTTATTTTTTACCTGCATTGAAAGCATACAAATGCACTGATGTTGTCCAGTTCAGTTTAATACTCCTGATCTGACCTATTCAACATTCACAGTCACACAAATGGAAAGTAATCATGCCAACACCAAATGAGGACAAACAAACCCCCGTCCATCCCCCCACCACAAACACACACAATAACGATCTAGGGCTTAGGCCATGCAATAGATACTGATATAATACTGGCCCTTAGGCTTTGCAATAATAAGGTTAGAGCAGTATAGATGGAAACCTATTGCAGACTTGTCCCAGTCAGCGATCTAATCTCACTGTATTCTGCACTTGAACTGCCCTACATACAGGAAAACAAATGCAATGGCAAATACCATCACATAACTATTATTATGCTGGTCAAAACACATTTAAGCAAATGAGACTCAAATCTTTGTTATTTTGACTATAGCTAAGATATGACTAACCTTGATGGCACAAACTCGAAATGCAAACCATTCTGAGAGATATATCCCAGACTGACTCTGTCATATCTAGCCGAGCCCTGACATTTTCACATACAACGTTGTGTTTGTGGTTTCTGGCATTTTAGACTGCACGTGTTTGGACTGACAGACTGCAGGAACACATCTTTGAAGTAAGGTTCTCTGATAAACCACTGAGATGCCATAATATAACATTAACTGGCTTTTTCCAATGACAAGTCTCAATGCCTCTAGGGTCTACAAGGCACAAATCTACTTTCACAGCATTGTAGCAGCAGATAGCATGGCAGGGCTATGAAAGAGTCACAAGGGACACAGGTTATTAAAAACCTCACAAAAGGCACCACATGGAGCTATTGGTTCTTATGTTAATTACAAAGAAATGTGAAGCACAGTGAAACAAATCCTATATTTTCTAAATGGCACAGCTACGAGAATGTTTTGCATTTCTATTGAGCTGGTACAAACGGTGCATTTGGACACTGTCAGATAAGCACAGACAAAGATAAGCCGTGGATCATTCTCAAAACATTAACATCAGGATTACATACATCCTTAACATCAGCGATACAACATTCTGAAATACATCAAAAAGTTTCAATGCAACTTTGAACCTTTTTTCCCTAATAAGAAAGAAAAGCAAAACAAAACAGAAGCATTTTACTAGTGGTTGCAAATGTCTACATTTTGAGTAAATGTTGAATGAAATAAGCTTTGTATATATGAACATCAGCCAGCCTTCTTTCTACTTATTATTAGTACGTTCATCAAACGTAAAAAAACAGCTCTATACAGTATATGTCCAATAAGGAGATAATGCTTAAAACTACATACAATCAGCACCCTGAAAATAATTAATGCTCATCAGTTTATTAAAAGTTTCAGTAGATTACGACTGTGGTGTAAGGCTAAAGGGTGAACAAGCATGTATTTATTCTAGAAGTAATCAAGGGTACATCATCCCTTGTGTATAAAACCTGCTGCATTTTACAGTCAAGTCCTGAATGTCATAAGGGTGCAAAGAGTGTGAAAAAGGAGTCGGAATGTCACAGAATGTCAGTGTGAATGTGGCTGACATTATGGTTGTTTCATCATGCATAAACAAAGGTTTGATTTGCAGTTTACCAGCTGGTATGATTTTGTATAGATTTTTGTATATGCACTGGTGTACGTGAGCATTTATGTTTATGCGCAGGTGTGAATGAGACGTGACTGTTTGGCACGCTGCCTGGCTCACAAGGCAGTTTGTCAGCAGTAAAGATTATGTCTAGGGCAGGACAGGGACAATTTGCTCCAGCGGTGACTGATAGAGCAGCTCTGACCAACTCCAAGGCCATTTTTTCTTCATCAGCAGCACGAGAACCTACAGATGTATATCATGATATACATCATGGTGCATAACTCACGTACACAGGAACAGTCTGTTGATGACACTTACAGTATTACCAAACCAAATATTATGAGCTATAATAATAATCATATTATCAAATATGATTCAAATAGAGATCTCAATAAAATTTTCCAAATATGGATTAAAATGTAAAAAAGTTAATCACTCATCATTCGTGCATTTAGAATTGCTGAAAACTGTCTAAATGGCTAAGAGCAATTAGAAATTAATTGTATTCATTATTGATTGTTCCTTGCATAAAGGTCAAGGCATGCAATTATTGATCTGTGTTAAAGGGGAAACTCCCTCAACGGTGGTCTTAAGACCCGCACATGCTGACTGACACCGACAGTGAAGGTGATGTGATCCTTCAAACCACAGTGACTCAAGAGAGCATGTGGCATTATGAATTTAGATGCACTCTGCATGTAACTGGTTTTAAAATATTGGTTTCAACTCATATCACAGTCTCTTTAAACAGTACTTGAACAGATATATAAAAGGTGTTGATGCTATTGTACAAACAATTCTCAGAGAAAAGCATATGACTTATAATACTCCTTATTATATAAATACATTTACAATAAATATTTACAATATTCACTCATGTACAGCACCTTAAAATAAAGTGTTACCAAATTTCTCTCTCTCTCTATATATATATATATTATATATATATATTAAAAATCTAAATCTTTATTAAGTTTGTTACTCTTGAAAATAATGTGTCAGTTTGCTTGCAGCTTTCAGTTTGCAAACATGCCTCCACCCCCACACACATACACAAATGCAACCAACAACTTCCTGTGGGTGCACAAAATACATTTTTTAAAAGAGTGATCTGAATGTGTGACTGAAATCTACATATGAAAATATTGCCTCACGAGTCACATGCATTTCAAAATAATAATAATAACCGAAAAATGTCATGTGGTACAAGAGCAATACACTGATGCATTGAAATTCTCTTTTAAAAATGTTCTAGATTGATCCAGATAATTGCAGATATTTGATGTGCTTTTGTAATTATTATTATTATTATATTATTATATTTCTAATTATCTTTAAATTATACTACTGCTAATAATAATGTTTAAATATGTTTAAATAATTAAATAATTATTATTATTATGTTTTAGTTTTGTAATTTTAGTTCTTCAACTTATTTTATTCTAGTTTAGTTGTCAAAATTTTCATTAAGTTCTTCAGCATTATTTATTCGTTTTGCTTTAGTTGTCAAATTTTCATTTAAAATTTTCATTAAGAAGATTTTCACATTATACAAAAGTTTAAAATTTTCATTAAGATCTTGTATTCCAAGATCTTAATTATACAAAAGAATTTGGCAACAAGTCACCCTAACTCAAGAAGGTTTGCATCCCTATGCTGTTGATAAAAAAATAAAATAATACATTGAGATACACCAAGAACCCTTGGACAATTGTCTCATGACACTATGAATAAAAATCCAGCTGAATCGTGAGGTACCTCAAGATTTAACAACTGGTACATCGAGGTTTGAATCCCATAGGTGGCAGGGGAAAAGGACCCTCTGAATAAATCATGCAATCCTGCTATATTTAAACATCTCATCGATCCCATTCTGATAGCGCTGCCATGACGTATCACCATCTCCCCTTATCTTCCCCTTTTCGCTGTTCAACCCACCCCTTTATCCTATCACACTTCTGAGAAGCTTTAAGTTGAATCCTATGTGCCCTGTGCATCCTAAGCTCTTGGATATGTGCCAAGCTAGAAGTGTGTGTGTGTGGAGAGAGTGCACCTGCAGAGCAACAGTAACTGCACTGGGGGATGGATTCCAGCACGCACAGTCCTTCACCATGTCCGGGTGTCCTCAAAAACCAAGCCAACAGTCTCTGTCACACTCTCATGGCAGGTTTATAACCCCAAGATAAATTATGAAATACCTACATACATGAGGTATCCAATTCATCCTGAATGTTCCTGCTCCTCAAGGCTGCTGTTTTGGTTCTATACAACTGAGAATCGTCCATATATTTTCTCGTAACATTAAAAAAATAACAATCCATGAATTAAGAACCTCCAGTCCCATCTGCTATAAGCCACACACCTCAAACCACACTTACAGAGAGCAAGCAGCACAGAATGAGTGAGGAAACATTCATACAGGATGTGTTCTTGCATTCAAAAACAACTATACAGAGCACCACATAAATGGAACAGAACACAGAGGTTTCGAGACGTTTTAAAGCATCGTAAAAATGCACCCATGGTGGAATACATTTTAAAAATAGTTGCGATGCAACTGTCACAGACATCAGTTTGCATGTGTACACACACGGATCAACAGTTTAAAAAAACAACAACTGAGCAAGTCAGACAACTTAGTTGTAAAATGAAGAATAATTATATATTCTGAACGTGAAATTTTTTTTAAATAGTTCTACTATTGGCATCACTGTTAGATATGGCAATACTCAAAAATAAATTAAACTGTGTATTACAATTTGATCTACTATCTGACAGGACTACAATATATTTCAAAAGCATGAATAATGTTATATGCAAGTATTATATACACTTGCATAATTAATAAACAATCCATAATGCATTATATGTAGCTTGATGTACTGTGGTGTGGTTTTCTCATGTCCGGTCCATCGATGTGGTCTGTTTAGTAAACATTAATGGAATGTAATGGCCATTAAAATTACTGTGTCAGCTGTTGCTTTTGCCAAAATGCTTTAAAAATAAATAATAATAAAAATACATTTTTGCTGAGCACAGCAACATTTTCCCTCAAACTGTTTGCTGTCCAGTGCACAAAACTCTTCTAGAGTAAGTGACAGCTACACACACACACACACACACACACACACACACACACACACACACACACACACACACACACACACACACACACACACACACACACACACACACACACACACACACACAACACACACACACACACACACACACACACACAGTTTTGACTAGTTTCATTTTGCAGTTAGCTTTACTTTGCACATTTTGGAGCTGCAAAATAAAACTGTTTCTTTTTTGCACTGACACACACATACACGGTACACACACACTCTCCCATTTAGTCCTTGGACAATGAATTGTCCAGATAATGTACCACACTGCATTAAAATCTGCTGCAAGCACTACAAAGACCTTAAAGTAACCGGTCAGGTGCATCTGCTCTGTCATAAAATATCAGCTACCACTTTCTATATTTTCAACCAACACAATTGATTCCTTCTGTCAAATAAAAATATCCATTTACATAAACAAAACTCCTGAATGTTAACATGTAGTGTTAAAATGACTACAACAGGAACAAGCTTTAAATCCCATCTAAAGGAAGTGACAATAGAAGTTAGAAAAGCCTGCATGACACTAAGTGCATGGCACAGAATAGATGTAGAGAGTTGCATTAGTCATAATGAGAATACATTGATTATGACGCTCACCTTCATGAGCCATCGTGACTGTGTCCTCTTTGGTGCTGTTATTGTAGATAATGACAGCCGATGCATTGAAAGCAGCTGCCTTAAGGATCTTCTCCTTGAAGGTGCACTTCCCTCTCTGCATAATGGCCACCCAGTGTGTGGTTTTCGGAGGGACTATGAACCGGGTGGGTGAACAGCAGCCTTGCAAATCCACTGCTAAAAAGGAAAAAAAGAAACAAGGCCTCAATTCCTGTCTTCATTTACATTTTGTACATTACACATGCTCCAACACAATACTGCTCATCCTTATGCATACACACACACACAAAACTATGTATTATTGTATGCCACAATATAAAGTAAATTTCAAGTCAGTAAGATTTTCTTTATAGAAATTAATACTTTTAATCAGCAAATACACATTAAATTGATCAAAAGAGACAGCAAAGACATATATAATGCCAAAAAAATGATGCCGCTCTTCCTATCCTTTCTATGCAACTTTCTATACATCGAAAAATCCTTTAAAAAGTATCACTGATTCCACAAAAAGTATTATGGAGAACAGCTGTTTACAGCATTGTTAATAAGAAATGTTTATTGCGCACCAAATCAGCATATTAGATTGATTTGCAAAGAATCATGTGAGTCTGAAGACTGCAGTAATAATTCATAAACAGTCTTATTCATTAACAATCCTAAAGAGATCAACTAAGAGTACACTACAAATCTAACTGGAGGAACTGAATTAGCAGTAGGCTGTGCTTAAACGCAGCCTCACTGTGTTCTGTTGACATGTATTTCTGATGAAACTCACACTCATCACCATGACATTTGTGGACTGACAGCATATCACCAGTAAACTCATTAACGATGTAATCGAGTATGTGGGGGGCTGCTTGCCTCCCTATTTCTTATGCGACTGCTCCATTGACTCTGGAGATTATGGAGGCGCTCTGATGAGTTGGGCTATGCAAACTAATGCCCTGTCACTTCCAAACACTGACTCATATGTCGAAGCCGCCTGGCCTGCTCTCGAGGAGAGGTGGAACCCCCACAGGGAGGCAGATCAGGTCACGTTAATTTATTGTCTTTAAAAGGTAATGCGAAGGCTTTTGCTTGTTTCAGCACCCAGCCCACCTCCACAGCAAAGCCCACCATCCTTCCCTCATCACATTCTAATAAGACTTGTGCACTAAACGCAAAAATGCAGAAAAAAAACTCTTTACCATTAGGTCTCACACACACACACACACACACACACACACACACACACACACACACACACACACACACACACACACACACACACACACACACACACACACACAAATGCATGCATTTTCACATATCTGGCCACGCTCACACAGATACAGAAGATGAAGCAGAATCCAATATTCATCAGTTTGCAGCATAAACACTGAGATAATGATGGTGTTGTTTAGGTGTGTGTGTGTGTGTTTACTGGGGTGGAGGAGCAACAGACGAGTCCAGAATCTAATACTGTTGGTTCACAAGCTAATATTGTAGGCCCTATGAGCACCATAATATCAGTATCAGCATGAATGTTTCATGCATCTGACCTGCAGCAGCCGATGTGAAGTGCTGAGATACAGTCGTAATATGAATCCAAAAATTACCTGATATTAAAGCATTAAAAACAGCCTGATGGGTGCATCATAGATGGACTGAGAGAAAATAACAAATGCTCGAAGGCGGAAATGAATTCACAATGATATATTTCCACAAAAGAACACCAACGAAATATAAATATAGAATCCAATTTTTGAAATTCATATACTTATTTCATACTTGTGTTCATCAACGCGTGTTCATTAAATGAAAATGTTTAGATAATTAACGTGTTGTAATTGCAGTTTGTACTGAAAGTCCTTTAAGGTCGAGGTTGGTGTTGCATAGTGCATCTCTGACTTTGCAGTGTTATCAGTGCTGAGAGGGCATGTTTGGGTTCGTAAGGACTGCTGGTGAAATCTGGTCTTCTATTTGATCTTTCTCCAAATTGCGTAAGGTTATATAATGAGCAACCCAATGACATCCCAAACAACTTAGTGATAAAGCAAGAACACGTGAAACAATCGGGACCGTTCAGTTCTGCACTTCAACTTTGACATGGAAATATTCAAACTGTGAATGTGTGTGTCCTCAGCATGAGAGGATGTGTCTATTTCACTTCTTGTGGAACAAAAAGGCACTTTCCATGGCTATGAAACAAGATTGGTTAGTGAAAAAGAGAACTTTAACCTCATTTTAAATGCTGATCATCACCCTTTAGGAGGTCAATGAAAATTATAGATATAATTTATAGATATAAAACCTCAGAAAGGTTGAACTTAATTAAGACTAATCAATAGTCTTGCATTGATTGCAAAAAAGCTACGATGCACCAAAATATAATATTTGGGTATTACATTTTATTAATTAAAATATCATTACACATTAATAAAATATAAATTAGATTATGACAGAATTATGACATTGACGCATGACTGTTGGATACAACAACAGTCAACACTTCTGATGTGAGACAGAACAAAATCCCCATTTAAACTGTATCCAGTTAATGAAAAATGCCAAAACTCTCCATCTGTCAGAGAACCATGTGAGAAATTCATCAGCAGCAATGCCATCAGTTTGGCAAGTCATCATATGGTAACAACAGCTCAAAGTCCTAGAGAACATAGCACCTAGGAAACAAATAAAGTCCAATACAGTATTTTACATCACTATCTTTGTCATTTTCTCCTTTCCTTTAGTTTCTCCTAAAAACTGAGTCACCTGCATAAAATATGATACAATTTGTTACTTCTCCTTTAGACTAATTCATGATCTAGTTAGGGCAAAAGTGCAGGAATGTGCACACAATTTTAAAAGTAATCTTAATAAGATGTCTTGCTGGAGAATTGCGATGGATTAAATTCCATGTCATATGTCATCTACAGCAGTAAGAAGTCCTTGTTAAAGTATATTTTCAGTCTTGCTCTACTTAATACATACCGGAAATTATTTCAACTTAATGACCCAGCGTGTTCCAAAAGCTTCAGGTTCGACAAGAAGCTACCATATTACCTAGTAAAAGCTGGTAAAATCAGGTATTGTTTGAACTTAGAAAAGAGAAATAAACAACGTCTGTCTGTTTTCATTTTCATTTCATTGCATCGACATTTAAATGAACTAAATGCAAAGACTGCAAATGGACAAATGCAAAACAAGAACAATTCAAATGCATGTTCTTACTTGTCCTCTCTGCTCTCTAGTAAAATGGGGAGAATTACTAATGCAGAACATGAGACAAAAGTTAATGCAGTCATCCAAATGGGATCCTGTTTTGAGGCTTTGCCGTTACTGTATCATTACATCCCTCAACCATATAGCTGCAAAATAAACTTATAATGAAGACATGAACATTAATATCAGAACACGATTCTAATGAAAATGTTATCAACCTTTCTGGACATGACCCATATTTTCAGAGCCACTGGTTCAGAGGCTGGTCAAGCAATCTGGCACTAGATCATTTCTGCCAATCATTAGCTAGGACGAACAGATTGCCTGCAAATCAAATCGGGATCTTGTCCAATAGCTAGTTGGAGCATTATGGTTTTCACAAATGAAATGCAGTGCCGGAGGACATGTGCTTCCCTAGAAACCCGTCTCCATTAATTCTAATCAGACGATGTGGGGCATGAGAGTTGATCAGTGTGAGTTTTAAACTGAATTGATCCCTTGTATCTGACCCCAGTCTGCTTGTCTCCACCGGGCAGTGGGGACACATCAGCATTAATTATTATTGGTGCATATTTCTAAAGCTACATTACATACAATCAAGTCAGCAACTCTAAACAAGACAATTTGTGTTGAAAAATAAATGTAAAGCTGCCATTTGTTATCTCTGCTAATTTGATATCTGAACTTCCTTAACTTTAAGAATAAAATTAATACCAAGTTATTTGTCATCCATACCAGGGGTCTTTAACAAAAGGTCTGACAACTTATTTTAGGGGGGAAAATACAAATTAAAATATGCATTAAAATACAATGTAATATTATGTCAATTTTGGGTGTAAATAGTCAATACAATTAATATGATTAAATTAATTATATATATATATATATATATATATATGATTCAAATATGATCTGATATCATTAAATATGATTTTACTTATCATATTACATATCATGATCATAATTATTTTAATGCCTTTGCATATGTGAACAGCTTGGTCTGAATATACAATGACTAAACTGTCTGTGACTTGATTAGTCAATTTTTCTATGTAGATTTTATTCATACTGGAATATTGTACATAACATTATGTTTCATTCCTGTTCAAAGCACATTATTCACCTTTGCACTGAAAATAATCATAAACTGATACTTCTCAACTAGAAATAAAACATACAACACAGTCTCAAACATAACACAGTTTCAAAGTATGTGCAGAACACATCTGCTGCCTTCAAAACAGCCTTCATTTTATCTTTGATTTTACATCTCTAACATTGTCTGCATAACCATGACAGGCATGTGCAAGCTAGGCATGCTAGATACCATCAGCAGAAGCAGCAAAATCCTACCATCATACCACCTGCACTAAAACCAGACAAATGTCACAATAACCCATATCTCACTCAGTGAGGTATCTCTCATCTCTCCCTGTGGGAGTCAGAAAGACACAACTTGGTTTTGCAAACCTTAACATCTTATGGTGTATATGAAACAAAATGTGATATTTGCATCACACCAAGAGCAATTTTCAGGTGTAGCTACAATGAGTAGCTTTAATCACTTTAATATTACAAAAAGCACACATTCAATTCCAGGAAAAGCTTTTAGACAGATGCCGAGTCATTCATCCACAGCAGAAATCCACAACAGAAAACCCTGTTAGACTGATATGTAGGTCAATCCTCCTGATAGAAGTGCACATGAAAACTGTTGATGATGACAAGGCTCATCATATATATATATATATATATATATATATTAGGGGTGTAACGGTTCACAAAATTCACGTTTCGGTTCGATACGACACAGTGGTGTCACGATTCGGTAAGTTTTCGATACGGGGGGCGGGGCCATTGGTTACATCCCAATTCCCAATGTTGGAAACATTTCTGTTTTAAACCACGAAGGTGAGCCAATGGATATCACACAAGCATGCATTTGCACCAGGGTTTGCACACTGCAAACTAAGTGCAAGATTTATGCAGAAAGTGAAAGTCAAAACGGAATGACGGAGTAATGACGGAGCTTTCGGCATCTGACGCTGCTTATTCTCTCAGAGACAAAGAGAGACGAATCTACTTCAACATACGCTGATAACAATATAGCCTATAGCTGTTTTCATTTATTTCCTTTATATTTCTCGTGTGGCCCGTACATACAAAAAAAAAGAAAAAAGAAACGTAGTTCGTGTTAAACAGGTTATTATTGAAAGTCAGTGCTTGAAATAAAAGCTTTTTATTTCATTGATTTTTATTGATGACTGCAGTGTTAATATTTTAATTATAGGACTATAATTAATTGTAGGTAGCCTTTAACCTAACAGACCTGTTTTAAAAGACCTTTTTAAAAACATTTTAATTGAGGAGTAACTAGCCTAATCTTATCCTCGCAGCACGTCAGTTATGCGGTAATTATTCAGAATCAGAATTCTGAATCAGAATTATTGCGGGGCAAATTAAATGAACCTTTAATTTAATAATAAAAAGTAACTTCATAATAATAATAGGCCTAATAAAAATAAGAATGTAACAGAGCCTACAATAATTGGAAATGCCAAATCAGGGCTCTAGTCTCATTCTACCCACCGGTCGCTCTTTGGCAACTAACTTTCTCAGTTTATCCACGAGCACATCATTTTATTATCATTTATTTTTTTTTGCTACAACATGGGATAAATCAATGCATGCTGATGGACTTTTATCATAGTTTATAGTTATATGGTAACAAAAGATATTTTTCGTCATTGGTATTATTTGTGATTTGAATTTTGTGAAGGGGAATTCCTCTTTTGCTATATTATAAGCCAGACTTTCACTTTCGCTTTTGAATTTGCGATCTTGTAGTCACGTTTTACAAAAAAATATAATTGTCTCTTTTGCTTACATCTATTCACCTTTCACGTTTTAAGACTAAAACAAAAGATGGATTCTTTGTTATTCTTTATTAAAAAGCACAACAACAATAAAACAACAGGCTACAATGACATGGTTACATAATTTATTAACAAAAACTTAATAAGATGAGGCATGGCATACACCACATGCAGTATTATATATGGACTAATAAATTACAGAACGCGTAGCAAACACTGAGGAATAAAAATAAATAAATAAATCAAAGAAAGCCTTAACGTAAACAGCAAAGATAAGCTTTTTAAAATGAAAACAAAAAGAAAAGCAAAATTGTCGGTGATCGTGCTTGCATTTTTTTTCCACAAGAATACCAACATTTTCACCTTCTCTGGTTTTAAAAAACTGACTTTTACTTTACTTTAGCGTGAAAATCAAATCCTCCATTCCCTATCATTTCCTCAATATTCGCATATTTTTGTCGCGCGCTGCGCTTACCTTCGCACTCGTGCTGACACGGCGAGTATAAACAGGCTCATCACCAGAACTCTCGCACTGAAAGCGCCTCTCTTCACGTGATCAGTGCAATGACTCCTGCTACAATGTGCCGCGGCTCTGCAACGCTGTATGGAGCAGACGCTTTGAAGCAGGCTGCGTTGTTGAGCGCAGTGGCACTTATATTTCACACACTTTAAGCTCTTTTATTTTCCAAACATAATAGGATTAGTCCAACGAATCGTTTGGTTTGTAATGCGTACCGAACCGAAAGCCTCGTACCGAACGGTTCAATGCGAATACGCGTATCGTTACACCCATAATATATATATATATATATATATACACACACACACACACACACACACACACAAACATTTAAAAAAAAAATGTAAATTGATGAAAAGATGGTAAGATGGAAACATTAGACAGTGTAATATATTATATTGTAATGAAATACTGAATTAGACAAAGGATATTTCTTCATGTTCCTATATGTTGATTATAATGAACTTATAGTTTTTTTTCCAAATAGCTCAACATTATTATTCATGACCCTTCCAAATAAGTTAATAACAGACCATTTCATACTAGGGACAAATCCTAGGGTTTTAAATGGACATGGACACTGACACTTCTTTATATTTAATACTGTAAAGCTGCTTATATTATTGTATAAAGCGCTACATAAATAAACGTGACTGGAGTGCCGATTGAAGAGCTGTTACAAAAATATCCAAATCGCTATGATCAGATGCTTTCTTAATGGCCGTTTTCTCACCTCTGTCAGTTCTGTTCCGTGCATTTCGAGGAAAGCACGCAGCACATATTTACATAATCCTATAAACGCCGCTCTCTGCAGCATCTGGTTCTGCTGCGTTTGCATTCCATTACAATTAGTCACACGCTACAGCACTATACTGGCCAAACAGCATTATTGCAGGCTCTTATATTGAGTCACATGAGATCAAACAACTACTCGACAATGAAAATATCTTGTCAAACATTTTTTATTGTCAACAACTGTCTAAATGTCGACTAATCGTTTTAGCCATAGCATAATGTATTTCACTACTCATCAGCAGAAATAGTTTGATGAGCAGATCACTACATTTTATCCGATGCAAACACATGTACACGCAAGTGCTGTTATGTGCTGTGGTAGTAAAACCTAAGGGACACAAATAAGGAAGTAAAATATGAGCAGCTTGTGCCTTTTCCAAGTGTCTTTCGTAGAATTTGAGGTGGCAAATTTTTGAGAAATGCAAATGTCTTGTGATTCAGAGCGGAAAGAACTAACATTGTGATCATCTCAAATAAGAATACATTACGACCTCACATGCACCCACACAGAGTAAAATCATTGGTATTAAGAAAAACACAGGAAGCCAATTTGCTTCCTCAACCCTGCTGGCCTTCTCCAACCTCACTTCATATGACAACAACACCACTACAATCAATGTCCCAACATTACTCCAGCTCACATTTCCTGCCTGGATCAATTAGAAGCATATGGCATGTCACATGGTTCCTGTCCTTTCTTTCATCTGTTTCTTTCAACAAATGGATTTTTCTGTTCTTTTTGGGTAATAGCAAATCAATGAACTGTTTACACGTCACATGAGACTTAAAAAAAATCTCTCACACTGCAACCTGCAGTTGTTAACTTCAACTGATTTAACCCATAAAAACGTTGTTTTGTTGGTATGAACTAAGATATTTAAGTTCTTTCAAATATATAAAAAAAAAATTTCAATTTAATTGAGATATTACCATTTTTAGGTTACCATTTTGTTCATGCACTTTAAAGGATTAGTTAATATATTTATAGAAAATGTGTGGATTACTTGTAGATTATTGTGATGTTTTTATCAGCTATTTGGACACTCATTAGCAACCACTCACTGCAGAGGATGCATTGGTGTAATGCTAAATGTCTCCAAATATAAAGAAACAAACTCATCTACACCTTGAATGGTACGGGTCTGAGAAATTTGTCAGAAAATAATTTTTTTTGGGTGAACTAGGCTATTTCTTTAAGAATGATAGGAAGGAAAAAATTGAAATGTCTTAACAATACGAGATGGAATGCTTCAAACAAACATTATTATTGTATGAAAAACTCCAATTTAATATTAAATATCTGGGAGTATAATTTGTATGGGATAATACCACTTGAACCACTATCTCTCTCTTATTATAGTCTCTTCAACGAGAAAGAAACCGAAATAAAGAAAAACCTATATGAGAAAAGAAATACTTACAAATAGTGTCGGTTCACGTTTATATCTCTAGCTAACTTTTTAAATGACACAATTAATACTTTCAATCTACACAAACTCTACAGGAAGTATTAGCCTACTTGATAAAGATGGACCATGGGGTCACTTTCCCATTGGTGCACATGTCGTGCGCATGACCTGGAGCGAATCTAATTAGCCCTTATGTCGGGGTCATTTACTATGCCATTTGGGCTTGTTCAAGCGTCATGAATCGCTATGCACTGGAAATCATGCTACAGGATGCTTATGACCACAAATATGCATCACTTCGCCCTGGCCACAGTCTTGTTTGAGGCTGCTACAGTATCTCTTTGGCTTGATGCTTTATCTCTGATTGGGGGCTTTGCTGGACTGGCCTGGACTCTGCATATTGGCAGGTGATTTTCTGTCTCACTAACCATTAGCTAAGTGTGGTTTGTTATGTTGCCAGACCCCTAATGATAGTAGCAGCTGGTGGGGAAACTGAGAGAATTGAGTGAAAAAGAAAATGGCGAGTCATAAGACCTGCACTCCTTCTGTCTGTTTGTCCTTTTCTCTCTTTCTATGGGGTGAACTAAGAGCAAGATAATCTTTTTGTGCTCACCACCTTGTTTAGACTGATGAGCCACTGGTAAGAGATAAACAGAAGTCAGTCGAATACATTGAGGTCTCCTGAGGAAATATAATCTTGTAGCAGTCAAACAGGAAGCTGCTTTTTTTCTGTATAAGACAGGCTCACTGAGGCTTATAGTGACTTAGTAGTTTTCAAAGACAAATAGTGCTGGAGCTCAAAAAATATTAGTGATTGACAGTTATCAAGGTTCAGCAACTGCTTTCAAAAACCCGTTCTTGTATGGCTTATAAGTGAAACTAAAGTAAATAAGGATGGACTTGATCGATATCAGCCGATATTTGTCTTAAACCTGTGATCTGACAAATGCTGAACGTACTTAAATTCAGGGCTAGTATTTTTAAGTGTAGCATGCGCATATTGCAGGATGAATGCATTTACGGCTGTTTGCATTTAGAAATATAAATGTTAAATGCATATGAATTACGATATGCCCAGTTTCAAGAATAACTACTGTAATTCTGTCGATACTAAGACCGGTTAGTGAGTAGTGACAGAAAAAAAATGCAAATAAATGTAAAAATGACGGAAACCCCAAAGGTGCAAATGCAAATCGGAGTATGCTTGATGTAACATGGGTGGCAGCAGACAGACGGTGTATGCGTTAATAGTAAATAAGAACTTTCTCAAAAACAGCACATAGACTATTACTATTATTATTTTAGTCAAGCTTAAAACCACCATCAAACTAATTTTCTTCCTTATTATAGTGCATATCTGAGTTATATCTATAACTCAGACAAAGACTGAATCATTGCCATTTGTTAATTCGTTTTAATGTTTTTTTTTATATTAAAGACTACAAAGGCACATTAATTTTAAAAAAATATATTGATTTGCACAGATAAATCATTTATAATAAATTTTTGTGTTTTTAATTTTTAATTTTTTTTTTAATATAAAATATGGCATTTATTCTGTATCAAACAGAGGTCATTTTAAACTATTTTCTGATATGTATCCATGTAATTAGTATCACCGCAGTGCCCACTGTGGAGAATCAAGATCAGTTTAATCAGTGTTGTTTAACATTCCAAAGACTACGTGACAAAAACAAGACAAGTCCAAACCCACGCATCTTCATCTTTAAATGTATGAGAGCAATAACATCCCAAACATTCCTTCCCTTGGGACAAAATTCTTGGTCAGCTGATCAGTAGTACTGAACCACTCAGGAATGTTTATGCTATAGTGAAATTACAAATGCAGCCATCTCCAGAGAGAGAGAGAGAGAGAGCGTCCTGACCTGAAAGTGATTAGAGTAACAGAGGAAGTGGGTGTTACTGCTTTATGTCAGGACTCAGGACTCTTTTTACACAATCTTCTGCTAAGAATCATTACTTTGACTCAGATCCAATTGAGATGGCAATAAAAGAAGCAGAATGACTTGTGGAAGTTTAGCTTTAGATTTACTGTGCACACTTACTTTTAAATGATGGAATGTCTTCTTTAGCTATTGTCTTTTGGGGGTAGTATCTTTCCTCACTTCAAACGGGGGAATGGATGTGCTAATGTCCTTGAGAACATATTTTACATTAAATATAGAGCCCGGTGTCCCTGTTCCAGCTCCTGACTGGATCAGGATTAATAACCTCCACTGGCATAATGACCAGTAGGTCAGACAACTGCCTCAGGTCAATTCAACACACTAAGTTAACTAGAACAGCATGTAAGCTAAAATTGGTACAATGAGGAATGGACACGCAACAGAAAACAGCCCTACTGAACTCATCATAAACAAGCCTTGAAAGCAGAACTCAAAATCTGCGATCAGCAGTATGGATTGCAATGGTTGATATTGACATATCAATCTTCTTTAGTCTTACCACAATGGCACTAAACCAAGGTCAAAGTGCCCAGCAACCAATAAGCATTCTAATGGTGCTTTAAATATTGATCAATAATTGATTTACAGAGAATCTCAGTCTCAAGGATTTCTGGTGATTTCTGAGCATCCTGTAACCTGAACAAGCAGAGTATAAAAGAACAACTGCGATAGAGAGGGAGAGAGAAATATACATCCGAACACTGGAAGACAACACCAGCCAGCCTGATTATAGATACTGCACTTCCCTCGAGCCATTCAATACATACAAGAGGATCTAGGAAAAAGTAAATGATTCAGCAAAATTTTGAATAAGAAGTGCATCTAATAAAGATGAATTTGCCTAAATGTGTCAGCTAAAAAAGAAACGGGAGATTGATAAAGACAGCCACAGACAGCAGCCATGGCAATGCAAAGAGCAACTTTGGCCTCAAAGAGCAAGGAGGGCACTGTTATTATTACGCACCTTACATGCTCTGAGACACAAGAGCTGCTAATTTAGTGCAGAGGAGGGCAAGGGATGGTATTACTGTTATAGCAAACAAAGCAAGCCACACTTGTGTCCCTTATCCTCTACGTCACTGACTTTGCAGAACAGAGCACACAGTGAGTGGTGCAGGGCCTCTTCAAGGGGAGGTTTTCTCCTCTCCTTGTGCACAACAGAGGAAATGGCACAACAGTCATGTGAAGATGTCACAATATCACAGGAAGTTTCACTTTACTGAAAATGACTTTCAAAATTGTTCTGTTTCATAAAGTAAGATGGATTTTAAAATACTTGCAAATGTGAAAGAATAAAACAAACCATAAAACATTATTACGTTCACCATGTAGACAAAAATACAGTATCAACATCCATAAAATTATGGACAATGTCCTATGCCATGTTACTAGCTGTTTTGGATTAGTTGGCTCAACCTGGTCATTAGCTTGTAATTTACTGGCCCAAGATGATCCATGAACATACTCCATATTCGGTTTAGCTGATCTCTCAGCCTAACCAGCCTGGTTTCACAAGGGTTTTGGGGCATTTTTTCAGCCAGTGTGGTTTTAAGTTCATTTGGCCGCTAGCCAAACCAGCTGAGGACCAGGGCTACGTTTCCCAAAAACATATTAAGCTTAAATTGATCGTAGCTCCATTGGTTTCAACTGGTCTATGATGTAATTAAGCTTACGAGCAGCCCAGTTCACCTAGACTAGGAGACCAGAGAGGACCTGCAAACCATCTCAAGACTGTTTCAAGATGCCCTTTCCCTCAACGGGGTTGTGTTATAAGAGTTGCTATTAACTCTGATAAGTGAAGAGCTGTAAAGCAATTATTTTTTTGCACACTTGTTTAAAATATCAATATATAACTTATATACACACACACTCACCCCCATTAACAGCAGCTGGTGCAATAACGATCCCCTTCGCCTCTGTTTTGGGGGAATTCTGCCCGTAGCGTCCGTCATTCTTCGTCACCATCTGTTGAGGATTGCCTTTATGGTCCAAAACGGTGGCGTTGACCGTGGCGCTATAATAATCCTCCTTGTTCACCATAGTTTTGTCGGCACCGATAGACAGCGTACACCTGGGCGAGACGAAGACGAGGAGGAAGGCAAGAAGGCAGCTGCTGCATGACGCCGGCGCGGCCAATCTCTTCAGCATCTTCGGCAATGTCTTCACCGATCAACGCAACCCGACTCTGCGAATCTTTCAACGGTCAGCGCTCTGTCTCAAGAGCCCTCATGAAAACATACTGTCCTCCTCTCAAGCCACAATGTTCATATGAAGAGCCATGCGGCGCTTCCCCTGATAGACAGACAGAATGAAAGGGTAACGTTAGATAGATTATTATAATATTTCACCAGAGGCTTGGGTTCGTGTAATGGCCCCTGTTTGGTTTTATAAGGCGGTTAAGCTTGTCTACGGGTCCTTTAACTAGTACACAGGCTTTTAAAAACTGTTAAAGGGCAACAACTGTATCTCTTCTTCTGTCAGGACCGCTTTGTTCGTGCAACCAGCCCTTACAACCAGCTGCTACGCAACGAAAACACCTTTCCTCACGAGCTGAGATTTTGATTTACTTAAAAAAGGTTCTGACGTGATATCTTACCTGCTCGGTCGCTTCCACCTATATTGTTTACAGTCAGACTCTCTCTTAGTTGTGATATTTCACTGCGCCGTGGCTCGTTCGGCCATAGGCACACGCACACCGATGTGTTGCTGTTCTGCTCCCCTTTTTTTCTTCTCGCCAACGCTGAGCCGTACGCGTGTGCGCATGCGCGGCGCGTCTCTCGCACCGTGAGATCAGTGGGAGGGAAAGACAGGGCCACATCACCATCGTCTCTGATGCCTGTGCTGGGCCTTAATCACTAATTTACAACCAGTCGTAGCATTTGTGGACGTTTACTTTTACATTTGAAGAGTCTACAGTGTACACGTAGTTGTTGGTGTATTTGATGTGTATTAGAGGTTTTGTATGCTATGTTATTAATAATTTCAATATTGCCAGTGATTAGAGTTGTTTCATTCTAAGTTTGCTCGTCTGGAAGATGATGTTTATGAAAAGAAGCATGCAAAGCACAATACAGTACTGATGATGTCAGCGATGCAACTTCAACATGTGGTATCCTGGATAAAGGCACTTTTAATGTATTGCTCTGTAAAGATGAATATTTGTGTCCCTGGACTACAAAACCAGTCATAAGGGTCAATTTTTTTAAATGAGATTTATACATCTAAAAGGTGAATAAATTAGCATTGAACTGCCTTCTGTACTGTTCTCTGAGGTCACTTACAATGTTATCAATATTTTTCCATAACAAAATATCATTATTTAGAAATAATATTCTATTTGCTGTCCTTTTTTAACACCCCTCATCAGAACGCTCTGTTTGAATGGCAGATTGTAGACTCGGAAGTAAACGCCTATTGCCATGATTGGCTAACACTTGGACGCTGCTGTGATTTATGTCAAAAAATCATACATAACTCAATACATATCAAACAATCTGTAAGAAGAGACAAAGCAATAGTGACCATGTAATGAAAACAGTTACTCACACATGTGTTGCGACGTCTGGGACCCAATCGGCACAGCATCGTCTTTTAGTTTCTATCTTTTTGAAAATCCTGTCAAATTGTGCCTTGTTTGTAAATTAATTAACCCATAAAATGAAAATAGAGTTCATGCACTCTTTCCTAGTAATTGGATCCGAAAGAAGGCAACACAAACACTGTTTTTCCACAACTTGGCACTGCACAGCATCTTGTTGACTTCAGAGCCATCTTTGTCGTTTGGTTTCTGCATAGAGCCTGCACGTTAACATTGTTAACATTAGATATATTAGCTAAACCAACAATATTGCTTTCAGAATTGTTTTCATATTTAGCACTGTTAGTCAGTAAAATTGCAATTGTTCATTGTTTATTGATGTTCAAAGTGCATTTGAACTTTAAAGTAACAACTCTGATTTAAAAAAAATGTAGTAGTACCCTAAATGTGATGAAATTAATCATATTAACAATACTTCTACAGAATTTAATCTTGGATAATGTTACTTTTTGTTTCATGATAATTGTTTTTAACTATTTTATTCTTCATTTTTAAGTCATTTTGGATAAAAACATCTACTAAATAAAAAAAGTTAACCAGTGAAGTAATATTAAATGGATCATTATTGTAAAGTGTTATAACTACATGATTCACATTATTAAATTGTGTTACGTGTTAATTGCTTGCAGTCATGCATATTGTTTCATTTGGTTATCTAAGAGAAATGCATGCAATCACTTAGCTGGGAACGATTTGTGACTAAATGGGTTAAGTCATATTTATGGTGCCTGCAGAACATTTGTCACACCTGCTGCATCTGTCGAGCCAGATGGTTTGAATGGTGCACTGGACAACAAATCCAGCTCACAGTCTGTGAGTCTTTCCTTTTCTTTTTTTCTTCTTTTCTTTTCTTTTATACAAATATAGCAAACAAATCCATTCTTAATCACGACAAACATCAGCAGTATATACAAGAATCCCATATCATATTATTTCCAACGTTATTGTCCATAATTTCATCTTTTAAAAAAATTACCTCTATTTACCTATTTACCATATGCTAATTTCTGGTGTAGCCCAATAATAGCAGAGATCAGTTTTTAGCTAAACCATATCAACAACTCTTCAGATCTCTGGCTCTCTCTAGTGGAGGTCATATAGTCCTACATTACAAAAAATATATTATTACAATTCCTGTTACAGAAGGCAGAATGCAATGTCATGTTTAATTCAATTGCAAGCCTCAAACTTAAAAAAAAACATTTACTTTAAACTTCAATTATTAACTTTTTTTTTATGAACCTGGTGAAATGTAGGCCTATCCAAGAACTTTATGTTAAAAGAGGAAAATGTTGTAATATAACCTGGTGAAATGTAGGCTATCCCTTCTTCATGTTTTATTTTCAGAGGATGCATTATTTACACGTATCAGTTTTTTTTTCTCCATATTTTTTCACTAAATTTTATTCTTTCAAATGAAAATGTTGTACTTAAGAAATGTTTAGTCCCTCTATTTTACATTTTTATTTCAAATTGAGAACAATGCAGGGCAGGTGGAATGTAGTAACTGTGATAGTGATCACAGCTGATGCACGCACAGACATGATACAATGGAAAACTGAAACTAACAGTTGACTAACTGATATTAAATTCCCTTTTCTACTCTCAAACAGGGGTCCTTTTAAAGTATACACACATGAAAATGACTTGTCAGAATTCACAGCACTACTGGTTCCAGTCCTCTCCTGTTGCATTACTCGAAGTTAGACTTAGTCAATTAATGACTTGCATATGTTGGACCTGATTAATTAGTCTCTCGGTACCTTCAACAGTTACATTTGTCATATTTATAAGTGTCTGATGATTTCTGAGTTTAGCCCTCTGTACAACAAAACAGTTCTCACACTCCAACAAGTGTGTAATAGGTAAGTCTCTGTCCATACTTAAACCTTTAGATGCTTTGCAATAATGAATATTGCCCATTATTGGAACTGACCAAGCTGTTGTGCTGTGTATTTATTTAATGTATCTGCAATAATGACGCCAATCTTGCACATCAAGAGTGCAGCCACTGCGCCATCTAGCGCTCAATTCCACTGAAATCACGTCGCTCAAATGTTCATAAAATGGAAACCTAGGAGCAGTTTCATAAAACAAGTTTACAAAACAAGCCAGTCTTATTTCAGTTAGTCTTATTTTGAACCAAATCAATTGACAACTTGTCAGACTAACTGAAATAAACATGGCTTTGGTAAACTTGTTTTATGAAACAGGCCCCCGGTCCCAAAACAAAAACTAGGCTAATAGTTATTTACAAAAGTGTATTTGAAAGTTGAATATTTATGAAAATAATATTTTTAAATTTTAATTACATCTCGGACTCTGAATCCTTTGAGCATAACGTAATCTTCGCTAATTTTATTAAAGGAAGTAATTATTAGGTAAAAAAAAATAAACCTCAAATGTTTTATGGAACAATATGCTATTATTTACCTTCTCTTAAAAAGAGGAACTATAAAAGGACAATGGTTTGTGTTAAAAGTACTTATTTTGTCCAGCAAACGTCATTTTCCCCCATAGCTATACGTTTCATTTCCTCTCTAAAATCCTATCTCTTCCTCAGGAAGTGCGGTTATGGGACATTCCAGAATGTGATTAGGCTCCTGTGTTATAACAGCATTGTCGACTAAATGCCTTAAATATAAATGCAGGCATAATTTATAAGCTAAAAAAACAATAGGCCTACTCATAAACATAGCTAGACATCTCCAGACGTCTCTCACCGTAAATAATTTGACTTTATAATTCCAATACTAGCCATTTTTCTATATTCAGCTAGACTTGTTCAAAAAGGTATCAATAAAGTTGTCAGTTGTTTTATCATTATAATCTTTAAATGATTATTATCATTTCAAATGGCTTGAGCTAGCCTACCCATATGAAGTAAAGCAGCAGATAAATATGTAAACAGCGAGGCAGCGACTCTAATCTGTTTCAAATCTTCACAGACACAGAGAGAGAGGAACAGCCAAGAGAGACTCGTTGATTGGTTTAAACTCACGAGGGGCGGGATGAGAAACCACAGGAGACAACAAAACTATTAAAACACTTTTCTGTTTATAGCCTACCAAGAAACAAACGCTTAACGCTAAGCGAATAGAGGATAAACTATAAAGAGGCGCGGTGGACCAGTACTTCTACAACCTGAAAAACCTCTAGAAAATAATCAACAGACAAAGGAGAGATTTCACCTTTAAACTTTTAAAAAACGTAAATCTTTTATTTAAAAAGAGATTTCAGCGCCATGACTTTTTTTGTAATTCATCGAGTTCCTTTTCTATGTCTCCTCATTTTTCTGAACGTCTCTTCAAAGGTGCACAGCTCAAACAACAGTGTCAGTAAGTCTTGATTCTCATCATATTAATACCTTTAAAGTTAATACATCCTGTTTTAATTGCCTTTTATTAGTTTCCATGTATGACAACTTCCCTTTTTGTTAAAAACATATGCCTAGCAGCCTACAGTAATCTATTTTAGCACTATTATTGTTTATATAAATTATAAATCTCCCTTGATTTCAACATAACAGTTCGAATATAGTTCAGGTCAACAAAGCATGTGTGGAAAATATGTGGGTGGAACTGAGCTGTAACATGCAGAGACATGATTCAATCTAACAAAGCCTAGCCTATATCTACATTATCAGTTTGCGGTAGCCTACCGCTGCAAGTAGACTAGAAGATCTTTTTAGACTTTAAAATAAGCAATTCTTTAGAATGTAGGTCACCCACTAATGTAAATTATTTAGTAATTTCATAAGTTTAGTAATGTCTTTTAATAATGTAATGTTTAGTAAAGTTTAGCAAAAGTCAAAAGTGCAAGACAGACAGCCAATAATTAATTTAATGAATAATCGAACATTTTTGATAAGACAGTTGAAAAGTTGACTTACATTTAGTCATAATTTCAGCTTCTCAAGACAGACAGACATTTTTAATAATTAATAACATTTTGTCAGTTGAAAAGTTGACTGATAATTTGTCATAACTTCTTATGTCACAATTATGTCATAATTGTTAGAAATTTTCTTAGAAATAATATAATTTTGTCAATTTTAACTTTTTATCTCAGAATTATGACATATCATAATTTTGTCTAATTTGTCACAATCACATTATTTAGACATTTTATGTCATTATAATTTGCCAATTTTTTTTTTTTTGGTGGTGGTGGAAATGGGCTGCAGTACACATAATTTCAAACTTTTGTGACTTGTGTAGAACACAGTGAATGATTAGTCATGATGATGAGTAAATGATAGAAAGGGGGTGTAGGGACAAGTGATGTCTGATTGCTATCTGGGTGTTGCTACATTGTGACTGAATGAATAAGTCTATTCTGTAATTCTTAGGAAAAGTACAGTTGAGGTTAGAAGTTTACACCCCCCTTTCAGAATCTGCAAAATGTTAATAATTTTACCAAAATAAGAGGGATCATACAAAATGCATGTTATTGTTAATTTAGTACTGACCTGAATAAGATATTTCACATAAAATATGTTTACATATAGTCCATATGATAAAATAATTAAAATGTTACATTGTTTTATTTAATTTATAGTCCTTTGTTTGTCCTGAACAGTTAAACTGCCTGCTGTTCTTCAGAAAAATCCTTCAGGTCCCACAAATTCTTTGGTTTTCCAGCATTTTTGTGCATTTGAACCCTTTCCAACAATTACTATAATATTTTGAGATCCAACTTTTCACACTGAGGACAACTGAGGGACTCATATGCAACTATTATAAAAGGTTGAAATGCTCACTGATGCTCCAGAAGGAAAAACCATGCATTAAGAGCCGGGGGTGAACACTTTTGAACAGAATGGAGATGTGTACATTTTTCTTATTTTGCCTAAATATCATATTTTTTTTCATTTAGTACTGCCCTTCAGAAACTACAGAAGATAGTTACATGTTTCCCAGAAGACAAAATAAGTTAGAATTTACCCTGATCTTCAAATTCAAAAAGTTTTCACCCCCTGGCTCTTAATGGACCGTGTTTCCTTCTGGAGCATCAGTGAGCGTTTGAACCTTCTGTAATAGTTGTATATGAGTTATATGAGCATATGAGAAAACATTCAGGTAACAACACAGTATTAAGTGTATGTGGACATTTGAACGGTGTCATTTTTTTTATAAATTCAACTATTATTTTCTCCTGTGGGCTATATGTAAACATCTTTTATGTGAAATATCTTATTCAGGTCAGTACTAAATAAACAATAACATGCATTTTGTATGATCCCTCTAATCTGGTAAAATAATTAACATTTTGCAGATTCTGAAAGGGGGATGTAAACTTTTGACCTCAACTGTAACAATATATAAATAAAACTGACAAATCTGTCTTTCCTCCACTTAGGGGGACGAGGCATGCCTCTGATTAACGGTACACTTCAAGACAAGTATAAGGAGCAAATTCAGAGTTACAGCTTTACAGTAGTGGTTCCTCTTGTCTGCCTCTTTGCCTTTTCCATCGGGCTTCCATCAAACTTGTTGGCTCTCTTTGTGCTGCTCTTCCGAACCAAGAAACTCCCATCCACCATTTTGCTGATCAACCTCACCATCTGTGATCTTCTGCTACTGCTGGTTCTCCCCTTCCGTATCGTCTACCACTTCATGGGCAACAACTGGACATTTGGAGAACCATTCTGTCGTGTTGTGATTGGGCTCCTCTATGGAAACATGTACGGCTCAGTGGTTTGTCTGGCACTGATCGCCATGGATCGCTACATAGCTCTCGTTCACCCTTTTGGTGCCAAGATGCTTCGAAGTAACAAGAATTCTGTCTGTATGAGTGTTTTGGTTTGGATAGTGGTTTTAGCTGCTGTTGTGCCCTTATTAGCCTCACAACAGTCCTATAAGATAACCGACTTACCTCTAACAACCTGCCATGATGCACTACCTATAGAACAGCAAGAAAAGTACTTTCTGCCATACTTTGCTATTCTCTTCTCCATATGCTTCCTGCTTCCACTTCTGGTTGTGCTGTACTGCTATTCTGCAGTGTTACGCACCCTTATGGCTGAAGGGCAGCGTTTTGCCCATGCGATTAGAGTGACTGTGCTGATGTTGAATGGTTTTTGTGGTTTGCTTGTTGCCTAGTAACATTCTCTTGCTTTTGCATTACACCAAATCAGCTTTCGACCTTTATGTTCCATACCAGATCGCTTTGTCTTTCAGCACCTTCAACAGCTGCATCGATCCTTTCATCTTTTATTATGTGTCTAAGGATTTCAGAAAGAAGTTATGGGAGACTCTCAGATGTTCTGGGTCTGATTCAGAGTCCTCCTCAGAATCGAAGGACAAAGATGACCTTACTATCAAAGATGAGCAGGACTGAAGGAGCAGCCTGATCATGAGGTTAGCATGACAGGTATGCAAATCAGAAGACATTAGGTTACGTAAGTCAAAAATTCTTTCTATCTGTCCACCCACCTTAAGTTTAATCTGCACAGGAAAAACTGGCATGAGGAGATATGAATTCATTTCCTCCTTATTTCCTTTAGTCATTAGTGATACAGGAGACAAATAGATATATTTAAAAACATTTAAAAATTAAAGGCAACATGCAACAGTAGTCATGCTTTCAGGCTTTCTTGCATGAAGCCCACTGCATGTTGGGATCAAAAATTTGAATGCGTTGAATGCTGTTTGTAAAGATACATACGATGACTCCGCGGTCTCCATGGCCTGAAGTTGACTGCTAGATTAATAATGGTGGAAAACAAACTGTCATTTTCACACTGCCACAAACAGTCATGCAGTACAGTGATCCAACAAATCCCAAACAATTCTGTGTTTGTATATTATATTATTATATTGTATTATATTATAGTAAACAGTAATGAAGGATGTGTGTATTAATATAGATTTTTTTTTTTGAATATATAACTGCAATTTAATTTAACTGTGGACTAAAAACTGAATGCATTTAATGAGTTCAAACTGTGAAAGGTAAAATGTAATGTACATTTCAGCCACATAATATAAAGTGTTACAATACAGTTGTGGTGTATAGTATTAACCTATAGTATTAACCATTAATTAGCAAATGGAGGACTAAAATGCCTTTTATGAGCATGTTCTTGCAATGTAAGTTTCTATATATTTGTGTACCTCCTGTACTTAACCACATCATATCTGCAACCATGTCTAACTCTTATGTCAAGAACTGATGATTGCATTTTCCGTGTTGTTAATTCCTAACATTAACTATGTACATGACCACCAAAATGTATTTGAATGTATATTTAAACAGTATGGTGTTATTTATAATATAATACCTGACATATTTCGTTTTGTTTGCTTAAAAAGCATTCC
Organism: Ptychobarbus kaznakovi; assembly: GCA_027422405.1. Taxonomy (NCBI): domain Eukaryota; kingdom Metazoa; phylum Chordata; class Actinopteri; order Cypriniformes; family Cyprinidae; genus Ptychobarbus; species Ptychobarbus kaznakovi. Next base: position 16,510,327 of record CM049811.1, on the reverse strand, counting down.
TCTTTCCAATTACCTTTACTTATACAATTTTAAATGATATGTTCTAACATCACAATATTTAATGATTTGACTAATGTAGCTGCTAAAATGATCATTCTGAACGTATTACTCCTTTTAGTGGACAATAACGACCTCTAGTGGAGACATTTAAAACCTTGATATGACTGAGAATTGAAAAACAAAACTCCCTAATGGCCCTACAAGTATTTATCAGTCTGAGGTATTTTCTTTTTTAAACAATGCAAAAATACACGGGTGGATATCCCAGACAGAGCTTGACTTTTTTTTTTGCCGGAACTCTATTAGGCCTGTTTTTTTATAGTCTTCCAAAGATTCACAAAAGTATTTTCCCCAATTGTGGCTCAGACTAATGCTCTTTTATCTCCTTTAGGACAATATGTTGACTTTTCCATTAAAATGTTTGTTCATTTGTTATCTTATATTAGAGATTCAACAGATTTATTAATAAAAATTGGATGTGTATGATCTACCGAAGACATCTTTGTCACTCACTTTGGATATTACTAGTCTTTATATAAATATTTCACATGAGAAGTGTCTTTGTATGCTTAAACATTATCAATCTCAGCAAGGAGAAGCGAGTCCACCTTCAAAAAGTTTAATATAGATGGCCTCTGTATGTCTTAAAATGCAATTATTTCATTTTTGATAATGATTGAATGAGTGGTATAGCAATGGGTTCCATTTTTGCCCCAAATTATGCCAACTTCTCTCTCTGTGATGCTAAAAATGTGATGATTTCTAAATGGTATCATTGTTTGCTCTTGGTTGTGTTAGGTTACAACATATACGGACAAACAGGCAAATACAAAAGTGTACATTATTATATTCATGAACACACACAAAATAATATGTATCTCTGATTTGTAAGAGCACAGTTAACATGCCCTAGATTGACTCACAACAACAAACGGCCCTTTGATTTCATTCTTCCTCTTACTTTGTTATTGAACCATCTTTCCACTGCATGTTCACTTTGTCCTGTTGAAAGCAGCCAAAACAGAAAAGGAGAAACATGAAATAGCTGGCCATAACAACTGACAGTTGAACTGATTCTGTGCTGTGGTTTATTTGCAATCAGACTGCAATAATTCAACGGTTTATTTTTTTGATTTCTGCATTAGCTTCTTTAATAATACCCTACAGCCTTTAGACATGCTCCACAAACTCATACTTGTCACTGAAACGTGGAATGACATTCCTAATAACAGTCTATTTTGTTCACTTGGATTCCCACATTCAGAGGTTCAGAAGTGTTGTGATTTCATAATTTATTGATTTAAGGAGAACACAAGGGCAGGCTTTATTTGCTTTTTGCAAACATTCATTGGTAAACTGGAATGTCCCCACTTGCATGCACACTGTCAAAGGGTTTAGATTGATAAAGTAGCATTATACTACATGTATTTATACTAAAAAGTTATACTAAAAATGTACACTTGTGTATACTATAAGTTCGTTTTTTTTAACCACCACAATTAGTTGTGCATTGTAAAATAACTGACAAAGCCCAACAAAACAATATCCAATAAAAAAAAAACTAAAATGGTCATAATAGAGTGGTTGTAAGAGTTTAGTTTGCATTGTATATTTTGTACTGGCTTATTTTCACTGAAACAGAAAATGTGTTTAAATTAGAGACTGGTCTGTTGTTCCCCTTTTTAGCTGTTATGCAATGCCATTATGTTTGGATTGTGTGTATGAGTGTTGAAAGCAGAATTTCCACAGAATTTCCACATGACCCCAGCCAAACTATAAAAACTCACAGTTAAATGTTCCTACCACACTGAGGACGACAGCAGAGAAGACAGGATCTGAAAACAAATGCTTACAGGACCATGAGACTTTACATCCTTTTCAGTTTTCTGCTTTTGGCTGGTAAGAAATTACAATTTAATTACAAAATGGACAGAAAACTAGAAAATGTTATTAAAACCTAAAAAAAAAATATTCCCTTAAATTTTATTCTAAAACTTGCTTATAGAAAGAAGAAAAAAAGCACATGTCTACAGCACAAATAAAGCATGTTCTAATTTTACTTTGAATCTGTTTAAGGTTAAATTAAATGCATGACATTTTCTCACAAACAAGAACAAGTATTAAGATGAGCTTTATTGTTACCATTTTAAGATTTGCTAAAATGTACTGATGGTGTCAATAAAATAAAAAAAAAATTGCAAAAAGAGTAAACATGCAAAGTAAACATTGCAAAGACAGTTAAACAAACAAAAAACTAATTATGCAAATTAAAGTCTCAATGTGTGTCTCTTTTTCAGTGATTTGCAGCTGTCTTGTTGATGCTAGTCAAGGTATGAAATGTAAATGAAGAAAAAGACAAACAGGCAGGCACATATAAAGACAGGCAGAGCATAAAGTAACACAGGAAATTATTTTCATTTCACAGTGAAATTCGGCCCCCTCTGCAGTGGTAACTCAAGTAACCGCAAAAGAGGATGTGATAGCCAAGGCTGTGGACACTATGGAGCCCGCCGGTAAATTGTGCCTTTGTGTGATTCTTCTAACCATCTTTATAAATTGCACTGTTATTTAAAGGAGTTCATGTTTTCTTCTAACCAGCTCTTTCCAGAAATCAATGACTACACATTTGTAGTGAAGGCCGTGCAATATTTTGATATCATTATTTTGTTCAGAATATGTTGTCACACAAACTTGACACTACCCAACAACCCAGTGTGGATCTTTATTCTGCACCATAGATGACTTTACATACTAAATAATTAAAAAATATGTTAGAAATCATCATCATTTACTCACCTTCATGCCATTTCAAACATGTATGACTTTCTTTCTTCTGCTGAGTACAAAAGAAAATATTTTGCAGACTAAGAAGGCAGTTTTTATGGATTACATGATTACATATCATTTACACAATAGCAATGAATTATTCATAATTTATTGATTCTCCCAATTTCCTATTTTTCATCTTTTAAATGTTCTTTTCTAAACAGCCTACTGCTTAAATACACTCAGAAAGTCTTCCAGTTTTGTGGACATACACATAAATATCATTCATTAGTCATGTGGCTACACAGTATTTGACCACTTGATTTATTCATATCCGGTTTAAGAAGTATTTCATCATTGAATTAACACATTCATTTTTATTTGAATTATCACTCAGTAGGTTATTTAACCATGTTTTTTATGTCTTTTGAAGGCTTTTGTCTTTCAAACACATTAAAATGTGCAAATTCATGATTTCATGATTTATTTTAATTGAACATTTTTAATGATTTAATTAATTATTAGCAAACAATGTGATAAAGAAGATAGGTCAAAAGTAATCTAAAAGTAATCTAAAAGTGGTCTCATTATATTACCTAAAATGTGTAATGTAACGGATTTTTGTAATTTTTGTCATGTAATTTGGAATCAGAAACGGATTACAGCTTGTAAGTAATCTACCCAGCTCTGGCCACAAGACAAGCAGCCTCGTTAGGAATTGTGAGCCTCGTCGGTTGAATTCGCATTCTGGGCACCTCCATACCCACGGGCCCATGTAACTTTGTTACAGCCATGCACAAGACACTCGTGAAGAAACAAGTTTGATGTCATCAACGTCAGATCTAGCGTGATGCATCATGTTTAAACGTACAATTTGAGAACTGTTTTGGAGGCAAAGAAACATTTTTCAACTTACTTGACTTTGGCCAGTGAACTTTTCTCTGAAGTGTATGTGTGTTTGTGGTGCACTGACAGTAAGAGCGGGCCACATAAGGGTCTTGACATTGTGTGTGCTGATGGAGCCACGGTTTATGCTCCATTTGATGTGAAGCTGGACCGCAAAGCTGTACCATACAAGACGAACAATGCTATCAATGATGGCATTCAACTGAGTGGAGAAGGTGTGTATATCTTCACATCTGTTAAATGTTATAAAGCATGAATGGTAACGTAGCACAACATTCTTTTAGAGACTTTAGGTAATTTGCTGTTTGTGAATAAAATACTACTATTAATATTAATAATATAGGACATGTGGAATAAGATTTCATACATCAAAGTCATAATCTCACAGTAATCTTCTATCTCCCCTCATGATTTGTTTGGCAGGTCTCTGCTTCAAGCTGTTCTATGTTAAGCCGGACAGTTACTCTGGGACCCTGAAGAAAGGGCAGAAGATTGGAACTCTGCTCCCAATGCAGAAAGTTTATCCTGGCATCACTTCCCACGTTCACGTTCAAATGTGTGACACATCAGATCCCACCAAATACTTCTGATGCTGATGGAGCTGATAACTACATGCAACCATTAAACCACTTCAAATCAAAGTCTGTTGCATTGAGGAACATATTATGCAATTTATTTCAGCTTTCTTTATGCTAAATAAATAAATAAATTACAGAGTTGTCATACTGCCAAGTGCTTTGCAATCTAATAATAAAGTTACTGCATCAAACCACAGAGAGAAACATTTTCTAATAGTCTCTGACAACATGGTGAAACAGCACTGATATAATGAAGCATTCGCTGTTTCAGCACATATCGCACACCTTGTGGGGAAGTGCCTCCCTATATTTACTAAAGTTCACTGATTTCAGAGCAACAAATATGTACAGAGATTCCAGTAAAATAATTAGGCAGTGGAGGAAATTTATCTTCTTTGAACTTCTAGGCTATTTAATTTCACTTGGCAGGCAGTCAGTGACATGCATTTTAACGCTTCTCCATGAACATCCTTTCAGTAGTGCTCACACAGATACACAGTTGCAATTGATTGGGAAAAGTTATGGAAAGTTGTGGTCTGTAGAACAAATGAATATACTTGCAATATTATATAAAAAATACAATTTTACCAATATTTATTTAAAGTGCCCCTATTATGGATTTTTGAAAATGACCTTTCATGCAGTGTGTAACACAGCTCTAAGTGAATGAAAACATCCTGCACAGTTTTAAATCTGAAGGTGCATCGCATATAAAGTTATTGTCTCTCAAAAGAAAGAGTCGACTCAGAATCATTGAAACGAGTCGTTTTTAATACGAATCCCAAGCCGTTTCATGTTGACGTCAACATGAAACATTAGCATATTGTCCGCCCACTTGTTGGTCTTTTCGCATTGGTCTGAATGAAAATCCACTAAGCTTTATCAGGCATTACAGGCATGATGAAATGAAAATGAGATCAATCGGACCAATCACCGAAGATTAGAATCACGCAAAGGAGGGGTTTGGAAAAATGAATCATTGAGCGAATCGTTTGGGAGTTGTTGAGCAAGCAAGGTAAAAATAAATGGATATTATAAGACAATGAAAGTGTTTTTTGACCTTGCATGCATGTCCACCTTGTTCTTGGGGACTCCCAAAACAAAAATATGAACCTTTCTTTACCCATAATAGGGGCACTTTAAATCAAATATATTTTTATAGTAGGCTACTGTAAAGTTTGAGTTGTGTCACTTAGAACTCCATGTACAACTGCTTGCCCCCTCCCACAAAAAAAAGAAAAAAAAAAGAAAAAAATCATATGGATTTTCAGTAGCCTACCTCAGACCATAGCTTTGCTCTGCTGAGACCATAAACCTTAGTGACAGTAGAGAATGTCTGGACGAACTGGCCAGCTGTGCGATTTACTTCTACACCAAACATTTATCACTTTCCCAGGTTTTCTTTATGTCCCAATCTCTCTTCAGTCCTCTCACTCTCAGTGCTTGATGTTGTCCCATCGTAAGAACATGAATGTCCTGTTGTGAACATGATGTACTGTAGTGTCATGTATCCTCCTCAACCTCTGAATATGTACTCAGATCTTGTCAGAAGAGAAACAGATCCTCTAGCTATTATATTATATTATATATTATTTCTCAGAAAATAAATGTAGAATGCTGTAGGATGTAGGATGGCACTCTGACATACAACATACACCTTTTTGTACCTTACTGAGTACTGAATAATGCATACATTATATTGTTGTGAATATAATATTTCACACATAATTTAAAAGTGCAATATTACTAAAGTTTATTTGATACATTTATAATGAAAGGTGGCCATTTTCCTATTTGTTTCAAATGAAATGCCTGATGTATCCAGATCACGTCACATGCAGTCTGGTATTATGATCAAAACTATTTTCATCCCTTTGTTGGTTCTTGCCAGCTGTCTTTATTCATGTCTCTCCCTACTGTTACTCTCTAATTGCACAGACCAAACTTTCATCCGTTCCATTACAGATGATCAAACCAGGACACAGAGAGTTCCTCTGGGCAGTGCGAATTCATTTAAATCAACTCGTTCTTATTCATTGGAAATCATGGCCTACTGTGTGAAGCCGATTGTCCAGTTTTGATTTCACCCTCCATTCATTCTGCAAGCAAATCGCAAATGTCCATCACCGATGATTATATGTTTAAATTCCAGCTCACAAAGAAAACGTTGACTAAGCCAGGCAATTTATCCCCACTCCAACTGTCCTGGAATCAGTTAATAATAATAATCAATTTTCTGACTCAGGGACACCTTAAAATCCATTTACAGACATTTGCCTAAAATATCTGCAGAACTTTCTCACCGTTCTTTTCTTTCTTTCTCATCTATACAGTATGTACTGACCTCCCCCTTTCCACAGTGATACAGAAGTGTGGGCACAAAGAACAGAGACAATGACAGAGGCATACGTGTGTATCGGGTCGAATATGAATTTGAGACAGAGATAGAGAAGAGAAAATAAAGGAGCGAGATATAGTGAGCGGACCCTGAAGGGTTTCCTGCATTCAGTGCAGATGGGGTTGTGTTTCAGCTGTGCATACATAAAAAAAGCACATAAAATATTTAATTTCCAGTTTAATGTGGAGAGACAACTATATGGAAGTTATTTTTTGTTTTTTGCAACTACAATTTACCTAAAAATCTGATATTTCAAACTTCAAAACTTTTTGGACAGTGATGCACCCCACATTTAATGAATAGAAAAAGAGACAGATGTTATTGTAAAAACAGGTTACTGGTACATTGATCAATAAAAATGAGATATTAAGTAAAGGAAAAAGGAAAATAATAAATAGTGGAATGGACTGAAGAGTGCTAGTATTCCCTTTGTGCTGGATGAGACAGATATGAGATTAGCAGAAGAGTGTGCTACAGCCTCGCTAACGGATTTCTGTACAGCAATAAGAAGCAGTGAATGGCAGAGGGACTCGTGTTTGCCTGCTCGGCAGAAAAGCTATAATCTATCTCCTGCGTTATTACACGATGGATCTGCCATCCAGGCTAGGTCATTTAATAGAGTTGTCTAATCAGGTTTTGCCCTGACTGCCACATCTTCAATTAACGATTGTAAAAAAGAGACAGAAAGAGATTTGTTTCCATTGGACTGGAGCAATCGCATCTGATTCTGATGAGCTGCTGTGCTGTTAATTGCTGGGTCTTGATAGACGAGTCTCTTAAGGCTGTTTAAATGGGAGAGGGTGAGTTTTTCAGTGTTGATGGGCTGGAGGGGGTTAAAATTATGGGCTTGTGACATATTCTCATTATTCTGGAGAAACTGAATTGCTTGAAGAAACATGTATAGTACGTTGCTTCATTTTATAAAGCCAAGCCTGAGAAGGAAATGGTTAGAAGGTGTTTTAGTAGTTTTTTTTTTTTGCTTGCCCATATAATGATTTGACATTTTATATATATTTTTCCGACGGTGGATATAATGACTTGTTTGTAACCAAGACAAATAAATCTACCATATGTAGATATACATTTATATATTTTACAATTTTTAGTGTCAGTAAGAGCAGCATTGCGAAAAATTATTAAAATGTACTTCTATTAACCTATAATATTTTCTAAAATGTAAAGATTTCCTTTTATGGCAATGACATTGCAGTCTTCAGTGTTACACAATCCTTTAGAAATGATTTTAATATGCTGATTTGAAGAATTTTATTATGATTATTATTATTATTAATGTTGAAAACAGATGCTGCTTAATATTTTTGGGGGAACTGTGATAAATGTTTAGGATTATTTGATGGATAGCCTATGCATTGCATTTAACATGAAAATTGCATTTAATATGAACATACATTGCATTTAACATGAACAGAAATATTTTGTATCATTACAAATGTTTTTACTGTTTCTTTTGATCAATTTGATGCCTCCTTGCTGAATATAATTATTAATACATTTTTGTTTAAATAAGGGAGCATGTACATATTCACTGGAGTAGAGAGTGACATCTAGCCTCGGTCTCGCCATTATTATTCCATTGTGAAGGCTATTAAACTATTCAGTTAGGTCGTCACAGAGATACGTTGTTTCCCTTTCAATATTTCAAATCCTCTGCCCGCTGTTTTTTTTCTCACAGATCCCTGGGAGGAAGAAAATGGAAGGGCGCGAGGGGCGGAGTCGCTCTCTGAAAAGAAAGCTAACCGCGAGCGCAGAGAGGCAAGACTGAAACACTCGCAGTGCGAGCATTCAGCCCCTCTGAGCACAGCGTCAGCATGGGATTTCCCCAAGCTTGTCCACATTTGTAAGGTTTTACAACCTGGATGTCCCCGCCTTACAGGCCAGAGTCCTTTCTGCTTAAATACGCTATCTTATGGGTTCACTTGACCAACATTGCTCAAGCCCTTCCTTCACTTGGTCTGTCCATACTATATGGATGCCAGGTATCAACTTACGGTACGACGCCCAGGCCACGGATGACCCCATGGCTCAGCCTGTGCTTGGTGTATTCTCTTGACTCCCCTGGGTCTTACTCTCACGTGAGTCTTGGTGTTGAGTCGTTCCACGTCAAAGCACGGCGTGATTGTACTTGTTCCCATACAAGCGTCTTCGACACAGTACAAGTGAAATATCGAAAGGGAATGTACTCGGTTACTATCGTAACCTCGGTTCCCTGAGATATGGAACGAGTGCTATGAGCTGCACTCCTCAGTCGCTTCTTCGAAGAAATCTGAGATGCGGCGGCGAAGCGCGCCACCGCCGAGCCATTGGTTCGTTTTTCAGTACTGCACGAACCAATGGACGTGCAGTTTCACTGCAGGATTATAAAAAGGCTTCAGTTGAAGAGGAAAAAATAGTTTTTCCCATACAAGCATCTTCAACGCGGTACTCGTTCCATATCTCAGGGAACCGAGGTTACGATAGTAACCGAGTACGTTAGTGTATATTTATGTATGTAATTACATAGTGTCCTTCTCTCTGTGTCACTCTTTAGGAAGCTGTATCTTAGATATCAAAGCCTTTCTATTCTCACTGACTGACCTGTTGTCCTGACTTTTCCACAGTTATTAATTGCGCATTATTGCTGAAGTTAATTCGTGTGTGTCAAAGCCACACTCTCGTTCTCAATCCAACAGAAGAAATAGAAAGAAAAAAGAATGTATATGTGAGATTGAAGACACACAGAGAGAGAAAGGGTTCAGTAAACATTAATCAGATGGAGTAGGTGGCCATGTGCAGGCTTACTAGCTGCAATGCCAGCTCTTCTTCTCTGTTCTTAAATATAAAAGCTATAACCCTCTCCCCCTGGCAGTGAATAAACCTTGCAATTCTGTTCTATTTGAAGCGAAATATTACTTTTGCTTACCCCTTTCTTTCTCAGAAATCACAGCACTCAAGTACCACCAGCAATCTATTTTATCCTGTTTCCAAGCCAACATGGCTATCAATAATAAGGATCCTATTTGAAGATCAATGTGTGCTTTTTAAGTTCATGACTGTGCAGTTTAGTCTTTCAAAAGTGAAAAAGAATAAAATATATAATGATTAGATGTTATATATAATTAAACAAACAAATAAATATAATATGATTTATAAATAATTGTGTAGTGTAATTAAAAGAATAAGCATACAGTGTTGCAGAAAATGGGATTTGTAATACAATTATGCACAAAATTATAAACATCTTGTTCATTGAAATTTGCTCAGTTAAGATGGCCCTCTTAAGCCATGTCTGTAAAGTCTCCCCAGCAATTTTAATAATCTTATAAATAGTAAAATATAAGAGGCTGTGCATAGGGGTCATGTTATGAGGTCTGCATAAGTATTCATTAATCTTTAACGAGGATTTTGACATTCAGGCCTCAGGCTTCTCTCCCTGATGTACACAAGGCCTGAATTACACCACAGAGTGGATTATTCATCTTTGGGGCAGCAGTGCCTCCTTCTCTCCAGCTTTAATTAAGTTTTCAGAAGCCCATTAATGAGCATGTTTATTAGCTGCAGGATACAGACTGATTGTATTGGGAGAGTTGGCTACTGAGGACTCCCAGTCTGGGTCTTTGGAACTCTCCAAACTCTCCAAACTGATTTCTGCTTGGTGGAGAGTCCCAAAGACCTACTTGTTTAGTAACCACACTTGCCCTAAGGTTCTTAAAGCGTCTTGATGAACAGTTGGCATGAGCGGTTAGGTAAAGAGAGGAAACTTTCTATATTGAACATTCCAAACTGATGCAATCAAGATCTTTAGAACCTTGTTGATCTTTTATTTAAAACTACAGTGCATTTTTGAGCCAGCATCTTCAAAAGGAATTGCAATAAATAAACTATTGTCAGGGACAGTTTTTTTTGGTGGAAGCTAATCTGTAATAATATAATATAACAATTTAAAATCATATTACGATTTCACCTCAATGTATTTCATATTTAAAGGGGTTTTATTTTATAATGTCTTCTGGTGCAACTTATTATGTTAGTAGGATCTTCGCATCAAAAATGGTCATCACTTAGAAATAAATAGCCATTTTACACGTTAAATGGGCATGTCTCCTTTAAGACATAAATTTAAACCCACTGCTATGATTGGGTAAAATATTTGTCTATGAAATAAGTATAACATTTATAATAATTCTAAAAACACCAATGGACACTCTGAATGGGTGCCATCAGAATGAGAGTCCAAATAGCTGATAAAAACATCACAGTAATCCACAAGTTATCCACATGATCCCAGTAAATAACATATTGTGAAGTGAAAAGTTGTGTGTTTGTAAGAAACAACTCCTTTAATATGTTATTTAACTTCAAACCATTGCATCCGGCTAAAATACTAATTACTGTTTATATTACTGTTTAAACACATCCTCATCTTGGACCGCCGAGGGTGAGTACATTTTCATTTTTGGGTGAACTATTCCTTTACCCAACTATAAAAAGTGTTGATTATAGCACTATAGCTCAATCTTTTTCCTATTGCACAAAAGGGTTGTACTGCTGAGCATTTTAGTCATTTACAGTCATGTGCGTTGAACAGTGGATTACTGTCAGGACAGTATCTCTCCATAAAAGTCTGTTCTGCACTGAATTTGACTGGTTTACCAAATAATTCAAAGATAAATTAACTGAACAAACAGTTCTCAGTCCTCTACTGAGACATTCACATAGTTTATGTCCACTTTCCAAACATTAGGATCCTTTGGAAGTATATCTCATTTACCTAATTCTCCAGATTCATCTCTATTTCATCAGTAAAAGCTTTAGTTTTTGAACTAACAAGGACATTTTGATCTCTAAAACTTGCATTTATGTTTTATAGTACAAAGGACATTTTGATTTCTCAATTCATGACCCATTTATCATATTTTATTCAAACAAATACATTTCATCTGTAACATCCTAATAAAGAGCTTCATTGTGTGTTTGACATCTTATAACCTGTATTTTGATTCTGCAAATGACATTTGCAGTTCAGCTGTATTTGTTTTAGGGCTTTTTCTCTCTCTCTCTGCTTTAAGTGGCTTTACAGTGCCTAATGTTTACAGTGCTGGTATTGATTTGATTCTGAGGTCTGGTCCACAGACTCAATAGCAAGGGCCCGTGGCTATTGAACCACACAGATGGAGTCAGAGCGCGCCTGTGCAGCATGGAAATAACGGCCCTGGGTTACCAATGCAGGAGTGGAAATGTTAAAGCGAGGTGAGCAAGGTTAAATCTATACTCTCAGTCAGTCTGCACAAACACGGCACACGCAGGGGTACAAGGACCAGCGGCAATAAAGCAAGATGTCATCAGGGGAGTAAACTAATTTACACATGCATGAACATGCACAAAAACACAAGCGTTGGCCTTTCATAGAACTACATAAGTGATCATATACAATACTTGCCTGAAAATGTCAGCTTAGATACATTTTCTTTTATATAAGCTTTTATAAGTGTAGGCTACAGGACACAGAATAACATGAAAATATTTCAAGCAGTATTTTTTCAGTCCTGTTATTTTATTATTTTGTGTTCTTAAAATAATCTAACCTGCATTGCAATGTAGAAAACAAGCAGCCAGTGACAAGATGAACACTGCAATGATATTATAGTAATATTAATACTGAAGTCCTCTGAGATGATGTAGTTAAACAACCAATAAAAGAGGTGCAAAACGGCTCATGTTATATAAATATATAAAACAAGAGAGCGAGTGAGACTTAAGAAGCAGCACAGGTGAATACAGCATTCACATGTTAACAGTAAATATTAGGAAATATCTCACCATTAAGTGTCAGGATTGACCAATCAGAATCAAGTATTACAAATAATTGCCTAATATGCAGTACTGAGGCTTGTTTCCACGGATTATATCTTGAATTCAATTTTTTTTCTTCCCCCAAACTGTTTTATTTCTTGTTTTAAGCAAAAACCTCAAATAATTGTATTACATTTATGCTTAGACCAAGAAAAGCATTATTTGCCATTGGGTAAGAAAACGTAATATCTTACACTGTTTTGTTTTTCAAGTTAATTCGCATCTTTGAAGGGTAAAGAAAATGATTTATTGTATTGCAGCAGTCTACTGTTTCTAAATAGGATTTGCGTGGGAGGTCACAGGTCGTGCAAGAGCTTCTTTTCCTGACATCTCGCCACCGTAGTCACAGCCCACTTTCAGTGCTATATCAAGCCAACACAGTGGAGAAATGGGACTGTGTGTCATTGTGTTTAGGTGAACTGGACAATGGAAAAAGACAATTTGTATGCAGTAGGTGTGAGTGCATCTGGGTGTTCCTAAAGCCGCAACTGTCTTTGGACATTCTGATATTTGGATATTTTTATGGAGAGTCTGTCTGAAGGGTGTCATGTGGGAATGCTGTGTTTGTGTTTGTCTTCTGAGGACTCTGATGTACAGACACAGAAAATCAAAGAGAAGAGATGAAAACAGCTGAGGCACAGGTAGCCGTGGGCGGTTCAGCTGCTACTTAGAGGTCTCATCTTTTCTGTCTCTCTCGCTCTTTCTTTCTCTGTCTCCATCACACACAGATGCATATCATGCACATGGACTCTGAAAGCATATTGAGAAATGAACTGATAACATATAGCCAGAATGCTCACAGGTCCATGTGAATAACATGATTGTATAATGTTTGCATTCAGAGTATGTGTTAAGCAAGTATGTGATTCTTTATCTATATGCATGTCTTGAAGCTGCATTCAAGAATATCTGCCTTGGACTGACTTGGAAATATCGGTACCTATATGAAATATATGAAATAACATTTATTTGGCTTGATTTGAATCAAATTAATGTACCCTTCAATGAATTAAAATGATCTACAATAAAATAAAAATGATCCACATAAACCACTGAATCAGTGACTGATTAATTATCAACTGGATCAACTGAATCAACCAATTTGTTAAGATTAAATAAAAGCATTTTTAAAGCATTTATTAATCTTATCAATCTTGGTTCAATGTTTAGTCATGAGCCAAATTAACTAACAATGAACAGTTATATTTTTTATTAAGTAACATTCAACAAATGAATAAATACTGTAACAAAAGTATTGCTCATTAGTTAATGTTGACTAACAGGGCCTTATTGTAAAGTGTTACCAATAGATTTGAGTCTATAAAACACTATACAAACCGTACACAGTAAACTCATGAAATCCACGATTGGCTCTCTGCTGTGACAAATAACAAGTCGGCATGTCTTGCATCTTACTCGAGCTGGTGTTCTGAACAGCTAATGGCTAATGTATTTCATATTAAGAGGCACAGCACGCAAACAGCTCTGGGTGTTGGTGAAGTGAGAGATGTGGGAAAAGAGTGGAGAGGAACAGAGCTGCGGGTCTTCTGAGCTATATTAAAACACCAAGTGAGACCTTCCACCTTTTGGCATTCTGTTCTCCATATCTCTCTCCTGGCGTGTTATTAAAATAACAGAACTCTGAACGGACTCCATCGAGTGTGGAAGTGGGAACTTGCTGAACCCATTAGACAGGTTAATTAGTACAAAGGGCCAGGGCTCAACTCTGAATGCACTCTCAGATGGCAGCAAAAAAACACCACGGTCATTGCGCTTCGTTCCACGCTGGCTGCCTGAAAACACTCGTGGTTTCTCCCAGGCTGTTTCTTCACTGCTAAATGCCAGTTGTCGATCAAGTACAGAGCATCACTTTAAAAATTAGCAACCTGTGACATGAGCATGATTTTAATCATTGTCCTTCTGCTCAATTTAGGACACTTTATGAATATGATTAAATTATTTAATCCCATAATTGAGGCTATAGGCCTGTACACAAATCAAGAGTTATGCATGGCCTATATAGATCATTAAGTTAGCCTTAAAAGTTTGAAGTTTCAATATGCCTATATGCCTTCATGATGTTTACATCTGACTTTCCTGTATCTCACATTCAAGTTAATCTTAAATTGGCACAGGGAAATAAATGTGTCTCTAGGGTAACCGTCAACTGATTTATATATATAGTTGTGTAGCACCCCCATGTCTGGCATTCAGATCTGATAAAATATGATTTATTTTATCTTATGATCTTAGATATCTGCTTATCTTTTTACAATGTTCCTGTAGCTCAGTGGTAGAGCATTGCTTTAGCAGCACAAAAGGTTATGGGTTCAATTCCCAGGGAACACACATGACAAAAAAATGTATAGTCTGAATGCACAAGTCGTTTTGGATAAAAGCGTCTGATAAATGTAAATGTACATCTCATCTTATATAAATATTTCATAAAAATCAAAAGCTGCTTTTGAATACCTGTTCAAAAGATTTAGGTCTGTAAGATTTTTCAATGGTTTGTCTCTTATGATTACCACAACTGCATTTACTTATTATTATCAATGTTGGAAACAGTCGTGCTGCTTAATACTTTGTGGAAATCATTGCACATTTTATTTTTAAGATGTAACAATATAAAAGTATTTTGATAATATTGAATACAATTTATATTAATTAAGTAGAGTATTAATTATAAAAAAGGAATGCCCTTTGAACAGTAAAGCGATGTGACAATTAAACAACCTTGCTTTTATAATATTAGATGGTAATTCATTTTTATGTGAGATTAGATTCTAGATAAGCCGCTGCTTCTTTTCCCCCCCATTTATTCAACTACAAAGCGACTCCCAGGCTGTGTGATACTGGAGACTAGTTGTATGTTATTTGCTAGTCACTCTTCTCAGAATACTAGCAATCCACCAACAAGATAAAATATGAAGATTGAACAGTCTATAGTATGCAACAGACCATCTTTTAGTCTGACAGACCTGTAATGACAGCTTTAATAGCCACCATCTGCCTGTGCCCAGATACTTTTTGACTCCATCAGCATTTGATGAGACAGGGGCTTTAGGGGATAAGTAACCAGAGACCTGCTTCTTCAGACACTTTGGTGCGCAGGGGACACCTACGCTCTAGGGTGTTCTGCCATGCATTAGCACCCTTTTCTTCGATTCCCTGAAACCATTGCATAGCACTCTCAATCAACAGCAGAGATTGTGGAAAATAAAACACATGTAAGGTCACCGTCTGAAAGCCTCCTTAGAGTCAAAGTTTTAAAGGGCCACATGATGCATTCTGCAATGAATTGAAAATATAAATGATCTCAGAAATACTCTGAAATCTATATTAATATGTCCACAGCTTCTTCTCCAACAAGGACATATTCGCAGCGCTCATTCATCTGCAGGTGTGTAGCGGAAGTTCTTGGCTCAGGAGATTTCTATAGTGGCAGAAAACCTTGACACTGTCATTTGAAACGCCCTCGCTTCATCGCTATTTGTATATTTTCTAATGTATCTGCATCAAAAGATAAATAGCATGAACACTCATAGTCTGCATGATAAATGCTTTCAATGATTCATAATTAAGAAAAGTGTTTTGTGTCATAGAAACGTGACACCACACTTGGCGTTAATAGATTTCAGTATGCACAGCACACTAGATGCTTGACAGTTGGCTTTAGATGACACAAGTCATCCTGGTGGCAAGCAGACAGAGTATTCTAAATTCTGCATTGGGTGTTGAGAACAATCTGTGGTGTGAAGCCTCAGGAAAAACTCACTAACACCCCGTCTCTCTGGGCGCCAGTCTTGTCCTCTGTGGCCCTTACAGAGATTGGCTCCGTTAATTGACCGAGGCTGGTCCTGGCTGTAAAAGATGGATATAAATAGTTGTTTCCACTAGAAATGTCATCGGCAGCGGAGGTGTGGAGAGACGAACACCAATGTCGTGAAGCCAGCAGTGGTCATGGTGAGTAGCAGAGCAATTAGTGACTTCCAAGTTCCATTGAAACCAAACTTAAGTGCATTTTTTTTGTTGCAATAGCTGTTGAGGAGCACAGACCCAGTTCAATTCTCATGCCAGCATGTACCTTAACAGACACAGAGGATGTGTTTTATAAGCTGTGAGACAAGTGCAGTTTCTTCTCTGACCAACAGGGGTCACTTTAAATACATTCTTTAAGACACCACTGCCAAGCGTTTGACTCAAAAGAGGACTTGTGAATGTTTTCGCATTTATACATGCAAAATAAAGCAAGAGTCTTCAATTGAATAGGTAGTAACAGAAGAGCAAAAAATGTATGCAATATGTCTGGAACAGATGATGCAATTTCTGAAGAAGCAACACTGTTTTGTATTACTTCGTCCATGAAGCAGAGAGAGGCAACAGGGTGAGGCAAAATATAAGAAACCACATTTTCAAGCAATACCAGGCTGCACTACTTTCAGTGACCTTTTGTAAAACACTTTCCCCCTCTCTGCTCGTTGGATTTACTCCATAGTTTAAAAGAAAATGTAAAGTGCAGCAAGTTCACCTCATGGTATAGGTGTAAAATAAATACAATTTGATGTATATGCACTTAAATATATACACTCAGTATAATACGATGTATTGTACCTCTAAGAACCCTTTCTGCGAAATCCAGGCTAAAGTCTCAAAATCTAATTATGAGAAAACAAGCATCAAAGTTTGATTTCTAACATTAATTTCACTATAATTTCAATATTTGACATGACCTTACTCAGTCAATATTAAAGATATAAAGGTTAAGGTTTTCAAAGATTTTCACAGAATGTTCTTTACCATATGAAGGGTTATTATTTTTTGTAGAAAACAGCAAATCACAAAAAAAATATTTTAGCTGGGTTTTCAGAGAGGGTCACTTATCTTTAAAGAAAAATAATTAATTTAACCTGAACACTCTGGAAGAGTGGCGGTCAAGGTCATTTTAGGGCTCATCACCAGCTTGTTATATTTACATTGAAGACACACAGTGAAGTCTGTAATTAAGAGATTTGGTTTAGCCTCCTTTCATCAATTTTTGAATAATATAATATTTTTTTCCAGGAATGTTGTACCTCATGTCCGATAAAATGCTAAGAAAATATGTGAGTTATATGAAGGATACTGGGTGTAGCAAACACAAAGAATCTTCCATATTAAGGAATGAATCTAGTGAAGTCAGTCTAATTGAATTCTGAAAAGGAACCAATAGAGTCATGTTTTATAAAGCTTTACTTTATTCCCTCTCATCTTCTTTTCTGTCTTGGTTTTTTAATTAAGCAGGCAGTTAGGAGTGCTCACGACCTCTTTCTGTCTCTCACAGTCAGACCAAAGTGTTTTGCTCATCTCAAATTAC
The DNA here is from genome assembly GCA_027422405.1 of Ptychobarbus kaznakovi. Lineage (NCBI taxonomy): Eukaryota > Metazoa > Chordata > Actinopteri > Cypriniformes > Cyprinidae > Ptychobarbus > Ptychobarbus kaznakovi. Next base: position 16,492,473 of record CM049811.1, on the reverse strand, counting down.
TAAACTCTTCTGGATAGTGCAGTATTTTTCTTTATGTTTGTGACACATTATATTTTTTGCTATTGATTGTTTTGATGTCCCATATAAAAGCCTGGCTCAATCCTTCAAAACTGCACCTAGTTTTAACTGTGCAAAATGGGTTGTGGGTCCATGCTGAAAATAATCAATGGAGGCTTCTTAATGAACCTACTTTAGGTAAAGTAAGGTAAACTCACGCCACTCACAAGACTAAACCAAAGATATTTACTATACCTCACTGACAATTTCAAAGCATTTTCATCATGTTCGAATGCAAGAACTGGGGCACAAGAAAGCAATGAGCTCCCCAACAGGAGATTTTGGGGCTTTGTGAACCAACACGCTATTTTGAAAAGAAGAAACAGCAGGCAGAACGCCAATTAACACTTTCTACTAGTGCTGCATCTCCACATGCACCCTGGAGGACAGTTTAACAGTCTTCTAAGTCGAATATAGCCAGAACTGCTCTAGTTTTCTACACTTTGAGTCTCACAGCCAGTCCCAGTCCTGTTTTGTTTATACTTTTTTATCAGCCATTGTCTCATTCTTTCACTTGACCCAAAAATTTCTTCTGAATCAACACCCTTAAAAGATTTGCGCATTCCCGTTTAAGATCTGACCTCCCCCCTTAATGTTCAGAGTCACATTCAATCTCTTTGTGTGCCTTTGCTCTGCCACATGTCGATGACATAGAGAGGCGATACTGCACCTTTTTGATTCAAGGTTTGAATCAATAGCCTTGTCACAAACAAGGCCAAGCGATCTCATTCAGGAGGGAAAGGTCTCTATTGTGTAGACACACACAATAAGTGCAGTCTGTCAGCCCACAGACATGAAAATGGCAGCTCAATCATAGGTCATCAATGTTTGGACTGTGCGATGTGGTGTGCGCTAGTCAAAACATGAATACGAATAGCATGACCCTTCACTTTGAGGGCAGGGAACAGGTTTCACGTGCCGAGCTCGCGTTATGTATGGCGGGGGAAAATAAATGCGAGCAATTTTCTCCCTGCTGCAACTTTCAAATAGACCTTTCAAGATATCGTAAACCAATTTTCAAGTACTCAAAAACTGTGAAAAGACACACTGTAGCGTTCTTGTATTGCACAAAGGGACGGCAACAATTAAGTCTGTGGCTTTAGTCTGGTTGGTTTCAAAAGGAAAAGCTTCTGTGGAAAGGTCTAGAGGTGCAGCTTTTAATACAAAATAGTCAAGATTAAAGTTAATTTCCTCTCTCTTTCTTTCTGGATGTTTGTGGAAAATGTTTGTGGATGTTTGTCTCCACCAGAGACTGTGCTGTGCTGTCAAAAGAATCTTTTAATACTGCCCTGCCGTGATAAACTGCCTTCATCGTAACACAAGCTGGTCATTCTCTGTGGACTGGTCGTAAGTTATGCTACTGAAAGTTTATAAGAGAATTGCCATGTCAAGGCTCATTGAGTGCCTTAATGCTGATCTGAATGCTGCCAAGAGCATTTAAAAGGGCTAGCAAGAACAATGTCTCTCGTGGGGTGTTGAATATGAATCCTACTGATGGGATGCCGATTGCTGGGGATTTGTAGCTGAAAGCTGTAGTGTGTAATTGTTGTACTACTAGAGGCATGAAATAATTGCAAAAAATAATGAGTGGTTCTGAATACGTTTCAAACACTCCCTTTGTCTTCCAGTGCGGACAAGCAGGTAGCACATGTAAACAAAAGCGCTTTAACAGATTTAACAGATGTTGTTTGGTGCTGTTAGTGACACGGAAATTTTTCTTCTGTATTATACATCCAAGTGAAACGGATTATTGCATTGAAAAAAAAATGTAGGATGGGATTTTGTTTGGTAGACCAGTTGTTAATGTTATCAAAAAAAAGCCTGCAGTCAACTGCAAGAAAAGTGTGGGATTAATTACAAGGTCAAAATGCTTTTTTTTCACAAAGATGCATTTAGAAAATAAAAAAAGGTGAATTTCCATTTCATGCCAACTTTAAGTGCTTGTGCACAAGCAGTGACTGGTAAAATGACCAGGGGTGCGTTTCCTGTACAACGACAAAACTCACTACTATAGTCCATGCATTGCTGTGGAAACTAAACCTAGGAAACCTAGGAACTTTGCGTACATCTGTCATTCTAACCACATTGGTTAAAACTGTAATTAATGACATCTAGCAGGTAGTGGAGTGATAAATTCTGCTAATTAATTAGTTACATGTAACAAAATTATGCTATTTAATTACAAAATAAATGTAATTGTAATCAGTTAGAAGAATAATTTTTATTTGTCATATACACAATTATACAGAGTATAACCAGCAGTGAAATGTGTTCTCTGCATTTAACCCATCCAAGTGCACTCACACTTGGAGCAGTGGGCAGCCGATGTTGCGGCGCCTGGGGAGCAGTCGGGGGTTCAGTGCCTTGCTCAAGGGTCTCACCTCAGTCATGGACAATTCCTGCCGGAGCCGAGATTCGAAACCCACAACCTCGGGTTACAAGTCCATCGCTCTATCCATTAGGCCACGGCTGCCCCGTAAAAGTTACAGTTACTGAGAAAAAATGTGTAGTTAATATACAGTGAAAATGTTAACAATTACAAACAGGTTTACATCTGAATTTTCTTTTTTCACACTCACTCACAAAATTAATATTTTACATATACATTGCAGTGTCTGCGTAAAAATATGTTTCAGGAGTTTAGTGCACAGAACATGTCATATGCTTATTTGATAACTGTTTTATTTCCTTTTTTAAGCCATTGTTAGATGCCAGTGTTTCCTGTCATAACTATGCAAATATTTGATTTCAAAAACAGTATCATAGCTACTAAACTATTTCTTGTTATGGTTTTAAATCTGTATTTAACCTCAGAATGATCTCAAAGTAAAAAGAAGTTCCGATTTTGTGGTGACTGTTCTTTAAAATTAAATTAGTATAATCTTAATTGAAGTGATGAAGGATTTCGAAAGTGACAGTAATCAGTGTCCAGTAGTGAAAGGTTAACCCTGCCTGTTTACATCAAATTAAATCAGTTACATTACTTTAAGAAAGTATTTTAAATAGCTACACTACTTATTATCAGTTTGACATTAAATCAATGTCAGATAATTGCTGTAAATAACAAACATGGAATCTGAGTATTGTTTTGTTCTTTGTTGGTATTTTGCTGGTTCCCTTACATTTCTCTGTAGTTTCCCTGTGGTAGAGCACTTACACTGATACACACTGTTATTAAAAAGGTTGCTTCAACAAACTAAAAAAAACGTACAATGAGACTTTACTACGTGTTATTTTGCTTATTTTGTTCAGGTGCATCGGATCCATGTACGTCCATATGTCATAATAACAAGATACCACAGGTTGAGAACTGTAGTTCCAACCATGCAACATTTCTTTGCTGTTTGCAAATGTTCGTGGGAGACAATTCTGACAATTATGCTGTTGTTTTTACCAAGGTGATCTCAATATGTCAATATATGCCATTTCTTACATTTTATGTTGTAAATTAAAAGGTTTATGGTATGACTCCATGTTCATGATTCACTGCTCCACTAACCCATCCGGTGTTTTATTGCATGTTCTGTGAATGTGCAGTGTGTTCATTCACTGTGTATTCAAGTGCAGTATATACAAGAGGCTTGTAATAAGGATATTCAGTAGTGTGACTGTTCTCTGAAGCCTCCACCTCCCTGCTACATCTGATTGATAAGCTCGGCTGCACGTGTTCCTCTGTGAAATAGCTGGTTTTGCCAGCAGTTACTCTTGCTAGTCCATGGCATTTTTACTGCCCTGGGTCTGATTACAGTGGAGACACCCTGTTATATACAGTAACAGAGGTATAGAAAAAGAGAAGCGAGTGTGTATTTTTTCTAGTTCTATATTATGGCAAACAGACAGCACAGATCTAAATGGGTTGTTGATTAAATTTCTGTTTGCCGCTGATTGAAAACTTTCCCACAACAGTGTCTTAATATATCCCTCTGACTCATTCTGCATTATAGTGAAGAGACCGCTGCCTGTTCAGGCTCTCATTTCATGACGAGACGCATGGGTTCACACATCCATGAAGCTCAACCAAATGAGCAGTTGCCCTAAAGCTCCACCATTATTTTGTAGAATCCTGACATTGAGATGAAAATAGTAAACATGCCATTCTTGTCAGCTCCTCTAGGATGAGGCTGTTTGGTTGGTAGATAGATATTATTCGTTAGAGTGATGGTTGCTATCAATTGTAGGGCTACCTGACATCCTTCATTTTCCCCCAAGATAGAAATATTTTGGCGATTTCATAATGAGGTGAAGGAACCTACAAACCAAAGCAAACAGAAATACACACTAGTGGTCAAAAGTTTGGAATAATATTTTTTTGTACTGTTTTTGAGAAAAGTATTTTACGTACATCAAGACTGCAGTTTTTGGTCAAAAATACATTAAAACAATAATATTGTAAAATATTATTATAATTTAAAATAACTGTTTTCTGTTTGATTTTGTGGAGAATGCTTTTTTCTGGAAAAAGTAATTTGAAACAGATTTATTTTGTAACATTATAAATACTTTTACAGTCACTTTTGATTATTTTAAAGACTGAATTAAATTATATATCTTTTTGTTATCTTATACAAAACTTTTGAATGATAGTATAACAGAAATTTCACACAAATATTAAGCAGCACAACTGTTTTCAATATCGATAATAATAAGAGATGTTTCCATAGATTTTTTTTATTTATTTAAATTGTAATTTTTAAATTATCATACTATTTCATAGTATTACTGTTTTACTGTATTTTCTCTGCCTTGGAGAAAATATAAGACGTATTTCAAAAACACACACACACACACACACACACACACACACACACACACACACACACACACACACACACACACACACACACACACACACATATATATTCATTTAAAAAATCTTAATTATTTAAAACTTCTGGCCATACTAGTATATTTAAGTAGGTTAAAAGAGAGAGGGCAAATTATTAAGCACATTCAGTAATAAATCATATTTAAAACAATCAATAAATTAAAATAAATGTAAGGATTTTTACTTTTTTAGAGTGTCAAATACAATCTAATAATTAGTCTTATACATCATATATAAAATAAAATAATTACAAAAAAAAATTAAATTACATTACATTTAAAAATCTGGTAATATTTCATTCATTATGTCTCACAATTAGTCATAAGAGTCACGTGTTTGGGAATCGGACAACCTGTGTGTATTTCGATTCACTAAAATGACCAGCTCATTCATCATTTGTTCAAGAATCAGATTATACTGGTTGGGCTGTATATTTTTGATTCACTTAAAGAGCTGACTAATAAGGGTCAATATTATTTTAATAATAAGGCACTATAGTGTTTAGCCATTCTTAAGAGTAATTGCTTTAGCCAGTGACGATCCCCGGGGGATCTGTAGCTGTACGAGTAGATTGCACTAAACGCGAGTTAGTGTGCATTTCGCCTTTGCGAAATTAGCTCCCTTGTTCAGTAGGCAGGGCACTGGGCCATTTTAAGGGCTGTCTCAATCGCGCAATCCTTCCAGTGCACTGGAACTTTCGCTCCCTAGTACCACAATGCACCACAAAAACTAGGGAGCATCAGTGCTCACTATGCTCCCTCACCAGAAATAACGTCACATTTATGAAGCGTGAAACATAAACCACACGAGCCAACTCGATAAATATAATGTGATAGAAGATTTGAAGACAAACCATTTTTTTTTCAACATAATTTGCATATTTCAACATAAACACACATCGCTAGACAGGTAATGAACACATTTATTTAACATTTATAGTTAAAATTTGGCAGAAATGTTGTAAGAACATGTAACAGAGCGATGTGTTTAAAGATAATAAAATATAATATCAAAAAGAGATCGGCCCTGTCTGTTGTTTATTAATTCAAGCGGTGACTTTCTACTATGTTGTCCGTTGACGTTGTGCGTAATCATGTCATTGGAATTCGAGTGCTCACTGTCCCAACGTGCAGTGAGTCAGAGAACTTACCAGTGACCGAATTCGTGTACACGATCTACTGATTCACGAGCTCGGGAGCTGATTGAGACGCACCCAGTGTCTCTTCCGCGGCTCGGTACACTTTCAACTCGTTTTTGTTTTATCTCGAGCAAAAGACTGTATGACATTCACGTTACATGATTTAACTTTTTACGTAGAAAGGGCAACAGCGCACCGCATTAAAATAAATGAACATGTTTTCATAACTGCTGGCCAAACTAAAATTAGATCATCTTTGAGAGCAAGGTATTCCGGGAGCCCTACGCAGCTTACGTACTTTGCGTATAGGGGGACCGACTCCGCTTTAAGCCTATGCAATTAGAATATACATTTAAATGTTTGACCCCAAGGACATTTTTGTTTATTATAAATGTTGTTTATGCAAACATTTGTACATTTGTATTTGTATGCACCACTTGTAAAATCTAGGTCTCAATGCAAAACCAGTTGAAAGCCACTCATGTCCAATCAAACAGGCATAAATTAAAGCTGCTCTCAGCAAGCGCTCAAGTAAAAAGCCTTAAGTACTAAATACACAAGGACTGATATTTCAGCATCGGTGCCTGAGTCCTCATCATCCAAGAGATGCCTCAGAGTGTCATTTTTTGGCATGGCATTATGTGCATCAAACATGGTCCTATAATAAAACCATTTATTCATGAAATAGGATTATTCATGAGAGAAATAGCGTGTCCCCACATGAGCTTCTTCCAATTCCGTCTAAATGACATCAACATTTTTCCCGAAAACACAGACAGAGGGTAATTTAACGCTGCAAATAATTTTCTCTTGTCCCCTTGGACACAGGTTTGACAGACAGCTGTTGAACCATTTGAATGACATCTTGAGCTCCCTAAGGTCAAAACTGTGTTTTGGAGAATGTCCTAATACAAAACTGCCAAATGACAGGGGAGAAAAGGAGAACTGTATAACGCTTGACAGTCCTTTGTCTGTGAAACAACTTCAGTTTAGCCAGTGCACTCTGGTCTAACCTAAAAACATGTTAACCTAAAACTATTCATTCAGAACTTCCTCTCTTTTAAATAACTTTCTGTGTCTATGGCAGGAAAAATATAACAACTTTTTGAAAACAGGTAAAAGAGTTTGTTTAAAGGTCAGTGAGAAACGTTTTTAGACCACCAGCACAAAAACGATGTAAAGTAAAAACAAAAAGCTGAACTTTATCTCAGACAAAAAGGGATGAATGGGCGAGAGTGTCCTTAATTCAATATGTCTGCACTTTTAAAAGCAGGACGGTCGAGAAGAGAGGAGTAGCCATTTTTAGATGCTATTGATTTGTGTAATGCTTGAAAGAGCCATTTATTACAAAGGCTTATATTTTTGTAAAAGGGGGCACTTAACAGAGAATGCACATAAATCATATACTCTTGGCATTTTTCATCTCTCCTCCAGCATACACAATCACAGAAATGGGTATGACTAGTTATATCATTTAATTTTGACTGGACTCCAAATGTGGACTTGATGCAATAAGCTAATGCAGATTAGCTAGTTGCATTATAATTACTTTATTCTTTGTTCTCTCACTGAAGATGAAGGTTAAGAATGAAGAAGAGCTTATTATCCATTTAAATATACATGTGCATGTGTGTATATGTACTGTATATGTATATAATCTCTACAGTCTTATGAGTCCATTTCTTTGTGTTTTTGTGTGAGAGAGACAATAAAAGGGAAGATAAACTAAGACGAGGGTAAACAGAAGTACAGACAAACTTTCTAATCCCACTAATGCTTTTAATGATAGAGGACGTCATAGCACTGGCAGCTGGTTTAATTATGAGAGAGCCAGGCAGAGCAAGAGGCTCTCCTACACACAGCATTAATTATTGAAGTGCTGGAAAATAAATAATGAAGTCGGTGTGGGCGGTAAGGTTCAATTATTCATGAATTCAATATTTGTAAGTGTAATAAGAAGTCGAGATGTCTTGGATAGCAATACAAAATCCCACTACTATTAGGTAATTTAACTCCTATTAAGACTTCATCTGTCTTAATGTTAAACATGGAGGAATGTTTTTTTGCCTTAATAATCAAACAATTACACACTCGCACACTCTTATGCAGAATGTGTCACCCATTTAAAATAGTTTTTTTCAGAGCCATTAGTCACATTTATGTTTATTTATTAGATGACTTATTATATTGGCCAGTTGTATTTATATGAAGGGTCTTCGACTATTCTTGTCCTGGACCCTTTGGTGTATAGAGATATCATATAAAGCCGGTTGTTGCATACATATTAATGTTTTTTGCATATACAGTACACTGTACATCAAAATGTCATATTTACACTTTACGTTTATAAGATGACTTTAGAGAATTTGGCACTTTATGAAAAAATATTTTAAGGTTGTTACAGTGTAATTATACATATAGAATAATATTAATTAACTATAGGGTTAGGGTTTGATTTAGAGTTGCATATAGTTATGTATTTGCTATTATTACGAACATGCAACGTAACAAAGACACTGTAAAATAAAGTGTTATCTAAAATTTTTAATGACAATAAATCAATAATAATAATTATAATAATACAATTCTTCTTCTTCTTCTTATAATTATTATAACAGATGCAGATATTTGGTGTAAAACTGACATATTGCCATGGAAAGGCTGAATGCATCTATTTGCAGGTCTTATTTTACAGTATTTTGTATGGAGCTGAGATCAGGGTCACCATAGAAACAAAGCCTTACCTGAACTATCTTTTCAAGGTGACTGAGCTAAGAGTGTCCTTTGCTAATTAGACAGTGTTGTCCAGACAATATTGTGTATTTTTCCTCATCAGTTTAATAAGTCCCACTCTCTGCCAGATGACAGTAACATCTGGATGCTCTAGTCAATCCTCGGGTCCAATTACAAGAGCTCACGACTTAATTGGGAAATAGTGCAGTCATAACAAGACTTAAATGCAAGCGGAGACTCAGCAATATACTTTTAACTGAATATTACTGGAGAAAATCCTACTTCTGTCTAAAAGTATATGCTACTCATTAGTGGTAAAATGCATTTTCTCTGTCTTACTGCCTCTTCTTTCCTCATCATATCCATAAATAGACTGAAGTCGAGCGTGAAACGAGAGATATGAGACACAGAGTGGTAGAAAAAAGGTAAAAAAGCATACTGAAGCACAATGTACATTGCCTTGAAGGTGAACTGGAAGGTTTTATGAGTAGTGCTTGTGGACACATGATTTGAAAAGGTTTACATGATGAAGATTAATGTACAATTTTTTTCATTTATTCAAATATGAGCATATGCTGCATTAGAAGTAAATATCAATTCCATTTATTATGATTTATTAAAGATAAGACCCATTAAAAATTACATTTTAGGAACATTAACAAATGCAGAGTTTGCTGATAAACCAGCCTCTTCTAATTTTTCTTCCATACACATTTTCATACACAATATGCATGGAAAGTGCGTGAAGTCATTTTACAGATGCAAAATTATTAGTAGGCTAACTGACATGTGTCCACATTATTGTCAGTAATGTGTCAATCTAACTTTTACAATTTTAAAGGCAACAAACATAAACATATTATGCTGTAACGGCATACAAAAATTATAATAATGAAATATAATAAATACAAATAAAATAAACATATAATAAAATATAATATATATTTTACATTTCAAATTGTAAGTAAAAGTCTGCATATTCACATAAACAGTATGTCTGTGAAACAACAAGATTTCTCTATGTGCAGCAAAATATAATCTATGTGGTTGTCATTGGGGACATGATGCACATACAGCACGTGGGAGTTTAATCGCTTGATGTGTCTGTTGTTTTTCATAAGTGAAACAAAATTCATAGCAAATTACACCATTTTGTTGTCACTTTTGTGTCTTGAAAATTCAGTGCTTGTAGTAATTTCAATGGCTACTTAGAGGGAAAAGGGCCTTTGTTCTTTGTGCAAGCATCTGCTCAAATGTTTCTGCTACCACAAAGACACCCGCACCCTCCTCCCCCCGCTGGCGTTTGACAGACGGCCACTGAGAGGAGAGGCTCAGTACAATTAAATGGTCCTATCAGCACTGAGAACCAATGAATCACACTGATGCCTGTGGATGGGCTGCTGCTGTTTGCTACAATTCATATTGAGTCTAATGATGTTGTCCTTCACTTGGGCCAAACAACTCTAGTCAACATTCAATCAGCGATGCATGCCATGTATCCACTAGCAGGTGAGCGCAAGTCTCCGTGTGTGCCGAGGTCAGATTTGCATGGCCAGCACTTGGGAATGAAGAGACAGGTTGAAAAGATCAAATGCAAGGAAATGTCTATATTAAAGTGTCAGAGAAAACAAGAAAAGGATGCTCACTTTAATCATAAACTGGGTTTGCAATTACTTAACTAAAAAAGGCTGACACAGGGATGTCCCCAGCCAAATAATTTATTCAGAAATGTGTGAATCAAAGAAAACCTCAAATAACGCATTCTATTAAACAGCCTAATGGACAATTATTTTTTTAGACTAATAACCACAAGTATAAAGGAATATTTTAATGCACAAATGAAATGACAGTGCAATAGAGTTGCTGAAGCCAATATGACTAAATTGTGAACTTTATGAAGGAAACTTGCGATTTCAAGTTCAAATCGGATGACTGCATTAAACTGAGAGTAATATATGTTCAATCTATGTTCATGTTTTACAAACTTACAAGCAAGACATATGATAAAATGTTTCTGTGCTGTAAGCAGGCCGCAGGTATTGGTGTTTCTGCCTGAACAAATTTGAATAAATAGTTGCATATATGTACAAAATGTATACATATATATATATATATATATATATATATACATAGGTGTGTGTGCGTGTGTAATACTCAGCCTGTGACATTTTTTTTCATGATTCTTAGATCAATATAAGTGAAAATAATAACATTTATTTAAAGTAGAAATATATTGCAACACTATAACTTACTTTTCAAAAGCTTGGGGTCATGCATATGGGGTATATTTTTTCTTTTTTGAAAGCAATTACTTTTATTCAGCAAGAATGTGATAAACTGATAAAAAATAAATTGAAAATAGTATCATACAGTAGGTTACAAAATATATTAAGTTGCACATCTGTTTCCAACACTGATAATAAATCAGCATATTAGAACAATATCTGAAGTGACATTAAAACCTTGAGTCATGGCTGATGAAAATTCAGCTTTACAACACAGAAATAAATCATATTTTAAAGTATATTAAAATAGAAAACGATTATTTAAAATAATATTTCACAATATTACTGTTTTTTGTCTGTATTTTGATTAAATAAATGCAACCTTGATGAACTTAAGAGACATAAAGAATCTTGCTGATATATATTACAGTAGAAAACATTTGTTTTAAAATGTAATACTGTTTCAAACATTACTATTTGATTATCAAATAAATGCAGTCTTGGTGAGCATAGGACCATTATAAAAAAAATAAATACTTACTCCATTTTTTGACCAGTAATGTACATTAAATGAATTAAAAAAATCATACTATTCATATTTTAAAAGCATGTCACTTTTCTTTCATCCCGATTCGGCTTGAAACAAAAGGCAAATGGTGCTGTTTAGTTTCTATATATATATATATATATATTATATATATAATATATAACAAGACAGCATTTCTTAAAAAAAAAAAAACACATCTTAAAGCAACCAACAACAGCACATTGAAACTGAGCTCTTATTTATCTCACCATTATATTTTAAAAGACTTTTCTGAACAGAAGTAGGAAGCCGTCATGGTGGTGCCCATTGGCTATTCAAGAAAGTCATGGATGTCTTCACAAAACGAAGCAAGGCATGTACAAGGGTCAGGGTCCTGTTGAGCGCAAATAGCATAGTGTGTGCGGCCTGGTGTATTAGTGTGTGTGTGTTTCATTGTGCATATAGAGCTGGAGGTTCAGATCTCAGAAGGTGTATGGAAGTTGCAGGGGCTGAAAGGTCAGTCTCTTGCCAGAAGCTGTTCATCACCCTTGTTCAAAAGGTCATATAGCGTTCCTGTTAGCTCTACAGAACGAATTCGCCACCTCTCACCCCCAGAGAAGAGAGACCCATAGAACACCTCTGCCTCTGCCTCCTTCCTCTGAGAGAAACAGACTGACAATGTGAACTCACTTTTTGCCCCGAGCTCTTTTACCCTTCACTGTGTACAGAAGTCAAGTGATTCCTCCCACTTTTCACAGGCAATGCTCATCATCTTAATAATCTCAGCTCAAACCCTAGCAAAGTTTCATATATATATATATATTTTTTTACCTTTTCATAAATAAAAATAATTTATACTACACCCAAACTTCAACCTCAGCAATTTCAGAAGACCTTCCCTGGAGTTACACAAGCTATGCAAGATGATCTCAAAGAAGAGGTTACTATATGTGCATTTAATCCCTAAGATTTGCTGGCGCACCGACTGAACCTTTGAGGGACAGCTGACTAGCAATTAAGTATGTGTTATTGTTACTGCATCAGGGAAATCTTATACTTAATCTTAGGGCTATAGTTTTTGCTGACTCTTTCTTCCTTTTACAGTCTCTCCTAACCAGCCGCAATGCAACAAGTATCCAGCAACAAGCAGTTTGTCTATCCACAAACTGCTGTGTAACATGACAGTCAAAACACCATAGGTTTACAGAGAGGGTCTTTTCAAGTAATCATACAGTAATTATTCAACTAAAACATATAAACTAAACAAGTTAAACTAAATAAATAATGATAAAAAAATTGACAAACCAATAATATATAAAATAACTAATTAATAAACAATATAATACAATGTCTAAGATTTATAAACAAACAATTATGGCCGTCATTCTGAGCAAACCTAGAAACCAAAATAAAAACTAGTTGACAATCTATTATTTTATTTAAAACAATAATACATAATAAAACCTTAAAATATAATAATAAAAACAAAAATATCAATATTGAAAGCTTTTTAAAAATAAACAAATAACTAATGTATTAATAAAATGACTAAGATTTATAAACAAACAAACAAACAAACAAACAAACAAACAAACAAACAAACAAACAGAAATAAAGAAATAATTATGGCCCTCAATTAGAGCTAACTGAGAAACCAATATAAAAAAATTGTTGACAATCTGTGCTTTTCCTTAAAATTATATATATATATATATATATATATATATATATATATACACTCACCGGCCACTATATTAGGTACACCTGTTCAATTGCTTGGTATGACAAATGGCTAACCAGCCAATCACATGGCAGCAACTCAATGCATTTAGGCATCTAGATGTGGTGAAGAAGGCTTGCTGAAGTTCAAACCGAGCATCAGAATGGGAAGAAAGGGAATTTATGTGACTTTGAATGTGGAATGGTTGTTGGTGCCAGACGGGCTGGTCTGAGTATTTCAAAAACTGCTGATCTACTGGGATTTTCACGCACAACCATCTCTAGGGTTTACAGAGAATGGTCCGAAAAATACAAAATATCTAGTGAGCAGCAGTTGTGTAGATGAAAATGCCTTGTTGATGTCAGAGGTCAGAGGAGAATGGGCAGACTGGTTAGAGATGATAGAAAGGCAACAGTAACTCAAATAACCACTTGTTACAACCAAGCCATGCAGAATACAATCTCTGAACACACAACACGTCGAACCCTGAAGCAGATGGGCTACAGCAGCAGAAGACCACACCAGGTGCCGCTCCTATCAGCTAAGAACAGGAAACGGAGACTACAATTCGCACAGGCTCACCAAAATTGGATAATAAAAGATTGAAAAACCATTTCCTGGTCAGATGAGTCTCGATTTCTGCTGCGACATTCAGATGGAAGGGTCAGAATTTGGCGTAAAGAACATGAAAGCATGGATCCATCCTGCCTCGTCTCAACGGTTCAGGCTGGTGGTGGTGGTGTAATGGTGTGGGGGATATTTTCTTGGCACACTTTGGGCCCCGTAGTACCAATTGAGCATCGTTTAAATGCCACAGCCTACCTGAGTATTGTTGCTGACCATGTCCATCCCTTTATGACTACAGTGTACCATCTTCTGATGGCTACATCCAGCAGCATGATGCACCATGTCACAAAGCTCAAATCATCTCAGATTGATTTCTTGAACATGACAATGAGTTCACTTTACTCAAATGGCCTTCCCAGTCACCAGATCTCAATCCAATAGTGCACATTTGGGATGTGGTGGAACGGGAGATTCACATAATGAATGTGCACCTTGTTGAATCTCTGCCACAAAGAATTAAGGCAGTTCTGAAGGCAAAAGGGGGTCCAACCCAGTACTAGCAAGTTGTACCTAATAAAGTGGCCAGTGAGTGTATATATACAGTGTTGGGAAGGTTACTTTGAAAATGTAATAGGGTACAGATTACAAGTTACCCTACTTAAAATGTAATAAGTGTAATTTTTCAATTACTTTATTAAAGTAATGTAACTTATTACATTTGATTACTTTTTGAAATTTCAATGTTTTCAACTCTTAATCATTTCGAAATATGTAAAGCAGACAGGGTTAACCAAACAGTGGTGCTCCACACTTATTACTGTCAGACTTTCAAAATCCTTCATCACTTGAATGACGATTGTAATATTTTAATTTTAAAAGAGACATCGGATGCAAAACATCTTCATTTGCATATAAATGTGTATCAGTAGTGCGTAGACACAGCCACCCTACAAATCTGGTTTTTAATCCCCCAAAAACCTAAACAGTTATCAAGCAAATATGATGTCATATTGCTCAGGCCCGACCACAATCTCTGATGTACTGTCCCATATTAGCATATTAACACCCTCAGCCAGTTGTACGAAGTCTGTCATTTTCTCCGTGCTTGAGCAGCTGTAATGACAACAATGTCATGTAAGCAATGCAGGGGCCTGTACCATGATGGTAGATTAAAAAATTCAGAGTTACAGGATTAGTTTCGAGTTGACAAAACCAAACCAAACCACTGCAATCTGGCTTTGTTTGTACCTTGATGCTGATAATCAACTTTCTTTGTCAACTCAGGCTTTGATCCTGAGTTTGTGGAGCATGTGCACATGAATGTGTGACATCACTGCTGAACAGCCAATCACAAGCCTTGGTTAAAGGTTACGAGATTGAAGAATATGATTACTTGTGAAAAAAAAATCTTGCTTTATCAGTGCAGTCACAAGTAAAATGTAATGATGAGTCAACAGAGTGGGGATCCATTTGCTGCTTTAATGAGAATTAACACAGTCGTACAGGCAGTGGTCGGTAACGGTAGCAGGGATATCAGAGGAGAGACAAGAGCAGAGTATCAAGGCAGGCAAGAGGGTCAAAAGGCAGGCAGATATCAATCCTAAACGAGAGAAATGCACTCACCCAGAGCAAACCAACATGAAAATCAGTCACCAATCCATGCTTTTCTTTCAAATAAAAATAGTAAAGTCAAATAATATATAAATAAATAATATATGAGTAGACCAAGATTTGAAAACCCACAAAAAATAAACAAACAAAAAACAGATTTGCATGAAAGAGATCACTTTTTCGTCTCTATTGTGTCATGCCTTAGTTAGGATGCAATATTAAGTGCTATAGTAATGCAGCATTTAATCAGATGTGATGAACCCTTGTTCTTCTTTGTCGTGGCCTCACATGTGCTTTAGCATGAAAGTACTGTAAGCCATCACATGGCATATGAAATAACTACTTGGCAGCATGGCTCAAGGTTGGCTTGCCCATATGGTGGGCTCTGGGATATGTCAGAATGAAGGAATGTGAGAAGTCTTTACACGTGAACTTGCAAGCAGATGAAAAGGTGACTGATTACACCTGTGCACCTCCTCCCTCTCTCCTTCCAGGTGTTGTACAGGCGTGAGACTTGCGCTGTCTCTGTATTTATAACATGTGGGTCAGAGGCCCCATGCTGGATTCAATTAATTCCATGATGAGTGAACCTACTCTTACCAGCCGGGCCTGTGATTTAGTAGGAGGGTGGAGTAATGCCATACCCTACTTAATCATAATTATTTTTCGAGCCTTGACATCGTTTTTTGCAAACTCAGCGTCTTGCTTTTTCTCTGATGCAAGAGGAGCGTGTGTACAGCAAAATTGGAGATCACTAAGAAGTCACTGATACAGCTTTTTGCATGAATGTTTTTATAAATCTTTTACACAAGAATGTGACATTCGGGGTTACACTGGGCCGGAACGATCCACAATGGAATTCCGCCTTCCCTTGTATGTCCATTCCAGTTTATGTTTGAACACTTTTAAAGGAATAATTCACCTTAAAATTAAACTTAGTCTCCCCCAGGCCATCAAAGATCAGATATTCGGAGAAATTTAGCATTACATTACTGTCTCAGCATGGATCTTTTGCGGTGAATGGGTGCCATCAGAATGAGAGTCCAAAAAGTAATAATCAACAACATGGCTCTAGTCAAACTACTGATAAAATCATCACATGTAATTGACACTACAGTACTTGTATTTTAGCCAGAAGTAACGATTTGAAGTAAAAAAAGTCTGAAAGATAGATTTGTCACTGCAAATAATGCAAATAACACTGCAAATGTAGCACAGATGGCATATGTTTGCTGTGGCCGCTCTCCGTTCCAGTGAAAATCACAAAATAAAATGCAACCAAGGAGTCGTGTTTCTGATATAAACCCACTGATTCCCCCATCTCCGAAATCCCAATTTATCCCCCTGTGATACAGCAGACAAGGCCCTGATGTGACACTTTGATTTCATATTTCATGCATATCCTGATTGACAAGCAGGTACTCTGTTACCCAACTGATCTTTAATTATGGCGTGACAAAGACATGACGGCGCGTGACCCCACGGTAGGGAAAACTCTGTTCCTCTCAGACCTCACAAAAGCTTAGCAATTTTGTGGCAAGCCGAACTCGGTTGTGATTCTGACCATAACGGAGGACTGTGAAATAGCATTGTTGTGTCTCTCTCTTGAGCTGTTGATAGAATTACCGCACTGCAGGTGATCTGAGCGGAACAAACACAATCCTCAATTTACCTAGACATGTGGCAGAGCATCCTACAGCAGCATCTTTACCTACTGATTCTGTGTCAGCTTCAGCAAGATAAACCAAATTATCAATAGCAGTGAGAGACTGAATATACAGAGGTTAAGAGGTTACTGTAAATATAATCATACTGCACAATCAATGAAGACATATACATATATACACACCCCCACACACAATCTGTCTATCTATCTATCTATCTATCTATCTATCTATCTATCTATCTCAATAAATTAGAATGTCGTGGAAAAGTTCATTTATTTCAGTAATTCAACTCAAATTGTGAAACTCGTGTATTAAATAAATTCAATGCACACAGACTGAAGTAGTTTAAGTCTTTGGTTCTTTTAATTGTGATGATTTTGGCTCACATTTAACAAAAACCCACCAATTCACTATCTCAACAAATTAGAATATGGTGACATGCCAATCAGCTAATCAACTCAAAACACCTGCAAAAGTTTCCTGAGCCTTCAAAATAGTCAGCAATAATTATTTGAAGCAATTATAATTCATTGAAGCAATAATGCTTCAAATGGAGCAAAAGATATTCAATGCTGTCTTGATATTAACATTTAATTTGTACTGAATAGTATGAATAGTTTGGAATGCTTAATAATTACATGCTATACACACTTAGAATCAAGACTCATGGTGTGTAGGCTACTGCCTCTTTAAATGTGTTTGTATCTACTTTGTACAACTTTCTGTATATTGCACAACTTCTACTAACTTCATTGTTTTTTCTTATTGCAGGAAATGATGTCAGAATCCACTCATCTGCTTTCGGAAGAATACCTCCAGGGCGCTTGCGTTTAAGAAGTCTATACTCCAGCCTCCCACAATTTAGCACCGCTGTGATACACAAAGAGCAAAGCGGTTAGCCAGTCTTTGTAGTGCCTACTGTTAAGTAACCAAGAAATCACTTCTTTCGCTAATAGTTAGAGGGGATTTGCTTCTTTTCATCCCTTTTGAAAACAAACCAACACCGTCTCTAACTCAGTCTACCTTTTTTCTCGTCAACCCCCTCATAAGAATAATTTCCATTAGCCTAATTTCCTATTGTGAGAGTAGATTGGGATAAATGAAGTTTAGCAATTCAGGATTTCTCAAAAACTCCAAATTTTTAAAAATGCAACTTCTCTATAACAACTCGATAAAAAAGCAGTCAGGATTTCTCTTAACTCAGTTTTTTCTCCTCTCTTGCCCACCTCTCTCGGTGGCGAGGAATAATTGGACATGCACTACTGTGAGGAGCCTTCTCAACCAATTACAGACCTCCAAATCCATTGCTTGGCTGGGTTAAGTAGGCCACGTTAGTCCTGGCCAATTAGAGGAAACCATAACCACAAAGAGGGATAGCAATCAGGTCAACAAAAGTGCAACTCATTCTTCTCTTTCTCCTCTTTGTACTGCATCAGCATCTAGTATTCAGGTGAAAGCGCATGGTGAAATACATACCGAGGTCACTGTAACCCCAAAATAAAAGAGGACATGCTATCACATCAGAGTCTCTTGAAGGAGACCCCCAAGGCTGTCTCAGTGTGTGTACTACAGGACCAGAATAAAGAATTGCATATTACATAAAAATATACATTTATAGATGTACCTCAGAAAATAGGGGCAGAATGCATCTCGCATTAAAGAAAACCCTGCAATAGTTTAGCTGTTTCTTACAGGCCCTTTAGACCTTTTGCGGGCTCCCTTGTGTCCTTGTTGGTGACCTTTGACCATTTTTCGTTAGGTATACAGAACTGCCTGAGGAACAGCGATCAAAGCAGCCGTCGTACTCTCCATACAACATGCAAATTCAAGGGTTCAGCTTTGGTTGGAACCCATATTGCATTTTATAAAAATAAATACAAATATTATATATATATATATATATATATATATATATATATTTCCTATACTGAAAGTTGCTCTTTCTGTAATTCACAATTGAGTAATTTAAAATAAATTATTTTCTAAAATTGAGATTGGAAAACACAGTATTATCTGCTCCACTGAACTGATCAATTTTCTGTGACAAAGAGAAAAGACACAGGAAGGCGATGTTGAAATCATTATCTTCAAATCACTCCTCAGTTCTCTAATTTTCAGCTGTTGATGAGGGCTCCAAGCGGAGGGAGCAGAAAGAGGTGTAAATAAAGCAACTGCCCTAGGAATTCACCGCTGATGAGCATCCCGTACCCATCAGTTTTCTGCCCCACGGGGGGACAGCAACACTATCAACAGCTAACAATATTGTGAAGTTGTGATGACTCAGGTGATCACAGCTGTTTTCTCACGTTTCTCTACCTGTTCCCTGCTCTGTGTCTTCTACTAATGAAGGAGCAGATTAATAGAATTAGATTTCCCTGCTCTTCTGCTAAAACAGAAACGGAGTAAGAGCTTTTCTCCTATTCTCATCTAGTCAAGCTGTTTACTATTACCAGTGAATTAATTTCAAGTGTCATGCAGAGTAACTTGCATAATCATTACACATTCTGCTATTCTTGCATGGGGTGGGCATGATTTTGAGTGAAAATGGATTTAAACAAGGTAAAATGTTAAATGGAGTTTTGATTAGACACTCTTATTGGTAACTTAAAGAAAAAACAAATTAGCCAAAATGTCAACAACAGGTTTTCAACTGGTTGATTCAGCACTTAAATGGTTACCCAGCACATTATTAGAATTGTTTATCATACACAATTTAATTTGGAGGATTTCATGCTCTTGGCAGCCTACGATGTAAAGCCTTTCAAAGGATTACATATTTATAATACATATAAAATAACAATTATTTTTCAATCAATCGTTTTTTAAATGAGGCGGCAACACAAGTCACAAAAAACAGAATTAAATGCTATTTCAAGTTAAGTAAATGAGCCAACTGGTTAAACTAAAAACATAATGTGATTGGTAATAAAAATAACAGAATCACCTAAACATTCCCATGAATTAAAATGTCACATACTAAAAGATTCATAACTTTGAAAATCTATAAAGTTGTTCATACGTAAACAATTGGCAATTTAAATTCTATTAGTAAGTCTATACTGTATGTTTTAATGTCTAAGTAAATGCATGTGTGGCAGAACCACATTTTAGGGGAAATACATACGAATACTCATCAGATCATGTTGTATGCTAACTACACACAATTATATTGCTACATTCAATATATTAGTTGAATTTAGCATGTTTTTTTATTACCATACACATCAGTAAAGTCCATTTTGGGGTAGTGTAGAACTAGTTGAGAACCAGTGGTCTAATAAACAAACGTGTTTGTAGAATGAATGGCTGGTGCTGTGAGTATCTGCGGGTCTGCTCATTTGGAGCTGCATCAATGAGAAACAACACATAATAATGCCTCTTATGATATTTGGACTCCCGTCACTACATCTGTGTCTTTTGGGATGTGAGGATAAAGCGCACTGAAACCCAGAACAAAAGTTAGAGATTTGGATTTTGGCATGTTAATTAAAAATGTGATCTGTCTGAACTTAAAAGAAAGTAAAGCATATTAGAGGAACTTCAGAAGAATACACACTCCCCACCAATTTTTTGTGACTAACTATAAAGCGTGTGTAACGAAGCTTGTGAAACTCTTCCCACAGTGGAGATTTCTAGTCGCTAGCCCACTAATCATTTGATCGCCAATCAAACGCTCCTCCCCTCTGGTAGGGAGGTCAAGCTGTGGGTCAAACCTCAGTATGGGGCAAAAATGGGATTTCCTTTCGCTCCTTTTATTATTACCCTTGGTGTAATTAGTGCCACTGAAATCCTTTTTGTCTGAGGAGAGAAGGAGGATAAAAGCTTCCAAGTTTGGGCGTGCAGTCTCCTTTCTTCAGTGCACACCTTTTATTTCCTCTTAACAAGCTTATAAAATATGTCGACAGGCTTCAAACTGGGATTGTGTTCGGAAGCTCTGATAACCAAGCAGTGTTACGTCAGCTCACTCCTGGGCTCTTTTCAAAGTTCTTCACATGGTTTATCTACCAGGACGTAATTAACTGTGTTATCACATATCTCACGATGTCGGAGTTTGGGAGAGTATTGCTAATAATGCTTTTGTTGCTTGTACAAAGAGTAAAATGCCTAATGTTTGAAACTTAAAGCCTGCTCTGAAGCTCAGCAAGAACTTTTGCAAGTAATTGTCAATGGAGGATGTTGTTTATTCAAGGGACGTATCACAGAAAAAAAAAGCTCCGCCATTTCTGGTGACTCTAAGCACACTTGCTTTAAAGTTTTAAATGTAGGAACTTTTGAAAGCAAAACAACTTTCAAGTGAAACTTAAAAAAAAAAAAACATTACAATAAAATAAATAATTGGGTGAACTTTAGAAAAAAGGAATTTTGGATTCATTGCAGCAATAAAAAATAAAACTGAATGACCTGTTGTCAGTAACAGTGGAATAAAGCCACTGGCGGTGTCATAACAGACTTTTCTGCTGTCAGTGAAGTTACAGCCAAAGACAATCCCTCTGAGAGTTTTCCACAAATAATAAAGTCAAACAACGTAATTGTTTTGGGGCTGAATCGATGACACACCTTTAACTGCAATCAGAAACCTGCTATTAAATGTATATCCTCATTCAGCTAGTTCAAAGCAAAGTCCCAAAGGAATTTCGTCTGGTAGCTTTTGCAATATTAAGCCAACGTAATGCTGCAATGCATTGGTCCTTGCTCATAATTGCATCATTTTATACTACACAATGACAGACACGAGGAACTAGGCACCGCGGACAGATTCTGCTCAAGACTCCGCACACAGGCACTTTTGGACACGTATTAGCATTGTCCTCTCATATGTGCTTCGAATTGCCTTTTTGTTGTCCTGTATACCAAGAGTTTCTCTTTTTTTCCCCTCTGCTCTCTCTGTTGTTAAGGGGCAAGTTCTCCAGATGGCATGAGACCTCTTTGCTACTGAGGCATCTGCTACTCTGAGCCACCCAAGGCCAATCTTTTGAATCGCAAGCTATACAAACCTTGCCTTTTTTCTTGTTTTTCTCTCTCTTATTTCTTTCCTCTTTCTGATGGAAAAGCTTAGTGCATTCAGGGAAGGGTGAGTTGAATTCCCTCCTCCCGGCCCATAGTAATCCAGGCTCAGGTCTCAGTTTGCAGACACAATGGGGCTTGGAGAATTGGACTTGAGATAATTGTGTTGCTATCCCATTTCTCCTGTAATGGAATCTCTCATGAGTGGCGGGAGCGGCTTAGCAGATTCTGAATGGCGTCTGTGCCGATAGCACCCAGACGAATCCTTATGTGCTGCACCATTTTGGAGATAGTCCTAGCAGTGCTTTTTTGATTACTTTGTACGAAAAACTCTAAATCTTTCTCCTGCGTTTCTCTTCTCTTTTTGGAAAAATGTTCTTGTCTCTTTAACTCTCTACTTTAGAACTAAAAAGCAGGTCCTTTGGAAAGTGCAGAGAATCGCTCAAGACTTGTTAAGGCTGCTGTAGAAAACAGCAGAAGTAGGGTGATACTTAGATAATCTGGAGTAAAGTTTTTTTTACTCTATATCATTTAACTATGACTGCGGTATAGCACACAAGTTCATACATGACTGTTAACTTATAAAACTGATCGATGAACCCATAGCGGTGGTTATGTCATGTCTCTTGCATCACTCCGCAGTCTTTCTTTGCAAATAAAAATCCCCTTAAATCAATATTTCATGTCCTTGTATTATTTATTTGGCAAGCAGCCGTGTAATAAGCCGGATAATGTGCCATTAGCTGGTCATTATAACAAAATAAACACTTTTAATGGTGACCAGACTCAGCCGGAACGTTCTGGGGTTCTGATCACCTGGTTGGTGTTTATTTTGCACCAAAGACCAGTTGGATGTACATTACTCTTTTAAATATTTCTGTCTAAACCAGAGTTGATCAAACCAGTGCCTGCAAGCCAAAGTTGGCCCTTGATTACTTTTGATTTAGATCCACCATGATATATCACACGAGCAGGATAAAAATAGGAAAACATTTCTTGTTTAATTTTCTGGTTTTATTTTGCGATAAAATAAAATGTTGATTTAAAAATAATGAAAACATACAAATTTCTTTGGGGGAATTTAATATATTTTAATATAACATAAAAATCCTTCTACTCTTCCTATGAATGTATTGTGCTAAACACTTTAACATTAAAAACATGTACATTAGTATAAACATACATACTTTTTTTGAGTCAGATAATTTGGTGATAAACTCAAATGTTTCAAAAAGGAATTACACCTGCACATGATAATCACAGAATTGAATAATTGAGATCAATTTATTCATAGCTTGAATAATTGAGATCTGTAAAGACTATTCAGTTTGTACTTAGGTAAAGACTAAAACTCTCATCCATCACAGCTAATGTTCAAACTCCTGGAACCGAGCTTTCAAAGAAAACACTTACAGTTTGTAGAACAATGCCAAAACTAGGGGGGACTGTTACATTAGTTCCGTAAGAGACTATTTCAAAGACTGATGATTAACTTACATTGTATACTTCACTCTGAGTGGAGGATACTTGGTTTCTATAACTTTGAAAATTAGTTTAAACTACCTTCTTATTGATTATTCAAGAAAATAAGCCACTCATGTTTAAAAGGCTTGGCAGCAAGAATATAAACTGCACAGTTTATCGTTTATATTGTATGCCACATTTTCAAAGATGAACCGAATTAGCATTTGGTTTGCGTTTAAAATCAGTATCATTAAAGAGCAAAGCAAAATTATCAGTGTATTAGACAGTGTATAGTTTTTTTTTGGTTGAGTTTCTTTCCATTTTCAAAGATGATATGAATATTTGATCTCTTTGAGTGCTTTGTTATAGTAATTATGCATAAAAAATAACACTATACTGATTCCCAGGAGTCACAGTATCTAGACAAAAATCAATGAAAATGTTCAGAATAAAGACTGAATGATCCGATCGGAATCTGTGAAGGACATACAGTCTCTGGATTAATGTACAGCGCAGGTGAAAAGGTGACTTTGAGAGAAACTTAACAGATAAACGGATGCACTGGCTAGAGATCCAACTCAGGCAGAGTTCTGCAGTCTGATGGCAGCAGGAAGAAAGGATCTGCAAAAACGTTTTCTCATACACCATGATGGGAGCAGTCTGTTGCTAAAGGTGCTCCGCTGTGCAGTAACAGCACCATGGAGAGGATGAGAGGTGTTCTTCACAGCGCCTTGTACTTTGTGAGACTGGGATTTTTGAGTAAGAATAATAATTACATCCTGACAGAACATGGTAACAAGGCCATTTTTTTTTTAAGTGCCTTTAGGGTGAGGGCTTGTTTAAAAAAAAAAATAAATAGCACAGTGGCACTGTCACCTTCTCATGTTAATAAGCTTGTTTCTTTTACTCAGAATCCATCTATAAGGCAGCGGGTAGCTATAGTAACCCTATGCATATTGGGATGTTGGGAACCTGGCTTCTGCGAATAAGGTTAGTCATACAGTGTGCTTCTGTGTGTGGCGTCTGTTTGGGGAGTTTTTCTCTCCATCACCCATAAGGGGGCACTGTGGTTATACTCATAACACTGCTTTAGTGAGGCTGCTCTCCGCAGGCTTTGGCAGAATTATTTTCATGGCCTATGAATAAAAATCATTTCTTGGAAACTCTCACACTCACTTCCCATATGCTGAAATTATACATCTGCCCTATGCAGTTCAACTTTCATGGAACCACAAACTATGTGGATAACACAGCGAGACATGCAGCATATTGATATATTCTTTACACTGAAGACTCTATTCGTCCAAACAAAACAACCAGTATACAAATGAGAACTTGTTTAGGAGGTAAAATATATATTTGCTTTGTTTTAAAACCTGCTGTCTACAGAGGCATTATGGCTCTGCCATTGCCACAAAAACTGTTCCAAAGGGAGGCATCTTAATTACAGAACCTAATTTCAGCCAGAATCACACATATTTTTTTGAAGTGAAGACACACTACAGCTCAGTAGTGTGTTTTATATATTTAATATATTTCATATTTATTACATTCAATTCAGAAAAACATTACTAAAAATAAATCAAACAGTACACAATGCCAAGGTTATGGGTTTGATTGGATGGATAATGCTAATCAATTTTATTATCGCCCCTTTAGCTTGGGAGTATGCTAAAAGCAAACTCTATGGAAATCAACAGGGAATTGTGAAACTATTTGGTGTTCATAATATAAATCATGAATAAGTTTATAATGTGATAATATTTTTACATTTAAATGCAATAATTGTTGCATTACATTTATACGTACTCTCATGTTTTTGGTCATATTCTCATATTCTTTAGCCTCTCCTTGTTTCAAGAGTTTCCCCTTCTCACTCCTCTTATGCTATCTTCATCTCGCTCTCCTGTTCTCTATATTTCACATGTTCCTGCCTTTCCTTCCTGTTAGTAGCTGGGGAGAGGCTGACATTTAAATATGTGCAATGTTGAAATGAGAATCAGCATTTCTCCATTCCCATTCACTCAGCAATTCATTTACCTGACAAAACACTCTCCATCATGGACCACTGCAATCTAAGGCACGCTCTTTATTTAGATATGCTGAGGCTGGTCAAGGAAAGACCACTGTGCTTATGTAAAAGAAAATGAACACGATGAAGAAAGAGGAATGAAAGACTTTTGAAAGAGACAGCAAGCCTATAGAAAACAGAGACAGGAACTTAGACAGATAAATGAGCTAAAAACAGATGAAGAGTAGGTTAGGATATGCGTGGAAAGAAGTGCAAAATGGGGACCTCAACGTAAAAAAGAAACTGTCAAAGAAAGTGAGATGATGAAAAGAGAAGATGTGTAAAGGGAAGTTAGAAAAGACAGTTGTGCAGAGGTAAAAGTGCTATAAAGTACTATAGTAGATGTGTGTGTAGATGCTCTTAAAAGAAAAATGTACTCAAATAAAAAATCATTTCATCATTTACTCACCTTGTGTTGCTCCAAACCTCGTATGACTTACTTTCTTCTATGGGAAGAATTAAATTCGAAATAATGAGCTGATCACTCTTTTTTTAAAGCTGTGAAGAGTCTTAACTTCGTCTTCGAGGTCCACTCTCCTTCAGAGTTTAGCTCCAACTCTGATCAAAGACACCTGAACAAGCCAATCAAGGTCTTCAGCATTACTAGAAAGTAACAGACAGGTAATATTGATCAGGGTTGGAGTTAAACTCTGCTTGGCCAGAGTTGAGAAATACTGCAAAACAAATATATAGATCATAATATCAGAAATGTGGTCTGTGTTAAAGTGGGAATGACTTAGATGAGTAACCAGATCACTGACTCGAATCAGATTTAGTTTGATTCTGAACAGCGAACTGGATCAATAATTCACTGACTCAATAGACTCAACAGAACGAATCAGACACCACAGCTTATCTTATGAACTCTCATGAAGATGCCAGGATGAGCTAGGCCTGCTGTCAAGATTTTCAATAAAATAACTTAAATCCCTGTTGCTTAAATTGTACAGCATAGCACTAACAATGCCAAAGTCATGCGACTGATTCCCAGGGAATGCCTCAATACCAAATGGATAGATTGTAAATGCTAAAGGGATAGTTCACCCAAAAATGACAGTTCTGTCATAAATTACTCTTCCTCATTTTGTTCCAAACATGTGAAAACTTCATTCATTTTTCGAACACAAATTATGATATTTTTGATGAAATCTGAAAGCTTTCTGACCCTGCATTGACCACAACACAACTGAAATGTTTTGCATGTGTTGTGGTACTCTCGCCAATGGCGGAGAGACCGACCCGGAAGAAAATAAATCGTTGAATAAAGTCGTTATTTTTCTTTCGCACAAAAAGTATTATTGTAGCGCTTCATAACATTACGGTTGAACCACTGATGTCACATAATATTTTATTAATGTCCTTACTATCTTTCTGGGTCATAAAACATTTTAGTTGCATTGCTGTCTATGCAGGGTCAGAAAGCTATTGGATTTCATCAAAAATATATTAATTTGTGTTGCAAAGATGAACAAAGGCCTTCAGCTTTTGGAAGGACACGAGAGTGAGTAAATAATGACAGAATTGAATTTTTTGGGTGAACTAACGCTTTTGATCTGTTCTTCACACAAAGTTCTTATGTGTCTTTTTTGAAGGCTCTAATTCTCACAAATGATTTATAATAATGGTCCGTGGTCATGGTAGACACCATTCTGAATTATATGTTGTTGAAAATGAGGCTGTATGGAATATACTTACTTTATTTACAGTACATGCACTGCTTAAAGATCCTAAATACAAAACTCACAAAACTGTTTTATGGAATGTTTGTCTACAAAAAGTTTTTGGAAGGATTTTTCATTAGCTAAACGTCAAATGGTTTTGAAAAGTTGAGGAAGAAACTTCAGAATTTTCATTTTAGGAGAACTATTAATTTAAACGAACTCAAGAGTCCCTAAAAGCCTGATCCGTTGCATTGAGGAGTCGGATTGCAGCGATCGCTGCCTCACCTCTGCTGAATCCTGCACCCTGTTCAGCCTCAGGGCTCTTCTGACAGGATCACAGTCCTCGGATGTTAACCTTCCTCCTTCCTTCCCTCTGTACACTGTCTGCAAAGCATACGCAACATACAGGACGGAGGAAAGATCAAATGCTACAGTCTGATGAGCAGAGAAGAGCGAGAAAGGGAAGAGGGGAAAGAGGGAAAGGGGCGGGACTAGGACGAAAGTGAGGGAGCTGCACATCCACGGGGAAACGAACGTCACTGTTTTCGTGAAAACGAGAAGCAGTGATACCTCAATCTTGATAAGCGACGATCCCAGCCCTTTTGCCTCCAGGTGCGAGTTACACTCCTTTTCAGCTTATCCGACACCACTGAACCCTCAACCTTTTAAACGTATGCTTGTGGAGCCACGGCTCTCCGCAACATGCTAAAGCTAATTAGTAGCAAGTCTTCTGCTTGTTAATTGGCACCCTTGACAATGCGGAGGCGAGTTGCCTTCAGAATCCGTCCCTGCTTTTACAAAAGGGAAGCATTTATGTTAATTCCCCCCATGAGCCTCATTGCTCTTTCTTTCTCGCTTTCTCTTTAGAACTGTTTCCTCACAATACTGTCTTAACTATAGTATTCTTGCATTTTCTCCTCTGAACCCTCCCTGTCTTAAATACAATTTTCTCCCTCATTTGTGCTTTCTCTTGGAAAGCAAGGGTGAGCTCTTTGCGAGGGTTTTGATTTTGACAAGTGGGTTTTTGGCCTTTGGGGGGCACTCACAGCCTACTTTCCTTGTGCTATCGCTGCTGGACTCGCTCTCCTGGCCTTATGCTTATTATACCCTTAAAAAAAGACCATCACCCACATGCTAAGCCAAGTTCACAGGCTAGGCTAAGTGGAGTGGGACATAACGAGTGTGCATTAAGTAAGGTGCTTTAATAAATTGTGTGTGCTTGTGAGATCTTCAATCAAAACACCTCTTTTATTTGTATTGTATGATAAAGTAATATATAATCATACAAATTTACTATAGGTTGACATATAAATCTGAATTCAAAACCTAGAGTTGATGTCTTGTAGGGTTTCAAGGAGATATTTAATTGTATCCCTTTATTCCTTCTTATTCTCCTGTAATTAAAATAAATCACTTTGCCTGTGCTGTGTGTAATTGAAAACATCTTCACTTAATAACCTAATCTTCACTTAACCTTCATTTTAAGATTTCAACTAATGGTTGTCCATTTTGTTTGAAGCTATTTTTATGTTGATTGGTGATCTGCCCTGGCTGTGTTTTAATGCTTGTCAGTAACAAGAGAGTGTGAACTATGACCACTGAGGTATACAGTCATCAGCAAAAGTGCATATGGCTCGTGTTTGCTTTAAGCTGAGGAGATAATTTATTGGCTAATAAATGACTGAAATAGATGGAACAGTCTCAGGTCCGGCAGGAGGTGAGGTGAGACCCTTGAGCAGGGCACCGAACCCCCAACTGCTCCCCAGGTGCCGCAGCATAAATGGCTGCCCACTGCTCCGGGTGTGTGTTCACGGTGTAAGTGTGTGTTCACTGCTGTGTGTGTGCATTTTGGATGGGATAAATGCAGAGCACAAATTCAGAGTATGGGTTACTATACTTGGCCGTGTGTCACTTCACTTTCACTTTATTTTTGCTCTGATGCATTCTCTGTAATTCCTGCAGCCTGCATGCTAGGTTAATCTAGCTAGCTGTCATGCAGAGGGAAGAATAGTTACTCAAATTAGTTATGTTCTTATTTTAACACACTATCTGTTCAAGCTGTACACTCTTAAAAATAAAGGTGCTTCACGATGCACAATAACCTTTTTGTCTAAATGGTTCCATAAAGAACTTTTAACATCTGAATAACCTTTTTGTTTCACAAAAGGTTCTTTGTAGCGAAAGAAGGTTCTTCAGATTATAACAAGTTAAAAAAGAGATCTTAATTGGTAGGACATAGGACATAATTGGTAATGTATAAAGATAAAGACAACTATGAATTAAATAATAATATTAATAATAAAAAAAATATATATATATACTGGTAAAGAGTTAAAGTTATGCTGCCAAAATTACAGTAAAAAAGTTTGAATATGAGAGAAAGACACATACAAATTAAAGAATAATTAATAACAAAAAGTGTAATTAAAAAAGTGTAAAAACCAGCTGAGATGACAGTAAGAAGGTTCTCATGAAAAAAAGACACGGATAAATAAAATGTAGTCTAAAAAAGATTTAATAAGAAGAAATGAATAATTTAAAGTGAAAAACAAAAACAATTTAAAGGAAAATAAAACTATACTAAAGGTCTCAGTAAAAGTCTAAAACAAATTGTATTAAAAATAATTACAGAATTTCACCGCTGTCTTAAAATGGTGGATTTTCATTTCAGCTGACCTGAAGTCACACACCCACATATTAGAATCACTTTTCATAAATATATACTGTATGCTTGCTTATTTTCATGCATACTCAACCCAATTCAACTAGGCGTGGGAGTGGGAAAACAAACCCTTTGTTATAAATATTAATTGATCGGGGGAAGAAGTTCATGCTATGCTGCCAACAGCAAAGACATATAATTAACATATTAAAGTGCAGTTCTCCGGTTTTTACCTCACCTTAAACATGAAGCATTTCAAGATTTGAACAAATACATTAAATCAGCAGTTCTTAATTGTCCTTTAACTCTCACACAAATGCAAGTATGTGTGTTCAAATCGAAAGTGCTTCTATATCAAAGCTAACTGATAATTCTCACAAGCAGAGTGCTTAGACAAAGATCACCATCCAAATACTGCTCGTCGGTTTGGGTTTTTATCACATGCTAACAACCGACACTCTTTAGAGAAATAAATTAGCACGTTGTTAGACAAAGCTTTGTCACTGCCAACTTAATTAGAGCTAATGCATCAGCAAGTCTGCCTAGTCGAGTTGATTTGGTTAGGGGGTTTTAAAATAGGCCGGTCTGACAGCACAAATGTAATTTCACCTTAAAGATGAATTATCAGTGCCACAGTGTAGCTCCCCGTGAATGACAGCCCATAAATACTCAATAGCACATTACCAAGTAAATAGTTTTAAGGACCCCAAGCAAGTCATTTTCTCTCATTTAAATAAGTGCAGGTGCTTCAGGTTGGTGCTAGTCTTTAAGTCTGATGCCCATTAATTCTGTTGGTTCATTTTTCTCGATCCACAGCACCTTTGTGCATCGGTTTTGTACCTGCCTAAGACCGCAGCCTCAAACAGCAAGTGCACCAAGATGCCCTTTCATGCATTTCCATCAAGTCGAGTTGTGTTTGTGCTGTTCTCGACAGGCAGGTTGTCCTGCAGATATCAGTCGAAGCTCCAGATGTGAGGTAGAACTGTTGGCTACAGCTCAATGCACCAATCCACAGGTCCTCTTAGAAACACACGCATGAGAGAAGATTGGGAAAGAGATTTAAGTGAGAGCCTCCCCCAGGCTGAGCCTTGTCTTATGAATGTGTGAAACTTGTCACTTTAGAGCAAGCAAAGTGACTCTTCGCAGCTCCTGTGGTCTCGCGATGGGCTCCCACTGCTTCTGGAGATTGCTCTTCAGACACAGAACAAAGTCAAACAGTCAAATGGTTCCGTTAAACAAATTTCCTTCTCAGTGCTGGAGGATGAAGCTGCTAGAATAGATAGCTACCATCAGAGCTGGGGGATGACAATCTGTGAGCAATAATTGGGATGTGACCAGAAATTGGAGTTCATTAGATTACAAGCATGTCCTCAAAGATGCTGTTTATTTGTGAGCATGTGAAAGAATGTCTTGCCAAGCAATTATTGACAGGCTCATGTAGTTTTGCCACCCCATCAAGGTGATTATTGGATTCTAAAGGAATACAATAGAAATATTGTTCACATTGCATTATTGTATTACCATGAGAGCTCCCTCATATATATTTGTATTAGATCATAGATGTGGGTAATATCGCACTTAATCATTGATAAAACATCCCAAGGAATGATAAGCAGCTACTATATCTTTCATTGATTTGTTTTTACAAGTCCTGTCAGTACAAAGATCGGACATTCATTTGGGAGACTTATTAATTTCAATAATAAACACATTTAACAAGTTTGTTTGCCCATATATCATTAGGAAATAGAGTAAACTTATTTGGCTTGCTGTCTACTGATGAGGAACTCGATGAAGCAGCTTCAACTCGAGCTCTGATATACCCCCAGGGACTTGATATAGGATGATTACAAAGGGCAAGGTACCTGAGATGAAAGTGGAGATTGGGGAGGTTGAGGGATGCTGGAACAGCTGAGACTGGAGAGAGGTAAGCAGCTGCTTATATACTCTTATATACTTGAAATTTTAGCTGGGCTCGCTCCTCCTTCATTTAGCTACTACATATAAGCTATTGAAAACAACTCAAGAGACCGTCACAGCACTTTGTATTGAACACCACTTTCCCCAGTAGATATGGGTGCAAATTATAGGGAATTTAAATAAAATATTTATTTTCATTTAAAATTAAAGTACAGCATCTAAAATACTCACATAAATGTCTCTAAAACATCTATTTATGGAAAGACTTGTAATAACTTAAGTTTACAGAAATGTTTGAAAACACTATATATATACATACATACATACATAAATACATATATATATGTCCTCATGTAGTGAAAAATACATTATGAAGCAAAGAGGAAACTGACAATAAATACCATCTATTGGCTATTTTATGTGTTGCAACAGAATGCTGTAGCGCCTCAGTTATGAACCAATCATCTCTTCCTCTTTACTAGTTATAGCAAAAAATAAACATGAACGAACACCAGATGGTATCTTGTTTCAACCGTGTAAATACGTCAACACACCATTTTTCTAACCTGGTCTCATGGCATAAACGTACCTGGGGCACATTTTAGCGAGACGCGAAAAACGTACAAATAAGCACATATCACTGCAGTTTCCAAAATAAATGAACACTAGAGGCAGTAAAACTCAGATGCCTTTTATTCCTTTTCACACAAATTTACAAAGTTTCGATTAATAAAGCGTAATTTTTGCACAATTACTTGAAGAATGTCATGTTATGACCTCAAAACAATATTAATAAGCTAAGGAGATTTGAAAACCGTTAGCATGAACATTAACATCACACATATCCAGCTTCATATCTATGAGTTTTCATAGACGGTAGGTTTGTTCGGTAGCTCACGGAGTACGGAGGTGTACTTGAGAGGTGAGGTGCTCCAGTTCGAATCCTGTGTAACTATGGTTCGACAAAACATTTAAAATCTGCATATAAGGAAGTCCAAATAGCAAGGTTGCATCAACAAATGCGTTTTTATATCAGTTTTGCATGTCAGGTTTACAACACAATATAGGTTTACATATTTCGACACAATAGAGCATACCAAGCAAAGTAATATTTGAATTCAACCGCCGCAATACATACTATAATAGAGCAATACATATTATCAACGTGTGCCAGGGTTTACATATTGAAGTGGATTTAAACTGCAGCGAAACGTACGGTGCTAGAGGTACGTATGCCACGGAATAAAATGTCTACCGACATTAATGTCTGGTTTGTTTGTCGAATGGTAATGCTTATGATTGGTGAAATCAAAAACTCCCGGAAGTGGATTAAGAAGTCACAACAAATGTCAGTAGACTGCGGTTCATTCATAAATTCGTAAAACCTTGCCTTGACGCTGTGGAAATCCAAAGGAAGACAGACGACAAGGAGCGCAGGGCTAAAAAGGGGCGGAGCTACATAAGGCCTGTAGAACTAGGCTAGTGTGCCTGAAAACATTTGAGGTTTTTGCACTGCCAACCTTATAAAGATAGCTGTTACAGATAGCTAAAGAATTAACTACATCATTGTAATTTTTGTTAAAAAAATTCCAGCAAATGCTAACACTGGCTTTATTTTTGTGTTCCTGTGGCTCAGTGGTTAGAGCATTGCGTCAGCAGCACAAAGGTTGTGGGTTCGATTCCCAGGGAACACACATACTGACAATACAAAATGTATAGCCTGAATGCACTGTAAGTCGCTTTGGATAAAAGCATCTGCTAAATGCATAAATGTAATGCAATAAATCAACATCACTGGCATAAGTACTACAGCAGTCACCAGTAGTTAAACAGGGCTGATTTTCAAAATGCCATTTCCCTGCACTGGTTACAGCCTGACTCATCTGTGCCCATATAGGACTATTTTATTCTGCCCAACTTTTGACTATTGCCTAGAGCAGCCAACAGTAAGTTGCCTTCGCTAGTGGACAGGCACATTGAGGTAACCAAAAACAAATATTCCTGCAGGGCACCAATAAAACAAGGAAAAGGGAGTTCACTGGTAACAGGAGCCGTCTGATCGGTTGTGCTTTAGTTGACAGTGGCCCAGGTTGGTTTGGTGATTAATGGCTCAGTACTGATGCAGGGGAACATGTGCTAATGGATAGATTGCACCCCAGCCAGACTGAGCTAACATAGCTTCCAGGCTTCTGATAATGTAATTTAACATCCAGCTAATTCTCCTCTCGTTAATTCATCATGGTTTTACCCAGGCTGAAGGCCTTGATGGGAGAGGATGGGGAGAGATTATGAGACGGAAGGTAAGGTGGTAAAAGTAGAAAGTTTAACACACATACAGATTCAGTGAATGTGCATTAAAACCTGTTAACCTGCACGAGGACGCTGGCGCTCTGAACGCTCTTTGTTTGCACATGTCATTGTTTACAAATAGATTAAATGAAACGGGACAAAATTAATCTTGACAAACTATATATCATTCTGAAGGTCTAAGCCTCAAGCATCGACGATAGATCGCTGTTTTTCGATGGAAAGCTTATAAGGAATGTATTTGCAAAATTTGTGTAAGCAGTATACATCAAACCATCCATAATAAAAAAAGCAGTACATACCAGCTTTGTGTAATATTGAGTCACAAACGTTGTCCACTGCTGTAAATCCCGGTTTAGTTAGAGAGGTAAGGGTCCACGAAACAACATCCCATCGAGCACTTTAGGTCAATGAAGCAATAACGTTGTTATATGGACGGATATTCCTTTGTTTATGTCTCCTTTCTTCAGGGATAGTTATTGTTTGTATCCGTTATGGAATAGCTCATGCTCAAAAACCTGCGTCTTGGTTATAAAAAAAACACATGGTTTTGTAGTATACAGTGTTACACACAGAATGAGACCATCCCCCAAAAAAATGTGAGTAAAATTTTTTTTTTTTGGATTCTGGTGCTCTCTCGCAAGGGCTGTGATGCACGCTGTGACGTACCTGTCATCTGATGGGGCGGAACTAAGCGATCGGCTTTTTGGACAAAATAATATTTTTTATATATGTGCATGTGTGTTTTGTGGGGAATGTGGCTGTATTGTATGATTAGCATCTGTGTGGCTGATAATCAGCTGTGATTACTCTGACTGAATGAGGGCTATCACTATGAATGCAGATCGGCCGTTATGGACTATGTGGTCAATATCTGTATGATTATCATCTGTATTACCCCGCACATCAGTGTGTGATTACTGACTATTAACAGCAATCAGAGTGTATGTCTGGCAATCAGAGTATGTACGTGAGTATGTACTACATACAAAGCTATTTTTTTCACTTATATGATGTCTAAGATTCTGTCTATAATAATGTATATAATGACTAAAATTGTTTAATAGTTTGTAGAACTCTTCAATACATTTGGAATTTCCAAACGAACAGAATTTCATAAACAAACTTCATGCATCCATGT
This sequence comes from Ptychobarbus kaznakovi, assembly GCA_027422405.1. Classification (NCBI taxonomy): domain Eukaryota; kingdom Metazoa; phylum Chordata; class Actinopteri; order Cypriniformes; family Cyprinidae; genus Ptychobarbus; species Ptychobarbus kaznakovi. The sequence goes on along the minus strand of CM049811.1, from coordinate 16,457,174 downwards.
CAAAAGGTGTTGGTATAAAGTCCAAGAATAGAGTCAGCAGCAGAATTGTATAGATGTATACACTATTTGTGTGTTCATGTGAGTTTTACAAGCACCCCTAGCTAGGCAACTTAAAGTCTAGATGAAACAGAAGTAGATAAATATTTTTTTGTATTGTGACGTACATCTGAGCATTCTGAATTACATCTGAACTGCTGAAAAATAAACAAACAAAAAACATGTATGATGGGGACTTTAAGATGTGGGTGTTTGATTAAAAAATGCATATATTTCTGCATACATCTGTAGTCCTGCATACATCAACAGAGACCAAGAACCATTGGTTCTTCATTTCACCAAGAGATTGAGTTATGACATTTTGATTAAACATTACAAGGTCAAAAAAGTAAATAGTTAAACATACTTTAATGACTCGTTTTATAATAAGATCTATAACATGAAATTATAAAATAGGATTAATTTTAATTTCTTGCCAACTTTGAAGCTTTGATTCAGCATAGTTTGAAAGTTTTACTGTCTTTTAAGAACATATTTTACATGGTCAGGAACATACTTTTTGATTCATCAGCACATTCTTTCCTACACAGAGAAGAGTAGGAAAAATTTGATCTTTAGACCCCAATCAAATAATCCATCATGAACTGATATTTTAAGACAATGTTTGCCCATGCAAAAAAATCTAATTAATTTATAAACATTTGATGCTAAATGAACCTCATTAGTTGCTTGGATATTCATATTTGAATTTTTTTTAAGGAAGATTGGGAAGATTAAATCATTTACATAATTTACATATCACACTGGCAGTTTATTTATGATAACCATCACGGTATTGGTTCTTCTGTAAACATATACGCATGCTTACATAAAATGTAATTATACATAATACAATGTAAATAATGATAGCTATTTGCATAATTCTTAGGAGATCTTTCCACTAAATGAAATGGCTTCTATGCACCGGCAAACTGTTTTTTTTAACACTTTTACATCTTGTAATTAATTTCATGATATAAAAAACAGTTTCTAAATCATTTTAAGTACATTATTGCTCTTTGAGCAACTCAAAAACACATATACCGCTATTGATGTTGGTTAGATGCTAGTGGAGAGATCACTGTTGACATGGACATTGAAAAGGAGAAAGCACCGGTTTAAACCTTAACTCCCGGATTCACAGACAAGGCTTAAGCCTAGTCCCAGACTAAAATGTAAGTCTGAGCTGTTTCAACTGAAAGAAACTTGCACTGATTGATCTTAATATATATCAATACCTTTGTTTTGTCTCAATATGGACACCAGTAATGTTTTTGTCTAAGGCACATTTGTACAAATTACTTAAATGTCCTAATTGAACTATGGCCTAATCCTGGCTTAGTCTAAGCCCTGTCTGTGCAACCAGACCTAAGTGTTTTTGCTCTAATGGATAAGATATGTAAACATCAAAGACTTGATGTATGTCCTATTATGAGAACAGTCATTGTCATGCTAGTCCCCACTGGATTGCTTTGATGATAAAAATGCTCAACAGTGGTTGTCAGTCCTTCTTTGAAGTCTATTTGAAATGTTTCTGAATGTCGTTCCAGTCCCTGCATATATACTCCTAGTTTCTTCATATTCAAAAACTTGCCACAAGAGAATTGTTAAAAGCCACAGTAAATCTACAAATCTACAAAAAAGCATGACTAAGAGTTAGTAATTTATGTGATCATGCTAATGGGACTTGCGTGTCTACAGCTAAGCAATCTCAAAGCTGTAAGACCATCTCCAGGGGCCTTGATGCTTCTTTTCATGACAGATGTGATGCTCTCAGTACTACGACAGTCTGGCCGACAACTGTGGATGTGACTGCAAGAGAAAACTTAAAGACTGCAGTGATGGATTCTTTCTGTAGAGAAGACACCTTGATCTGTTGGCACACAAATTCGATTTGGCTTTCAGACACAAAAAACAGGGATCCAAAACTTCACTGCAAGTTCTAAGAGTGACCCCACTTTTGACATAAAGACACTTATAACTAAATATGTAAAACTCTTTCTAGAATAATTTAATATGAACAAATTAAATCATCTATGTGTTCACATAAAGCAAAAGAGCATGATGAAATCAGAAGAATACCAAAGCTGCTTTGCAGCGCAATGTTGAATCAAGAGACAGAAAGCTTAGACGCAATGGAAAAACACAAGTGAAGAGATCGCAGAACAGTACTTGGATTGATGTGTTCACAAAAACGCAAGTGAAGAGATCGCAGAACAGTACTTGGATTCACAAAAACATGCAAGTACTTGGAATGTGTTCAGAACTGGCGCAGAACAGTGGAAGAGATCTTGGATTGATGTGTCACAAAAACTGATCAGCTAATTTGTGGATCGCAGAACAGTACTTGTTTCAGTCAAACAGTAAGAACCATGAAAGAATCAGGATTTTCGACAGGATCACACAGAGAAGCTTAGACTGAAAGCAATCTGCGAGCACGCTGAAGTTTGCCCACAATGCCGAAGTAATACGACTGCACCAACAACTTACACGATCTGCTTCCATCTGACATCCATCCAACCAGGTTGTTAAGCCAGCCTTCAAATTTCCTTTCTTTATAAACTTTGTAAGGAAGTATTACTTATAACTAGAAAAACATTTAAACTCAAATCAAACATCCTGTTACCTCAAATTCAAATGAAATTCAGGAACCTATAGATAAAAAAAATTCTGAATTTATTTTACAATGTCTTTTTAACTCTAAACGTTTTAAAGTTTAAAAGACATTCTAAAATAAATTCTGAAATTGTGCACAACCTGCTACACTCCTTAGAGGTGCAGCAAACTCATCCATGACCATAGGCATTGCTAAAGTACAGTAGTTTGAGCGGAGTTTCTCATCAAAAGTTTTAATAAACATAATGCATCATATTCCTATAGGCACGCATGGACCAGTTGAGCATCATCCGATGCAAGCTTGATTAAGGCCTGCCTAAACTAAGGTTACACTTGATTTTTGGTTAGTATAACTGATTTAAAACTGCAGATCTTGACAACTGTCAACAAGTTCAACCTTTGAATTATTGCATTTCATGGCCAACCTGGAGCTATTCAGCATGCAAATTGAATGGATTGATTCTGAATGGATTGAGAAAATCTGCTGAGGGATTCAAGTATCAGCTTGTCCATAAGCTGATACTTGGTGAACAGATTATCGATTATAAAAAAAAAAAACAAAAAAACCTTTCTGAGAGAATGTCGGCTCTGTAATTATCTGTAATCTGTATGATATCTGTTCTGATGGATATCGCCTGTCACTGTCAGGTTTGGTGGAATGGAAGAGAGCGAGGACCCAATTGCAGGAGGAATATGGGCTTTTTTATTAATAATAATGATAAATAAAACAAACTAAAACAACCCCGTTGGGGAAAAACAGACTGGCAGAGGCAGGCAGGGCAGGGCAGGGCAGGGCAAGGCTGGACACAAGACATACGACGACGAACCAACATATGGCAACGAACCCACACGGAACTGCAAACACAAGGAGATTATAAAGGGAGCAAATGAGGAGGGTAACGAGGGAGAGCAGCTGGGGAAAATTAATCAATAAACAGGTAACAAGATGGGTGGGGTCAAGACAAATTGACATGAGAGCACATGGCACACAGAAAACTAGGACAGAAGCCACGTGCTCACACAAAACAAAAACACAAGCACATGGCCAGCAAACAAATCACCAGCCATGTGCAAAACAGGACATGAGAACATGAAAGCACGCAGCCAATGAAAAACACAAGCTGCGTGCCACACAGCACAAGATATAACATGAATGCACGCAGCCGATAAAAACACGAACTGCGTGCAACACAACAAAACACAGATGGACAGAAGAGCGTGCGGCCGAGCGAACTCGAGACCGCACACTCCCACAAAGAGACAGAACGTGGAGCGCAAGTGTCCGAACCCCGACATGAAACCGAAACTCAAGACATGAGTGCCGGGATCCGAACACCACGCTCCAACATGAAACAAGGCACGCAGACGAGAGAGCGCACGGCTCGAGCACACTCGAAGCCGCGCGCTCACATGAAACCCGGACATGACGGGAGTATCAGGGCTCTGTCACAAAACCATGAATAACACTAGACCGAAGTGACAGAACCCTGACAGTCACTGGATTTAGGATTTTCAGATTACTGTCATCCAGGCCAACCGATGTAGATTTATTCTGCCCCGTGTGAGTTTCAGAATCGTATATATGCATCTAAACTGTCTTTCTGACCTTAAAGTCCTCATTAAACTCCTGAAATTCCTATCACTAGCAGAGTCCAGCATTTGGGCCAACAGCATTTAACCTCAAGTTCAGCAATGCAGGAGATTCAGCAATGCATCTTGTGAGAAGATGAACAACATGCGGCGAGAAATGAAAAGTGAACCCTCTGTTTTGATTCTCTCTTGTCCATCTACAGGTTTCACAGCACTTAATTCAGCCCAGCATGGATCCTTTCAAAATCATCTATGCATCTATGAAGTGAAGACAGAGACACAGATGGCTATGAACTGAAGGTGGAAGATTCTTTTAAAATCTTTCCTGACTGCCTAGAGAGAGTGAGAGAAAGAGAGAAAACATGACAGAAATGCAGAGGTGCAAGATTGACACCTTGTCTGAAATGTGAGGGTCTGTTAGGGAACAGAGAGAGCTGTAGCAAGATTCAGATTGATTGAAGGGAGAGGATGAACAATGAAGCGGACAAGAGGAAGTTAATCTGTATTCATGCCTTGACTTAGACATGGGCATTCATATATGCTTTCATGTGCTCTATAGACTGTTATAATAGCCACGTTACCTTTGACCTTCAGTTTGTTTACACCCACACTAGTGCCAGCTCAGGTATGTCAGGCGTAAACTTGGATCACTTTACTTCCACCAAACATGCTCATTTTACACAATATTTCATAATGCATCTAAAGTTGAGATGACTTCAACTTTCGACCGAAGAATATTCACACTTATGATTTTTTATAACTGCATTTATGTTAGCTGAAGTTGTTACAAAAAATGTGTGAATGGACAAATGTTTGGAATGATATAATACATAGCTCTATTAAATATAGCCTAGATATAGCATGGATTTTTTTTCTTCTCTTCACTGAATTGATGTAACATGAGCTATATTTTCAAACGATTGCTCATCAGGATCCTTGGAAATCCTGAATGCTGAACAACATTATCTACATTATTCAATCAATGTTGTTATCTACAATGCTGTTTCATGAGGACTCAAGCTTAATGTTTTTTTCTGCATGAACATTCTGTATTTCAGAATTAATTTGGCTTTGCTTGTAAATCTGTAAAAAGAATAAGCAAATAAAGAAATGAAAGTGTCAATGAGTTTTTTTATTGTTTGTTCTTTTGTCCATTCATTTAATAATTTGTATTTCAGTCGACCAGTAATGATAATTTTTCTTTTCTTTCTTTTTTCTTTTTTTTTAATCTAATACGAAACATCAACAGATGGTCGTCAGCAGACGTCTCTGCTTCCTGCTCCAGTAAGTGGATACGAGCATATGATCTGTGAGCAAATTATTATAGCATGATGGCTAAAGAATGTGTGAGGATGGGTGTTTTCATGTCTTATGTGTTTATAGCTGACAAAAACCTGTTCCTATGGGGTCTGGCCGTGTTTTCGGACTCCACTGTTTCCATGGTAACAGAGGTCTACTTATTACCCATTGGAATAGAAAAGCATAGGTCTTGTATGTGTGGCCACTTGAAACCATAATTACCAGACTGAGTAGAGAGAGAGAGCAAGAGAGTGTTTTTGAAAAAGATAGAGGCTGCATATTAAATCACTCACTGTTTGTTTTAGGGCATTTTTAGCTACTATAAAGCTCAGATTTATACTGGCCATTTTGATTTCCTTATGCTCACTGTGGCTATCCAGAAACTGAAGCATTCAGAATATATATACTTAAAGGGATACTCAACCCCAAAATGATTTTTCTTTTGTCATTTTTTCACTTACCCCCATGTCGTTCTGAACCTATAAACGCTTTGTTCGTCTTCGGAAACACAATTTAAGATATCTTGGATAAAAACCGGGAGGCTTTTGACTGTCCCATTGACTGCCAAGTAAATTGCACTGTCAAGGTCTAGAAAAGTATGAAAAGCATCGCCAGAATACTCCATCCTCCATCAGTGGTTCAATCTGAATTTTATGAAGCGACGAGAATACCTTTTGTATGTAAATAAAACAAAAATAATGACTTTATTCAACAATTAGGCACTGTAACTTCTTCTCTGTGTCAGCGTAGCGCCATTTTGGAGATTATCCCCTGGACGCAAAATGCGTACACTCTTCTGTATCAGCCTCAGGAGTATCCCCTTCCTTTTACACTGTTTGGGGTATTTTTGGTAACCTCAGAGGATGTTTGCTGGATTTTTTAAATGTTCTCTTAGTCCAAATGGCATGAGACTTTGTACATCTGTCAACAATTTCTGGATCTACAAATAAAAAAAAATAATTGGAATGATTTCTGTTTTTATGTCAGCGTGAAAAAAAAAGTCACAATCATGTTATTTGGGGTCTCTGGAGACCCCACTTAGAAAATGGATAAAATTCATCCTCAAAATCAGAAAAAAACAGAGAACACTCATAGAGAGAAATTAAGTGGCATACTTCAAAACATCCACAATGCAAAATTATAATTTTGCATTGTGGATGTTTTGTGGATGTATTGTGGATGCATTGTGTGCGCACACACACACACACACACACACACACACACACACACACACACACACACACACACACACACACACACACACACACACACACACACACACACACACACAGAAGAAAACCCAGGAAGAAGACGCGATACTACCTCTGTTCCCGTGTCGGAAATCATAATGTAACATTATTGAAAAACTGATTTTTTTTCTCTACAAAACATGTTAAACTTTGACAAAAAAAAATATTGTTAGAATTGAGATTTTATCATATTTAGATATGAATACAACTGGAACAACTTGTGAAAATATGTCTTTGGGTTAGTCAAATAGCAAATAGTAGAGCTCTAATGCCATTTACTTTTTAAGCAATGTTTTTTTTTTTTTTTTTTATTTTAAAACTTCATTTTCCAAAAGATGGGCAAAAATCTTACACTAAACCATGTCAAATTATCCATGTTATCCCCATGAATGAAAGTTGTGCATGAAAAGAAATGTGTGTCTTTTTATAAAGTGAATTTTACAAAAAAAGCTGTTTTTGTATAAAAACCTATTTAAAAAATATTTGTATTATTATTTGTATAAATAAAAAAAATATCACCAATCCTCCAAAAACTGCACACATTTGGAGTAAAAACATTAATAATAAATATTAATAAATAATACATTGACTAAAAAATACATAAAAAAAAAAAAAATTGTTACAAAATTATATTTTCTTTTTCCTGGGTAAAAAAAACAGACCCCAGACCCCTTGTCCAAACAGGACATTTCAAGACTCACACCTGTAAGTAAATGTGGTTGTCAATCCCAAAAACTGACTGTGAACATGGCCAAAAATTTACGGGTGTGAGTTAGGTTACAGAATGCGGTTGTCATGCCCGTAAATAACCGTACTGTGTGAGAACGTAACCGTATTAAGGACTCAAATACAGGACTGACAACCATATTCTGCTGCTATTACACTTATTTAACCATACAGACCCAGACATTTCACTCTCCTTGTCCAAAGTCTAATTTTCCCACCTGCCCTCCTGACAATGGACCCACTTTGCAATGATTTAGCAATCCCTAATGCTAGTGCTATAATCAAGTACCTGACTTAAGCATTTTTGTTAATTAAATTGCACAGTACTGCTATTACATTAATCATGACATCTTATGAAAACTAATTTGCAAATCCAGTGCATGTCTTGTATACTATTAGAATTATAAAATTTCTGCGTGATGCCCACCTGTTAACGCCGATGCGTCAGGAATACTTGATGTGTGGTGTATTGTTTGCTTAATTACAAATACAATCATCCTTCAAGCCTGGCAAGGAGAGAGAGCACCAACACAAAGAGTTTCCTCATTAGTAAAAAGCCTCAGGATTTCCCTACTGTATGATCACAGAGAGGAGAGAAAGAGAAAAGGTGAGAAAGTTTGAAGATAATCAGCACTATTATGTTTGTCCTTTATTTCTGTATGTCTATTCATCAAGCACTGATAATTTTGCAATTTTCCTGCTTGAAAAAAAAAAACTCAAATCACAAGAGAACCCCTGACACAACTATGAAACATTGAAATTCAGTCAGTGGTATACAGGAGCGTTATGTGCAACTCACATTTGTATTTGGTTCTGAGTGTAGAGTTTTGCTCGTGTCTGTCCCTTCTCAAGTTAAAAAGAAAAAAAAAAGTTCAACTTTAAGAGACTGAGAGGAGCAGCAATGTTTTGAATCTGCACAGAAGAGATAGCTTTGACTGTCGATGACGACACGCAGACCCCATACTGTACAGCGACTCGAAGCATTCATTCCTGTTCTTTATCTGACAGCGTCTGTCTTGTCTCCCTGCTCTCCTTGAGGTTAAGACCCCAGGATGTGTCTGCAAGAGGAGGAAAAAGAGATAAAACAAGTGAACAATGCGGTTGCCATTTCTAAAAAGGAACTGAACAAGCCTCATGAGTCCTGGGCTTTTAAGACGTGTGCCAGGCAGCTATTGTTCTCCCACGTCCCACTACCAACTACAGTTGGTAGGCGACACGGGTCCCTGCTCTTTGAAACCACGACCGTGTGGCAGAAATTAAAATGGGTGCGTTTAAAAAGCAAGGGGTGAGATTCAAACTTTGCATCAGACAGAGAGATGGAGAGCGAAAAGGAGCGAGAGATACAGAGAGACACTGAATTAAAAAGAGTGAGATATTGTTATAGAAAAAGGACCGGTGGTTACAGATGTATTCAGGAAGTGAGCAAAAGCCAAGATTTGTCAAACCGACTGTCCTTGCACCTCCCACCGTAGTGGTTGGCCCTGTCATTGTGTCAAAAATGACAAGACGAGCAGTTTTTTTTTTAGAATTAGTTTAGTGAACTCTGAATAACTCTGAATGACTATGTGAAGCCAAGGAAACAGCATTTTAATTCAATGTAATTCCATATTCTTAGTCCTTTTGATGTTTACAGTTTCCAGATTAAATGTTCATGGGATACGTTTTAACTTACACTATCAGATAAAAATGTTATATAGAATAAAAACAAACTACCATAATACATCAGTAACAAGAATATATCATTATTATTTTTATAACAGGATAGGATACAATGGAATAGAACAGTGAAGAGGTAAACATGACGTGAACATAGTAGGCAGGCATAATTTACAACTGGCATAATTTGTGGTTATCAAATGAGGAAGCAATACCTCCTCTGCTACCTTGGAGAAAACTCCCTCAAATTTATTACAGAGTCACAACAATAGTTACAACTTTATTTTAGGGAAGGCTTCATACAAGCAGTGCATTGCAGTGTTGTTATTGTACTAAAGCTAAAACTATTACAATTGTTTGTGTTCGTTAAAGAAGCTAAATATAACATTTAAATATTAAATTAGTTTTTTGTTCTAATTAGTTAGAAAAAAAGGATCAAATCCTTTCTTCCTAAGTGTTCCTTGGAGATTGCTATCCATGCTCTTTTTACATTGCGCCTGGATTATTGCAATTCCCACTGTTTTGGAATATCTAAATCCCAAACCGCACACTTACAGGTCGTTCAAAATGCTGCAGCGAGATTCCTGAAGGGAAGGAGGAAATTTGATCACGCTACCCCCATTCTGAGATCTCTTCACTGGCTTCCGATGAATCTTATAATTGAGTTTAAAATTGTATTACTGGTGTATAAATCATTAAATTTTTTAGCACCTTCTTATTTGTCCGATCTACTTCACCCGTACTCTCCCACCAGAGACCTTAGATCTGAAGAAACTCCTCCCTCAGATACCCAGAACCCGGCTAAAATTGAGGGGCAGGCAAACCGAGCCTTTGAAGTGGCCAACCTCACACTGTGGAACAAGCTCCCACTCTATATTAGATCGGTTTCCGCTTTGTCTGAGTTCAAGTCATGTCTCAAAACGTATTTATTCTCTGTTGCTTTTAGTTTATTAGAGAGTTCGGCGTTAGCTCTTTTGCTGCTATTAGATTTTTTTTTGTTTATTCTTACTTGGACAGCACTTTGGTCGGCCTGTGGCCGTTTTTAAAAGTGCTTTATAAATAAACTGAACTTGAACTTGTTTGTTAGATACAGTGCTGACCACCACCACCACCCAAATGTAAGGTTTGTGCCACAGCTTCTCTAAACAAACAGTAATGGCAATTAATTAATTTAAACACAAAATAATTTAATTTAATTTAAAATATATATTTTTTATGTTTTGTTAATGGTTAATCTACCAGCACGTGTAAGCTCTTTAGTCATAGTAGTGCTTGCTAAAATATATATGTTTTTGTTTTCATCCATTCATTTTCAAATGTATTGTTTTACACTACCTGGTCTCATGGCATTTACGTACCTGGGTGCACTTTTTAACGAGACATGAAATACGTACCAATAACTACATTACTGCAGTTTCCAAACAAACACTAGAGGCAGTAAAACGCCGAGACCTTTTACTCCTTTTCACACAAATTTACAGAGTTTTGATTAATAAAGCGTAATTTTCGAGCAATTACTTGAAGAATATCATGTTATGACTTCAAAACAATATTAAAAAGCTGGGAGATTTGAAAACGGATGCTTTTGAATGTTAGCATCACACATATCCAGCCTCGTATCTATGGGTTTTCGTAGACGGTAAGTTTGTTCGGTAGCTCACGGAGTACGGAGACATACTTAGGAGGCGAGGAGCTCTGATTGGAATCCTGTGTAATCACGGTTCGACAAAGCAGTTCAAATCTGCATATAAAGAAGTTGAAATGGCACGGTTGAATCAACAAATACGTTTTTATATCAGTTTTGCATTTGTTAACACTATCGGGTAGGTTTAGGGTTGGGTTTGGTGTAGGGCATATTTCCAACACGATAGAGCATTACATTTTAGGAACAGACCCCGGATATTTTAATTCTGAACTGCCACAATACGTTTCTGTAGCTAAGTAATAAAAACACAGCAATATGTACCTATATCTACGTAATAAAAATGTGCCAGGGTTCACATATTTAACCTGTGTTTTAGCACCACTCAGTGGACATTTCTATTTGAAACTGCGGCGAAACGTGCAGTAAGGAACGTAAAACGGTGTTGCACAGAAAGTGCACAGAGGTACGTATTTTTATGAGACCAGGTTGGTTTTACAAAAATAGTAAAGAGCTTCATTTGGTTTCACTTTATTTTGATGGTCCCTTTAACATATTTAGTTGACTATAAGTATTATTGCACCTACATACCCACTACCTCTCATTACAGTGTTAGTAGAGACTGGTAGGTTTAGAATAAGTTGACATGTACTTGCAAAGTTACTTATAGTCAGTAAATGTCTGTAGGGACACCATCACAATAAAGAGTTAGCAGATATTAAGCAGACAGTCAAATAATACTCTATTGAGAGTTAGTTGACATGTAGGTGCAAAGTTACTTATAGTTAACAGAATGCTCAAAAAGGATCATCAAAAAAAGTGTTGGGCAATTAAAAAACATTGGGCAAAAAAAAAAATGAAATGACTTAATGTGACCCTGTACCACAAAACCAGTCTTAAGTCGCTGGAGTATATTTGTAGCAATAGCCCAAAATACATTGTATGGTTCAAAATGATCGATTTTTCTTTTATGCCAAAAATAATTAGGATATTAAGATCATGTTCCATGAAGATACTTAGTAAATTTCTTACCATAAATATATCAAAACTTCGTTTTTGTTTAGTAATATGCATTGCTAAGCACTTCATTTGGACAACTTTAAAGGCGATTTTCTCAGTATTTAGATTTTTTTGCAACCTCAGATTCTAGATATTCAAATAGTTGTATCTCTGCCAAATATTATCCGACCCTAACAAACCATACATCAATGGGAAGCTTATTTATTCAGGATTTAGATGATGTATAAATCTCAAGAAAAATTGACACTTAAGACTGGTTTTGTGGTCCAGGGTCACAAATAGTCTTTATTTACACATAATAACCAAAATAAATTAATTTGTATGGTCTCCTTTGGCCTTGATAACTGCTTGCATTCTTGCTGGCATTGTTTTTATGTACTTTTCCAGTCTGTTGTTGTTGATTGTAATTTGTACGTTGGTCGAGAGAGCTCAACGCACTGAAAATAGAAAGAAACACCTGTAAATTAAGAAAACAACTTCGTCAATTTGACAACACACATGCTGCAAATGCTCACAATACAACGAAATAAACAAATGCACTGCAAATTGAGAAAAAAACACCTGCAATTTAAGAAAACAACTTCGTCAATTTGACAACACTCGTTCTGCAAATGGTCACAACACAACCAAATAAAGAAACGCGCTTCAAATACAATTCTTTATTTGTTTGTGTTGTGAGCATTTACAGCACCTGCTGTCAAATTGATGAAGACGTTTTCTTGATTTGCTGGTGCTTTTTCTATTTGCATGTGTTTTCTGAAGTTTCTGCAGTTTGAGCTCTCTCATACTCCGTAAATTGGGCATTTGAATAATAAAATAATAATAATAAAGTGCTTTACTATATTCTGCCTTTCTTATAAAACAGTACATTCAAAAAATCATGGATAACAACAATATTTTATTATTAGAAACAATATTGTGACTAAACAGCTAACACATACTGGTGGATTAACCATTACAGAAACATAAAAAATGGTAATCACCAATACCATTAATTTAGGACAGCTGTGGCACAAACCATACAATGGGTGGTGGAAAGTATATAGGGAAGTTAAAAAGGAAATAAATTATAAAGGCTTGACAAAACTACTAAAACAAAAATTCAAAGAAACTGTTCAAAAACATGATTGAATCCTATTATATTATATAAATGATAGTAGAATAATACTGCATTCACTGACACAAAAGTAGATTCACTTAATAATGCTAACTAGTCAAACAGCTGGCTAACTTTCAGCACTCAATCAGAAAAAAAATAGCTACGCTTAGTGGAAAGTTACCCTATATGGAGACTGTTGTTATACTACAAGCTACATGGTTCTCATAAATATGAAATCAGTTGTAACTGAATCTTATACATGTTTACAAGAAAACAAAAATATCTCCAAAAGAAGCACAACAAAGCTAGCTGCTAAATGTGTATCTTCCACTGAAAATGATGGACTGATTCACATTTGCTGTTTTCTCAAAGATTGTGAGGAACATGTAACATTTTAGCATGTCACCTCGAATCAGTAAATTAGCATTGCCACTGAAAAGCAATATGATTTAAAAGAAAATACAGTAGACTGCTGTGGCATCTGAAACGTCCTCATGTCTGAAATGAAAAACCTTTCAGTTAAGGATACCCGAATTAACCCCATGAACTGCAACCTGAGCCAGAGTTGTCAGTTCCTATGTAAAGACTTGTTTTTGATTGATTTGTTCTTGTCAAATAGTTAACAGACATCATTCAATTTTTATGATCTGTACTATGTGACCATTTGGCCTGGCTATTAGTGGACATTCACTGAAACAACTTTCTATAATTTGTAGAGACACATGTCAGAGTCACCTGCGTCACAAGACTCTACGGAAGACAGCACTAATTATCACCAATTTACATTTGGCCTCCTGGTGCAGGAGATTCAGTGTTTCCATTAAATTAACAGATATCCCTCCAGTGTCTATGGTGGTTCCCTTTGGGTAATGTATAGAGAGCGAAAACACTCTAAAAAGACATACTTTTGAAAGGCAACACCAACTTTGGAGTGTCCACAGGAGAGCATCCACTGAGAGAATTCATTATCAAAACCTTGCAGAAAATAAAAATCCAGAGAGAAAAAGAAGAGAGATAGATAGAGAGAAAAACCCAGTTTAGAAAAATGCAACATTGAGAGCAGGACGAACTGAACATGTACTTTAGACTGTAGAAAAACAGTCTAAAGTACATGTTCAGTTCGTCCTGCTCTCAATGTTGCATTTTTACTGTCCACAAGCAGAGAAAATGTACAAAATAAGACCTTGACAAACTCAAAAGAATCGGAGGCTGGTGGGAAGACACGGAGTGCTATGCAATTTAAACGTTAAATAATCTCTGACTGTGGAGATCAATCAAAGCATCAGATGGATTCTTAACATGATAATAAGAGGCCCCAAGATGAATGGCTGTGAAATGATGCCATTAACTCTGTTGCTGTTTTCATACATTTGTGTTTAAAGTGTATGTGAACTGTAACAAAATAGCGTTTGATTCATTTGTTTGCGTTCCGGAAACATTGTGAAGACTGTATGTCAGAAAAGTTCTACTTTTCTGAAGTTACACCAAAGATGCGACTTGTAATCATTGTGATCCATGCAATATTTCAAGTATAGAAAGTGGGAATTCAAACTCCATATGGTGGCTCTCTCTTTTTTTCTCTCACTGTTGCCCTCCATTCTCAGTCTCTTTCCCTTGAAGCATCAAACGTCTCACTTCAAAGTATCTCATTTGTGGTTGCCTCTTTCCCAGGTGCCAATCCCTACCCTTATATATCTGGTGCAATCGACTAAGGCCCTCTCCATAAAATTTGATGCAACGAGGGGAGATGGGAGGTATTAGAATGGCCATATCACAGGGTGATGGGGTCTATTGATCTTTGAGCATATTTTTTGCGCAGGGGTTATTTGTGAGATATGCCTGCAACTTGAACAAAAAACAGACAAGTTTTTAGTTGAGCTTTAACTTCAGTGGCCATCAATTCCATTTTTATGCTTGAGATTCGCCCATGAAAGAGATGTCCACTCATACATATAATAATTGCAACTCAAAATCGTGGCTGCAGTCCCAATTTACAATTATAGATATAACTCACCACTTTAATGAAACTTTAAATACAACTTTGCTGTCTGTGCATTAAAACCCAATTTTTATCAGTGCTACATGACTAGAGAAAACAGATAAAAAGTTCTAAGGCTTCATGATAAAATGAAGGGAAAATGTCAACACCCATAATGCAATGGGCTCAACTTGATTGGAAATGTATTTGACTGTGTTTTCTGCTTAAACATTACACCAAATTAAGTGTATTCTGCTTAGTTGAAAAGTATTACATAAACTTTTTAAAGAGGTATTGTAATGAGCAGTCCACTGAAGGCGAGCGTGGTGAAGAACCCATTTGTGCAAAGTTGAATGTAAACCAAGCAAGATGAAGTCCAAACATAATGAGCAAACGGACTTGAGCAGAGACAGACGTGGCACAACGGACTCCCTTTACAGATCACCTTAGAATGGGAAACAATATTGGGAATATTTACAGAAATGTTTCCCTGCATGTTACTCTCTGGTTTGAAAGCAAACACTATTTGCAATTCAATATGGTGATACCTGTTGATCACAGCAGTAACAAAAACTTTTGAAGCTATTGCAATCTGATAATTTAATGGCGTAAAAAGCATCATACAAATAATTGTGTATATTATTTTGGTGTGTATCACAAACCCACCCAAACAAACACACATCTGGTCACCTGAACGAATCCTCATTAACTGAAATGCAGTGAAGGTGTACATGTGTCATCCACTCAGCATGTCTGTGTGTGAACAAGACCCTTTTACGGTGCTAAAAACACTGTCAGCATAAACCTCATACTGCTAACAAAGCCAGATGCTTGGCTCTGCACACTTTTAGATAAAGTGCAGCTCACGTGGATTATGTGATGACAGGGCACGTATATATAAATCCCATGCAGTAACATCATGCGACATGATGGTATTAATATACTCACTACTGTAGATATACATATCATAAGAACATGTGGAACTCACTCTATCTACAACTAAACCTTTTAACTAACAACATGAAATCATTCAAAGATTCTAAACGGAAAGAAAATAAACTAAAGTAAAAGAATAAAAGGATGTAAAAAGAGACTAGGGTTGTAATGGTATGAGATTTTCACGGTATGATAATCGTCTCAGAAAATATCATGGTTTCACGGTATCATGGTATACAGTATTAAACAAACACATTTTTTTTTGGTTGAACAAATGTTTGGAAGCATGTGCTTATTCAAATTTCATTAATCAAAAACAATCAAGTACATTTAATCATTGATTATATATTAGTTTAACAACTCACATTCATCATTACTAATTCATAACAATTTATAAATTCTGGTTTGACTTAATTTTTCTGGATTCTGTACTTTTATGATATAATAATTTATGATAAAATATACTATCAAAAATGGTGGTAATTAAATTAATGCATAAAGCTTTAACAATTTAATTAATGTCTTAAAATGTAATCAAATGAAAATAACATTTATCCTTTGATGCATTCGTAAAGGGCTGCACAACAGAGATTTACTAAATAAAAAGGAGGGGGAAATTATATTCCTTAAATGTTTCTATAAATTATTATTATTCTTTTAGAAGTAGGCTACATTATAGTACAGTCGTCATTTCTGTCAATTTCTTCGAGTTAAAAAGTGAACTTTTATTTTGAAGGGTAGTAGTGAACTGAGGAGGGCAGTAATAAGCATTTGAAGCTTCTAAGCTGCCGCAAATCACACAAGGAGGAGAAGAAGAAGACGGTAGTAGTGAAGAGCTTCCTGTGTAAGTGTATTTGAAAAAGGTTTTCTCAAATAAAATGATGAAAGGATTATTGATTGTTCTCTCAGTGTCAGTGAGGCTCTCAGTGTTTGTCCTCAGAAAGCGAGACAGCAGGCACTGTTAAACACTATGAGCGGCGCCAGCGCGCATACTTGAGTATGTAGTACACGACACAACAACGCCGCTCACTCACAGAGAGAAACGCAAAACAAACAGATTATATTTTTATATAGCAGTGTTTTTTCGCTTTAATAATCACAGACACTAGACCATGTAGTGATCTGACAGCTCTGTTTTTGATTTATTCATCAATCCATCAAACCGCGCGTTTTATGTGACATCTGCATTGTAAATTCATTGTCGTGACTGGATTCTGGGATTCACTCCGCATCACGGAAATCATAAGGCTTTAACCTTAATATATAAGTTATATTAATATATAAGTTATTAATATATAAGTTATAAATGGGACATAACTATATCTTCACGGAGGGATGGTGTTCTGAAATATAGGTAAACATGTTCGAAGTTTTTGCGAACTGTGTCTATACTCGATGACAAATAGGCTTTGTCTTTTCTATATTCAAAGTAACGTTATTCCCATAATGCCAATTTTGATATATATTTCGACGTGGGATAGAGATTAGAGATAAAAGCCTCTGTATCTGATGTTGTCTCCCTGCACGTGTGGGTGGAGCAAGAGAACAGTTAAGTAGAAAGTTGTTGCCTAGGTGCAGGTGAGATACTGCATCTTTTATTTTCTCCAAATACCGTAGATAAGCAAATGTACACGGTATGATAATCGTACGTGTTTATATTGTGGTATATCGTCATACCGGTATATCGTTACAACCCTAAAATAGACTAGGTAGCTTTTCTTCTCATTGTGGTTGCAGCTGGCATGTAGGCCAGAGCACATGGCGCTCAAAAAGCACAGAAAGTGATGACAAAAAGCATGGCTAAAGGTTAGAAGAGAGATTGTAAGAGGGTTTCAAGAGATATTTCAAGAGAGAGATTTGATGGTGTCCTGAGTATTTAAACTCGGCTTTCAGACACCTCCCAATGGTTGTCTTGACCAATTAGATCCTATCCTGGCTCTGGGTGCTGCTTTGTTTCTCCACCCAATCAATAAATCAACATGTTATGGTCAATCACATTGCCCGAATTTTACAGACTCTTGCAAAGTATACTTTTGGATGTGATTTCTATAACCAGAAGATGATACATTTGACAGAGAATCAATTGGAAGAAACGTTTCAAGCTAGAATTGTCAAACTCAGCCACCTCAGTCCAAAAACCAGTCAGTATCTGGTGTGACCACCATTTGCCTCATGCAGTGCAACACATCTCCTTCGCATAGAGTTGATCAGATTGTTGATTGTGGCCTGTGGAATGTTGGTCCACTCCTCTTCAATTCCTTCCAGGAATTGTGTACAGATCCTTGCAACATGGGGCCGTGCATTATCATGCTGCAACATGAGGTAATGGTCGTGGATGAATGGCACAACTATGGGCCTCAGGATCTCGTCATGGTATCTCTGTGCATTCAAAATGCCATCAATAAAATGCACCTGTGTTCGTTGTCCATAACATACGCCTGCCCATACCATAACCCAACCGCCACCATGGGTCACTCGATCCAAAACATTGACATCAGCAAACCGCTCACCCACACGATGCCATACACGCTGTCTACCATCTGCACTGTACAGTGACAACCGTGATTCATCCGTGAAGAGAACACCTCTCCAAAGTTCCAGACGCCATCAAATGTGAGCATTTGCCCAGTCAAGTCGGTTACAACGACGAAATGCACTCAGGTCGAGACCACGATGAGGACGATGAGCATGCAGATGAGGTTCCCTGAGACAGTTTCTGACTGTTTGTGCAGAAAATATTTGGTTATGCAAACCGATTGTTGCAGCAGCCATCCGGGTGGCTGGTCTCAGACAATCTTGGAGGTGAAGATGCTGGATGTGGAGGTCCTGGGCTGGTGTGGTTACACGTGGTCTGTGGTTGTGAGGCCGGTTGGATGTACTGTCAAAATTCTCTGAAACGCCTTTGGAGACAGCTTATGGCAGAGAAATGAACATTCAATTCACGGGCAACAGCTCTGGTGGACATTCCTGCAGTCAGCACGCCAATTGCACGCTCCCACAAAACTTGCGACATCTGTGGCATTGTGCTGTGTGATAAAACTGCACATTTTAGAGTGGCCAGCCCAAGGCACATCTGTGCAATAATCATGCTGTCTAATCAGCATCTTGATATGCCACACCTGTGAGGTGGATGGATTATCTCAGCAAAGGAGATGTACTCACTAACACAGATTTAGACAGATTTGTGAACAATATTTGAGAGAAATAGGCCTTTTGTGTACATAGAAAAAGTCTTAGATCTTTGAGTTCAGCAAAAATGTGACAAAAACAAAAGTGTTGCGTTTATAATTTTGTTCAGTGTATATACAGGAAGACATCACCTCAGGCAGACGAGGGTTTTTTTCTGTAAGGGGTCTGTTTGATAATGGAGAAACCTGCAGATAAGATACAACAAGTGCAATTGTCTCTAATCCCATCCGTCAGGCTTTGTAAGAGCATACAGCTCCACTGACACAAATCTGTATTTAGCAGAATCACAAAAGCTATGGATTTGCTTTCAAGCCGAGTACAGTGAGTTTAGCGGAATAATAAATGTCTACTGTGTCCTGGAGAAGGGTGAAATCACAATTTAGGTGAGTGTGCGTGCAATTCAAAACTGTCTAATGTGTGCAAACCTCACATTCTGCGACCGGATAAACAGTCAGATAAAATTATGTTTTGTTTGCTTTTTTTTCAACATACTAATCTCTTAATCCACTGTTCTTCTAAACACAATACCGAGGAGAAAGAGCGAGAGTAGAAAGATTGGGAAAAAGAAAGAGTGCAGCAGTGGATGAGCTTGTATAATGGCTAAAGTGGCAGGGGACATTACTATTAATTACAGACACAATCCGTTTTACACCCGTCTTACACCCTGTTTCTCATTCTTCTCAATGATGCTGTGTGCAGTCAGCCACAAAAAGAGGACATAACGTCTCGTAAAGAGAAAACAAAGAGGCAGTTCTGTTATGTTTACGCATTATATTTGTTAAAGCTTTATGAGACTTCGTTTGGTGTAATGTTTTCATTTCTCAAGGAGATGTGAGATAAACTGAGTTCAATCAAAAACCAACGGAGTGCAAACAGATTCTACCCTCAGGCAGTCAGGCTGCTAAATAGGCAAGCAGCAGTCCTCTGTCCTTGATTAACGGTCAGCTTACATGGAAATCTAGTTTACAAATTATGAGTTTTATTTTATTTAAAAGCTGAAATGTGTAAAAACTTCATTTTATCCCAAATTTCTATCAGAATCAGAAGAGCTTTATTGCCTAGAGTGTTTGCACACACAAGGAATTTGTCTTGGTGTTAGGAGCGTCCAGTACAGAAGTACAGACATAGTGCAGACAACATAATAAAAAACACTAATAATAAAGAGAATAGACAATAATTATGAATAACAATAGTAATAAAAGAAAAATATACAGAAAAAGAAAAATGTCCATAGACAGAACTGTGAATGTGCATGTGTACAGATGAAGGTTTGATGAGTTATTTACAGATGTACAGTACTGGGGTGTGTTATGTGTTGTTCAGGTGGGATATGGCCTGGGGGAAAAAAATATTCTTGTGTCTGGTTGTTTTGGTGCTCAGTGATCTGTAGCGCCGGCCAGAGGGCAACAGTTCAAAGAGAGAGTGAGCTGGGTGTGAGGGGTCCAGAGTGACTTTCTTAGCCATTTTCTTCACTCTGGAGGTGTAAAGTAAAGGGTGACTAGGGAGTGGATTTTCAAATTTTTCCCGTCCCTCTCCCACAAATTGAAAAAATTGTTCCACTCCCGGAAGAATGACTCCCATTCCCTCCCACTCCTGTGTTTTTTTTTGGCAAAAATCTCCCAGTTACAGTAAAAATGTAGTACAGATCACAGTGTGCTCACCTTAGTTAAAAAAAAAAAAAAATGTAGTTTTTTGTCATTATGTAGAGCCCACAGCTCTACAGATGTCTGCCAGAGAGTCGCCGTGCGCCAGCACATAGGAGTAGGCAACACTCCAAGTGGAGTGAGCCTTCACCCAAAGGGGCACGGCTCGCCGTGAGATTGGTACGCCAAGGCGATGGCATCCACTAACCAGTGGACCAACCTCTGCTTGGAGACAGCCTTCCCTTTCTGCTGACCTCCGTGGCAGACAAAAGTGGATCAGAGCTTCTGAAGCTCCAGGTGCGGTCCACATATATGCGCAATGCTCTTATGGGACACAGCAACGCCAAGGCTGGATCTGCCTCTTCCGAGGGCAGTGCTTGCAGGTTCACCACCTGATCGCAGAAGGGCGTGTGGTGGGAACCTTAGGAACGTATCCAGGCCGGGGTCTCAGGACAACGTGAGATTAGGCTGGCCCGAACACAAGGCACTCTTCGCTCACCGAAAATGCTTGGAGGTCCCTGACTCTCTTGATGGTAGTGACCGCGGTCAGGAGCGCTGTCTTAGCTGACAGGAATTTCAGCTCGACTGAGTCCAACGGCTCAAAGGGACCCCTCCGAAGTCCAGCCAAGAAAATAGAGAGGTCCCAGGAGGGCATCAGGGGTGACCTAGGGGGATTCAACCTCTCTGAAACCCCATACAAACCCCCTACCTTTTGAATCATGGAGCATCACACCCCCCCCCCCCCCCAACCTTACCACATCACAGAAAAAACTCTGAAACATTTTTGTGCAATTCGAAGTGTGCTACACATAGGTGAGTGGGCCTGTACAAACCACCTGTAGTAACACACTCTCCTCTATTCGCACTAGACACTTTTCACACGTTACTATGTGTACATAATCCCACAAAAAGACTCAATAGTATATGAATGTTTACATGTTCATGCACTACAAATCACCTTACACTGTTCCCCAGCCAGCTGCTTGACTTACGATATTTCTCTCTGCACATGTACAGTATTCATTTGAAGCATTCGTACAGTTTGTATAGTTTGTATTTTTTAGTCTATGTATAGGTTAACATTTATTTACAGTATATTTATAGTCAAAATCTGTCAGTAGGTTAGTTGTGTATAGGTTTATAGTTTTCTTTTTTACATACTGTTGTATGTTTGTATTTATGTAGCACCGTGGTCCTGTGAGGCACGACATTTCGTTCCACTGTATGTACCCACATGTAGCAGAATGACAATAAAGATCAACTTAACTTGACTTGACTCGAGAATGTTTTACTAGGTGTAATTTCTAATACATATAAAATTTTGTTAATGCAAAATGCAATCAATCTATCAAACACATTAATGTATTTTTCATTTAATTTATGTAATTTTTTATATCTGTGTTGAAATTACATTTTGTTATTAATTTGTATTAATATCAGAAAAAAATAGACCTAACCAACCAAAAGCAAAGGAAAGTGCTAAGGAAACGTCAGGAAAACAATTAATTTATCTCTAATCAAACTATAAACTGTTGCCGTGTTTGCATCACCATTTTTACTTTTACATATTTTCAGGTAACCAGTTTCCTTCAGGGAAACATGGTTTATTCACATGCATTTGATAAACAAAACCATGCTATTTCACGAACTATCTTGGATTTTGTATCTTATTTTTCATCAGGCTAGTGCGACACAAATACAACAGAAGGTGTCCCACAGAGACATGGTGCAACTGAGGATTCAATACTCTGAGATTTCCTGCTTTGCCCTCTTAGCCTATCCAGTAAGTAAGAATTATTTGGTCAACAATTCCTGCTGTCACATGCCCTCTGGAGAGCTGGAAATCTCCACAATATGATAGTGCATACATAGTTGCATCAACATCTATTCATATGTCATAAAAAGCAAGGACATGAATTTTCATCATACATATGCCCAACTTCCTACCCTCGAGTTTCCCTATTACGATAAGGAATAAACAGCATTGCTGAGCTTCAGAGGACCCTAAAGAAGGAACTGTGTCATAATAAAGAAGTAAAAAGGTTTTTTTAAGTTTTGTGTGAGAATCCAGCCCTCTTCCTTTCCAATCAGAGACTTAATTATAGTAGTGAATGAATGAGTTGTCCTAAGGGATGTTGTGCATGCTGGGTCCCTCTTGACAAGTCACTGTGGTGTTTGAATATTAATGGAAATTATAGCAAACTCTGGCTTGGGAATGTGTTCAAGTGGAGAGCCAACAAATGCATGCAAAGACAAGAGCTTGGAAATGGGTTTTGAGGGCCATTTAATATTTAATTTTGTGTGCGTGTGTATGCGTATTTGAAAATATGTGTGGGTGGAAGGCAGACATTACATTTCTCCCATTGTTTGGCACCAGAGATCTATATGTGTGAACATGGCTGAAGTATGTTCACAGATTTTTAACAGGAAGTCTTGGATAGGAAGATATGCCACATACGATCCTAATTTCTGCCTTCTGGTCTTGGGGGAGTGTATTAAATCGTGTTGTTGTGACAAACTCAGGGCCTCTCCAGTCGCCAGGCATGGGTCCGGTGGGACGAAATTAGCTGCAGTGGCAGGATATGTTGAGGGGAAGAGTGATAGAAAGAGAGAGAGAAATGGTTAGATATGTGCTTGTCAGATATCAAGCATCCTGCAACGGTGAGCTATGACACAGATGCTGTGGGTGTAGGTTTAGCTGCTGTCACCAGAACAACAACAGTCTATCTTATTAACACGTCACACACCTCCTCTCTGTCACCACGCTATCCTGTCAGACTGACACTCACACCTCTGCCTTGAGGCCTCCTTCGGTCTCTCTCCATCGAACTCAAATCCATGTGCTTCAATTATACAATGCTTTATTTCCCCACCTGCGTCTCCTTTCCCTCCCCTTTACACCAGTTTTCCCTTGTTTATTGGTGTATTTCCCTTCTTTATGTACTACCTAAAATGAACAGTTCACTCAAAACTGAAAATTCATTCTTCATTTAGTCAACGTCATGAGTTATTGATTTATAGCAAGTGACCATGCTGCTCTTTTCCATACAATGAAAGTGAATAGAAGCAAAAGTTTCAGTAAACAGCCTCTTTCTCATTTTGTGTGGCTTCTGCAGACTGGAACATGCCATTTGGAGCACATTTTAGTTACTTTTAACACTAGCTTAGAACATTCTACTAAATGTATGCTTTTGTGTTCCACAAAAGAAAGAAATTCACACAGGTTTGGAACAACATGAGGTTGAATAAATGATGACAGGATGTTCTTTTTTTGACTGACTGACTGAAGTATCCTTAAACCTTCTCATCCTCCTTTGTTTAATATTTCCTTTGTTCCTTTTGTTGCTTTTTCTTTTCTCTTCTCTCCACGGTATGTGTTCTCGGCACAGAGCTGAGGACAGGTGCAGACCACTCACTGCTGACGTATGCCTTAATGTTTGTGTGCACACCTGCTCCTGTTCAGCATGTTGGCAATCACCGGAGCAACAGCGCAAGAACACAGCAGAAGAATTCAGGCCAGAGTCTGTGACAGTCTGCCGGGCTGCTCTAAGTGTTGATCTTTTGCCCTCTGCTCATAGTTTTATGTGTGTGGAATCCATGATTTAGTGTTTGGCAGTAAGAAACAATGGCAGAGAATTCTAAGTAGCACATACACTACTGTGCAAAAGTTTTTAAAAAGAAAATAATAAAAAATAAATTGACAGTAAATACATTAAAAAAGGTTATAAAAGATTTTTGCTCCAAATAAATTATGTTCTTTCGATTTATCAAATCGTGAAAAAAGTATCACACAATATTAAATAGTTTTCAACGTTGATAACAATAAGAAATGTTTCTTGAGCGTCAAATCAGCACATTAGAATGGTTTCTGAAGGATCATGTGACAATGAAGACTGGAGTAATGATGTTGAAAATGCTGCTTTGCCATCACAGAGTATAAAAAGTGTATAAAATATACTTTGAAATGTATTAAAATAAAGAAAACCATTATATTGTAAATAAATAAATAAAGTATATTCATCAATAATCATCACCATTTCCTTACCAATTCAAATCTGAAGTACCACCTTCATTTATCCACAGTCCACTGCTTCCAGGCAATACACCACAACAAACCACATTTACAGAGAACAGACAATGCAGAAGGAGTGAACAGACATTGACACGGGATGTGTTATTGTGATGGATGCTGGGATAGACTCCAGCCCTCCCACCACTCTACAGAGGATAAACGGTTTGGAGAAGTAATGCATGGATGGATGTTTTTCAATTTTTATATATTTTAAAATATAATTAATTCCTGTGAAATGAATTTTCTGCAGTCATTACGCCAGTCTTCTATGCCAAATGATCCTTTAGAAATCTTTCTAATATGCAACTCACAAGAAACATTACGTATTATTTTCAGTTTTGAAAACAGTTTTTTTCTACTTAATATTTTTGTGAAAACTTTGATAGGTGTTCCTATAAGTTCCTATAATTGTTTGATAAATAGAACCACACACATACAAAGCGCAATGTTCTGTTGGTTTCACACTACTTTCTTAACGCTGTAAACTGCAACTTTTCGCCATATACTGTATGTGTTTTTTGTATCACAAATAATTGTTCCATGCTATCAGGCTTAGAATTTCTAACCTGACACTGTTCTATTTTCCCCCTCTCTCCATCTATCCCTCTCTCTCTCACCTCCCGTTCACAAACACTCCCTATTTTTCTCACACTTTCTCTCTCTCTTTTTGTGTTTAAGCCTGGAATTCAACACCTTATTTATTTAAATTATTTTGATTTCCTCCCCATGCCTGGCATGTGTAGCACTGGAATGGCTGATAGCTGACACTCATTTGTCAGGCTCGCTGTGCTACCTGCCAATTACAAAAGAATACTGAAAGTTTGGCACCAGGCTATTAGAAGCCAGTCTTGGCTCTAACAAGACCGAAGTTGTTGCCTGTCTTTTTCTGTCTCTCTCTCACTTTCTCCCTCTCTTGTTCTAGAGAGAAATAATAAGAAGCTTGAGCAAAGAGAGCTTGGGGGTAAAAAGGAACCACATTGTGTCGTTATAACTTTGCCGCCCAGCACGGAGGCTGCTTGACACTTGATTCCCTGATCTGGGATCTGCGGCGCAATGATGGCAGCCCCTTAAATGGCAGCGCGGGGGCCTCTGGGTAGAGACGTGGCCCTCAGACCTGTGACATATGCGGTCCATGCCAACAGCCTCGTATGACCGAAGCAGAACATGGTTGTTAGTCATTATGGAACTCTAATTATTACAACTCCCCGTATGGACTGTTCTACACACACACACAAGACTGTCTGGAATGGGCACTCAAAGCCGTTATAGTGGACCAGTGGTGCTGGGCTATTTTAACAATACATTGACATGCCTGCAGACCTTACATCGTTACGGAGTAATGAGTGTGCTTCTCCTGCTTGGTTAGAGCAGCTTGATTTTAGCAAAATGGAATTATGTCAGAACAAATTGTAATGTACGCACATGCACAGAAGACAACGATGCTTATAATGGCACATTAAATGTAAAAACTATGAAGAAAACAACAAACTGTATGTGTCATAAACTGAGCCGGAAACAACAGGTAAGTGGATAATCAGGTAATTTATTGACAGGAATGAAGATCGTGAGGAGCACATGGCAGGTGAGAATAAGGTTGAAGAGACAGTTCAATGAGCTTAGCTGAATGCTGATGGTGGTTTGTCTTTGCAGGAATGAAGGAGAGTGGGGACCAGGAACTGAGGAGGCTATGCTGGAGAGTAGCAGAACGAAGGTTTGGAGTCCAAAAGGCTACGTATACACAGAGGCGCGCATACAAGGTCTGCGAACTGTTCAGAGTAGTGAACGGTAGGCCGGACAGCGAGTGACTGGATGGAGTGTGCTTTTGAATGGTGTCTTGATTGCAGGTGACGTGCGGGAATCAGAACTCAGGTGATTTTGATCGGGTGATTGTGGTAGCTGGTGATTATGCTGAATCCCTGGCAGTATTTGCATGCAGACAACATTAAAGCTAAGTGACAAGAGCGCTTGTACTCTTTATGCTCAGACAGCAACATCTGAAGGCATGTCAGGTTACAACAGAGATAAAAAGCAAGAAATATTACAAACAAACAGTGATTATATATTGATATCTGAAAGATGAACAAAATATGCTATTTTTCCTGTTATAGCAAA
The DNA here is from genome assembly GCA_027422405.1 of Ptychobarbus kaznakovi. Taxonomy (NCBI): domain Eukaryota; kingdom Metazoa; phylum Chordata; class Actinopteri; order Cypriniformes; family Cyprinidae; genus Ptychobarbus; species Ptychobarbus kaznakovi. The sequence continues at coordinate 16,430,310 of CM049811.1, read as the reverse complement.
GCTGAATTTTCAGCAGTCATTACTGCAGTCTTCAGTGTTACATGATCCTTCAGAAACTATTATAATATGCTGCTTTGCTGCTTAAGAGACATTTCTTATTATATTCTTATTATAATCAATGTCAAAATAGATTTGTGCTTTTTTCAGGATTATTTATCGAAAGTACAGCTGAAATAGAAAGCTTTTGAAACACTGAAAATGTCTTTCCTGTCAATTTTGAATGGTTGTGCCTAACAATGGCCCTTAGCTGTGATAAATTCACTGCAAAACACAGTTTATATAATTCAAATTAAAATTAACAACCACCTTTTTTTAAGCATTGGGTATGTATGGTTTATTAGGGTAATTAATAAGCATTGATGTATGGTTTATTAGGGTACAACATATTTGGCCGAGAGAAAACTATTTGAAAATCTGAAATCTGAGGGTGCAAAAAAAATCTAAATATTGATTATAATCACTTTTAAAGTTGTCCAAATGAAGTTCTTAGCAATGTATATTACTAATTAAAAAATAAGTTTTGATATATGGGACATAATCTTTGCCAACATAATCTTGAATATCCTATGATTTTTGGCATTAAAGAAAAAATAATAATTTTGACCCATACAATGTATTGTTGGCTATTGCTACAAATATACCCATGCTACTTATAACTGGTTTTTGGGTCCAGGGTCACACTTGTGAAACAAAGCTGAGCTACAGGAACATAAATATAAGTTAATCAAATGTTGCACTCGTCTCAAAACTGGCCTCATGTTCCTGACTGTTCAAGTCCATGCAGTGCTATCATATCACCTAATAACTCCAACAACATAGATGCCCTTTTGCTGACTCTCCAACCTGTTTACCTGATGTCAATAGAATGTGCTGGTCCAAGCCTCTCGGGATGCGAAAAATTAGATGAAAGATGACTAATCTGACCATATTTCTTTGTATGATTGCTCAAAGGATCCAAGGTTTTGTGCTCCGTACACCAGGTTGTACATCTTTATGTGCTCCCCTTAGATACAAGCTATTTTCGAATGGCAGACCTGCCATATGTTCCAGGTTTGAGGAGGTGACAACATACAGTTTGTGTTAAGACTGGGTCACAAGGGTGCTGACTCAATTCTACTGTGAGGCTGTTCTTTTGGAGGATTTAGCAACTACTGTGAATTATCGGTCGACCTTGTGGCTACTGTACATTTCAATTTTGTTGATGCAGTACAAAATAAATAAAACAATTCTGCTTTACAAAGTGTTTTCAATTTGTTCACAGAAACTTTTATTCACAAAAAAACTAACAAACAGTGAGATAAAGTTTAAAATAAAGTAGTATGGAATAGTATGAGAGATACACTATGTTTTGGAGTTTTTTAATTTTTGACTTTTTTAAAAGAAATGTATGTTTTTATTCAGCAAGGACACATTTAAATGATCAAAAAAGACAGGAAAGACATGTATAATTTTACAAAAGAAGAATTTTACAAAACAACATAGCTTTTAACATTTACTAATAAATATTATTACTAATAACTAATAAGAAATGTTTTTCTGATCAGCATATTCTAATGATTTCTGAAGAATCATGCAACACTGAATACCGAAGTATTGCTAACGAATCAGCCTTGCCACTGCAGAAACTAAATACATTGTAAAATACATCATAATTGAAAGCAGTTATTTTGAATTGTAATAATACTTCACAATATTACTGTTTTACTGTAAATGCAGCCTTGGTGTGTGTAAGATATGTATTAAAAAATAAATAAATATCACACAACATTTTGAATGGTAGAGTAACATTATGAGATAGTTAGTGTCACAATTAACATTTTTTATTATTCTATTAAATAAAAATGAAGAAAAAAGGTATTTTTATACTAGAAATAAATTGCCTAAAGTTATATCGGATGACATGACACAAAAAGTATGCTTTTATGACAACAAGTATGACAAATTATAATTATTCCTAATTAGTCATCAGGTAAAATACGACTATAAATAATGAGATATTTAAAAATGACCATTAACCAGCATCCAATCTGACATCAGCAAAAAAAGGAGCGAGTCACTTCTGAATGCAATAGATTCCAGATTCAGAAATGGTGCCGGACTTCCTCCAGCAGGTTTTCTTTGCTCTGCTCTGCTTGGCCATACTGTACACAAGTGAATTTACCAAGAAAGCTCCAGGAGAGTGGACAGCACTCATTAATTACAGCCGAATGCCAGAGGGATTAAAAGGCAAAGTGGTGGTGGTGGCATGATTGGATGCAGCGTTTACACACCTGCAGTGATCAGTAAGCATTTTACTCTCCTTTTTTTGCTCTATTTTCCCTCTCTTCACCACAGTGCATGGCGTGATAAGGTGTTTGATCCTGCGAAAACGTCAAGTCAGTTGAAACAGAATAACAAGTTGTTTCCTTTGGGCATGGAAGCAAAAAGGAGGTTGCTTTCCTTTTTCTTGTTTCCCTCCATCAGCATATTTTAAAGGCATAAAGACAAGAAAGATAGAGAGAGGGATAAATTGGGGGTTTTGTGAAATGAAACAATGCAGACTCAAGCAGGTCTCTGTTGACCAAATGGTGCCAGATTTAAGGAGAAGGGATTTGACTGCTCTCCTGGTAAATCTAAAATATAGACCTGCTTTCAGACTTCCTGCTTTCGCTCGCTGCTAATTGGATGTTCAGGAGAATGCATTCTAAATCCACCTTGATTTGCTTTCTGCTAAACAAAACTTTAGCCACTACCTTTCATGCATGCAAATGTATCCATAACATGCATTGTTCAAATTCAACACACAGGGTTGAGGGGGAGGATAATCGATAAAATCTTTCAGAATTAATATTTAAGAGAAGGCACAAGAAATGCACAAAAGAATAATAGAATAACTAGTTTGTAAAACAAAGTGACCAGATACGTACTTCAGTAAAATAAAAATTTCTTGAGTAGAATACAAAACAAAAATAGTTTCCAAAAAAGCAAGCTAATATGTACTAAAGCAAGCTAGTAGTTGAGTTTAAGAGTCAACCCATATCTCAAATTTGATATAATTTCCCTAAATTTATCTGGTACAAATTAGTCATTTTGAAATCTAAAACTTAAATGGGGAAAATGTAACATCAATATAAAACTTGAATCGTAAATTTAAATAACACAAAATTAACTCAAATTGTTTTAAACATTTTAACTGAAAAAAGTGAAAAAATTTTTATTTCTCAAAACAAAAAAAAGGGTTAACAACTCTAAACATAGAACTTTAGAAATATGACAATATGTTAGTCACTTTCACAGCTGTGTCAAATGTCATCTTACATACTGCTCTATTTCACCAAACATTATGTTTCAAGTATAAGTATATTAGAAAATAGTGTTACTGTGTCGTTCTGCCCGCACATGTACACGAATGCCACACAGAACTTTTGCCAGTCTCTGCATCCCCTGAGGGCCAATATTATTCACACTGAGCATCTAATGGCCTCTTGACTCATCCAAAGAGGGAAGCAGTCCAGCACAGATTATTTCACTCGTCTGTTTATCTCAGTCAGCCCCAGCCAAAATGCATCCTTCCCACTAGCGGTGTGCAGAGAAGCCATTATTTGTATCAGTATTTGTAACTGTTAAGGCTGGTTCATGCTGACCCAACAGACGCCAACAACCACCAACTTACAACGTTTCTTGGGCTTTATTGTAGTATTGTCACTGTGTTAACCCTGTTGGTGGTTGCTGTTGCAGTGAGAACTTGACAGTTCTGTTGTCTAACAATATAAACACAACTACTTTTTTTGTTAGGGCAGTGTGAATCAGGTTTTATACCGACTTAATAGCATTCATATGCATATTTAGATATAAATAAAAGAGGGTGTGGCTTAAATGAGACATTTTAAAAATAACCAAATGTACACATCCAAAACTTAATAATAATATTTTTTTTTTCATTGCAAAAATTACGTATGGAAAAAGTCGGTCAAACTACTGTCCACTGCCATTGAGATGAAAACAAAGATACACTCAAAATACACAAAAAAATACACTCAAAGATTGACATTATCATGCCATAATGATTAAAAATTAGGTCAAACAATTTGATGAATCATTCACAATATAATTATGTTTGATGTTAACGACTTTTAAGCCACAAAATTTAGGCTTATATAAAAAAGAAAAAGTCCATGAATTGATTTGGGATTTGTGTATATTTGGGAAATTCTTGTGGAATTTTATCTGCGAATGAAAACAATGCACATGTGATTTTAATCTAAAAGCACAGCTTTGTGTATCCCTTGATCGGCTGCTTATGATTCATTGCGTGAATGAAGCATACTGGGAAGGGTATCTCTTCAGGATTGATCCGTCTCCAGTGGCGACAGGCCGCTTGATTGATTTATCGGTCAGAGCTCCTCCACTGCTTAGCTTTTAATGAGACAGTAATAGCCCCCGGACAACTTGGAGACACATGCGTGCCAAACCCAGGCTGACCATGTGTGTATGTGCGTGTGTGCAGAATATGCAACCACGAGTACAATCAATTCCACATAAACTGACCAGAGGCAGACAGGGAAAAGAAAATGAAAGATTTCAGAGCCAGTAAGTCAAGAGGAAAAGTGGCCATAGCCTATAACAAAGATGCTGGAATGAGAAATGAGACAACACATAGAAACAACAACAGCAACATGCCTAAAGACAGAGATTTCCAGAGCACTAAAACGGTGTCAGAAAAAGAGATAATACCAAAAAGACACAGCAGTGGAAAAAAAGATAGTGAGTGAATGAGAGATAGAGTGAGGGGGAGGGGGATAAAGAGCGAGACATGAAGCAGCAGGAGAAACAAGAGACGGCTGATTGCCAGTGCTCTGTCAGTCTGGGTGCTAATTAAAGGCCCTCTCTCTCAGTGCACTCTGCAGTCAGCCGCCAATTTCCAGAAGCATTAGCTGGCATGGCCGCTGGCATCCCCTTGCCCCTGCCTTCATTGCCTGTCATTTTGTGAAGAAAGGGCACTCACATCACCAAGCCAACCTGTGATTTGAACAGGAGATAATGGAACAAAGAGAGGATGCCATTTCACACATACATACAGTATTGCTCGGTGCAAATGTGCGTTCGCAGGGTTTCACATACACAAAGCAATGCCATTTTCTCTGAGGCAAAAAATCGTTCTGATGAGAAATTAATTATATTATTTAATTAAAACGTTTTCTAAATGTAGTAAACGTTATGTAAAACTACCCAACAGTGACAACATTGGATACGTTTCACAGGGGAGGCAGGGTTTTTCTGGCCACTTTACTCTTCAAATTAAATACATATGAAATGCATGTAATCTTTGACGAATGCTGTAATTATTGTTCAACTTTTTAATTGCAGTTAAAAGGTGCAGCTCTGTAGGGAATATTCGAAATTCAAAAGTATTTACCTCCTCAGGCAATAAAGCATAAATCTCCTTCAGTTCCTCTAAAATTAATAATGGTAATGTCTAAACGTGCTTACAGATGTGTTAGAAATCCAAGCATGCAGGACCAGGCGATTGTGTTTTGGGACTGTGACTATTAAGTGATTGTCTCCAGTTTTAAAGGAAAATTATGGAAAGGATTAAATAAGGTGTATACTAGCCTGATGTGTCATTCTTCTGCTTTGCTATATATTGTATTTTTCCCACTTCATAACTCTAGCTTCAACTCTCTTCTTTTAATTGGCTTGTCATGAGCTTCCTATTATGGATGGACATTTCTCCCCCCATCTTTACCTCCATCTCTTAGTAAATTAGTCTGCATTCCCCCAAGCACACTAATACACTGTAGACACAGTATATTAAGCATTTTATGAGTTCACAGCGTGCACTGACATAGACATATGGAATTATTTATGTGTGAATTACTCCCATGTACTGTATAATTCAAAGATTTACACATTTGTGTGACCTTTACCCTCTAACTATCTCAATTCTTAAAAATGAATTACCTTTTTTATATGTGACTGAACAGATAATCACATATATAGATCTACCTTGCCTCCATTGGTCACCTGCTATTTAATTTATGCTACTGTTTTAAAAGTATAATTCATTCTTGTGGTCACATTTACCACTGCTTTATGAAATATAACATTCACCTGATGGCATAAAAGTTCCTCAGATGTTCCCCAGATGTTCAAGGCCACACACTGCACTGACCTATGCACAGCTGCTTGGTTTGAAAGTGACTTCTGTCTGAGCTGTGCTTCATACATTGCAACAGTATTGACAGTGGAGCTTTTTCCACTATAAAAAAGAGACAATAAATAACTGACCCAGAAAGTCTCCAAAAAGCGCATAAGTTGGCCAACGAGTGAGCATAAGTAACACCCTGTTGGAAAATCCATCATAAACTGGTAGCTGGCTTCTAGCTAGCTGCTCCAAACTGGTCATTATATGATGCAAGCTGATCATTAGTAGCCTGTCCAGCTACCATGTTTCAGAAACAGCTTGACCATCTTAACTTTGTATGACTGGCTTGTAGCCGATTTGTGACTGGTTCAAGATGGTCTGCTAGCTTGGATCAGCTAATCGCAAACAGACCAGCTAAAAACCATCTACCAAGTAGCAAAATACTTAAAATAGATTTTCAAGCAGGGTGGAAAGACCGAGAAGGAAGAGAGAAGCCTTAATGAATCCTGCACTACTTTGAAAAAAAATAAAAATACGACAATGAACAAGTACATGAAGCAATCCTTAGGAAAAATCTTACACAAGCGGCATCAAAATGATAATTAAATATCAAGACCACAGCTGCATGTGTACATATGTTTCTATCTATGTCTGTGCTCGCGGTTTGTATGTGCTCATGTTGCCTTGACACAAAAAATCATCTTCCCACACACTGTTCATGAGGGTCACATGGCTCCTTCCTGGGTCACTATGCTGAAATCACGCTAAACATCCTGTTAGCATCCTGATAGTGTTCTATTAGCACCCTACAAACAAACCCTTTCGGCCATCTAACCCATAATGCTACCGATGGGCCCAGCAGTCTCAGAGCAATGTGGGTATCTTATGCTTATCAGCTAAGAAACATATACAGAGTTTGGCGATTTGAATGTGTCAACGAATAAATCCTGAATTTGAGTGCAGAGGGTTAAGGTTGGGGTTGCTGATGTAATACTCCTGGGCGTCCCGGGAAGCCGAGCGTAGGTGGGATGTAGGTGTGTGCTATAGTTTTATCTCTCCAGGTAGGAGCTATGTACAACAGAGAGTAGGAAAGAGAGCGAGAGGGTAAGAGAGAACACAAATAGTCTTTTTTTACATGCACCTCCTCTCCTATGCTCTCTCTTAGGGAAACTTGTGTCTCAGATGTTGAAATCATTAGCATAAACATTACAAAGGAAACGAAAGCACAACACATGCTCGCAAATGCCTTATCCTGCAAATCCTGTACTCGAGACGTGCAGCGTGAATACGTCTTATAAAACTCTGCCAAGGTTACGTGTAGCTTTGCTTTTTACATCTTATTTTAATGTGCGGTTTCCCAAAAAAGGCCAGGTACGTGATTTACTCGCAACACCCACAAGAAAACACAATATTTCAGTAAAAGAATCCAAGTGTGAACCTAGCGCAAACAGCAATTACGGAGCAGTAAAGAGAGTGGTATACTACAGCCAAAAGGAGATAAAATGGTTTCTGTGGTGTCTTTTGCTATTCACGGTGATATTACTATCGACACATGATTCATCCCTAATGTGCTTTTTAACTGTAACAGCAATCATCCTGCAATTTCCGTTGATCAAATAGACCCAAATAAAACTGAGCAAACTGGTTTCCTAACCATCAAACTGAATTGCTACTAAAGCGATTGGGAGTTTGTTGAATACTTCTTCAATTTTTGGAGGGAAGTTGAGAGACCAAGTTTTCTGTGCAGCTGTCAGCATTGCCCTGGGCAGTCGCATGGATGAGCTGGATGGAATAATCAATGACACCTGTCAGAAATGAAAGCTCATCATGGAAGAGGACAAAAAGCTTTCCCAGTCAGGTGAACAGTGGCTCTCACAGCATGTGTATAATGCTGGCAGATTAGATAAAGTCAGCAAGACACTTGCATATGTCCTGTACTTCCTACATTGCCACTGCTCACTCCCTGACAGCTGTGCTTCTTGGAACATTTATTTTTACAGATGGACTCATCAACTTGCTGTCGAAACCAAATTGGCACACAATATAAACATACAGAAATTTAAGAGAAAATGTTCTGCCATCGTCAGCCCAGCCATTTAGAAGGCAGCACATGTAGGCCCCTGCAGTGCTCTCCACTTATCTATTGCACATTCATCGCATAATTTTGCACATTCACGCTCCTCTCGTTGAAAGCGATTTGCACCTTAGCAAGTAACTTTTTGTAAGCAGCTCTCAATAATAGGGCTGCACGATTAATCAAATGCGATTGGCATGCGCATCTTGTTAGTAAAGCTAGTTCTGTAATCCGTATTAAATCTCCATCACGTGTTTTCAGATTGAGCAGTTTACTACACAGAGCCTAGTTCACTGACAAGCTGCGCAAAAAAAACACAAACGATATAATTGTGCAATTATGAAATTGAAGAAATCGTTCGCGATAATGAAAGCTATTTGCATTGCTTCTCAGTGAACTACGGATCTGTGAAGTAAATGCTGCTTCATCTGAAAGCACGTGAAAATACCACATTTAATAACATATTTTTACTCCAAACATCAGTGTCTGGGTTTTGGACTGTTTTTGCTCCCCATGTGCTCCATGACTCTTGATTCCTGTTGAGTGTTTTAATTTGATTACATGGGCCTGTACCATGATGGTAGCTGAACAAATTCAGTTACAGGATCAGTTTCCAGTTGACAAATCCAAACCACTCCAATCCGGCTTTGTTGATACCATGATGCTGATCATCAACTTTCTCTGTCAACTCAGGCTTTGATCCTGAGTTTGTGAAGCACTTGCACATACATGAACGTGTGACATCAGTGGCGAACAACCTATCACATGCTTTGCAGAGCAAGTATGATTCACTCCTCGCGAGTGACCCAGCAATATTCGAAACTAAAGTTAATACAATTTAATAATTATTTAAATTATCATTAATAATTATGAATTATCATTAAAGCCAGACAATTTTTAGTACTAGTGACATTTAATTTGGAGCAAGAGAAACTGGGGAAACATTTCTGATTGGACCAGTTTCAGGTTGAAATCTCTAATCCAGAACATAACCTGCCCTGGAGCAGGTTAGCCTTGGAGTGTAAGTTACTATGGCACTGAATGCAGCTAAAAGCCAAGCCACTTTCATGGCATCTAAAACCCAGGATTTGTGCAAAATAAACTGAAACTTACCTGGCTAACCAGCTAATCCGGCTTCATGGTACAGGCCCCAGGTGTGTCTCGTTCTTCCCTGATTGTCTTGTATTCTTAAGCCCCAGTCCATTTCATTCTTGTTTGTCGGATCTGCTATGTTGCTATGTGTGTGTGTGCGCGTGCGTTACGAAACATATTTCAAAGTATTCTAAACAGTGATAAAGGCTATATACATTTTCATTGCATTGTTATACTTTATTGTAATGAAAATGATAAGAATCATTATAATAACTCAGATAAATCATAATTTGTTGTAGTCCTGTTTTTATTAGTCACCTTGTATCAATCAAAGCAGTTAAATATTCTGTTTATTGAGCAATTGCTATAGGGCAGGGGTGCCCAACCCCCAACTCAACTCAACTTTATTTATATAGTACCAATAAAAACAACGATAGTTGACCAAGGTGCTGTACAATCAATAAAAAAATCAACAACATTAACACTCAGAACAACATAGATTATAGCACAGAACAGAGCTGACACAGTACAACTAACTACAATTAAAGGCCAAAGAGAAAAGATGGGTTTGGAGTTTGGCTGTAAAATCGTTTAATGTAGAGGCAGTTCTAATAGAAACCGATAAGCTGTTTCAGAGTTTCAGAGCAGCAACGGCAAAGGTTCGGTCACCTCTTAATTTCAATTTAGCCCGAGGAACATTTAAAAGTCTCTGGTTAGAAGACCTAAGAGACCTTTCAGGATTGTGAGCAGATAATAATTCAGACAAATATACAGGATTTAACCCATTCAGAGCCTTAAAAACCAGCAGCAGAACTTTAAAATCAATTCTGTATCGAATTCTAATCTAATCAGGTTCTAATCAAACCCTGCTCCTGGCGATCAACTGTCCTGCAAAGTTCAGCTCCAACTCAAATCAAACACACCTGAAGCAACTAATTAAGGTCTTCAGGATCGCTTGAAAATTAAAGACAGGTGTGTTTGATTGGAGATGGAGCTAAACTTTGCAAGACAGTCTATCGCCAGGAGTAGGGTTGGGCACCCCTGTAATAAGGGTTTCTTGTTTCTTCTGCTGTGCGCATTTTGTACTGCGTCGTAAGACACTAGGGGAAACTCTTTTTTTTTCTCCGATACTGAAGCCTTTTTTTAATAACACAGTGTAACTGCACGACCATTGGTTTGTGAAAGTGGCTGCAAATAAACCAATGGCGGCAGCGGAGCTGCACAGCCTATGTCTGGAAAGCCTGACGAAGCCCACCAGAATGGGCGGGGCATATGGCTATATAATGCAGGCATTCGCCAAGGCTCCTCAGATTTCTTCTCCTTCAGCGACGACTACAAGACCTTCGCTCTACGAGACTCGAAGCCTTCACCGTTGAACGAACCATCGCAGCGGATCCGGACATCTCTCTGCTCAGCCGACTCGCCGCTTCTCAGCAGCCCGCAGTGCCTGCAGCAGCTGGTCCACTGATTCCCTGCTGCTATCCGGTGACTCTCTCTTACGCGAACTCCTCTTTAAAAGAGCAAATTTCCAACAATTTTTTTTTGTTGATGCAAATGCCTCGCCGTATTTGTCGCTCGCACGCCGCTGACAAACACGGCGCGTGTGTTTCATGCTTGGGCACTGCCCATGGTGAAACAGTGCTCACCGGGACGGAATATCACCATTGCGGTGACATGAGTCTCTCCTCTCTGCACTCGCAGCAAGCTTTCTTTTCAGAGAGCAACCCCGCCCCTTGCGCCCTCCCGCTTTTTTCCTTGCAGGGACCTGCGAGGAAAAAGCTGTGGGGCAGAGGATCTTAGCGCCTGGAGATGAGTGAGCTTACGCTGGCTGTACCCCCGTGTACCTCACTATCTCCCCACAGAGAGCTCCCCATTCTCTTCACCCGCCCGGACCAGCATCCCTCTGCAGCTGCGAGCGATCTGGTCTCATTCAGTGGGAGCGATGACGGCAAGTTAGACAGCTCGTACAATGACCCCGCCCCCTCACAATCTGCGCAGCCCAGTGCATCCAGCCCAGGCATGGACGCCGATATTTTCCACATCCTGTCTAATGCTGTGGAGGAGCTGGGTTTGGAATGGTCTCCCCCAGAGGAACCGTCCCGTAGCCGCCTGGATGAATGTTTTTTGCCGGGGCGCCGTCAAGCTTAGTTAATTAGTGCGGGATCGAATGCTGCGGAGATGTCTTCCTGAGGGCAGCAGAGAGAGCAGACTGTGGGACGAGTGCCTGGAGTCCTTGATGATCCTCCTGGCTTTCCTTATACACCGCCTGGTGTAGATGTCCTGGAGGGAGGGAAGCTCACCTCCAACAATGTGGCGGGCAGTTCGCACAACCCTTTTTTAGAGCTTTGCGGTTGCCAGCGGTGTGGTTTCCAAACCAAGCGGTGATGCAGCCGGTCAGGATGCTCTCCACAGTGCAGGAGTAGAAGGATCTGAGGATGCTGGGGCTCATTCCATACTTCCTCAGCCGTCTCAGGAAGAGGAGGCGCTGATGTGCCTTCTTCAGCACTGCATCTGTGTGAGCAGACCATGTGAGATCCTCGGTGATGTGATCGCCGAGAAACTTAAAGCTGTTTACCCGCTCCACAGGTGTCTTGTCGATGGAGATGGGTGTGTGTTCTCTGCTCTGTCTCCTGAAATCCACCACCAGCTCCTTGGTCTTGTCGATGTTGAGTGAGAGGTGGTTCTCTTGACACCATTTAGTCAGGGTACTCACCTCCTCTCTGTAGGCCGTCTCATCGTTGTTGGTGATCAGGCCTATCACCGTTGTGTCATCTGCAAATTTGATGATGACGTTGGAGCTGTGTGTGGCTGTACAGTCGTGTGTGTACAGGGAGTACAGGAGTGGGCGGAGGATGCAGCTCTGCGGAGCACTAGTGTTGAGGACCAGGGGAGATGAGGTTTTGTTGCCCATTCTGACCACCTGACTTTTGCCTGTCAGGAAGTCCAGGATCCTGTCAGTGGGAAGCTGATGGAGGTGAGTAATAAGCTCAATAACCAAGCACATTATTATGATGAGGATGATGATAGGTGTTCCTTTGTTTTGACAGGAACTCGTGGACAAGGGGAACGGAGCACACACTTCACAATCCTGGACAATGTAGACACACTCGTGGAGATCCTGGGAAACACAGACAATGGAATAGAGCTGGGAGGAACACGCTGGAGATGAGATAGGAGGTAAGTAGGATAACAAGGTAAGTAAACAGGTAAAAACTAGCTGTAGTAGCATCCGTCCACTTCGAACAAACGAGATCAGACATTGAACTGGTGTGAGGTGAGTGCTTTTGTATGCTGGCTGATGAGGGCGCTGAAGATGTGCAGGTGCATGTAATTAATACGCAGGTGATGGAGTGCGTTGGGATTGGGATGTGAGCGAGCCTGGCTGATCCGTGACACAGTACTGCCTCATTTCATATTGTTTACAAAAAAAACTTATCGTACAAACTTGATATACAGTCCAGCCCTACTCTCAAACATAGGCCTACACTCTTAAAAATAAAGATGCTTCACGATGCCATAGATAAGAACCTTTTTGTCTAAATGGTTCCATGAAGAACCTTTAACATCTGAAGAACCGTTTCACAAAAGGTTATTTGTGGTGAAATAAGTTTCTTAAGATTATAAAAAGGTAAGGAAGAGATGGTTCTTTAAAGAACCTTTGACTGAGTGGTTCTTTGGGGAACCAAAAATGGTTCTTCTATGGCATCGCTTGAAGAACCATTTGAAGCACCTTTATTTTAAAGAGTGTATTCTCAGTTTAATATATAGAACGTTACTTTGGAATATATTGTAGAGGAGGAATATTGGTTCCAGGGATGTACATATTATATAAATAGCATTAAAATCCTTGAAACTGTTTGGAACAGACAGCATGTGGTTCCTCCTCTCACACAAAATTAATTTCAGTTTTACAGAATCGCTCCAACTGAAACTGAAAGTAGTTTTAGTTGTAACTTTTATTTTTTTCGAGAGAGCAGCTTACCTTAAGACTGCTCTTTCTTCTGCGCCACTGGCCATCTCATCCTACTTTTGCTGCTGTCTCTCTTTACAAGCCTCCTCACCAGCTAGAAACTAAGCATGGTAATGGATAAATGTTCATTACAGTCCTGCACAGATCTTATCAAAGTATTCACACAAATGAATCACCACAATTGAAATATAAATACAGATTACATGTTTATTAACAGAATTGTGCTGCCTTCGCTATATGAACATGGCTGTTTCAGTGTGGTTTCAGACATATCTGTGAAAAACAAAATACATTAACTACATACTACAGCAGGAAATAAATCATGCTTGTATAGGTCCCAGGCTAGTTTAATGTCCCAGTTCTATACCGTCTGCAGCTATAGATTTTCAAACTCGCAAAACAAAAGAGAAAAAATTTGCCTCCAATGATTCTCTGTGATAGTAACCAAAGTGGCTCTCTCTCCATCTCTCTTATCACACACTCAAACACAAAGACACACTGCCAAGTACACACATTTTGCTCAAACCTAATAATCCTTGCATGCATATTGTGATGGGAACGGCAGACAAGGTGGTTAATTGGCTCCCCACTCGAGTGACAGGTACAGTGGAAATTTAAACTCTGCGACAGGAAAGAGGGTGATATTAAGTACTGAATGCAGTGCATTCAATTATAAACCTCCCATCACACACACACACACACACACGATGAACTGTCTGCTGTCAATTCTTCTTTCTTAAATGCATGCAGGGCTGGAATCATTAGCCGTTCCTGGCCCTGGAGCGGGAGAGGCTGACAGAGAGATCTTTAACTGTAATAGATGTCAGACTTAGCGAGACTCTCTTCATAAGTGCCAATCTGCAGCCGCGCAGGTAGCAGCTGGGGAGGAGAGCCAACGAAGAATAATGATGAAGAGAGAACAACAGGAAAGGGAGGCTGAGAGAGAGAGAGAGAGAGAGAGAGAGAGAGACTTTTACAGTCTCCTTATTTGCCAAAGATTAAACATTGTTCTAAAATGCATATAAATGATGAAGATAAAATAATACAAAAATTAATACCATTAAAATGTTTGAGGAGGTCAGTAAGATTATTTATTTACTTATTAAGGTTGTGGGTTCAATTCCCAGGGAACACACATACTGACAAAAAATGTCGCTTTGTAAATGTAAGTCGCTTTGGATAAAAACGTCTGCTAAATGCATAAATGTAAATGTATTTATTGGAAAGGAATTCATACTTTGTTATTCAGCAAGGATGCATTAAACTGATCAAAAATTACAGGAAATACATTTATAATATAACAGAATAATTGTATTTTTATTTTTAAATAAATGTTGTTCCTTCTATTCTTAAAAAAAAAAAAAAAATCTGAAAATAAAGTACCACTGTTGAAAATTCAGCTTTGCCATCATGGTAAAAAAAAAAGAAGTAAACATATTCAAGTAGAAAACATATTTTTGTTCTCTACAATATTTATGTTTATACTTGACCAAACAAGAGTAGCCTTGGTCAGAAAAAGAGATTTCTTTCAAAAACACATAAAAAATAAAAAAAACATCTAAGAAAAATGCACAAAAAGAGTGAAAAGTGAAATAGCATATTTTCTTAGCGATAGATGCTATTTACACTAAGTGAAAATAGCAGTATTTTTTTGCAATATGCTATTTACACAAAGTGCAAATAGCGATAGATTGTATTTAACCTACTACCTGCTGAAATAGCAGGATATTTTGCTATTTATACTACTTATTGCAAATATTGGCAATTATCTGCACCTCATTAAATTATAAAACAGTACACAATAATAATGTACTGAGTGTAAATTATAATTTTAATTCAAATTATTAAATGGGTGCCACCTTATTGGGACCATAAATCCCTCCCTACACCTGCCCTGACCCTACCCAATATTTTATTTTCAATCTTTTGATTATTCCCTCAATTTTTATTGAAAATATATGCCTTTCAAATGTGATATGATATAAATCTGATATTTTATGAATCTACTGAAAATCGATACAACATACTGATTGTTATGACTGACAGAAATAGTTGAACATGTTCCTCCTCAAACTCCATTTAGAGTTCTTGACTCTCTCAAGAGAATCGAGATGTAACACCTTCACACACCTTACATAGAGGACTTTCTGAGGGCATTTTTAGCTAAAGTGTTTTAGGGAAAGCAGACCCCCTGCAGCTGAAATTCTTAGCTCAGGAAAAACAGAGATGTTTTCATCCTCATCATGGGTCTCTAATGAGTCTATAGTCCTGTGGAACCAACTCTATGCCAAATTACCTGACCTGATGCCAAGCCTGGAAGCCAAATTATCTGCAGATTTCTATCCATCCATGCTCACTTAAAGTCCAACTTTGGTTATACCTGCAGTCCTCAGAGACTTCCTGCATAAATTGTTCATCCTTCAACCACAGAGCCTTGAGCACCACTTATTTCAAAAAGTTCCATGCTTTCAATATCAACCTATATAACCAAATCAGGGATACATTTCTATAAGACAAATATCCCACAAAAACAACCCTTTTCCCCCCACTACTAGTACCTGATATTTTGTGGTCCAGAAAATGAATGTGCTATTTATCAGTCATAACAGTGTACTTTTTTGTTGCTAGAGAGGATCCACTTACAGATCAAATCAAATTTATTAAAGCTTCTGTTTTAAAAAAATATGACTGCTTTGTACATACAGATGCCTGCCTTCTCTTACACAGAGAACAGGTCAGTCACACTGGGCTTTGGTATTGTATTAAACTGACTAATGAGGGGAAAAATACTTTCATTAAATATATCTCACAAAACAGACAAAGCCCTCACGGTCACCAACGCACTCCCAGCATGCAACGGAAATACTACATTTTATCAAGAACAAAATTGCACGCTAATATGTCAATAACTTTCACATTTAAAACATCACTAGAAAGAAAAAAATAAAATAACTTTACAAATATTTATTTTTTAAATGACCCCATCAAGTTAATAACAAGCTGGTCCTCATCAGTATAACATATTACAACTCCAAAACACCACTTTTCTTCTAAGGTTCGCAAATCTTCCACTAATGCATAATGAACAAATTCAATTCTCAATCCCATCTCAATTAAAACCTTAAACATTCTCTCAGGATCCACTCCACCCGCCCGATCTCTTATTCGTCCTTGTCTTTCAAATTTTGCAGTGCAAGATGTAATTCAACAAACTCTGTTGTCTGTGGAAGTCCTTGCACAATACCCCTACATGTTTGGCCTAGTTTAATTTGGCTGATGATGTTGTTTCAAATAACTCTAGGATATTTACAAGACTGGTTACATATTTGATAATGTATAACTACTGCCATGTCATATGCACAAAAGGTCAGAATAATCAATCTACTGTTTAGCATCACTTACGATTATACAAATCCCACAAGATCTCCTCTAAGTCTAAATGAAAGTTTCTCAATGGCAATAATTTAACTACCCAGAAAGCAAACGCCGAAAACCATTTTAAAGACAGAAACATTAGAATATAGATGTTTTACTCCTGATATAAAAACATGAAAACATTGTCCATGACACAACAAAAGTATGTCTAGTCTGGTCTCTGTGAATAATTGAATGTGAACATTTAAGCCTATTTGCTAAGCAATTTAATTATATTTAATAAATGGACAATAAAGAGTTAATCATCTTTGGAAAATATTCAAATGCTTATTTTGGTTGCTTGGAAAACACTGTACAAAGCAGTTGACATAATTACAACATTCAAATAAAAAATGTAAAGCCTGTACAAATACTAGAAATCTTTAATATAAATATTTGCGAATCACGTAAAAATAGAAAAAAAATATATGTTTTAACATTTATGTAGTTTTGCTCACTTCGCTGTTTCCTTATAAAGATCCAGAAATGTGTCAAGTTTTTCATCAGGTGTCTTTTTCAATTATATGATGTCATTATGTTGTTGTCTTGCCGACAGCCAATTGCTGCATTGCTGATTGTTGCTTCAAGTATCAATACATCTGCCTAGTATAGACAACTTAATCCAGATATTTTAATCAAATCCCCAAATTCGTTTGAAGAACTGAATTAGCCAGAGACCAGTTATCATGATTAGAAGATCTGGCATGTTTCAAATCATCTCAGATGTATTAAGCGAGGTACGAAGAACGGACCCCAGTTCAGAATAAATCTCCACTATCAGCCTCCTCATTTCATCTGAATTATCTATGAATGTTTCATTGGGGCCCTGTAAATGAAGAACATTTCTGCTGAATCTTTATTTAAAGAAAAAAATATATATATTCAAAGCGACCATTAACTGAATATATTCTTGACTTTAAAGCAGTTTTAACTTTTCATGCAAGGAGTGGTTTAACCTTTGGTACATAGTTCAACATGTTTATTTTCTCATATTTCACTTTGCAACTTCTGAACTTTAGCTCTGTCTCTGACAAAAAAATAAAAAAGATTGTGCATTTTGCCAACCTCTCACTATTGACTTTAACAGTTTTATTTTGTGACCTGCACTCTTTCCACAAACAAGTAAACTCCTCACATAAATACATGTCATGCAACCATTTCCATATTAAAATGTTACTTTATTTGTCAGTAGTTTCCATTTTGCAATTTTAATTATTGTTTGGGAAAGTAGTAGCATGTGTCATTAATCTATTTACAGTACTTCACCTAGGGCTACTTTTCAGTCCTATTAATTTTAAAATCCTCTGTACAGTTCCAGACAGCAGTCATAACTACACAGATGTTGTCGTTACATTGCAAAAAAAAAAATACTGTCCCACCTCTGCATTTACCCATAGCGTCCTTCCAAAGTCTGCGTTTTGTACTGTTAACATACCAACAGTTAACTTAGAAAATACAAATATTCCCCTAATTTCATAAATTCTGATAGCACTGCCCTTTTAGTCTGAACTTTTGCCCCATTTATATTTAAATAACATATTCGTATGAGCTCCTGCATATAGAGGAAGAGAAAGATAACAGCAAAGAGAAGTTAAGAGGTGAAGCTGACCCATTTAACTATTAATAAGATGATAAACCTGTACTTTTCATCTTTGCTAACATTGACATCAACCGGAACCCCTTTTTCATTCAAAACATTAAACCCAATACAAAGTTTGTCACATATGTAACATATTCATCCATATCAGGAATAATTTTGTCTCAACTGAGAAATCATTGATCTCTTGAAATGAAGAAAACCCAGTTTCAGGGATGTATTTCAAACTGTATTTCCCTGTCCCTTCTTCATTCATACATCTCACTTCAGTCATGTCCTGCACAGTCTAACACACTCTTTCAGTTTGCTCAGCTCTGGTTCACGGTTTCTTGCCTTAATCTAAAAGTCAACTAAACACATTAGGTACAGTACCATGCTGGTGCTCTCCTTATGTGGACAAATATGAGCCATTATCAGAGCACTTCATAGTATTCACAGAGTAGCAGTAACCATGGAAGTCTTTCATCCCAGACATGAAATGAAATATCCAGTGTGGGTATCTTCAAAAACCTTTCTCCTAAATGACGTTTCAATGCCAAGGCTCTTACAACCCAGTCATATGGCCTTGATAAGACCAGCGTTTCTTTACTCGATGACGACATTAGGGATGAACAGTGGAAGGTTACAAATTATTGTAGGTTTTTTTATGTATTATTGTTCAACAAACACCAATAAACTAAAAAAAAAAACAAAAAAAAAACACAGGGAACCCAATACTGCTGAACATTACAGCAAGTTATTGTAATTTTAACATAACTTTTTAAATAAATTGTAAATTCATATTATTGTCTTAATAGCTTCTTAGATTTCTGGATGTTTTTATGGCTCATGTTTAGATTCTGGATGTTTTCTGGGTTCACTTTATTTTAAGGTCCAATTCTTACTATTAACAAACTATTAACTACGAGTTTTGCCTCAATATGCTCCAAATTTGCTGCTTACTTATAGTTAAGTAAGATAGTTGTTGAGTTTACGTAAAGGATTATGGATTTAGAATACGGTCAGGCAGAATATGTGCTTTATAAGTACTAATAAACAGCCAATATGTTAATAATAAGCATGCTGTCAGCAGATAGACAAGGGACATAGAGGTAAGTGAAATCAACAGCCGGTTTATTGAACTATGGCAGGGAAATGGAGCAATGCAGCGTGTCCAGGTGAGTGGATCAGGAATGGAAAAGTTTCTAGAGAGTCTTATCTGTGAGTAATCAATCCTTTACTTTATCCAGGGGGACCAGCGGGAGCAATGGAGCTTGGAGACGGTGGAGCATAGGAGCAGTGGTGATATGGGAGCGGCACACAGGAACGACGAGAACATAGACAAAAGGTAAGCGGGTCAGGTGAGTCAACATGGAATGTTTGAGACCAGACCGTGACTGTTCGGGAGGAGTGCATTGATATAGTGCTCTTGATGACTGGTGACAGGTGGCGGTGATCAGTAATCAGGTGAGTTGGATCTGGTGTGTGTAGTTGGTGGTGACTGAGGTGACTGTGACTCCCAGACACATGCTAATAAGCAAACTAGTTAATAGTGAGAATTGGTCCCTATATTAAAGTGTTACTGTTTTCTGTGATCTTTCTGCAGATTTACTAACAACAGCACCTGCATTATGAAATAGATTATTTCAGTCGGAAAAAACTGTAATAGACATGTGCTCTTTTTCTTTATCCGAACTCCATCATCTCCATTTACGCAAAACTACTAAATAAATGCAATTTGTTCTTGATATACTTATTTTTGAATGAATAAAAAGTAATTTCAAATTTAAAAAGTGTCAGTCAAGCAAGGACTTCTGACCTCCTTGTGACAGCTGTGTCTCACAACTTATGCTAAGGCTACATTTTTCACAGCCATTTTGTTTCCCATTGGCTAACAGCACATCTTCCATGGTGACACCCTGCTCCTGCTCACCTGGGAGGGACAGCTTTCATGAGTAGACACTAACTCAAATTATTTATCTTCTAAAAGCAATATTCCAGAATTTGAGGAGTGAGGGAAAATATTAAATTAATTAATAGGTAGAAGCAAACAGCAGAAACAAACTTTTCTGCCTCCAACTCCTCCAGAGAGCGAGATAGCGAGTGTGTGTGTGTGTGTGCGCGCGATATAGACAAAGCGCCATGCTTATCACCACCAACAGCCTCTCTCAGTATATGCAATGCCATTAAAGTGTGTTTGCTGCAGCGATTTGCTGAAAGCCTCTGTATATGCATGCATACATACAGTACCTTGAAATAAATTCCTGCTCTTACTAGTTTTTCTGAGTCTGGGGTAGTGAAAAAGAGAAAGAGAGTGAGCGTGTGACCTTGCATACCAATCAAAGCTATTTGAATTCACACATTACATACTTTTTCAAATTACTCTTGTATTGGATGTGTCTAGATTTGACTGTCTGGGAGAACTAAAGTCCATTCAATGCAAACTGCAGTTTAAAAACAACTGGTCAATAGAGCGTCTATGATTTCAAAGCGTTCAAATCACATTGCTCTTGTCTTTCTGGCCCGTGGGAGTTTGTTTGGTTTAAAAGGGATAATTTGAACCTGTAACAACTTTTAAAGCAGTCTCTTCACTTTAA
Source organism: Ptychobarbus kaznakovi (assembly GCA_027422405.1). Lineage (NCBI taxonomy): Eukaryota > Metazoa > Chordata > Actinopteri > Cypriniformes > Cyprinidae > Ptychobarbus > Ptychobarbus kaznakovi. Next base: position 16,409,463 of record CM049811.1, on the reverse strand, counting down.
ATGGGCATTTTAGAGTTTGTGGCCGATTGCACCGTAAAACGAAAGAACATCAGGTGAAAATTTGATGAGGCCAGACTTTTACATAATAAAAATTGTGTTGGCACCCTGTATGGGTTTCCGTATGTTCAGATGAGCCGGTCAAAAAAAAAGGAAAGGAAAAGACAATTTTAGTCACATTACTTATTGTGCTTTACCATAAAGTTCCTGTGTTTCTGGATCTACATGTACACTGTCTGTTTCAAAAGGGTTCTTTGTATGGTGGCCTATTTCACCTCAGAGGAAAAGAAAACCATACATATACAGAAACATAATATGAATGAAAAATATTTCATATAAAATAAAAAATAATACTTTTATTTAGCACTTATATTTATTTAAATTGATCAAAAGTGAGTTTTACACTGTTACAAAATATTTAAATATTAAAATGAATGTTGTTCTTTTCAAACTTCTGTTCATTAAAGAAACCGTAAAACATGTTTTGCGGTTTCTACAAAAAATATTAAGCAGCACAACTGTTTTCAACATCGATAAGAAATGTTCCTCTTCAGGAACTCGAGCTGCGTCCGGTAAGACGCTTTGGGGAACGTCTCCAGCGTGAGCGGCTCTGAATCAGTCCAAATGATGGGCGAGACGTCACGGGCGGGATGACGTAATGACCAGCTGGTATAAAAGCATGTGCGATGCATGTGCAAAAGTCCTAAGGGTGACCTTGTTTAGAAGTTCCCATCCAGAGGCTGTGAGATGCTACAACTTTGAAGAGCTTTGCCACAGATTGAGGCAGTTGATGGCAGTGGGGAGCTGCAGGCACTGATTGCAGAAGGAGAAGAGGAGAGAGGGCATTTAATTTACACCCTAACTGGCCCCTCCATCTTTCCACCACACAGGGAGTTAATCAGCACTTAAGCAACGAATCTGGTGACAAGGGTGGAGAGGAAAAAAGAGAGGGGGGTGAGCGATGGTACACAGAAGAGGAAGTGAGAAACAGCAACTGAGAAGGAATGGATTAGAGGGATGGAGGGAGAGAGAGATGAATAGCTAAATATAATAATAGACAAGCTGACGGGCATATAGATTAGTGTTCAAGTTATAGCAGTCAGGGGTCTTCCATTGCAATATTACTCTGTTTTGTTCAAGTTTTTATTTTAAAGTCTCATGGACTCCTGCAAGCTGCCTCTCTTCCCTCTCTAATCTTCCTTTCCCTCCACAGGTCCTTCATTCCACTCGTTTCTCCACTGGGCATAGTGCGAGCTGTGTGGGGTACTCAGAGTCCCAGCGTGTGTCTGGAGAGTAGGAGATGAATGGAGCTGGTGGGTTTGGTTTAATGGTTGGTTTGAGCTAACAGACTGCAGGAGAGCTGCTCTTCTGGGGAGGGAATGTTTGTGAAACCTTTACAATTATCTATAGTTTTGCAATAATTTGACCAAAAATTTAACCCAGTTTATGCAAAGTGAACTATAAGTAAAGCCTTCAAAAATAAAATATTCTAAATATTAAACTTGCCTTTTTATTAAAAGTAATTTCCATTATATCAAAGGCACCTATTTAAAATTATGGTCTGATTATAAACATGAAACAAAATATTTAAATCTTTCTCTGTACTGTAATGTCAGTAAGGATCTAAATCTAATATCTAAACTGGCCTACAGCTTTTAAGTAGTTTTTAAGTAGTAAAAAAAATAAATAAAACAACATCTTTCTCCATTGACTAGCTGACCCTCTGTTCTGACGTTTATTATTATTATCATCATTATTTAACATATATATGTATGAATATATATAACGTCCGAATAGAGGGTCAGCTAATGGATATTTTTTTTCCAGTTATGTAGTGCTCAGCAGGGGCTTGCAAAACCCTCATGCCAACAAGTTTTAGTTCACAGACAGGCATTCTGGTACTGTTTGTAAAATGTTCTAGTGCAATACATTAATCAATTCTTTAATGGCTGCCAGCCCCAAATCATAAAACTCTCTTCACAATGTGTCATGGTTAAGATGAAGTGTTGTTGTAACACAGTGTTTTGTGTTTGCCAAATATAACTATTCTCATTTATGCCCAAAAATTCAAATCCGATCTGTGCTCAGTACATTCTCTGATAAACTTTGCAAATCGTTGCCAATGTTTTAATGTTGTTGTTTTATTATAATTTATTCATTCATTTATTTGTGAGATTTTTGAGCATTTTAACTGTTCATAGTGTTTGGGGGGGGGGGGGTTCCTTGAGATACTGTGTTTCTTTAAGACCTACATGAATAAAGAGCTCTTAGACGGTCAACAATGGTTAACAGCTAGAATAACAAGGTTTTACATTTCTTTCATTTGTACACTAACTGCAATCACAGGCAAAACGTATAAAACATTTTTTTTTGTTTTCAGCCTTTTGGATCAAATCTGATCATTATTGCTATCCTGTTTCTGGTTTTATCCATATTTTATTATATTTTTCATGACATAATTTAAGTCAGAACACAGTGCTTTGAAAAACAAATCTCAAATTTAGCAATAACAGGTTACATTTCCCTAATAGGAAATGGTCCTTCAATGTAAATATAAATATAATATAATTTATTGAAACATCTGCCTCTAATTACAAGCAATTGTCTCATTTATTTTTCAAGTGGAAACATTTAATTTTACCAACAAAGACGGTGGATGTATTTTTAATGCTTCCTTGATTTGTGCAATCAAAATACTATTTTCAATTACAACTAAATATTAAAACAAAATTAGTGTCTTTCTAAAGTATACTTTTTTTTACTTTTTAAGGGTTAAACAGCTTTATCTTTTTCCCCACGCATCATAAAATACAGTATGTTTTAGATTGTGCGACCTCTTTGGCTCTTCATCCAAAATATGAAGAAGTGTCTTAGGGATTGAGGCAAACATATTGCAAAAAGCTCTGGAAAACATTTTATTCCAACATGGCGGACAGAGATGAGGTAAATACTGTTGAAAAATTTTTTTTTATAATTCATTAAAGATGTATTAAGCAATGGTTCACCTAACATTCATGTGTAATTTGTTGCAGGACCATAACCACATAGAGACAGATAATCATAAATGGACAATGTTTAAGACATGGTTATAGCTTTGCTTTCTTGTAGCTAAGTTTACAGATGAACAGTAACAAGTACGTTAACGTCTGAATCATCTATGTGCTTGAGGGAAAACAGCGAATCGATACAATACTGTGTGATCATCATCAAAGTTGCTAGTACGAAGAACATCTCAAATCAGTAATTTATGAGGTTCAGTTGAAGTTGGAATGCCGTGTGTGATAATAGCAGGCAGTGTGGACAAGGTTTCTGACACAGAATCAAACCTTCTCCCTTCACTAAACACTAAAACATTGGGAACACAGAAGAGGAACGAGCATTGTACATTTGCCATTTTCTCATGCAAAGTTCCATTTGAGCTACTGGAGAGTGTTTTTATGTGTGGAGTAATGAGCTCATGCTGGCATCGTACTTGATTAAGTACCATTTCCACTATATTAAGGGCATTAATAATGTTGTGTTTGACTTTTTACATTTAGTTTTATTTGTAATTATGTAAAAACTGATCATGATGTATCAAAATCATTTGACATTGCTACACAGGGCACATATTATTGCACAGTATGGTTTATAAGAGCATAATCATCAATTGTGAAAAATAAATTAAGGTATCATTTGGCACCAAATAAATGCAATTTAGATACTTTTGTTGGTTGATGGCTTTAAATGTTCATGCAAAAACCTATTAAATGACCCAACTCCAGCCAAATACTCTCAGGGACTGTGGCCTTCTGTTTTCAACCTTCCAGCTGTAAGACAGAGAGGAATACCAATTATGCCTGCTGTTCAGTCTTGGAAAATACTGGTGGCATCCTCCATCTGATAACATGACCTTACAACAAGCCTGCATGGCACATGGCGACCCGCTGAACCATGTTGCAGAATCGTATCTGTGTGCCTGACCAAGCCCCTCAGGCACTCATCCGGACACCTGAGTGCACCAATCGGATGGACCTCTCAGCTTGTGACAAATTGCGGGAGGAAGAGAAAGTTACAGGCCCCATTGAACTTTAGTATAGCTTTTATTCCTCTGTCATGTTCCTGCAGAGATGAAATGGGATCCTTTTTTCTCTTTCCGGTCTTCTTTTTTCATTCTCAAAGCCATCCGCTCTGCACTGACTGGTGGATAAACGGCCTTGGTTTCGCTCTCGTTCTAACGTGGCATCAAAGGGAAAGTGATACAATGTTATTTCGTTTCCGAAGGTCACTGCACAGTGCACACTTTGTATCTACCTTATTTTTAACATTCTGCAAGTGTGAACACAGCCAGTTTAAAAATGAATGTGCAAGGCTTCCAATTTCAGCCACTTAACAGTAGTTTTAGCTGTGCTAAAATACTTCATTATGTTGCTTGATGCTGCAAACTGGTTGTTTTATGACATTATTTAAATTCATAATCGTAATCATAAACACAAGTTTGTAGCATAAATAGTATTATCGTTTACTGCACCTTGTTAGTCTTAGTTATCCATAGTTATTTACCTATAGCAACTAAAGACGAAACTTTCACACATTGACAGGAATAGAATACTTATACATGCTGAATAATGTTTTTGTGTTCTTCACAATCTTGCGTTATCGGTGAGACACAGTAACTAGGCCTGACATGTAGTTTGTATTACTTTTGTAGAAACAGCCATTTGCAAGACAACATATGACAGAATAAATAAATGAATACACTTATTACTTGACCTAAATAACTTGATTACTTGATAAACGAATAACTTGAGAATTGAAATTTTAGATTTAAACAAATAAATTATAAAAAATTCAACAACTCTGATTTATAATAAGAAAAAACATCACCACCAATAATAATAACAATAATAATTATTGTTGTTACAGAATTTCTAGCAAAACAGCAAAATAATTTAGTTGTTATTATGATATATTATTTACATTATATGTTGATACATAGTCAATTGCAACCTAAATTGTATAGTTAAAGTAGTGGCATTTGAAAAAGAAAGCATTAATGTGAATTAGACTTTTCTTCTGAATGTAAACGCATGCAGACTATATTGAAGATCTCAGAATAGTGAATGATGTAGGTTGCAGAGTATGCTGGTCAACTAATGAAGTCGTGGCTAAAGGTGAGTATACACATTAGCAAACAATTTTAGGTAGCTTTCTTTTAGTGAGCAAAAGAAAAATGTTCCCACTCTATCTACTGGAAATAAATGGGTTTAATAACACACTGTTTAATGAGAGGAACGGCACTAAAGGAACCGTGGAAGTTGGCAATAAAGCGCAGCTTTGACTCCATAAAAACAGGCCAAGCAATGAATATGAAATTAGTGCCTTTCCCCCCCACCTAATCAATATAACTAATGAGATGTCAACATAAACAAACAAATCGGTAAAAGCTGCTACGAAATAAAAGGCTGCTCTTTCAACGCTTACTCTGCTAGGCTTCAATTAACACTGGCTTTTGGCTTCACCCCCTCCCAGCATCGTGTAAATCCGTACTGTCCCTGCAGAGCATGTGCCCTGGCCCCCTGCCGCCTCTGCGTCGCTCATGTTGTTGTCCGGGCCAGGCTTGCATTTGTGACACATACACTGCCTCCCATTAAGGATCAGCGGGGCAGCCACAGTCCACGGCCACAGTGCTCGCATTAGTGCCCTCATTAACAAGCAGCAGGGCACCTAATTAAACAGCTCAGTAGTTAGTAAATGCCATCCCTCCATTTCCCCACGAGAAACACCTGAGTGGATTAAACTTATGTTCACTTATTTATCTAGTTTTCCATCTGCCTTTTCTCCCTTGGATTCCAACCCCTCACTAGTGTCATATATAATGTAAAAGTGTATTCAAACACTATAAACAACAAACCAGGCCAAAGCGCCTAATGGTGATACTAATAGAGAAGGCTATGCATCTGCCTGTTTGTTCTCTTAAAATGCTCTGAATATTATGAATTGTTTTCTTTTCATTCATAAATCCAATTTATTGTGTTGGCTTGATTCCAGTTTTGCTTCAATCCACTGATAAACAGTGTACTATTGTGAAGTGCGATTACTGTGATTACTGCTATTATTCAACAACAATTGAACGTCAACAACAAATGTTTTAGATTAATGCTCTCATAATCATTATGCAATGCTTCTGGTATCATTATTTACAAGTAGATAACTGGTTTGAATTGTGACGGAGCCATCTCAACAGTTTCCAGAAACACATTTATTAATGATCTTTTGTTTTTCTATACGATGAAAAGATATTAGTGCTTGCTTCATCAGATTTACACTTGTTTCCAAAGTTTCTATATGACGTGAATAATGATTTACTGGCTGTAACGTCAATCAATAGTAAGATGATAAATAGTAGCAATATGGGGAAGCTGGTTCATTTGCATAGCCATCACAATTCAGTTTTTTGAACAAATCTTTCACAAAGGACAATGCTTTTTACGATTCCCATTTGTATACATTTTGAGGCAGTGTTATTATAATTCTGCACTCTTAAGTTTGTGCATCCTAGAGTGTACCAAAGGACAAGCACCTACAAACAACAAACAGCAGTAAGTATAAGTGGAAATCCACAAATGAGGATGTCAGAAATGTTCAGCCTTACTCATTAGAGCTAAAAAAGAGCACTGGTCAAAAGATTTTGGATTAATTTGTTGGCTTGCTCTATAAACACTTTAAACTCACCAGAAATCATAGAAAAGACTGTAGCCTGTTAAGAGGAGCAAATGCTGGTGGACCACTGTTCTTGCTCACGCTCTCATTTTGGGTGTGAGATTCTTTCTTTCAAAACAAAAGTGTAGACGACACACAGCTTTACTTTGCTTTCACGTTCCAGCCCAATGATCGCACAGTAGCTGAACTGATCTCACCATGCCTTGCAGACGCCTCGACTTGGATGAAAGAACACCACCTGAACCTAACGCAGACACCATCAGTAAACAATAACATTATCCAGGTTAGACTTCTACAGACCACATTGCAAAAGAAAAACCCTCAAGTCTTCCCATCAAGTATAAGGCACTGAAGCTTGCATATCGAACCATCACTGGATCTAAACTCCCCTACCTACCCTTACCAACACAAAGAGGCACACAATCACTTTCTGAAACATTTACTGTTATGGCTGGAATGAATTTCCCAATTCCGTCTTTACTTCAAAAAATCAAGCGAGAACTCCCTGTTGTTTAACCTACATCTCTATCTTAGCTGATACTTTTCAGACCATGTTTTAGACTTTGCATTTTGTCACTCACAAGCAGTGGTGGAAAGAGTACTGAAAAAAACATACTCAAGTAAAAGTACCATTACCTTCCAGAAAATGTAGTGTGAGTAGAGTAAAAGTACTTGTCCAAAAAAACTACTTGAGTAAGAGTAAAAGAGTAGCCTATTTAAAAGTACTCATGAGTATTGAGTAGTGAGTACTGAACTGTGGATTCTACCCTATCATAATAAATGCTGCACACTGCATTTTCTTATTTAAAAAACATTGTACATTCAGTAATTCACATCATCTTGTTTGTCATAAAGAATGAAGAATATCTATCATCCAGCAGTTTTAATTTTGACTGTCAACTCTTTTAATACATCAAAACTGCACAGAAACAGTATTCAGTTGAAGAAAATATGAAAGTTATTCGCAGTACAATCATCCCCATTTAAATCAAAAAGTTTGAAAAAATAATTCATAAATAACACATAAAAGTATGTGTAAGGCCACTGAGACAGCATGCTGTTGTTGCACATAAAATATAAATGTTTAGAACAGTGTAAATACAAACACCATTAGAAATTCATAGTTCACTATCACATAGCATGATATGGGTTAAAATGAGAGCCCATTTCTCTCCAAAACGGTGCCAGTTTTAGCGTTTTGCAATAAAAAAATAAGATAACTAAACTTGGACAATTTATGTTACAATTTTAACAATGTACATTGTTCTGAAAGGATGACATCATGCCATACCTTTACACATTTACTCAAATTGTTATGCTGATAAAACAATTTTTAAGGAAAAATGCATTAAATAGCGAAGTATTTCTGGGGAAACTTTTTCAAAAGTAAAGCAAACAAGTTTCTGGGGCGTCTCGTGAAACAGCAGCATCCACAACTGAATGGAACAAAAAGTTTGAACTTGAAATTGTTTTTGCATGAGTGCACTTGCTAAATGAAGGCGGATTGTATAAAATGGATCAAACTATTATTAGAGCTGCAAGTTTTATCACATCACGCTGATATTTGTCCTCAACTTCATCAATAAGCGTTTTATATTGTTTCCTAAGTATTACTCATCAAAATTCAACAAGAATGCCTTGAACCACGAATGCACTTCCAGTGACTGGGAATTATACCGCCATGATAAAATTATACCGAACAAGTTGTGCGGTACCCGCAACCTACAAAATTTCAGTTTTCTATGTAGGCACAAGCAGCCATATTAGAGGAAGATTTTAATGACAATTGATCACGAGACCGATTACTCTTTCTATATCCAATCACGTTGATGCAAGGGCGGATTCTAGGATTTTTTTAATAAGGTGGTACGGGGGGGGGGGGGGGCATGGGAAAAGTCATGTGCCCCAACACAAGTGGGATGACAGAAAAAGGGCACTGCACAAGTGCCTGGACAACTCATCATGTTCTGTCTGCTGCAGATAGATGGGTGCTGGTGTGGTCCTCACTGGCCCTCTCTGGCCGGCTCTGACCTGTGCTGCCAGGTTCAGGTCTGCTAACTTTATCATCAATATTACACAAATAGTATATTTAACAGCCATATTATAATCCGATTATAGACAAAATAATTTAATGTGAAGCTGTTCTTGGACATTGCAAACTAAACAAAAACAATGTAAGACTACATGCACAAATGTTTGTTTATTCAATACAAACAGGTGTTTACTATTCTACGTCTAAAAATTCCAAGTGTCAGAACACTAACATTATTAAAACCCCACATTTTAGCGTTCAACAAGTTACTGCAGACTAATTGGGAAAGTGATTGTGCCTTTAATCTTTGAAACAACAGGAAGAAACGTAACATAACGATTTCTATTTTAAGCAGTGCTGGTGCATCGCGGCAACACAAATAAGCACAAACTCTAAGGAGCTTTTAACATTTCAACAGCGCGGTCTGCGCTGGGGGGGGGGGGTCAATTTTGAGGAGGGCCGGTGCCACCCTGTGCCCCCCCCCAGACGCGCCCCTGCGTTGATGGATACAAATAATTAAAGTAAGCATGTAACGACCACAAACGGAGGAAAATAGCAGAGTAAAAGTACCGATACGTCACTTAAAACGTACTCAGGTAAAAGTGCACAATTTTTTAACTACTCAAAAAAAGTACAATTACTGATAAAAATTACTTAATTACTGTAACGTGAGTATTTGTAGTTCGTTACTTCACACCCCTGATCACAAGTTATGTATCCATGGGATGAATCACTTATGTTGTAGCAGTTGCAAGTCACTTTAGATAATAGCATGAACAAATGCAAAATGTAAATGTTAAGTGAACAAGCTAAAATAATTCATGCATTTTTGAAGAGAACAGAGAGCATTGTCAATGAAAGAGAAGATTAAATGACATGCAATGCACTCTTACTTGAACTTTCCTGAAGGCCTCTGCATTTGGAACACAGTCTTAGAAATAAAGGATCCAAAAAGGTTGTTTTTTTTGCAGCAATACCACATAAGTTCCATGTTGGGTTCCCTTATAGAATATTTGAGTCAACAGTTCAATTTTATTTTTAGTGTATATTTTATTAACGTAAATAAACCTTTTTCCACTAAAAAGAACCTTGTGCAATGGAAAGGTAACATGGATGCTAAAGGTTCTTCATGTAACCATTAATGTAACTGTCAATCAACCATCAAATAAAGAACCTCTCCTTTTAAGAGTACACATGATAATCAATATGTTAATTAAATAAACAACCAACGCTTTTTCAAGGGTGGTGAAACAAAGCACCATAAAAAAAATCTAAATGAACATATAAATACTATGCAACGCTGTCCTATCTGATTCTCACTCAGTATGAGGATCCTTTTTGATGACGGATAAGTTAACAGTGACAAACTAAGTGGCTGTGGCAATACCGAGCATGACCTTTCCTTTACTGACTAAGCAAGTGTGTGTTTAAGCTTCTCTTCACTAGGCAAGTCTGGGTCACCTCCAGGGTAGCCGAGGCTAGCGCATTTTTGCTGATCATCCATCTTGTTGTGCCACAGAGGCCATGCATCTTTCTCTATCTAACAGGTGAGTGGAGCAATGCATTACAGGATGAGCGGCCCACTGTTTCAACCCAAGGGAATGCTATGTGCCATGACGCACCAGGTGCACGGGCCAAAATAAACACTGGAATTAATGGCAAATGCACCATCAAGGACAACACAAAAGCATCCAGGCGCTATTAATACCATGACCCATTCTGTATGTGTGTTTAGGACACAGTCTGCTGATCTTGCATAAAACAGTTCAGTGACTGTGTACAGAAGAACAAAAATGTTGTGAGATGGATTTAATAGCATCTTTTAACTTTGGATATTTTCAAAAAAGTAAAAGAGGGCAGCTCAAATGCATCACGCTGGTGTCATCCTTCGGTGTTACAACAATAACTCTCTCATTAAATGCCTTCTAATTAATTTAGTTTGTGATAAAATGGGGAAAAGTCCTCTGTATTTCAGAAAAAAATATTCTTTCTACATCCAAGCACCTGTTCAAGGTGTTTCATCTCTGCCACAGGGAGCACTAAGCCTTGTTCTCCTGTCACTAATCCATAGCAGAAAACAGCTTTCAGGGGATTAATATCAAGGGGCAGACTTGCGCTTGACAGTAGGGGTTCATGCTCTCGCTTGCCTGCCACCCACTCTTGAATCGTTCTTTACCTCACTACGAATCCCAGTCTGAAGTGTTTGCTAAATGCGAGTTAACTGCTTAGTTTGACGCTCCAGTCATCTGCTTTACATTTCTGGTGTCATCTGTGTGCACAAAGAGTAGACGTCTAGTGTTTGGTGTCACACTAATATATCTAAATGCAATTACAGATGTTGAAGGCTGTTAAGTTATATCTGGAGAATAACCACAAACGTTGATATGTAACAGTGGATGTTTAAAACTATTGACAGAATTAGGTATTATCTATAATTATTGGGTCTGCTTACTGATTAATAGTCAATATTAAAATATATTATATACAATGTATAATGTAAATGCATAATCTATTGTAAATATAAAAAAAAAATCAGAGGTTGAAAATGCTACAAAGTAATTTAGAAATCACAACATTATAATCTGCAGTATACTGCAAAATTAAACTGGATATTGTTTTGGGATTGGCTAAAGATTACATATGTAACGTGTTATTATATTATTAGCGTTTTTTAAAGATTAACTTTAATTTACCTCAGTCTAATAATGCTGTTCTTCAGGAAATTGCTGTTGTTTTTCAATGATTTTGCATAACTGCACAGCATTATCATTAGATAGAACGCAGACAGTAATGTGGAACATTTTCAGTAAATCTCATAGAGAAAAGGAAGGGGGAGAGATTGTAACTGAAATGAGGGCAGGAACAGCTGCCAACAACTGACAGTGGATCTGGCAAGAGACCAGTTAGTTATTACTCACACTTACTGTCCTGCCCTTATGCTACTGTAGCTTCTATATTCTGACCAGACCTCAGTTTGAACCTGTCAATCCCCTCTAAAAGCATTTTATTGAGAATAGTTAAAACCTGAAATGGGGAAAAACAACACTTGAACTAAGACCTACTACACTTCTGCAGCTATTGCGTCCACTGAGAAAAGCATTAGAGAATTAGTTCCTCACCACAGTGTTACTTTGCATGATGTAACTCAGAATTCTCCTGAAGAAATCACAGGCTTCTCTAGCTAACCCCTAGAAAAAAAAAAAAAAAAACTCAATGTAATGAGATCTAATCTTACCTCTGTTTTTCACCTTTTCTCATTTTCCTAACTCTGCAAACATTTCTGTTATTGGCTTTGATTTGATGTTTTGCCTAGTTTTCCGTCTTTTTCTGTTCTTGGGGAAACTGGTGATAAGTGAATAAGGAGTAAGATTAAAGTGAAGCAGCAGCTGTCAGAGATCAGCGTGCTCAAAACGAGATTGAGCATCTCTTTCAGAGTCCTAATGGAGTCATAAATACCCAGAATAAAAGAAAACATTGTCTATTTGAAGTTAGCAATCCCGCAAGGCAATAGGCAATACCACCATTTCTACTCTTTACAGACGCTATGTTATCAGACACTTTAGAATGAAAGCAAGACAAATTAGTCAGTCACAAATGGGGTTTCAAGAGCAAAATCTCTGAACCTGCATCAAAAGTATTAAGAATTTTTGAAATATTTTCTTTTTCTTAAAGCACATCAGACACCATAGGTTCTTACAGGGAGTTTGACTATCACAAGTCGGCTTAAAAAGTTTGGCAAGTTGTGTAATTTCAGCATTTTAAGATGTAAAGCCATTTTGTCTTCAAAGAGAGGCCAGATGCGAAGCATTTATGAAGTTAAAACAATGTTTGTAAATCGCTCTGATGAAATAGTCCACACACAAATGAAAACCGTTTCATTTATTGATCCTCACATTCTCTTTACACTCCTCACATTCACACTTCTCTTTACCATGCAGTTACCAGTTACAATAACTCTGGGGTTTCAAGCATGATAAAAATGTCATTGAAAGTAGTCCATACAACTCTACTCTGCTCTAGACTTGCACTATATACTTTCTGAAGCCATACAATTGCTTTATATTGCAAAAAGAACATTTTAAAGGAATCATTCAATCAGTGAGCATATATCAAGAACTGAATCACGAAGAAATCATTCAGACCACTTCTGTGAAGTTTCTCAATTTAATTATTGAAAGACTTTTACAAAAAAAAATAATAAATATATATATATATATATATATATATATTTTTTTTTGTAAAAGTCTTTCAATAATTAAATTGATATATATATATATATATATATATATATATATATATTTTCAGTTCAGACCCACACAAAATGTCAATAGTATCAAATAAAGGTTTTAACATTAATAACTGTTAGAGTAACTTATCATAGATATAGCTTTCTGGTAACCATACAGTATTGGTTGTGCTTCATTTAGCAAAGCTGGATTTGCGACTCTAACTTCTGGTTATGCTCTACCCGCTATCTATATTTTTTGTTTCTATTTTTGTTTCTTTCTTTCTTTTTGTGTTAGAAAGCACAGGGGGTTTGTATAGACAGTCATCCAGGTTTTTCTGGATATGCCCCAACTTTTGGGCCTCTTGCCTTGGCTCACCTGCATTGGGGCAACAGCTCTCTGGGGATGTTATCCTCTTCTAAGATCTTTTGGTTGAGTTAGCTTGCCCCTTTGAGCTCACAGGCACGGCAGACAGTTTCTCCCTTTGGGACATCTGTGTGAGCATAAATTTCAAGCCTAGGGACTAAAACAGAGGTCAGAATCAGCAAGTTTTTTTTTCTGCTTACACCAGACCAGCAGCCTAATCATTAGGTTTCACCACAGCACCCATCAACTATTCCCCATATTTTATTTATTTTATTATTTTTTTGCTCCTATGAGAAGAGGCCATTTTTTTCTGTCTTGCCTGTAGTCCTCTTAAAAAATGCTAGTGCAACCATGCTGTAACATTGTTGTGTGCTGTGTGTCATGCCTTCAATTACTTTGATAAATGCGATTCTGGCTATGACCGTGTTTCGTTACAATGCATTCATAATTTATAGCTTGCACAGATACTATCAAATCAGGGTAAATTATGACTTTTCTCTCTTTTACTGCAACTAAGGTATCCAAATAATGTCATATCAGCACATTATACTAGTGCAAGGGCATCACTGTAAGAATATTACAGAACAGAGAATAAAAAGGGCCGAACCTGAATGAGGCCATAAGGAGGGGGAGTAAAAGGAGAAAAGAGGAGAAAAACAGACTCTTTACCGAAGGCCAGAGTTTAAGGGTTTTGTCCTATCTTTTGATTATGTCTTTGTTCTCTCAACGACATTGAGCAGGTTAAACTCTATTGAGGGCATATGATGTGATGCCTTAATGATATTTTAGTGTTCAAGAAGGTTAGGCAATAGTATTTAAGAAAAGCTCCCACACTGAAGATACAATGTCATATTGTGATGGGTTATCAATGCCAGCCTCGCATGTCTAATGTTGCAATTTGTCAGCTGCTTTGTGAAAGCGCCTTCTAAATGCTTTCAAAGTGAATGTGCGATCGGTGCAAATTAATTCTGCGATAGCAAAATTGACATTTTTCTCAGTAGTAAAGTGTAATTACCTTTCCTGTTTATAAAAACCTATTAGAGTTCCATTTAAATTATTGTTATTAAGAACATAAAATATAATAGAATTAAAAAGTTAATTGCAAGCTTCTGATGGCTATCTTCATTTAATTTCCCTCATCCTCCGTGCCCAGCAATCCCCATTGTGTCTATGTGAGGGTGTAGCACCCATTATATAAACTCTCCACTTTTAAACTTACCCGCCCCACCCCCACCCTTCCCCTTTTTAGGCAGTATTATATTTTAGGAGCATAGTTTTTTTTGAGCACAGAGCATAGCTGTCCACAAAAGACAACAGCTTTGAAGGGATGAAAACTGGAAAATGTACTCACCCTCATTTACTCATCCTCATGTCATTCTAAACCCAAATGCCTTTATTTTACTCTGTGGAGCAGAAAAGGAGAGATGATAAAAACAACAACAATGGACAAAAAGTATTTTTTCAAAATAACTTCTTGTGTCTTCAACAAACAGAAGAAAGTCAAGGAAAGTCAGGTTTGGAATGACATGGAGGTGAGTAAAATGATGACCTTTTAATTGTGGGGTGAACTGCTGTATACCTTTAAGTAAAAGCAGAAGCATCCATTGAACATAAATGCGGTCAGCAGTAATCCTAACAAGGCTTTTTTGCTTTTCAGCAAATAATTTACAACTACTGGGCTATGTCATTTCATTTTAAAAGTAAATACTTGTGAGCTTGACTGATAAAGTTTATAATGCCACTCCATATATCGTCTTACGTTCCTGCGCCTATAGTTGTCATTCAGGTCGGCGGAATGAAAACCGCAAGCCTTTCGCTTACGACTCTACTTCCTTCTCTATCCTACCCTGTGAAAATGAGTATACAACCTTTAAAAATGTTAAATGAGTCGAGCTTCTGTGGAGGTCACAGATGCTGCATAGAGCCTGTATGAAGGCACAGAAAGTGTAGGGCATATATGAAAAAGTGTGGAGGAGCACTTGGTTTTATTTAGCAGGTGGAGTTTACTCCCAGTCATCAAATCGCACCCGCAGAGAAGAGCTGATGTGGCTGAAATGTTAGGAGACCTAAATAAGCTCAATCAACGGCAGCGATAATATTTCATATCCTCTGGCTCTCGTTTTGTTTTTTGTTCTCCTCCTACCTCACAGACAGGAGAACATTTTTCAGCTGGGCTTATCACCCCACCCGACCTCTACAGAGTCACCCAGTCTCCCCATTAAGTGCGATCCCTGAGCTTACAGTCCACGGAGCCATAGGACAAGTAGCAGAAAAACCAGGACAATTCCCCTTCAGCTCACATCGTTTCATGTCATTTCATGCCAGCAAGAAAACAACACACTGCTGGGGCAAACGTGCAAAAAATAAAGGAAAAAATGCTGTACAGAAAGGTGTAGCTCATTAATCATGGGCTTAAAAAAGGCTGAGCGAGTTGCACACGTGCTTCCGCAGATAGAGGTAAGAGAGATTCATCTGTTTTTCTTTAAGCCGAGCTCTGTCATGGCCGGTGGTGACTTTGAGCTAGAACACCAGGAGCATTGTGTGTGTGTATGTGTGTGTGTGTGTGTGTGTGTGTGTGGGGGGGGGGGTCTTCCGAATCCGCTTCTCTAGCTAGAGGCAATGTTGGTTAGTCACAGCAAAGTAACAAGCCCTCTGGAACAGCCCTTTCTCTTTCCTGCCTGGATTTTTGGCATCTGTACACTTTAAAAAGTCCCAGACCAAAAATACTTCTACATGATTCACCTGGTGAAGAGACGGCGCCTTGAGCGGCTTGCAATGAGTCTGTGGGAGGCGATGCCAAGGATATAGATACATGACTGCTTACGAGGAAGCTTTTAAATAGGGGACATTTCTAGCAATGCACCCATGAGAACAATGGGCCCCATTAGATATGCTTTCAATCAATATCTCTAGAGTGGAGTGAAAGTTCATCTCTGTGGGGTGCCATGATATCTAAGGACAAGTGGAAATGAATTACTCCACCCTCCACTAGGCACATATGCTAACGCATTTTCATAAAAATAGGCTTAGTGCAATTAGCGCATGCATTTTTTTACCATCTCACATTGTTCTCTCATGACACATATGCGCACATTCGTGGACAAAAAGTCACACGTGCGTGCAGCAAAAGCAACACCCTGCTGAAAATTGACACTCAACTCCTCGTCTTTTACGTCGGTGTGAAAAATTACTCCTCTCTAGAAAGTAGGTGGCTGAGAAAATGAGACCCTTTACAACAACCGGGTCTGTGTTATTCCGTATGATCAGTGATGCATGCAACAGGGTTGTGTACATTCAGAATTGAGAATGCCTTTTAAATTAGTTTCCTTGAATTTAAATTGAGAGGGGGAAACATAATTCCAATTCAAATTTGAATGCAAGGAAGTACATTTAAATCTATAACTGCAATTTTTAACTAGAAAAGCAGCATTTTTCAAAACAAACTTGAAAACGGTAAAAAAAAAATTATATTACATTTTCAGAATCGAACCCATTTTCAGGCTAAATATCTTTTTTCTGCTAGCAATGCTCTATGAGCCACAGGAACACTGTGAATGTTTAAATTCCTTTTTTCAGTTTTTATTGAATGTGATATTTTATCCAACTATATTATATTACAAATTTAATACATTTAATTGATTTTTATAATAATTAAAAACAAATATATATATTTGACTCATATATCAAATTTTAATTTATAATTTTACATAGTTTTTTACACTTTAATTAAAAAATTAAACAATATATATATTTATTTTATATTTTATATTCCCTGCACGTGGCATGGTGGGCCAAATCAAAGGTAATCACGGACCAACTTTGGGCGAGGGCCCTGGTTTTGACATCTCTACACAACAGGGAAGAAACAATGATTTCCATTTCATGTCAGCTTTACAATAGATAGATAGACAGATAGATCTTTAGTTCGGATTTTTCCCAACCCTGGCTTGGCAAGCAGCCTTCTATTCCTCCATTGCCCTGGCATAGTGTGGAAAACGTCAAAAGCTTGCAATTTTTCTCATTTTCTCCTGCATCATGCTGAGGAATGATGCCTGAAGAGAAGGTTTACATTTGTTTCTGCAACAGGTCTGCAATGTATTCTAACCTCAGAATGCTAGTACAGCAGACAGCAAAACAAACAAAAATGTAAGACACAGCAGTGTGTGTGCCAGAGACTTATGTAAGGAGGCTGACAGATAAGTCATGTTTCTGACTCTCTTTGCGACTCACAAGCAAGGGAACAGGAAAATGTTGAGCTCTTTACAAGACACCAAAGCTGCGTGTATATAAAAGAGGGCAGCTAAATTGAATTGCTAGTGTCTAACATAAAACAAATGCACAGTCTATTTCTGGCAAACCAACAAGGCCTGGCTTGTTAAAGATTTTAGCCTACTGACCTGAACCATCAAGCAAAGCACAGCAGCCCTCATGTGCTTAAAGCACTTATCGTCATAGAAACATGCACTGAAACATTAGAGGGCATGGTGGGAATTTTATTGTTATTTATTGTTAAAAGGAGATTTAATAGATTAAAAACTATGTTCAAAAGAGCAGTGCACTGGACTAAGAGGATTTTAAAGTAGGGGCTATAGTCCAACAGTGTCATTCATAGCAAAGTTAAAAATCTGACTACCATGATCATGCAAGTAGCCCACTCGAAGTACTTAAAGTATGGCCAGGTATGTATCACCAAAATGTGAATATGCTGTGTGTGTATGCTCATTAATTTCTTTTGAAATTATTTTAAACTTCAAAAGGTAAATAATTTTGCAATAATCTGCTTTTCAATTTTTAAGAATTTTGATTGAAAAAAAGATCTATGAAAACCGCATCAAGGTTTTCAAATTTTCACTCTTTTAAAAATACATTGATAATAAAGTACATTTAATAAATAAAATAAAATAACTTTCTGTTAGTAGACCTGTCATTTTATGTGTATTTAACATCGCAAAAATATACATAACACAACATTAATAAAAAATTTGGAAAGTATCTCAGAATAAATATGCTCACTGTAACTGTCAAGCTCCAGAACGCACATAAAAGTAGCATAATCAATATACGTCTATATGATTTTTATGTTATAAAATCCAAGTCTTCTGAAGTTTTTGTGTAAAACAGGCCGACGTAAGTCCCTCCACACTTTTTAATATGGCACCCCAACATCTTGTTTACATGAGATACAGTGATCATGCACACAACACCATTATAACGAGAACTCGGCAGCACCAACCAATGAACTTGACATTTGTCATCTGAAACTTAAAATGTTTCATGCACTGCTGCAAGGGGGCGTATTCAGCTACTTTGACATTGTTTCATATAAAAAAGGGGGGGGGGGATCTACTTGTCTTTTAGACTATAAAATGAAAATAGTGATAATTATGTTTAATGAACCCAATTGCTCATAAAACTGATGGAAACTTCGTGTAGCTTTATAATTTCTGTCTTCAGTGGAAACTCTTCACTTACTTTCTCTCCTGCTGTCTTCTTTTGAAGCAGAGTTCTCATCTCAGTTCTGATCCCCTCACACTGGGAGACTGACAGTTTCAGCCTCAACTTTTTCAATCTATGCTGACAAAAAAAAAGTAATTTTATTTTTTTGTGTTGCTTAGTCTACTGCACAGAACATTAAAAGCCAAATTGTTCCTGTTGATTCTCAAACTTGCTATAGCTGTCACTTTAATATCAATCTGGCTTTGGGAAAATAGCTTTTGGAAAAACCACTGCAGGTAAAGTTAGCTAACGTTTACAGAAAGTAGCTCTGGCAAAAGTGATTGTTGCATTTGTTGTCGGGTCTGGTTCGTGCTACCGTGTCTGGTTTTCATTATTCTGTCAGTCTGGTTTTATTTATTTATTTGTGTGTGTCATTCAACTGTACATTGTCATTCTTTAATCCGTGCCTTTAAATGGGGTTTCATGTGTCAAGACATTTGCCATGTTCCACACAGTGCATCCAAATCATGGATTAAGTCAGAGTTTTGACACAATTTCTTATTAATGGGGTTCTCTTCTTTATAATAAAATATTATATTAATAGATTTCAGTGTTATTGAGCTTTTCATGCAATTAGACAAACGTTTTAATTTCATTCAAATTTCCAAACTTTCTTTGTTGATGTTGTTAATTTTAATTTCCATTTGATGTTATCAAGTCAATGCATAATCCAATTCTTTATTGTTTCTGTTTTGAGAAGAAGGCTGAATCCTTGCATTATTGTTGTTGGAAGCATCAAGACTCAACACTCTTTAAAGGCTTTAGTGCAATTCAGTTAGGATAATAAAAAACAACAACAATCAAACTAATCAAGTCTGTTTATCTCAATCAGCAGTCTTATTAAGGTCTGCCATGAGATGTTGCTCTGAAGCGGAATTCATTTTGTCATAATGTCTTCTCCCTGCTCATAAAGAATATGTCCTCATTACCCACCATGTGTTTCGGCCTTCCACTGAGGCATTTTCACAGCAGGAGGAAGAGGAATCAGAGAACATAATTTTAGACAAGAACAGCTAGTGAAAGGTGCATAAATGTGCTAGCATTGGGGACAGTTTCATTTCGGTCATGCACATTTAGGAAATGACCCATAGTTCTGTTCAAGTTTAACATTTAACTTTGTCTTTCTCAAAAGGAGCCAAAATGCAGAATCTCACAAAAATATTATTATTATTATTATTAATTATATTGTTATTAATAATGATAATAATAATAATTCAATTTTGGCATGAAAGTACTATTTCAAAGTAAATCAAATGAATGTGGAATATATATATATATATCCATTAGATTCTCATTACATTAGTAGAGTGATAATTTACAGAAAACAAACAAACAAAAAACAAAACAAAACAAAAAAACGTTGGTATTCCAATGCATTTTAGTCAGTGTACATTTTAACAAATACTAACATTACATTTACTATGTAAATGTTTTTTTTTTTACATTGCAGTAAAGATAATTGAGTAAGGAAAATTTGCTAAACTATTATGAAAATAATATCACAATGCCACATATTTGAATGGTCATAAAATAGGCTGAAGTTCCTAAAATATAAGAATGTAACAAGACTTTTTCTAACCAGAATGAAGGGTTAGCAAAAGCAGGGATTTTTTTCTTCCCACAAATAGATCAGAAACGTGAACACTTTCTGGATCTGAGAGATAAGAGATACAGAATCTTTGTCTATGGCTCAGAGTCATGTCCAGCCCTAATCTCTCAGAAAAGCATGTATCCCTCTGCTTTGGACAGACTCTCTATACTCAAGTCAAGAAGTCCAGCCACAAAATATAAAGCCGCTTACAGCAGCCAGTGGATTATGGTCAATAAAACATTTAGTGTGTGTACATGCAAGTTTAAGTGTGTTATTTCGCACAGTGTCTGTGCACAGTTAAGTATTTTCTAATGCATTTCTTGCCTTTTGTTTAACAGTTTGCCAAAGAGCCAATGCAAAAACACAGGGTGTGTAACAATGTTTTAATGTGAGAGAGCAGCAGATAGACATATAGAGAGAAGACAAAATATCCAGCTCAAGCACACAAATGGTTCAAGTAGAAGATTGGCAAAAAAAGCTTGACTTGGAAGTGTGTTGTGCTCTAAAGCCAAAACCAAGATAAATCGCTAAAAAATGAATAAATCTTATTCACTACTCTTTCATTCTGTCAGTCTTGTCCCACTTTCTTTCTATAGTTTCTTTGAGAGGATAATGGCAAATCTAAAGAAAAAAATGCATCAAATATCCAGTCTTTTCTGTGTCTTATGCTGTGATGTCTCGTCTTTTGTTACAAATGATTCAAAACTAGAAAGATTAGAAAATATAAATGATTATTTTTGGTGTTCTCATCTGAAGCATTACTGTTTTTTTTTGCCTACACATAGACATGTAAGTAAGAATGTCTGGATTAAAAATAACTGTAGTTTTTGAAGTCAACCTTGATCAAAATACACCCAAATGCTAAAAGACACATACATTAATCCACACGCACATACAAGAGAAACTGTAAAAACGAACACTGAACAAGTTTCAGTATGAATAATTATTCTGTTCTCTCTGGTTATTGATTCACAGTGATAAAAACATTGACAGCCAATCAGAATAATTTCTGCTTTAAAGAGCTAGAGCATTTAAAGTGACAGATGACACTGCATTGTATACTTAGAATACACTAATATAGTTATCTTTATAATTATAGTTCTTGGTGTAAACAGGCTTTAATAGTGTTACTTGACTGGATGGCCAATTTCACATGTATTTTGTGTATTTTAAAAATGCAAAATACTGTATTTTACAGTATTTACATTTTCCCACACAGTATTTTGTATTTGTATTTAAATGTATCTTTCCACACAGTATTTAGTATTTTTTATTTTAAATACATTTTGATGTATTTGTGCCCATCGTTGATAGCCACATGGGCAGTACACAGATATATGGCGCAGCTGTCCTTCGGGTGTACTGAGTTTGAAATCTGCCCCGTGGACCTTTCCTGACCCCCCCCCCCCCTCTCTCTCTCTCTCACACTTGCTTCCTGTCAAATCTCCACTGTCTTATGAAGAAAAATGCAAAAATGCCCCCCTCCCAAAAAAAGGGCCATTATAATTTTCTGGAGGGAAAAATATTAATATAATAATAAATAATGAAGTAATAATAAAATAATACATATATAAAAAATAATAATAATAAAAAGAACTGTACTTTTTAGTTGACCCATAAACTACACCCCATAAACAGTTTATAAAGAAATTATTGATATTGCTTGGAAATTGTTCATACAGTTACTAGACTGAGCTCATGTAACTATTTACCACTAGCATTTTTTTAAATCGAATGATTAATATAAGGAATAATTAATGGAAACTGGTTAAATGAATGAATGAATGAATGAATGAGTCAGTCAGTTAGTGAATCAATCTTGTATTTGTATATTACTTAATATGTTTTTACACTAAATAATAATAAAAAAACATTCAAAGCAAATTCTATGTATACTAATATACTATATCTAAGCCTAATGCAAATGCTAGAGGACAATACATGAATACTTTCAAAAATACACTTCACGATTTTACCTTATTCATTATTTACCTTTTGCATATGGGATTTAGTTTTGACAAAGGGGAGGCCTACATATTTTAATGGTTAACTTTGTTAAATGAATGTGGTTTTAAGCATGTTGATTGCTAATCATAAAAGGATACTTCTGAATGAATGTTTTCAAAACTTGCCCACCAACGAGTAATATTGCAGCTTCTAAACTTCTTCAGTCCATAAAGAGTTCATACACTCCCTTGCCTGTCTTTATATAACAAGCAATAATTTGCCTGCAATGCGTGTCAGGTGCTGTGCAGTATAGAGGGAAAAAAAACTGATTGAATGCTGAAATCATGGTTGTGTATGTTTGTGTGTGCGCTCACCTTCCCCATACCGACAATAAAGCACACCTTTCAAGCAGATGAGGAAGATAAATCTGTTGTTGCCAGATAGATTACGTTTATCTATCCCACAGCAGTTATTTCATGACTTCCCAGATAATCATAAGGAGTCACAGTACTGAATGTCTTTTGTCAGTTTTGTTGCTGTCCCTGCACTCTTAAAGGCTGTCACCGAGCTCGGTGCTTCATCCCATTGTGTCAGTGACTGAGAAAGTAATAAAAAATAAAGCAAAGAAAATTAAAAGAAGTGTGTGAGCTAGGTATCGCCATAAATGTAATCACTGCAGAGCCACAGGAAAATGTTATATTGTTTTTAATAATTTATGTTTGCATGCTTCTTGTAAAGAAGAATTCATCGGAATACACAGCAACTTTTGAATGGAAGAAAGATGGTTTGTGGGTCCAGACTGTGTAGTTACAACATATACCAGCAGGGGCTAACTGGCCCACACTAACCAGCAAAACCTTGACCCCTTTGTAAAATACAGGCCTACCTTTTCATTCAGTTATGATAAGGGAACATTCAATAACACAGGGGGATGGCGGGCTGGTTTGGAGGGGTCTGTTCGTGTTCAAGCAGTGGGAGATCTGAAATGAAGACATATCTTCTTTTTTGCCATCTGTAATCTGTTTATATCTGTGTCCTCTGCTTTTGTCATGAGGGATCGATCCAAAGCTGCTTTTGTTCGGCCGTTATCTTTTTCTCGGAAGGAGTATGAAGGAGGTTACCCAATCTAATTCTCACCGTGTGTAATATTCTGGGGAGCAATAATCACATTCAGTTCCAAGTTGATAATATCACACCACAAAAGAAAAGGCAATATCTCCCCATCATTCTATTCTTTTGCTTTATTTCTTTCCCACAAATGGAGCTTTTTATTAAAAAAAATGAGAGCAGGAAAAGGTTGCCTGTTAATGGCTGTGGGTGTGTACATGATCCTATATCTTTCTTCACTTGCGGAAACAGTTTTGTTTGGTGTTTTGACATTTGAACCATCAATTCAATAAAACTTGAAATGTACAATGATTATTTATTACCTTGAGATACAATGACTGTGACTGCAGACAGTGAAATGAGAAATGGTCAACGAATTTAATAGAGTTATGAAAAGCAATTCTTGTAAGTTTAATTTGTTTAGAAATGGTCAACTAGCAACCACAAAATGGATCAAACACAACTGAAAGAAGCTTGAAATGCTGTCTTTTTATGATATGACGTAATGTTTTCTAATTTCATGCTGTTTTCACTCTAAGGTGTTTTTTTTTAAAAAAAAGCATTTTTAACAAGATTGTAAACCAACCATCTGAGAAAATACAAGTCCCAAATGCATCTATGTTTGCCAATGATTTTAATAAAATCACAAATTCTTAATTTCTTCCTCCAGACTGCGAAAGCCACTAAGCCCACACCAATATGTGCTCATTTCCAAGCCAAGACAAATTCGAGTTAAAATATACTATTACCCACACACCAAACACACAAACAGCTCATCTCAGAAGTAGTACAGCAATGACTTATTTAGACCAAACACATAAACTTTAACCAGAGCTAAATAGGTTTAAAAATCTGGTCACATGTTAGTATACATTTGCTTAGTTAAATCAGCCTTTAATATATTCTGATCTATATTTTTGTAGCATAAAATTATTTATATTAGAGTTTATCTCAGTCGTCTAATTAGTGCTAGCACTAGCAAAGTATAGTTCACATAAAAATGAAAATGATATTCTGTTGAACACTAATGAGCATAAAAAAATATTTTCTTTTTTCTTCTCTTTTTATACCAACATTCTTAAGAATATTTAATTTTGTTTTCAAAAGAAGAAAGCAATTCACGCAGGTCTGGAATAACTTGAGGGAGGGTAAATGATGACAGAATCTTAATTTTTGGGTGAACTATCCCTTTACCTTACACTTTTGGAAGGATTTCGCTGGGGCTCCAGAGTAGTTTCCTTTGGCATGAAGATCTGATGAGCTTGTAAGGGTTTTTCATCAAATACATTGGAGCAGAATATGCCATTACATTTATGTAACTGAAAGACAATCAAATGTGAAAAACAAGCTCTTTCCCCTGCCCACATATCAAAGTCCCTGTCTTCTAATCAGTAGGACAGATGTAGGATTCTGCTGTCTGTGATGTAGATTGGCATGCAGCAAAAGCATGAGGCACGTATCCTTTTTACTGACTCGCCTTATTGGCATTCAACGCCATTGTTCTCCCATTTCAACGCTTTGCTGTTTCCATGGCAACTCGAGGCGTAATCAGAGGCAGGCAGTTAAAGATGTGCCTCTATCACAGATAGCGGCACCAGTTCCCGATAAAAAAGAGAGCTGAGATAAAACGTCCTACATATGTGCCTTAAGAGAGAATCTCAAGTCCTATAATATATCACAACTCCTGAGAGGGACAGAACACAATGCTGCTTTCTTTTAAAGAAATTAATATTTCAGCATGGATAAATTAACCTATAAATTAATCAATTAATTAACCTATCAGATTATATGTAAAATAAATGCAGTTTTTTTCTACACAAATACTAGTAATGGTTGCTAAAAATGCAGCTTTGCTATCACTGGAATAAATTGCACTTTAAAATATATTACAACAGAAACCAGCTATTATAAATTGCAATAATATTTGAAATGCAGCTTTTGCATGTATGCATGCATGTATGTATGTATGTATAAATAAATACATACATACATACCCCCCCCCCAAAAAAAAAAAAAAAAAAAAATATGGTAGTAAAATGTGTATATACTGCAAGTACTGTCAAAATAATACAAAATCAAACTATCAATATTTGCTAACAAAAATTACCAAATGAGGCAGAGGTAATTCTTAAATAATAACAAAACATGGGCGAAATTGGTCCTTTCCTGGGTATGTTTTTTTTCTCTTTATACCCAGTGAAAGAGATTAAGTTTTCTTGAAGGACATTTTATCCTTCGTATGGTAGGATGACTTTTTAAAGATGATTTACAGCTTCTAAGATCGAAAACAAGACATGCAAGATGTCATTTTAAACTCTTTTGTGGTCAAGTACCGATAAGGTAAGAGACTTTAAAATAAATTTTGTTGATGTAGATGAAACCTTTCCTTTATCTTTAAAAACCCTGTCAAAGTATCAAAACTTCCATTGCACCATGTCAGTTACTTCAGTCATTGATTGATTGCTCAAAGGTGAACAGTTCCAGGCACATCTCCGTATATGACAAAGCCACTCTTTTTTACCTCAGTCTGACTGACATTTTCGACTACTTTGATTCTATTCATTTCAATGCATTTCGCCCAGTTGCATCATCAAGATTCAAGCACTGGTAAATTAATAATTATGTTAAAATTGTCAAAAATGTCACCAGCAGTGTTTGTGAGAGCATGCGTATGAGGAGCTTAAAATATAGTTGCTATACCTTTCAGGACATGTTGTGAAAGTTAGGTTATATGTACTGTAATGTCTGGAATTGGAGAGTCAAGTGTTGTCCAGTCCCATAAGTACACTTAACCTCTCCCCATACTCATATGTCCACTACTGTGCTACACTTGAGCATCACTGAGCCAGGAACTCTATGTAAGCTAACGTATCATCATATTTTCAACAAGTACAGCTTTTCCCTACATAAAAACTGCTTTTTGCCTGCAAATAAGATTTTCGTCTTCATCGAACATGAATAGAACCAATAGCAAATGTATAATGGCAAAATTCACTCTAAAATGATTTTCTATGGCACATATAAGCTTGCAACTAGCATGCAGTGATTGCAGTCAACACATTTACACTTTATTGAAAAGGGGGTAGACTGGAGGGAGTAAATGTGAAATGTTTACTCACAAAATTTCCCCTTACCGCCTTCCTTCTTTTCTCAACCATTTCCAAACAGGTTTAACAAACACATTGGATGGTAGGATGGGGAGCATTCCTCGCTAAATTTAACACATAGCGCTTATCGTAAACAGTGCGTTGAGCAAATCACAAGGAAGAGATGTGTACACGCTCAACTGACAATAACTGCCTACAGACTGCCGCTGCTTCGTTGACTTCGAAAACAACCACCGCTTATTGACTGGGCCTGGAAAACCGAACGCCCCTCCTGAAGTTAATCAGTACCGTGGTCCGTTGGGAGATCACCTTCCCTCCCCTACTGGCTCCCGTCTCCGAAAATGTAACGAGGCCACTGCATTTTGTTTCATGGATGGCTAATTCTGTTTGTTTTGAACGGCATGCGCTATACGTTGACCGGGATGCTTAATTAGCGCTATTATGAAAGCTTGTTTACAAATGAGCTGTGTAATCCCTGTGAGAGCATGCTAAGTTGTGCTTCTCCTTTTCCCTGGTGCCTAAACTGGATCACCAGGACAGAAATAAAAGAGCACAGGAAGAGGTTAGCAGCTAGTGATTCTCCTCTAAATTCAATAATGGCTATGCACTTTCAGCAGAGAACAACTGAAATTTATAGATCAAGGTCCACACAGCTTTGCCTCCTGCAGAACTCAAAATGTTTCACATTTCTTTAACTACTGAAACTGAGAGCTGCATATGCATTTTGCATAAATATGCATGCAAAATATGTTTTAGATGTCATCATTGGGCTGAAAGGGATCTCTTGCATATCTCTAGAGCATTCGGTGTACTGTAAACATCTGTCTGCAAGAGAGAAGGGTGATTTGCGTTTACATGATCAGATTCAAAACCATCAAAACTCACAGCAATTTTAAATAGTTTTTAACGTGCTATCACAGGAACTTGGGAAATTACACTTGGAGACATTAACAATCATATGACATTTTCTTACCAAAGCAATGCACAAATCATGTGAAATGTAATTGCATAAACAGGAAGCATAGAAATGTGCTACTAGCATTGGGGTAGGGCTTTTGATTAGGGTTGGGTATCGTTTGGGTTTTTTCGATACCTGTGCCAAATCGATACTTTTAAAACGGTACCGGTGCCTAAACGGTGCCTGAACCGATACTTATAAAACATTTTTTTTTACCAATTAATAATTGGATTGGCCATTAGCACTAAACACATGGGCCCGGAAATATAATTTCGCTGAAATGTAAAAGTCACAGATTAGCACGTTATCGCTAATAATTGGGCCAGAAAAACCGCAGAAGCGAACGCTTCTGAAGAGAGGAAGATCTGAGGGGTTGGATGGCGCGAGCGCCATCAGCCAATTAATTGGCGTGATTCTATATGGGCTTCAGACAATCGGCAAACCTGGGAGGTGTTCCCAATGCGTAGTTACGCAGCGTTGAGTTACCTATGAAAGAGAACACCCTTTTTTAGCTATGCCCCTGTGCCAACTTTTTTGAGACCTGTTGCAGGCATCAAATTTGAAATGAGCTCATTTAGTGGATAAAAGTGTACAATTTCTCAGTTTAAACATGTTTTTATGTTCTCTGTTCTATTGTGAATACAATATTGGCTCATAGGATTTGAAAGTCTTTTAGTTTTAATTATATTTAAATGTTAAAAATGTCCCGGAATTTGAGTTGTAAACAGAAGTAGACATAATGTATATCAGAGATATAAATTATCGACCGGGAGTGTCGCCCTGGATTCTTCATACGATCCAGTTCGGTTACACACTCCAATTTGCTCGCAGAGTCTGTGTTAGGTGGGGTTAGTTTTAATATTGGGTTTATTTAAACCCAAACCATATTGGGTAATATTTAATATGGGGTCTTCTGAGTTTGATGAAGATATCTCATTCCGTTCAGGAGTTATAGGCATTTTATGACGGTGAGTCGAAAGTTAATTTTTTTTTAAATAATTATTAATATTCACTCTCCAGAGAATTATGCACTGGTTTGGTTCTGATCAGGCAAAAAACGTATGACTAGTTGCAAAATACCGATCAAATCTGAGGCATGTATTTTGTCCGGTGTGAGCCAAGGATTCCAACGACATATGACACTTGAGCCTGAGACTG